>CM065380.1:36492500-37092500 GCA_033060915.1 Euryodendron excelsum | reverse complement strand
GGAAAGTTTCAACTTAGGAAAGTTTTGAAATTAGAAAAGTTTTGAATTAAGAAAATTTCGAATTTACAAATGTTTGAAAAAGGGAAGTTTTGATTTTGGAAAGTTTTGAAAACATGGAAGTTTTGAAAATAAGAAAGTTTTGTTTTAGGAAAGGTTTGAAAAAGAAAAGTTTTCAGTTTAGGAAATGTTTGAATTAAGAAAGTTTCGACTTAAGAAAGTCTTAAATTAAGAAAGCTTTGAGTTTAGAAAAGTCTTAGATTTGGAAAGATGTTGAAGTTTAAGAGAGTTTAGAATTTAGAAAGTTTTTAGGTTTAGAAAGATTTAACTTAAGAAAGTTTCAAATTTGGAAAGATTTGAAATTTAGAAAGTTTAAGATTTAGAAAGTTTTAGAGTTTTAGAAAATCTTGAGATTAGGAAAGGTTTGAGTTTAAGAAAGATTTGAAAGCTTGGATTTGAAAAAGATTTTGAAAAGGGGTAGAATTAGGAAAGGGTTGAATTAGGAAAGATTTTTATGTTCAAGTTTTGGAAACTTAAGGTTTAGGAAAGTGGAAGTTTAGGAAGGATTTGAATTAGGAAAGATTTGGATTTGGGAGGGATTGGATTTGATTTTGTTTCCAAAAACGGAGGATTGGGTCTAGTTTCCTAAACGGGGAGATTGGATTTGATTTCCTAAAGGGGAGACAGGATTTGGGAAGGATTTGGAAAAGGAGATTCTAAAAACCCTAGATTTGGAAAATTATAGTTTTGACATAGAAAATAGGTTTTGGAAACATGTATAGTTTGGATGTGAAAACAAGAGATTTTGGAAACCTATGTTTGGGGCAAAGTTTGAAAATCATGTTTTTGGAAAGAAAATTAGGGTTTCCTAATTGTGGGTTCTAAGGCTTGACTTGGACTCTAAGAAAAGAGTTTTTAGAAAATGCGTTTTTGGAAACGAAGGTTTTCTAGAAGGGAATCCTAGGGAGGAACTTTTGGAAAGTGAATTTGAAGAGGGAGTTTTTGGAAAAAGATTTTAAAGAGAAGGAGTTTTGGAAAGTGCGTTTTTAGAAACGTAGATTTTGGAAAGAAGATCCTAGAGGAGAGTTTCTAGAAGGAAAATTTTGGAAAAGAGAGTTTTTGGAAAGATTTTTAGGGAGCGTTTTTGGAAAGTGAATTTTTAAGAGAGAGAGTTTTGGAAAGGAGTTGAAAAAAAAAGGTTTTGAAAAATAGATTTTGGAGGGGAGTTTTTGAAAACAATTTTGGAGAGAAGAGTTTTGGGAAAGTGTGTTGGAAAAGAGATTTTTGAGGAAGAGATTTTTGAAGAGAGAGAGTTTTTGAAAAGTATAAAAACATCTCACTTTCCTAAAGCGATTCTAGCCATAAGAGGACTAGAACCACTTTAAGAAAGTGGTTTTGAAAACAAGGTTTGAAAATATAGACCAAAAGGTCACTTTTAATATAACATTTTTCTAAAGCAACCCTAGCCATGGAAAAGCTAAAATCACCCTAGAATTGTGGTTTTGAAAACAAGTTTTTGAAAAAGAGATTTTGATGCAATTTTGAAAACAAGTTTGAAAACGATTTTGAAAACAACTTTGAAAACGAATTTTGGAAGATGCAAGATTATGATATGCACAATGCAATTTGGGGTCGTGAACATACAAGGTTAAGGCTTCACCACATAATCAAGGGGGCCGGACCCACGTGCTCTTCGGTTAGACTAGAAGAAAGCCCCCGACATGGTGACTCTCCAATAGCCCAATCCTACACATGGACCGGGAATCCCCTTGTTTCAAGCATGCAAAGAAAGGGGGGGAAAGAGATGGGGGATTAAAATAGAGAAAACCCAAGTGGGTTGGAGAGAGAAGAGAGAGGGGGGAAGTGCAGAAAATTAAACAGAAAGCCTACCGTATGTCTTCTTTATTTTGTGCGCCGCGCTGTCTTCGGTCTTCGGTCTTTGTTTGGATCTTCACCTTTAGTTTTCAAGAGTTGTCTTCAAGCTTTGGATGGCAGCTCTTCAAGTCTTCAAAGGATGGTTGAAGGCTAGTGTATGAGTGTATGGGGGAGTGTATGAGTGTATAGGAGGCTAGGGTTTGTGTATAGTGGCTAGGGTTTGGAAAACCTAGGGAGGCTAGGGTTTAGGAGATGCTCGAGCTCTGTATATCAAAATATAGGATCCTTAGGTTAAGTTTGCAGACCCTTTTCACGTTGAATGAGGCTTTGTATTTATAGAAGGAGGACAAACCTGGCGCCTGTTGCAGTGGCGCTAGGGCAAACTTTACACTAGCACCACTAAGAGTGGCGCCAGGCCATTTCTTGGCTTGGCGCCACTAGTAGTGGTGCCAGCCAATTAGGAAAGGTTTAAGGTCGGCAAGCAACGTATCTTTGACTAGATTTGGGCGCCTGTACTAGTGACTACCATGTAATTTTTAGCCTAGCTTCACTAAGAGTGACTCCGGAAAGTCCGGGAATGATTTGAAGGAGCCGGGAATGACCTGGAAGGCCGGAAAGGAGCAGGAACACTCAAAATAGTGTCCTGGAGGTATGTGACTTGAAAAATGAAGATAAGGTGGGTCGGAAAGGTTGACCGGGCCTTTAGGGGCAAAACGGTCAATTGGACCAGGAAACTACCGGGACTGACTCGGATTGTCCTGGAAGAAGACTTGGGATCTGAAAACATTATTCAGCATGTTCTCGGAGGTTGCCGGTTTGGTTCCCAGAGCCGGCGTGGTCGGAAAAGGAGATCGCCCCACTAGGGGTAAAACGGTCATTTTGTACTGGGTTTGCCGGAACTGACTCGGAATGGTCTGAAAAGGTAAAGGAAGGTCGAGAACACTATAAAAGTATTCTCGGGACATTATCGTTTTGATACCCAGAGCCGGTGTGGTCGAAGAAGGAGACCGGCCCTCCAGGGGCAAAACGGTCATTTTGTACCGGGTTGGCCGAAACTGACTCGAAATGATCCGGAAAGGTAAAGGAAGATTGAGAATACTATAAAAATTAGTCTCAGGGGGTTACCGGTTTGATACCCAGAGCCGATGTGGTTCCCGGGGCATTCGGATGCTTAGGGGCAAAATGGTCATCTTGATCGGAAAGTCTCGGAAAAGGTCCTAAGGGTAGCCTGGTCATTTTTCACCGAAGTGAGCTAACAAACATGGGTGTTGACCTAGGTTTTGAGTGTTTCTGCCACTCTAACGGTGTGAGTATTTCCGCTACTCGGACGGGGTTGATGATTCGTGAGTATTTCTGCTACTCTAACGGTTCTGTGAGTATTTCCGCTACTCTAACGGTTCTGTGAGTATTTCCGCTACTCTAACGGCTGTGTGAGTATTTCCGCTACTCTAACAGTTTTGTGAGTATTTCTGCTACTCTAATAGTTCTGTGAGTATTTCCGCTACTCTAACGGTTCTGTGAGTATTTCCGCTACTCTAATGGTTTTGTGAGTGGTTTTGTGAGTAGTTTTGCTACTCGGACCGTCTCGAGGAATAAACTGTCTCGAGAGAGGGATTAGAATTGAAATAGGAAAGGACAATGCCCCTAAGGGCATTTTGGTCATTTTGCCTCTATTTGGGCCTGACAGGCCCGCGAAGCGATGGAAAGACGGAATTTGGACCTAGAGAATTGGTTTCGATTGGAATATGCCCAAAATGACTTGAAAACAAGTCTGGACGGAGTGTAGACTACCGAGCGGTCAAAAATGGGGTGCTTACAGCTACCCCTCTTTTTCTGTCTTTGCTTGTCAAAGACAGAAAACGATGAGAGTAAGAGTCCCATGTTGACCGCGAGGCAGTCGGAGGGACGGACACTGGAAATCTTCCGACAACGAAGGTCGAAAATGGATAACGGGCCAAAAAGGCCTTCGAAAACGAATTTTGGCGGGAAAAAGGGCAAAACTGCCCAGAATTTATAACTGGCGCCACTAGTAGTGGCGCCTTTGGCAAAAAGAAACTGGCGCCTCTGCTAATGGCGCCAGGCTTAAAGTTAAAACCAGAAAATTTCTGGTTCGAACAGTTACGGGATTTGAAAAGTTTTTGGGGAATCCGAGAGTCTTCAAGTGGAAATCGACTTGAACCTTGAAGGAGCACTCCTTAGGGACCATGGGTGATTGCCGGAAGGAGTCCACGTTGCCGGAAAAGTCGCCGGAAGTGAAGATTTCGCCGGAGAACTTCCAAAAGGTGAGTTTTCAAATTTCATTGATTTTGATGTGTAGAACTTCGTTTGAATCATGTGAATAGTGGTAATTGATGTTTTGATATATTTTGAACACTTTGGTGATGTTATTTTTGTATTTTGATGGTTGTTTGATTAAATTTGAGTGATTATATGTAAATGTGTGAAGGGGGTTTTCTGCGGGACTAGGGAATTTGTTTCTACAGGCATGGGTATTGGGTTTTCTGGCTATGTTTTTGTGCAATGTGTTTGAAACTTTTTGTAGAAATAGTTTTGAAAGCTTTTGAAATTGACTTTGAAATTTGAAAGTTTTTGTAGACGAAGCCTCGAAAGTTTTTGGACTTTTGAAAACTGAATTTTGGATTTGAAAGAAAGCAATGGCCTTTGTTTTAAAAGTTGATTTTGAGACAATTCGGTTAGAATTATACCTTGACTTTACCTTGAAGCTTTAGAGATAGTTGAGCCTGGGGAATCATAAGAAACTGCTCCGTGCTTGTAATTCTTTTGTCTCAGAGCTTGAAGGAGAGGTCATTTGTGACCTTTTGGATGGAGATTTATTAAGATTGGGATGCTTGGTGTTTGCTTGATTATCGGGCTCCACTTTTGCTTGGTATGGCAAAATTCTTATTGAGATATCTTCTAGAGGATTTTGCTTCTCTAAAGTCTAGCGTCTTGAGTTGAGGTCTCTTTTGAAGAGTTCAAGGTGTCTGGCAGGTCAAACGCATTTTGTCGGTCTGTCTTGAATTTGGTCCAGCAATTTGAATCAAATGGGAGGTACAGGGTGCGGTATTGTCTCAGTTTTCATGGTTTGAAAAAGGTTGATTGAAGTTGGTGGAGAGGTCGAGGATGGGACATTGCCCTAGTGTTCATGGTTTGCAAGATGTTGGATCAGGCTATTTCGGGGTTAATTAGGAGGTCGAGGGTGGGTCGTTGTCCCAGTCTTCATTGTTTGAAAAGGTCGGATTAAGCTGTTAAAAGTTTTCACAGGAAGTTAGAACGATATATGTTATACCCATAGATGGATGCACAGATTAGAGAGGAATATGAACAAATAAATGTACGAGTTTACACAGGGATTGAATTGAATGCATGTCATACTTTGTGACACATGCACCGGCTTATGCATGAATGGAATTAAATGAATGTCATACTTTTTTATGAATGCATAGGATTATACAAGAATGGAGTTAAATGCATGTCATACTTTTGGATGAATGCACACGTTTATGCATGGATGAAATTGAATGCATGTCATACTTTTTGATAAATACATAAGTTATATACATGGATGAAATTAAATGCATGTCATACTTTTTGATGAATGCACAAGTTATATACATGGATGAAGATGGATGCACATGTTTATCTAGGGATGTACGCCCCAGGATTTGTGTTCATTTGTAGGAGCTATGTCTTAGAATTAGGCAGTCTTTTGAACTATGTTCTTCTTCTCGGAATTCCCATTTCTAATTCTGTCATTTTCCTGTCAAGATGTGATAGCACTTGCACCTTCTCAAAGATTTGATTCATTGACTCATTTTTCCCCTATCTTTTTTGCTGAAAAGGAAAACTTCTTTGAGTAGACCTCTCGAGCAATAGTCGACATCGCCCTTTGGCAAAGCAACTTGTAGCTTCTTTCCTCAATCAAAGAAGACTTTACTTGGGACTGTAATGTAGGCCAAGTTTAAGGGTTGTAAGAAAGGAAGGGATACATAGGCCTAAAACTTTAAATTGAACGGGGGTTGTATGAACCAGACCACCTTTTGCAAGGAATGAATTTTACCCTTGTATTTACCATTCTTTTTAGACGTTGTTGTTTCTTTGTTCAAGTTTATTTAGACTAAGCAATTTTTCTTGATCTAAGATGACTTTAATTTGGACCGTAATGTGGGCCAGTGATGGGGTATTTGAAAGGAAGGATAAAGGCTCAAAACCTATTATATTTGTTAGGCTCCTGAAGACCCATGATCACCTTTGGCAAGTGGCTCCTACCTTTGTTGTTCTTCTGGACTTTTCTCTTTGTCGGGAAGCTCGCTTCTGTTTTGTTCTTCTGTTGTCGTCTTAGATGACTATATCTTCTCTTGGAAGTCATCATTGCATTTGGAAATCATCATTGTGTTTGGAAATCATCGTCATTCATTTTTTTTATAGGAAATTTCCTCCTTTCTCTTTTTTTTTTTTTGAAAAACTCGATATTATGTTGGTTCCTACAGATGTCATAAATACTGCATCATCTTAGAGATCATCATTCATTTATTACGCGCTTTCTTGAAAATCGCCATTCATTCATCGCGCGTTCTATTAGAGATCACCATCTATTCATTGTTCGTTCTCTTGGAGGGTACTGTTTGCTGTAGGTGTTCTTGGAAATCGTCACACATTAACGGTTTTGCCTCGACCCAATGTGGGCAGTGATCATTAGGTTGGCTAAATGATGGGAATGCGACTGGCTCAAGTGGGCTTTGCAAGGGTTATATTTAACTGTATGGTAGAAGAAAAGATGGCCTCTTTTCATTTCAAGTTGAATTGCTTAGTCTATGAAGCTCTTTAAAAATTTTAGCAACGCCTTAAAAATAGTAAATGGTAGTTCACGGATTCATTCCTTGCATGCATTTGCTGTAGTGTGAGGGGTGGCTTCTGGTTTGGGCTTTTGAATAGAAATCACCTGCGGTTCTAGTAGGCTGACCAACGGATTGCTTTCTGTTTGGGAGACTGAAATGATGGCTCCCCTTTATTTTGAGGGTTTAGCTATTTGCTGCTTTGCCAGGACATCCTTCGGGGGTCACTCTTTGGACTTCAACAAGATATGTGATTGATGCTCATCTCTCGCCCCTTTGTATTTTCCCTCTCTCTGTACTTTTTATTTCTCTCTCCCTTTTTTTTGGAGTCAAAGATTGTTTTTGCTGAAAATGGTGCTTGCGCTATCCCATCCTCAAAGTTGGGGTAAAACAGTTCAAGGGAAAGCTCCTGGAGAAGAACATCATTCATAGAAAGTCATGAGAAAATGATATAAACATGAAAACTTTGGATCCTTTTCATTTAGATGATTTTATTTTCATGCTCAAATTCGAGTTGAAAATTGAAAGATGGGTTTGAAAGAAATCCCCCTTTTTCGGACTAAACCCCTCAGACTGGTTTTGGAATCACGCCGGCATTCTTCAAACTCTATTTTCCATGTGTGTCATCGAATTGCACAAGGATGGCTTCAGGAGTTTGAGATCTGGTGGAGTGACGACATGGTGTCGAGGTCATGGTTTTACATAGATTATGAATTGGGTAGGGTGCTGGAGGGACTTTATCAGTTTGACTGTGCTCTTGGACCTAAAAAAGGAAAAACGAAATGCAGTTAGCATATGGAGTTAAAGATTTTATACAATGCATGTCCTATGGAGGTCCCTTTTTGAGGGAATCTAAGCATGATGTTGAGTCCATTTTGGAGGTGGAGTTTTGCCCCTGTGTGCAATACAATACCTCTTCGGCATGGGCCGGTTGATGCTTTTTTATTTAGGCAATCCCGCCTCCATGGACTGAGAGAGATTTGGGCCTCTCTTGAGATATGGTCCTATGCATGCCATGAGTCCTTAGGGTTGGAGAAACCCTTAGGAGTTTAGGTAGGTTTGATTAACATGAGATTGGATCATCCCTTTCTCTCTACGGTTGATTGAATGTATGAGAATTCAATAACTTGAGTTTCTTGGAACTCTTGTCCTAGGATGAGTATTAATGCACGAGCATAATAGTAAATATATGGGCAGCATAATAGCAATGATTAGGCAGTTTAGAAGACCCCCTTTTTGTCCTTGCTTGATCCTTTGATTTTCTTGACCTTTGTAGGTAAGGGAAAAAACAATAAGAATGTAAAAATAAAAACAAAAGGAGAAGTTAGTGCCTTTGGATTGGAAACTTTTATGCAATGCATGCCTTGGGTGTGCTCCTACTTTGAGAGGGGGACTAAGCATGATGTGTTGGCTCACTTTTTGGAGATAAGAGGTTGCCCCAGTATGCAATACTATACCTGTGCGAGCCTATTCATTCATTCATTCATACATTCATACATTCATTTGATGAAATTAGAAAAGACAATTTTATTGCATTTGATTTTTTTTTTTTTTGTACATGGAATTGAAAGTACATTTGAAGGGGAAGGGGAACATTTTCCTTGGGACTGTCACCTATGTTATTTTTACATTTGAAATCCTAAACATCTCTTGAGTTTTCGGATTGCCTTCTTGGATGGAAGTCGGTGAGAGACCTTGCTTCCGGATTGCCCCTTGTCTTCTTGGCAGCTCTATCTCCGTGAGCGAAGAGGGATTAGGGCCCCTCTTTATGAGATGACTTTGATGCATGCCATAAATCCTTAGGGTCTCTTGGTACCCTTAGGAGTTTTGGGGTTGGCATGATTTGAGTGACAAGGCTTTTGGACCTTTCTCTGGGGATTAATCAGATGCATGGAGATGTAATGACTTGAGTTACTTTTGAAACTCTTGTCTTGAAATGAATTCCGATGCATGAGCAGTTATGATGCAAAAAGATATATGCATAACATAATGATGAGGATTAAGTAGCATAACATCATGAATTGAACAAAAAATAAAGGAAAGTAAAGCAGTCGCCCTTTCCTCCTTGGTTTTAAAATTGACACGTGTGTCCTAAATCTGGTAGAGGTTCGGCTATGCATAGGGTGCTATATGAGCATGAGGTTGGGGGTTTACTAATGCTTCCTAAGAAAGCTCGGTTCCCAAACCTTCAAACCTCCGGCGTCCAACCCCGAGAGGGTGAACCCCATCTTTGGTTGGTGGTTCGAGCGGGGGAACTATCAAGAGACCGTAGGCTGAGAAATTGACACAGCATCCGCTCACGGTCAATATACTGTTCCCCCTTCTATCTAGAAGGGTAGTAACCAGGTAATATATGCAAGATGCAAATGCAAGTGAGGGCGCCAAGAGTGTGTAGAATTTTTGAAAATGGAGGAAAGGACCCAACAATACACATCACATCCTATCCATTCATCACATACATGGCAATAAATAAGACAAAAAATAAAATGTAAACAAAGGTCCACCTACAAAAGAAAAATGCATAGAGTTAGTAACTTTTCAAAAAACACAATGCAAGGCAGAATGGATGCTCAATGAAAGAGGATGAATGTAAGCAATGAATGTAAGTGATGACACTTGTTTTGAAAGTCCTTTTGAAAAATAAGATTTGCTTTGGAAACTTGGAAAAATTTGAAGAGTGGATAAAACTGGACAAATTAATCAAAGATTCTGGGTGAGTGAAGGGTGAAGGGACATGTTAATGGCCTAACCCTCTAAGTAGTCCCCAATAGAGTCGCCAGCTGTCGCGCCTCAATTTTTGGGTGTCCAAGGTTCTTTCGGCTCGGAGACCAAAAGCATGGAACTCTGTCACTAGAACTCATCCTCTTAGAAGGACAAGTGCATCTAGGTTTGAAGATTGGTTTGACTAAGGGTTGTTCAGAAAAATAGGAGTTGCCACCTAATTTGATTAAGGTGAGTTAGCTCACCTAAAACTAAGTGTTAATCCGAAGATCAAATTTAGGGTTTTTGAAAAAGATTTTGAAAAATCCCTAAGAGAGGGTTTTCAATAAAATAGGTTGTTTGGCAATCTTTGGAAAGATTTAAGTCCTTTTTGAAAATAACTACATTTTGGTCTTTCGAAAACAGAAATCTAGGGTTCAGGGGTTGGTTACGTGTAGAAAAGATATCCTAAGATCATCACCCTACCCCGCCCTTCCGGTACCTATATGTCTAATCACCCTTTGCTCACTCACTAGAATAACCGGTTACCATTGTCCACTTAGTATCCACTTTGGAGTTTTGAAAATAGGGTCTAGTCATCACTTTTTGAATGCATGATGCATGATGCAAGTTTTGGAAGAAATTTGAAATATGGAAGTCTTTGAAGGAGTTTGGAATAAGAACTTTGAATTGATTGAAAGTTTTTGAAAATGGGATTGGAGTTAAAGTGAAAGTTATGACCACACCATTTTAGGTTGCCTATGTATCTCATTTGGTGAGAATCAGGTCATTTGTAGTTCGGGCAAGAGCCCGATGGAAAACAGGCCCATTAGGGCCTTTGGAAGGTTCTGAAGACACTTTGTGGCCTTTGAAAGAGTTTGAAGACATTTTGAGGTCTTTAGAAGAGTTTGAGGACATTTTGTGGTCTTTGGAAACATGTCTTGAAAATTTTGATTTCAAATCGGATGTTGGAATATTTTTGGAATGGGACTCAAAAGTTTTTGAAATGCTTTTGAGATGTTTTGAAGTGTTTTTTGGAACAACTAAAGAGAGTTTTGGAAAATGCTTTGGAATAACTTAAGAGAGTTTTGAAAATGTTTTGAGGTCTTGTTTTGAAAACCTTGGAGGTGTTTTGATAAATTAGTTTTTGAAAGTGGCTTTTGAAAATGGCTAAGGGTTTGGAGTCCTAATATGGACAACCTTGGAGGTTACTCTTGATATATCACCTTCCTTTGGGGTCCTTAACCGTAAGAGGGCTAGGGACACCTTAGGTTTGTGACCCTTTGAAACATTTTTGGAAATGCCTTAAAGTTGGGGATTTGAAGAGGTTATGGAATTGGCTTTTTGAAATCTCAAGAGAGTAGCAGGTTTTGAAAAAATGAGTAATGGGTATAGTTTAAAATTGAAAGATTATTTAAAAAGGGTTCATGAGTTAAAACCTTGAAGCATACTAACCTATGTTGTGTTAGCCTATGGTTAGGGGTGACCTAAGGTTATCTAACTTGGATTAGGTTAACCTAGGGTTAAGGTGACTTAGGGTTAACTAACTAGGGTTTGGTTAACCTAGGATTAAGGTGACCTAGTGTTAACTAACTAGGGTTAGGTTAACCTAGGGTTAAGATAACCAAAGATTGGACAATTAGGGTCAAGTTAACCTAGAGTTGGATAACTAGGGTCAAGTTAACCTAGGGTTGAGATAACTAGGGTCAAGTTAACCTAGGGTTAAATGGGAAGATGGTTTTGAAATGTGGTTTAATGCATTTGGAAAAGGGTGTTTGAAAAACAAGTCATGTTATGCAAAGGACTTTGGTAGACAACCGTTTTGAAGATCATTTCCATGAAAATTTGACTCTAGCTAAGAGTATGGAAGGTTTTCTTAGGGCTATTATAACTTTTATCTTGACAAGAGTGGGGATTTCAAAAATCGATATAATGATGACAACTTTTTGAAGCACCGTTTTTAATGCAAAGATGGAGAGAATGAATTTTTGAAAACCATATTTGGAAAAGGATTTTGAAAACCATTTTCCAAGCAAACCATTCCATTAAGAGAGGGTTCCTATGACTAAACAAAAGAGAGACCACTCAAGAGAGGGCTCCATGGGGCCATTTCAACCACTAAACTTAAAAGAATGGAAACCTTGGAATTTGGAGAGCTTGAAAACAATTCTTATGCAAGTCAAAATGCCATGATGCCAAAAAGAGAGTTAGGGGTTAATAAGGGATCTTCTAGGGCATGATTTCTAAGGTCCCACCCTAAACTTCAAGCAGCCAACTCTTGGAACAATTTTCGAAAAAAATATACAGCTTGGAAATGGTATGTAACTAAGAGTAATGTAAGCGTTGTGGAACATGGTAATAAGCGTAAAAATGAAACCAAGCACATAAGACATAATCAAAATAGTAATATGCAAGAGGTCATGATCATATACAAGGCTTTTAGGCTACACCACATAAACAAGGGGCTCCTAGGCCATACCATCTTAAAGTAGGCTAGTAAGAGATCCCCTGCACAGTGGCTCTCACTTGCTTTCTTCTAGGCATGATCTAAGAGCCCTCTTGGTTCAAGCATGCAAGAATGGGGGGTTGAAGATGGGGATTAAAATAAAGAATAGCCTAAGTAGGCTAGGAGGGAGAAGAAAAGAGTGGGGGAAGACAAGAATGTAAAAGGGATACCACCTTTTACCTTCAACACACTTGTAGTCTTCAATGGATGTCTTGATTGAAGCTCTAATGGCTTCAAGAAGGCTTGAAGATCTGGAAGGGAGTGCTTAATGGTGTATAAGGCTAAATAAATGAAGTGTATAGCTTTTAGGGAGGTGGAACCTAGCCTAAATGTTGGAGGGGGAGAATATGTATGGAGATTTGAGATTCTGGAGCAGTTTCAGCAGGGCTTCGCATTAATTTCGGAGTTGCAATATGCAAAGGGGGGGGTTCTGGTATTTATAGGCAATCTGGAGCAGGCCTGGTGCATGTGCTAAATGCGCTAGCCAAAATTAGGACTAGCGGATCTAGCATATGCGCTGGTACTATTCCACTGCCAGAATGACATGTGGCACCTAGTGTATTGGTTAAATCCTGACGGTTGATCAAACTTTGGTTGATTTGATCAAAATCTTGGCGCATGTAGCATATGCACTATCACCGGGAGTGTTCGTCTAAACTTTATCTCGATAATTGAGCCAACCAAGAAGGTTTTAAAGCAATCGGTTGCACCCACGATGTTTTCCTGGGGTTTCTCGCGAACTTTCATGTTCTTGAAAAGTTTGAATTGTGTTTGGAAGTGCGGGATATTGTCTTAGGAAGCGTGCATAAAAGGACATCTTTGTGGAGCATCTGTGATACGCTTCGAGGGTGTTTAAAAGTAGCTATTTTCGTGTCGTGTGATCGAGGCCTTTAGGAAGCGATCTTTTTGATCGGACAGTATCGATGGAAAGTACTCTGGAAATAATTTCGGGAATTCCCAGATTTACACATTTCTCAAGTCGTTTGACGGTGTGTTGCAATCAGGGAATCGAAGAAAAGTCAACCTTGGCGGAGCATTTGTGAGATGCTCTAGGGATGCCGCAAGTTATAGTTTTTGCGCCGTATGATGAAAGGCTTCGGGGAGCAATCTCTTTGATTAATCCATATTAATGGAAAGATCTATGAACGAACTTTTGAGAATTCCCTGGTTTATGCCTTTCGTAAGTCATTTGACGTTGCGTTATAACTAGAGAATTGGGGAGAAGGGACAATTTAGGCGGAGCGTTTGCGAGACGCTTCAGGGAAATTTTATCGAGTCATGAGTGTTTAATGTCGTAGGGTCCTCCTCAGGTTAAATAAAGGTGTGTGGCAAAACCTTTTGTTCGAAATCATAGGACTTGTGTTGTTTTGGGGCGTGCTTGGATTGTCAGGGGCAAAGTGGTTATTCTGACCGGGTTTCGTTGAAAATGGTTAGGAATGGTTTGGCGTGTTCTGTTAAGTGTGTAGGGTTGTTTCGGGATGGTTTTGGGAGTGTCTTTTACCGTTCGGTGGGGTTTGTGCAGTGTTGGGACATTTAAGGGCAAAATGGTCATTTTGACCGGAGTTAGCCGGAACAGGACTGGAATTAGACTGGATAGCGTGCGGAGTATGCCTAACAGTTCAGTAACACTTCGGAGGGGTGCACTTACCATTTTGAGGGATTTTGAACTTTCTCAAAACGTACCTAGAGGCCCAAGGGGTAGGTTTAGTCATTTTTCACCAAGTCGGGCTAGCAGGCGCTGGTGTTGACCTTGGTGTTGGTTCCCGAGACCGCCTAATCCCGAAAAACTACATGTGCGGTGTTGGTCCCTAAGAACACCTGGTCTTAGAGAGCTACCTGTAGGGTGGTGTTGGTTTCTAAGAACACCTGGTCCTAAAAAGCTACCTGTGAGGGTGGTGTTGGTCTCTGAGAACACCTAGTCTCAGAGAACTACCGAATGATGGACATTCTATATTGGCGGGCTAGCAGGTCCCATAAGTGAACCATCTAGAATTTGATAAGGTGTTGGTCCCCGAGATCGCCCGATCTCTGAAAACTTCCTGGATGGCATTGGTTTCTAAGACCACCCGGTTTGGAAAGCTGTCTGGAATGATGGTGCTTATGGCTCCAGCGGGCCCTTATGGGCTCGAGAAGTGACCAGTTGACTGAATTGAGATTGAAAGGCTCATCTTGAGCTCGCATGGGTTGTGATGTTTGAAAACTGGGTCCGGTTGGGTCGGAGATTGCTGAGTGGGCAAAAATGGGGTACTTACAGGTAGTCTTGCTACTGGCCGGTCATGTACCCTAAATTCGTATAGGCCAGGTTATGGGGCATGACACAATTCATCACAGGCTGTCAGAGTGACAGAAACACTCAAAACCCAGGTCATCACCAGTGCCTGCTAGCCCATTCCAATGAAAAATGATCAAACTGCCCTTGAGGCCCACCCGACACGCTTCTTGAAAAAGTACCTGAGACCTTAGAGTGGTAAGTCTATCCTTCCAAGATTTTTCTAAAGATAATCGAGCACATTCTAGTGCCTCCTAGTAGCTTTCGCATCAATTCCGAGAGCAGCTGGTAAAAATGACCATTTTGCCCTTAGGCATCCAATTGCCTCCGGGAACTACACCGGCTCTAGGTATTAAATTGGTTACATTTTGCGGATACTTCTAATTTTATTCCTAACCTTCCAGTACCTTTTTGGACCATTTCGAGTCCATTTCGGTAAACTTGATGCGAAATGACCATTTTACCCCTAGCAGGCCGGTTACCTTTTCCAACCGCACCGACTTTGGGTATCAAACCAAAAATTTCTTGGAACAATCTCAATAGTGTTTCCAACCTTCAAATATTTTCATGGATCACTCTGGGTCAATCCTTGTGTTCCCTCTCGGTTCAAATGACCATTTAGCCTTTAGTGGGCTAGTCGCTCTTTTCAACTACTCTGGCTCTGGTTATCAAGCCTGTTTACCTTTGGGATGCTCTTTTAGAGGTTTTCATCCATTGCCTGCCAAGTTTGGTTACTCGGGATGTCGCGCCCAGATTTTTTGCACTCGAGGAATACACACACAAGCAGAAAAAATACTGTGATAAGTTTTGTGTTCTAACTTAACTGGTAGGTGGCACGGTTTTCCAAATACCAATCGATAACGTGACATACCAATGGGCATTTTATATGCAGTCCTGTATGCCCACAAAGCATCATTCAAGTACAAACTCCAATCTTTTCTACTTGGATTGACTGTTTTTCCAATGATGGACTTGATCTCTTGATTCAACACTTCCGCTTGTCCATTAGTTTGTGGATGATGTGAAGTCGACACCTTGTGTGTTACATGGTACTTTCTCAACAAAGTCGCCTCAGTTCGATTGCAAAAGTGAGTACCTCGATCACTTATTAGAGCTCTTGGAATTCTAAACCTGGAGAATATGTTAGACTTGATAAAATTTGCAACAACTTTAGAATCATCAGTCCTGGTGGCTTTAGCTTCCACCCATTTCAAGATATAATCAACAACAAGCAAGATACAAACATAACCGAAAGATATAGGGAACGCTCCCATGAAATCAATGCCCTAAACATCAAAAATTTCACAAAATAGTATGGGAGTTTGTGGCATCTCATTCTTTTAGGATATATTACCTATCTTCTGACAAGGATCACATGACTTACAAAAAGAATACGAATCTCGAAATAGAGATTGCCAATAAAAACCATGTTCTAGCATTTTTCTCGCCGTTCTCTTGGCTCCAAAGTGACCTCCACAAGTATAAGAATGACAAAAGATTCGAATAGAAATGATTTTATTTTCAGGAACGCACCTTCTGATCACTTGATCCGCACAATGCTTCCATAAGTATAGGTCATCCCACACATAGTATTTGGCATCACTCTTGATCTTATCTCTTTGAGCCTTAGACAAACCAGTAGTTAGTATGTTAGTAACCAAATAATTTACAATATTTACATACCAAGGTAATGTCACATTCGCGGAGAACAATTGCTTGTCAGGGAATGTTTCTTATAAATGAAGTTCATCCTCGACACGAGCTAAACGACTCAAATGATCGGCGACACGATTTTCTGTTCCTCTTTTGTCTTTGATCTTCAAATCAAATTCACTTAAGAGAAGTATCCATCTAATTAATCTTGGTTTTGCCTCTTTCTTCATCATCAAATAATGAAGAGCTGTATGATCAAAGTAAACAATGACTTTAGTACCAAGTAAATAAATTGAAACTTTTCTAAAGCAAAAACAATAGCTAAAAGTTCTTTTTCAGTAGTAGTATAATTTCTTTAAGTATCATTCAAAGTTCTGGAAGCATAATAAATGGCATGAGATGTTTTTCCAATTCTTTGACCCAAGACAACACTTACTGCATAATCACTTACGTCGCACATTATCTCGAAAGGAACGCTCTAGCCAGGGGGTTGGATAACTGGGGTAGAAGTCAACAGTTCCTTCAGCTTATCAAACACCTTTTTACATACTTTATTGAACTCAAAAGCCACATTCTTTTGTAGCAACTTGTATAGGAGTGTTGTTATTTTAGAGAAGTCCTTGATGAATCTTTAGTAAAAACCTCCATGTCCAAGAAAAGAATGAACTTCTCGCACACTAGTGGGATAAGGTAAAGATTGAATAATGTCAACTTTAGCTTTGTCTACCTCAATTCCCCTAGATTAAATAACATGACCTAACACTATACCTTGTTCAACCATAAAATGACATTTTTCAGAGTTTAACACAAGGTTAGTTTCCATGCATCTTTGAAGAACAAGTGTAAAGTTATGCAAACAATTATCAAAGGAGTCTCCATAAACTGTGAAATCATCCATAAAAACTTCTATGATATGCTCAATATAATCTGAAAATATGCTAACCATACACCTTTAGAAAGTGGTGGGGGAGTTGCAAAGGCCGAAGAGCATGCGACGATATGCAAAAGTCCTGAATGGGCATGTAAAAGTTGTCTTTTCTTGATCCTCTAGCGCATTTGCAATCTGAAAATAACCTGAAAAACCGTCAAGGAAATAATAATAAGAATAACTAGGTAACCTTTCAAGCATTTGATCAATAAAAGGTAAAGGGAAGTGGTCCTTACGGGTTACAACATTTAATTTTCTATAATCTATATAAACCCACCTCCCATTCTAAACACGGGTAGAAATTAACTCATTATTCTGATTTTTCACAATAGTTATTCTAGTCTTTTTAGGAATCACTTGAACCGGGCTAACCCAATTGCTATCCGAAATAGGATAAATCATTCCAACTTCAAGAAGTTTAAGGATCTCTTTCTTTACTACTTCCATCATGGATGGGTTGAATCTTCTTTGCAATTAACGGGAAGGTTTTGCTCCCTCTTCAAATAAGATACGATGCATGCATGTAAACGGGCTAATTCCTTTAATATTCGCAATTGTCCAACCAATAGCCGTCTTATGCTCTTTTAAGACCTGCACAACTTTTTCTTCTTGCAACTCACAATGTTTACTAGAGATGATCACTAGAAATGTTTCCCCGTCTCCAAGGAACACTTACTTGAGGTGATTAGGGAGAGGCTTCAAATCTGAAATAGGGGCCTACAAAATAAAAGGTAGCAGCCTCTTATTAGAAACTGGTAATGTAACATAAGGTACATTACCTGACTGCTGTAACTTCCAAAAATCATTCAATGCTGCAACATCTCTTCCTCAAGATGCTTACTGATGGCAACTTTCAATACATCTTGTCCATCAAGTTCAAAAACTTCCTGTGCTAGAGAATCAATCACATCAATAGAATAAACAGGATTATCATCACAAGCATATCTCATGGCATCATAAATATTAAACTTAACAATTTCACCATCAAATTCCATGGTAAAAGTGTCACTATGAACATTCATCTTAGTCTTAGATTCCTTAAAAATGGTCTTCCTAACAAAATAGGGGCATTTTGGTTGCCATTTTCCATATCAAGCACATAAAAATCTGCAGGAAAAACTATATCATTAACTTGTACAAGAACATCCTCAACTACACCCTTAGGATAAGCATTAGATCTATCACCCAATTGAATCACAACACCAGTTTTATTCAAAGGTCCAAGTTTCAAAGAAGTATATAAAGAATATGGCATGACATTAATAGAAGCTCCTAAATCGATCATGGCCTTCTCAAATCTAGTATTACCTATCGTACAAGGGATAGTAAACATACCTAGATCCTTGCACTTCGCAGGAAGTTTCCTTTGAATAACTGTAGAAACATTCTCCACTACTCTCACCTTCTCACATCCTTTAAGTTTTTATTTCCTCTTAATTGTACACAATTCTTTAAGGAATTTAGCATAACGAGGTACTTGCTTAATAGCATCTAAAATTGAAATATTTACCTCACATCTACGAAAAGTCACATATAAATCTTTATTTTGCTCATCTTTTCTAGATTCTGCTAAAACCTAAGGAAAAGGAGATACAAGTTTATAATCAGTAAGAAGCGAAAACTTACGCTTAGGTACATCATCGTCATTGGGAACGTTCCCGTCTGCTATAATGTTTTTCTCCTTTTCTTGAAACGACAGTGCAGGGGCTACCTTTACTGGAATCTCAACCTCTTTACCACTTCTCAAGATGATTGTACTTGTATTTTCTCTTGGATTTACAACCGTTCGAGAGGGTAATTTTCCCGAACTTTGGGCTCCTAGCCAACTAATTGCGGTTGCCATCTGGCTCATCTGATTGTCCAGACTTTGAATACTGGCTCTCTCCTCTTGTTGAAATTGTTTCGTCTCCTATTGGAATTGCAAAGTATTAGTGGCAAAAGACGTAACAATATCTTCTAAAGACATACCAGAATTAGAAGTTTGGCCCGGTTGTTATCTAGGGGGTATGGTTGCTTATATTGCTGGTAACTTAGGTGGTTTTGAATCACGGGCTGATTCACTTGTGGATTCCCATAGCTAAGATTGGGGTGATCCCTCCATCCCATGTTATATATGCTCGAATATGGATCATACTTTCTTTGTGGTTGGCCAGGGAAACCACCTACTGCATTCACTTGCTCCATGGGCTCCTCTTGAAGAGTTGGACATATATCTGTTGGATGCCCTGCTACTGAACAAATTTCACAAGCCTTCGTCGTTTGCATATTACTTACAGCCATTTAACGAACAAGAGAAGTTAGACTCGCAATTTGTTGTTCAATGGAGGAAATATTTACCTCATTGACATGCTTAGGTGAATGGTCAAGTCTAGTGTCAAATTGTTGAGAATTGGCCGCCATATTCGCAATTAGATTTCTCGCGGCATCGAGAGTTTTATCTACCAAAGCTCCTCCACTAGCAGCATCAATCATGCTCCTATCAGTGGGCAACAAGCCCTCATAGAAATACTAAATAAGAAGTTGCTCACTAATTTGATAATGGGGATAACTTGCACATAATTTCTTGAAACGCTCCTAGTATTCGTGTAGGGACTCTCCATTATGTTGTCTTACACCACAGATTTCTTTTCGAATGTTGGCCGCCCTTAAAGTTGGGAAATATTTCTCTAAAAATAATCTTTTCATCTCGTTCCATGTGGTAATACTTCTAGAGGGTAGATAATAGAGCCAATCCTTAGCCGAATCCTTCAAAGAAAACGGAAAAGCTCTTAATTTAATTTGCTCTTCAGTCACCCCCGTGGGTTTCATACTAGTGCATACTATATGAAACTTCTTTAGATGTTTATGGGGATCATCACCTGCAAGACCATGAAAAATGGGCAAGAGATGTATTAATCCAGATTTTAATTCAAAGTTAGTAGGAACATCTAAAGTAGGGAATGTTATACATAAGGGTTGTTAATTCAGATTAGGGGCCGCAAGCTCTTTCAAAGTTTGATGTCCAGCCATGACTTCCTCCTCCCCTAAATTAGAATCACTAGAAAATAGAGAATCAAGAGCTGGATCGTTCTCTACAGAATTTCTCCAAGCTTCCCTTCTTGACCTGTGTAAAGTTCTCTCTATTTCTGGATAGCACTGCAAATCCCCTTGATTAGAAGATCGAGTTACACTCATAAACACTCAAGGAAACTCTAACCAACCCTGGAAAACAATTCAAGAAAAAAAATCTAAAGCATTAAAAATAATTAAAATATATATTTTTTAAATGAAATAAAAATCACAAGAAGCACAAAAATTAACTACAATCACTCCCCGGCAACGGCGCCAAAATTTGGTGTGTTGTCACGGGCACCCAAAAATAAAACCGATACCCAAAAAAAAAAAATGTAGTAGTGTGAGTTAGGATCGTTCCCATGGAGAGTGTTTAGCCTAGTTTTATGCTATGTGAACTTTGATGGGGGCTTTTGGATATAATGAAAACTATTTTAATAATAACTAAGGAACAACTTAGATTAAAGTATTGAAATCAATCAAAAGGACAAACCTTGGTCTAAGTCAACATCCACCATCGGAACTTTACAACTGATCATCGACGCAAGCTTATCAATTCACACATTGAATATTCACCATCGGAATTATTTTCCTATCTCTCCTTAGTCGTAGTTAATTAGAAAACAAGCGATCTCATTAACCCGAACTATTAAACAACCCAGGATAAGTACTCAAGGTTTAATCTAGTAGCAGCTTTAAGAATTAGAGAGATCGATGAAACTAAACAACACAAGCACAAGCGGTTGCATTTAATTTAGTCGAACATCCTTCCTAAGATATAATAATTCCAAACGTAGCAAATCATTAAATCTTAGTTTCTTCACAAATTAGAGGAATCAATCAATTACGGATTTGATATCTAATCCAGTAGCAGATTGCAACAAATAATAAACTAGTAGGCCTCCTAGCGATTAAACAAGACAACCATGAAAATAGGTGTCGCGCCCAGATTTTTTGTACTCAAGGAATACTCACACAAGCGGGAAAAATACTGTACTCTCTCATTAGAACTCATCCTCCTAGAAGAATGAGTGCGACTATATTTAAATTGAAAATTGATTTGAATAAAAGGCTTTTAGAAAAGATTTGGAGTCACCACCTAACTTGATTAAGGTGAGTTAGGTCACCTAAAACTAAAAACAATCCGAAGACTACACTTAGGGTTTTTGGAAAATGATTTTGAAAATATCTCCTCAAGAGAAGGTTTTTAAGAAAACAGGTTGTTTGGCAACCTTTGGAAAACATTTAGCCCTTTTTTGAAAAGAACTCCGTTTTGGTCTATGAAAACAGTGATTCTAGGTTCGAAGGTTGGTTACGTGTAGGGAAGATGCACTAAGCCATCACCCTACCCCACCCTTTCGGTACCTACATGTCAATCTACCTTAGATTCACCTATGAGAGTCTTCAACTAACAACTGTCCAATCCTATCCACTTTGAAAAACAATGTTTGAAAAGAAACTAACATAATACATGATATGTAAGTGCAAGAAAAGAGACTTGATTTGGAAATAGATTTAGAAAGAATTTGATTTGATTTGAAAAGAAAGAGATAGAAGTTTGAATTTGAAAAAAAGGTTTTGAAAATTAAAATTGAAGATTGAAAATAGAAATAGATCATGGAATTGGAAACTTAAAGAAAATTATAAGATTGGAGATTGAAAAGAAGTTGTAAAAATAGAAATTTGAAAAATGTTATGACCACACCCATGAGGGTTGCCTACATATCTTTTTGGAGGAATCAGGTCAGTCGTAGTTCGGACAAAAGTCTGATAGAAAATAGAAGGTATGATTGGAAGAAAGAGATTAAACTGAAAATTGGATTGGAAGATTAAGAGATTGAACTTTGATTGGAAGATTTTAAAAGATTGGTTTTGAAGGACTTGGTTTTAGGAAACCTAGACTTAGGAAAGACTTGAGACTTAGAAAAAATATGACTCAAAAGTTGGACTTGGAAATATTAGGAAAGACTAGATTTAGGAAAGGTTCGAATTAGGGAAGTTTCAAATTAAGAAAGTGTCATTTTAGAAATGTTTCAATTTGGAAAGTTTAGAATTAAGAAAGTTTTCATTTTAGGAAAATTTTTGAATTAGGAAAGTTTTCGAAATAGGAAAGTTTTGGAAGTATGAAAGTTTTGAGGAAAGTTTTAGGTTTAGGAAAGTTTTCACATTAGGAAAGTTTTGTTTTAAGAAAGGTTTTGAAATAGGAAAGTGTTGAATTTAGAGATGTTTTGAATTAGGAAAAATTTAGTTTAAGAAATGTTTAGAATTTGGAAAGTTTCAGTTTAAGAAAGTTTTGAATTTGGAAAGCTTAGAATTTTAGAAAGATTTTAAATGAGGAAAGATTTGAATTTAGAAAGCTTTAGAATTTTTGGAAGATTCAAAGTTTGAGCTTTAGAAAGATTTGAAAATCTAGATTTGGGAGTTAAAGCTTGGAAAGGATGTGGAATTAAGAAAGGTTGGAATAAGGAAAGGTTTAAACTTTGAAAGATTTGAAGTTTAGGAAAATTTAGAACTTAGGAAATTTTACAGTTTGAAAGTTTCAAATTTAGAAAGTTTAGGATTTAGAAAGTTTAAAGTTTGAGTTTTAGAAAATTTTGAGATTTGAAAAGGTTTGAGTTTAGGAAAGATTTGAAGACTTAAATTTCAAAAGTTAAAATTTGAAAAGGGGTAGAATTAGGAAAAGGTTGAATTGGGAAAGATGTGGAAGTTGAGTTTTAAAATTTAGGAAAGATTTTTATGTTCAAGTTTTGGAAACTTAAGATTTAGGAAAATAGAAGATTAGGAAAGAGTTAAATTAGGAAAGATTTGGATTAGAAAGGGATTGGATTTTGTTTCTAAAGGAGAAGGTTTGATTTTGTTTCCAAAAACGGAGGATTGGATCTAGTTTCTTAAACGAGAGATTGGATTTGGTTCCCTAAAGGGAAGATTTGATTCGACAAGGATTTGGAAAGGGAGGTTTTAGAAACCCTAGATTTGGAAGACCATAGTTTTGGCGTAGAAAAATAGGTTTTGATGTGAAAAGGGAGATTTTGGAAACCTAGGTTTTAAGGCAAGTTTGAAAATCATATTTTTGGGAAGGAAAATTAGGGTTTCCTAATTGTTGGCTCTAGGGTTTGACTTGGACTCTAAAAAAAGAGATTTTTGGAAAGTGAGTTTTTGGAAACGAAGATTTTTAGAAGGCAAACCTAGAGAGGAATTTTTGAAAAGTGAATTTGAAGATAGAGTTTTTGGAAAGAGATTTTAAAAAGGAGTTTTTGGAAAGTGAAAACTTTGAGAAAGTTTTGGAAGCAAGATTTTGGAAGAAGCTTTTTGGAAAGAGTTTTTAGGAAAGTGAATTTTAAAGAAAGTGTATTGGAAAGGAGTTTGAAAGTGAAGTTTTGGAAAATAAAATTTTGGAGAGAGTTTTTGGAAAGAAGAGTTTTTGGAAAGTATGTTGGAAAAGAGATTTTTAGGAGGAGATTTTCAAAAAGAAATTTTGGAATGTACATAAAATATCTCACTTTCCTAAAGCAATTCTAACCATAAGAGGGCTAGAACCACTTTAAAAAAGTGGTTTTGAAAACAACAAGGAGTTGAAAATATGGACCATGTTGGTCACTTTAAATATGACACTTTCCTAAAGTAACCCTAGTCATGGAAAGGCTAGAATCATCCTAGGATTGTGATTTTGAAAATAAGTTTTGAAAAAGAAGATTTTAATGCAATTTTGAAAACAAGTTTTAATGCAAGTTTTGAAAATGAGTTTGAAAACAACTTTTGGAAGAATGCAAGAATCATTATATGCACAATGCAAATTTGGGGTCGTGAACATACAAAGTTAAGGTTTCACCATATAATCAACGGGGCCGAACTCATGTGGTCTCCAATTAAACTAAAAGAAAGCCCCCGACACAGTGACCCTCCAATAGTCTAATCGTACACATGGACCGGGAGTCCCTTTGCTTCAAGTATGCAAAGAAAGGGGAGGAAAGAGATGGGGGATTAAAATAGAGAAAACCCAAGTGGGTTAGGGGAGAGAAGAGAAAGGGGGGAAGTGCGGAAATTTAAATAGAAAGCCTACCTTGTGTCTTCTTTATTTTGCTTGGCTTTGCGCGCCTTGCTTTCTTGCTTTTTCTTCGGTCTTCGCTTCAGTCTTTGAGAGCTTTGTCTTGGTCTTCAAATCTTCATAGTTGCAAAACTCCAAGTCTTCAATGGAGGGTTGGAAGCTAGTGTATAAGTGTATAGGGGTGTGTATAAGTGTATATGATGCTAGAGTTTGTGTATGGTGGCTAAGGTTTGGAAAACCTAAAGAAGCTAAGGTTTAGGAAGTGTACGAGCTCTGTGTATCGAAAATTAGGGTTTTTAGATTGATTTTACGGACTCCTTTCACGTTGGAAGAGACTTTGTATTTATAGAGATGGGATAGACCTGGCGCTTGTTGCAATGGTGCCAGGCCAAATTTCCTTTTGGTACCACTCCAGGCCATTTCTTGGCTTGGCGCCATTGCTAGTGGCGCCAGCCAGTTAGGAAAGTTTGTAAGTTGGCAAGCAACGTATCTTTGTAAGATTTTGGCGCCTGTACTAGTGACTACCATGCAATTTTTAGCCTGGCTTTACTAGGAGTGACTCCGAAAAGTCTGGAATGACCTGGAGAGCCGGAACAGGGCAGGAACACTTAGAATAGCGTCCTAAAGGTATTTGACTTAAAAAATGAGGATAAGATGCGTCGAAAGGATTGACCGGGCCATTAAGGGCAAAATAGTCAACCGGGTTGGAAAGCTGCCGAGAAGACTCGGAATGTCTCAGAAAAAGACTCGAGACTTGGAAACATTACTTAGAATGTTTTCAGAGGTTATTGGTTTGATACCCAGATCCGGTGTGGTTGGAAAAGGCAACCGGCTCACCAGGGGTAGAATGATCTTTTTGCCCAGGTTTTACCAGAACTAACTCGGAAGGATCCGAAAAGATAACAGAAAGTTGAGAATACTATAAAAAGCAATCTCAGTGGGTTACCAATTTGATACCCAGAGCCGGTGTGGTTCCCGGGGCATTCGAATGCCAAGGGGCAAAATGGTCATCTTGACCGAAAAGTCTCGGATTTGGCCCGAAACTGACTAGAAGGTTCCGAATCATGCCAGATTGCCTTTAAGACAATCTTGGAAGGCTGGACCTACCGTTCTGATGATCTAGATGTGTTCTCGAGAAACGTGCCGAAAATAGCCCTAGGGGCAGTTTGGTCATTTTTCACCAAAGTGGGCTAGCAGGCACTGGTGTTGACCTGGGTTTTGAGTGTTTCTGCCACTCTGATGGCGGTCGAGCGATACAGGGGTTTGTTGGTAATTCCCTATATCGACCTGCTTGCCAATATTTCCGCTACTCTGACGGTTGCGATGTTTGCGAGTAATTTCGCTACTTTGACGGTTTGCGATCATTCCTGAAACTGCCTGATCTCGGCAAGCTGCTAAAGGGACTTAGCGCCTGAGAATCAACTTTCTCGAAAGGCATGCCTAAACAGACATTTCTGCATTGACGGGCTAGCAGGTGCCAAAAGTGGACCGTTCTACCATCTAGGGGACTTCGGGTCTCGTCCCGGTCGACAAGTTTAAAGGGACTTACCATTTCGAAGAGATTTTCTTCGAAATACGTGCCGGACCGTCTCGAGGAATAAACTATCTCGAGAGAGGGATTGGAATTGGAAAGGAAACTTACCATCTTCGGAAAGACGTGCCTGATTTGCAATTGGAAAGGGGACTTACCATCTTCAGAAAGACGTGACTGATTTGGAATTGGAAAGGGGACTTACCGTCTTCAGAAAGATGTGCTTGATTTAGAATTGGAAAGGGGACTTACCGTCTTCGGAAAGATGTGCCTAATTTGGAATTGGAAAGGGGATTTACCGTCTTTAGAAAGACGTGCCTAATTGGAATTGAAAAGGGGACTTATCGTCTTTGGAAAGACATGCCTAATTTGGAATTAGAAAGGGGACTTACCATCTTCAGAAAGACGTGTCTGATTTGAAATTGTAAAGGATAATCCCCCTAAGAGCATTTTGGTCATTTTGCTTCTCTTTTGGCCTAGTGGGCCCACGAAGCTATGAATTGATGGGATTAGACTTAGAAAGTTAATTTGGATTAAAATATACCCCCAATGACTTGAACACAAGTCTGAACAGAGTGGAGACCACCGAGCGGTAAAAAATGGGGTGCTTACAATAGGCACAGAAGAACATCTAATACTCAAAGCACAAATCGAATAATAAAAACAACAGTTTATTATTAATTCCAAGACTTCTGTTTCCTTCAACCAAGATTCAAAGTTTAGCCACGCAGGGCCATGAAAACAACTCAAAGAAGAAACTAGAATAATATGCTAAACGCAAGTAACCCTAAAAACAAAACAGTCCCAGCTTTTATAGGCTTCTGAAATTCTGCAGCTGCGCATAACCATTTGAACGCCCTTACTACCGTTCGAATGCATCAAACCACTGTTCAAACGCATTGAACCACCGTTCAAACGGTACGCCGAACGCATTTCGAACGATAAAATTGCTCTCTGTATATTTCGAACGCTCTTCAAACCTGAACTTTGACGTGAATCCGTTTAATGTACCGTTCGAACACATATGCTACCATTTGAACGCCTCTTGGACCTTTCGAACGCTGCTTCCAATTTAGCACAAATTCGTCCCTTTTAAGCTAGGATCCTCTTCCTTGATGTTTCATAGCACCCTAAATCAAAACATAAGAATAGTGAGTATATTTAGGCACCAACTAAGTATAAAAGATTAAACATTAAGGGAGAAAAATATGTCATTTACTTTCTCATCAAAAGACGTGTCGAATAACAGACATTCTTCATTGGCGGGCTAGCAAGAGCCAAAGGTGGACCGTTCTACCATCTCGGGGACTTGGGTTCAATCTCGGTCGACGGGTTTGAAGGGACTTACCGTTCTGAGGACCTTGCTCGAAGAACGTGCCAGATTAGATGGACTTTTCGCTTAAGGGATCAACTTTCTCGGAAGGCGTTCTAAATATGATTTGAATTGGAATTAGGCTTGAAATTGAATTTGAGATTAAAATGGGAACGTATCGTCTCTAAGAAGACATGGCAACTGGAATTGGACGGAGTAATGCCACAAGGGCATTTTAGTCATTTTTTCTTTATCGGGCTTGATGGGCCTGCGAAGCAATTGATTGATTAGATTAAGTCTAAAAATTGATTTGGACTTGAATGTGTATATGTTGGTTTGAATATAAGTCCGGACGGATCGGAGAATGCCGAGCGGGTAAAAATGGGGTGCTTATAGTTTTGAATTAGGGTTTGGACCTAGTGGTTTGTGCATGGAACTTTAAAGTGTGTTTTGAAAACCATTTTATGAAAACCACTCAAGTGAGTATTGAGTTCATATGGTTGGAGTTTGGAAATCACTCAAGAGAGGGTTGCCTTGGAATCATTTCAACCATTAACTCAAGAGAGTAAAACTATTGAAAATCAATATTGAATAGATAGTTTTAAAGACTTCTTTGATTGAGAAATTAAAGAGAATGAACCTTTGAAAATTAGTTTTTGGAAAGGAGGTTTTTGGAAAACCACTTTTAGAATTTTGAAAACCACCCTAAAGAATAGGGGTTTATATGGTTGATTTGAAGGAAATCACTCCGAACAGGACTCTATGGGACCATTCCAAACACAATATTCAAGAGAGCAAAACTTCTAAAAATCAGGGTAAAAATGATAGTTTTAGAATACCATTTTTATACAAATTAAAGAGAATGAAATTTGAGAACTTTTCTTCAACAGGGTTGTTTTGAAAACCATTTTTGGGGTGTAAAAACCACTCTAGTGAGTTAGGGTTCCTATGGTCAATAAATTTGGAGACCACTCAAGGGAGGGTTCCATGAGGACCATTTCAACCACAAAACTCAAGAGGGCAAAACTTGAGAAAATCAATATTGAATACAAGGTTTGAAAACCATTGTAATGTAACTTAAAGATTGTAAAATGAGATGATGCCAAATAAACTCAAGGTACTAAAAAGGGGGTTCTCTAGGATATGGAAATTGACCTAGGCTTAAAGGAATCAACTCTTAGAATCATTTTTGATAAAACACTTGAATATGAAATTTGCAAAGATATAGAAATGAAGATAGTGAATGTTTTTCCAAAATGATGATGGACATGAAAATGAGGCCAAGCATGCAATATATAAATTTGATAACCATATGCAAGGGGGTCATGAATTCATATAAGGCTGTAGGCCACACCAAATTGCAAGGTGCTCCAATGTCATGCCATCTTAAAGTAGGCTAGTGAGAGATCCCCCTACACGGTGTCTCTCACAAACTTTTCTCTAGGCATGAACTAGGAGCTCATTTGTTTCAAGCATGCAAGAAAGAGGGGTAGAAGATGGGGGTTTAAAATAGAGAATAGCCTAAGTAGGCTAGGAGAGAGAAGAGAAGAGTGGGAATGGCAAAATGTAAAAGAGAACACTACCTTTATCTTTAAAGCACTTTCAAGCTTATATGGATGACTTGCCTTGAACTTGAATGGCCTTCGAGAGGCTTGAATGGCCTAGTAATGGCTCTTCTAAGGCATTGAAAGCCTTGTAAATGGAGTGTATAGGTTAGAGAGAGGTTCAATCTAACTTAGGTGCTTGGTGGGTGAGGTGTATATGGAATTTCGAAGTTTAGAGGCTATTTTTGCAAAGTTCCGTTGTTGTTTTTTATTCTGGAATATGCAGAGGGGGAGGCTTGTATTTATAGGCAAACAAAAGAGGGCTGGCACATGTAGTACATGAGCCTGGGCAAATTTTGCCCTAGCGCATGTGCTACATTCGCCAGTACCGTTCCACTAGTTGAATGTCACATGACACACTCTGTAATAACTCAACTTAGGGAGCAAGCAAAGTTTTGATCGATCTGATCACAATCTGGGCACATGTAGCATTCGCTTCGCCACTGGAAATTTTTGTTTAAAATTTGCCTCTATAATTGTGCAATCCAGGAAAGATACGGGAAAATTGGTTGCATCCACGATGTTCTCCTAGTGTTTCTCAAGAACTTCAAATTTTCAGGGAGCTTGAAAGGTGTTCAGAATAATGAGATATCATCTCGAAAAGTGTGCAAGAAAACACAATTTTGCAAAGCATCTGTGATACGAGAAGCGATCTCTCCGATCTTGGATGTTCAAAAGTAGCAATTTTTGGGCCACGCGATCAAGGCTTTCGGGAAGCGATCTCTCCGACCTGACAGTATCGATGGAAAGTACTCTAGAAATACTTTTAACAATTTCATAATTTATGCATTTCTCAAGTCATTTGATAGTGCGTTATAATCAAGGAATTGGAAGAAAAGACAATTTCGGCAGAGCGTTTGTGAGATGCTCCAGAGGTTACTGAAAATGACAGTTTTTGAGCCATGCGATCAGGGCCCTCGGGAAGCGATCTATTCAATCGAGTCATATCAATGGAAAGACTTATGGATAGGCTTTTGAGAATTCTCTAATTTATGCATTTCTCAAATCATTTGAAGGTACGTTATAATTCGAGAATCAAGAGGAAAAGACAACCCTAGCAGAGCGTCTGCGAGACACTTTAGGGGACTTTTGTCAACTTGGAAGTGTTTAGAGTCACAAGAATCACCTTGGATTGAATAGGGGTGAATGATAGGATTTGGCAGTTTGGTACCCAGAGCCAATGTGGTTTCGGAGTGTGCTCGGGCCGCCAAGGGTAAAATGGTCATTTTGATCAGAATTGGTCGAAAATGGTCAGGATGGATTAGAGTGGGAAATTAAATGTGCTAGACTATTCGAGGACAATCCTAGAAGATGTTTTCACCATTCAATGGGACTTGTACTGTGCTGAGGTTTTTAGGGGCAAAACAGTTATTTTGACCAAAGTTGACCAGGATGGGACAAAATTTGACCAAAATTGGACAGGATGGCATATTAAATACGCCTAACTGTCTAGGAACACTTTGGAAGGATGGACTTACCATCGTAAGGGATATTGAACTTTCTCAAAGATGTGCCTGGAGCCCCAGAGGGCAGGTTTGGTCATTTTTCACCGAGTCAGGCTAGCATGCGCCGGTGTTAACCTAGGTGTTGGTTCCCGAGACCGCCCGGTCTTAGAAAGCTACCTGTGTGGTGTTGGTCCCTGAGATTGCCTGGTCTTAGAGAACTACCTATAGAGTGGTGTTGGTTCCTGAGATCACCCGATCTTAGGAAGCTACCTATAGGGTGGTGTTGGTCCCCGAGATCGCTTGGTCTTGAGGAACTACCGGATGGTGGGCATTCTACATTAGCAAGCTAGTAGGAGCCATAACTAAACCATCTAGAATTTGATAAGGAGTTCATCCCCAAGATTGCCCAATCTCGGGAAACTACCTGGGTGGCATTGGTTCTCGAGACTGCCCAATCTTGGAAAGTTGCTTGGATGGCATTGGTTCCCGAGACTGCCCAATCTCAGAAAGCTGTCTGGAGTGCTCAAGTGCAATATGGTCTTTTCAACTTCAATTGTGCCTTGCAGGTTTGGGAAGCAACCAGTTGATTGGATTGAAGTTTAAAAGAGCCAACTTGGGCTCATATGTGTTGTGATGTTCGAAACTGGATCCAGTTGGGCCAGAGATTGTTGAGCGGTCGAAAATGGGGTACTTAGAACTACCACTCTTTTTCTGTCTTTGCTTGTCGAAGGTAGAAAAATGAAAAATGAAAGATCCCATGTTGATCGCGAGGTGATCGGAGAGACCAGAATGAAAGTATTTTAAAATATGGGGTTTGAGTTTTAAAGTTTTATGGTCAAAAAGTGTTTTGGGCGTAGAAGAAAACATAAAAGCAAATCTGCTTTTGACAGAGAAAGCTTAAAAACCCAATCTACTTTTTTAGAGGAAGCTCAAAAATCGAATCTGCTTTTTCGAAGGAAACTCAAAAACTCAGTTTGCTTTTGACAAAGAAAGCTCAAAAACCCAATCTACTTTTGACAGAGAAAACTTAAAAACTCAATTTGTTTTTTTTTTGGAGGAAGTTCAAAAACTCAATTTGTTTTTTTGTACGAAACCTAGAAACCCAATCTACTTTTGACGAAAAAACCTCGAAATCCAATCTATTTTTTCGAAGGAAGCTCGAAACCCTAATTTGCTCTTACGGAGGAAACTTGAAAACCCGAAAGTTTTTTAAATAGGGTTTTTTAAGGTGAAAGCTTGAAAACCCGAATCTTTGAAACTTAGGCTTTTTTAGGCGAAAGCTTGAAAACCCGAGATTTTTAGAAAACGGAGCTTTTGAAGGAAAAAGCTTGAGAAACCCCATCTGCTTCTTTAGAAACCCAATCTATTTTTTTCGAAGGAAGCTCGAAAACCCAATCTGCTTTTGATGGAGAAAGCTCGGAAATTCAGAAGTTTAAAACTGGGCTTTTTGAGGTAAAAGCTTGAAAACCCGAATCTACTTTTTTGGAGGAAGCTTGGAAACCCAATCTGCTTTTTTGGAGGAAGGTCAAAAACCCAATCTTCTTTTTTGAAAAAAGCTCGAAAACCCAATCTGCTTTTTCGGAGGAAGCTCAAAAACCCAATCTGCTCTTTCGAAGGAAGTTTAGAAACCCAGAAGTTTTTAAAATAGGGCTTTTTAAGGTAAAATCTTGAAAACCCGAATCTTTGAAACTTAGACTTTTTTATGCGAAAGCTTGAAAACCTAAGATTTTTGAAAAATAGAGCTTTTGAAGAAAAAAGCTCGAGAAACCCGAAAAAAAATTTTTTGAGATTAAACTTTTTAAAGCAAAAAGTTTTGAAAAATTGGTGAACTAATTTTGAAATAAAACTTTTTAACGGAAAATGTTTAGAAAATCTCAAGACTGATTAGAATGGAAACCTTTTGAAGGAAAAAGTTTAGAAAACCTAGAGATTAATTTTGAGATGAAACTTTTTGAAGGCAAAAGTTTGGAAAACTTAGAAGGTATTTTTGAAATCAAACTCTTTGAAAGAAAAAGTTTGAAAACCTAGAAAGGTGAAAACCATTTAAAGGGGATTCACTTGAGCTTGAATTTTGGAAATTCTCCTTTTTTTTCTTTAACATGAGGGGTAGAAAATTTGTTTTGGCTTGAAACTTGGACTTTTTGAAAATTTAAAAAAAACTTATTTGACTTTTGAAAATTAATTTTGGATTTGAAAGAAAGCAAGAGCTTTAATCTTTTGAATTTGAAACCATTTGTAGAAAAAGTTTTGAAAGCTTTTGAAATTGACTTTGAAATTTGAAAGTTTTTGTCGACGAAGCCTTGAAAGCATGACTTTGAAGTGAACCATTTGCAGTTCACTTCTGGCGCTTGCTAGCCCGCCAATGTAGAATGTTCGCTAATCTGGCACGTTCCTAAAAAATGAATGATCGTCTAAGTCTAGCACGTTCTTTGAGAAAGCACAAACCCCTCAAGAACAGAAGACCGTCCAAGCCCGGCATGTTCTTTGAGAAAGCACAAATTCCTCAAGAACGAAAGACTATCCCAGTCCAGCACGACCTTCTAAAAAGTTTATCCCTGAAGGCGGTAAGACCCTTTCAAGCCTGTCCACCGAGAAAGTACAAATTCTTCAGACAGAAGTCCAGACCACATCCAGACCAGTCAACACCGACGTTTGCCAGCCTGTCCCAGTGAAAAGTGACTATTTTGCCCCCAGCGAGCCCAACACGTTCCTCAAAAAAGTATAAAGTCCTCGGAATGGTAAGACCATCTTCTAGAGCCATCCTTAGATGGTCCAGCATGTCTAGTGCCATCTAGTCAACCCCAATCCTTTCCCAGAGGTTCCCTGGTCAAAATGACCATTTTGTTCCTAGGCATCCAAATGCCCTAGGAAACCACACCGACTCTGGGTATCAAACCAGCGACACCCCAGTCAACTTTGGTCAACCCGATCAACCCCAGTCAACTCTGGTCAACCAGATCAACCTCAGTCAATCTTGGTCAACCCTAGAACTCCCAGGATGAGGTGACTGCCATCCGGTCACTCTCTTTAACCATACCAGTTTTGGGGATCAAACCGGCAATCTCTGGGACACTTTCTAGAGTATTCATTTCCATTTCCAACCAGGCACCGCCATTCGGCACCTTCCTATTTTCAACCAGAACCTCCCTACTCCACTTCGAGTGAAGCATGACCATTCTTTAACACTAATAGTGGCACATAACCCCCCAGAATCAGTTGCGAATTGACCAGCCCCATATCCAGCCTTTTTTTAAGCCCTCATTAAACCTTCTTGCGCCACTCGTAGTGGCGCACGGCCAAAATTAGGCCATACGCCACTAAGAGTGGTGCACCACTTTGCCATTTTTGCACTATAAATACAAACCTCCCCCCTCTCTATTTTAGGTTGAAAAAATTATCTAAAAACTCTCCCCCTCTATTCTAGACAGCTCCTAGAGCCCTTTGTCTCTCTCTCGAAGTCCCGCCGGTCGAGTCCGAGTCTGAGTCCGAACTCCCAAAGCCCTAGCTTCCGAGCATTACCGAAGGTCCGCCTTGCTGCTCGAAAGTTCCCAAAGCCTTCCCAAGTCCAAGGTCCGAGCCTCCACCAAAGAAAGAAGCAACGAGACAAGGTAATCCCCATTTTACTTTTTTGTACTCCCCTACTTTTTCTTCTCCCTCCGAACCCTCTTGGGTTCTTATCTTTTTTAATTCGCTATTGTAAGCGCCCCATTTTTGACCGCTCGGCAATCTACACTCCGTCCAAACTTGTTTTCAAGTCATTGTGGGAGTATTCCAATCGAAATTGATTTTCTAAGTCCGAATCCTGTTTGTCCATCGCTTCGCCGGCCCACCAGGCCCAAATAGAGGCAAAATGACCAAAATGCCCTTAGGGGCATTGTCCTTTCCTTTCCGACTCCAATCCCTCTCTCGAGACAGTTTATTCCTCGAGACGGTTCCATTTTAGGCACGTCTTTTCGAAGACGGTAAGTCCCCTTTCCAATCCCTCTCTCGAGATAGTTTATTCTTCTAGACAATTCCAATCAGGCACGTCTTTTCAAAGACAGTAAGTCCCATTTCCAATCCCACTCTCAAGACAGTTTATTCCTCGAGACGGTTCCAATCAAGGCCCCTTTAGTAACTTTCTGAGAATACTTCTTATAGTATTCTCAACCTTCCCTTACCTTTCCGGATCATTCCGAGTCAGTTCCGACAAACCCGGTGTAAAATGACCGTTTTGCCCCTGGTGGGCCGGTCTCCTTTTTCGACCACACCGGCTCTGGGTATCAAACTGGTAACCTCCTGAGACTGATTTTTATAGTATTCTCAACCTATCTTCATCCTTTCGGATCATTCTGAGTCAATTCCGGTAAACCCGGTGCGAAATGACCGTTTTACCCCTGGTGGGCCGGTCACCTTTTTTTTACTACACTGGTTCTGGGAATCAAACCAGCAACCCTTGGGAACATTTTGAATAATGTTTCCAAGTCTCAAGTCTTCTTCCGGGACAGTCCGAGTTCGTCCCGGCAGCTTCCCGATCCGATTGACCGTTTTGCACTTAAAGGCCCGGTTAACCCTTCCGACACATCCTATCTTCATTTTTCAAGTTAAATACCTCCGGGACACTATTCTAAGTATTCCTGTTCTTTTTTGGCCTTCCGGGTCATTCCCGGTCTCTTAAAATCATTTCCGGACTTTCCGGAGTCACTCCTAGTGAAGCTAGGCTAAAAATTACATGGTAGTCACTAGTACAGGCGCCCAAATCTAGTCAAAGATACGTTTTTTGCCGACCTTAAATATTTCCTAAATGGATGGCGCCACTAGTAGTGGTGCCAAGCCAAAAAATGGCCTAGCGCCACTCCTAGTGGCGCCAGTGTAAAGTTTGGCCTGACGCCACTGCAACAGGCGCTAGTGTTGTCCAACCTCTATAAATACAGAGCCTCTTCCAATGTGAAAAGGATGTGTAAACTCAGTCTAAAAATCCTATATTTCATTATACAAAGCTCGAGCACCTCCTAAACCCTAGCTTCCCTAGGTCTTCCAAACCCTAGCCACCCTACACAAACCCTAGCCTCATATACACTCCTATACACCCCCATACACTCATACACAAGCCTTCAACCCTCCTTTGAAGACTTGGAGAGCTGCAATCTAAAGCTTAAAGACAACTCTTGAAGATTGAGAACGAAGATCAAGACGAAGACCGAAGACCGAAGACAAGCAAGGTGCGCAAAATAAACAAGACACACGGTAGGCTTTCTCTTTAAATTTCTGCACTTCCCCCTCTCTCTTCTCTCTCCAACCCACTTAGGTTTTCTCTATTTTAATCCCCCATCTCTTTCCCCCCCTCCCCCCTCTTTGCATGCTTGAAACAAGGGGATTCCCGGTCCATGTGTAGGATTGGGCTATTGGAGAGTCACAGTGTCGGGGGCTTTCTTCTAGTCTAACCAGAGACCACGTGGGTTCGGCTCCCCTTGATTATGTGGTGAAGTCTTAGCCTTGTATGTTCACGACCCCAAAATTGCATTGTGCATATCATGATCTTGCATCTTCCAAAAACTGTTTTCAAAGTTGTTTTTCAAATCGTTTTCAAACTTGTTTTCAAAATTACATCAAAATCTCTTTCTCAAAATATGTTTCCAAAATCACAATCCTAATGTGATTCTAGCTTTTCCATGGCTAGGATTGCATTAGGAAAGTGTTATATTTAAAATGACCTTCATGGTCCATTTTGTCAACTCCTGTTGTTTTCAAAACTGCTTTCCTGAAGTGGTTCTAGCCCTCTTATGGTTAGAATTGCTTTAGGAAAGTGAGATGTTTTTATACTTCCTAAAAACTCTATTTTCAAAAAACTCTTTTCCTAAAAATCTCTTTCAATATACTTTCCTAAAACTCTCCTTTCCAAAGTTGTTTTCTAAAAACTCTTTCCAAAAATCTATTTTTCAAAATTTCCTTTTTCAACCCCTTTCCAAAACTCTCTTTCCTCAAAATTCACTTTCTAAAAACGCTCCCTAAAAATCTTTCTAAAAACTCTCTTCCCGAAATCTTCCTTCTAAAAATTCTCCTCTAGGATTCTCCTTCTAAGACTTGTTTCCAAAAACACACTTTCCAAAAATTCCTCTTTAGGATTCCCTTCTAAAAATCTTCGTTTCCAAAAACTCTCTTTCCAAAATCTTTCCTCTAAAAACTCCTCTCTAGGATTTCCTTCCAAAACCTTCGTTTCCAAAAACGCACTTTCCAAAAACTCTTTCCTTAAAGCCCAAGTCAAGCCCTAGAACCCATAATTAGGAAACCTTAATTTTCTTCCCAAAAACATGGTTTTCAAACCTTGCCCCAAACCTAGGTTTTCAAAATCTCTCGTTTTCTACATCCAAACTATACACCTTTCCAAAACCTCTTTTCTACGTCAAAATTCTACACTTCCAAACCTAGGGTTTCTAGAAATTTCCTTTTCCAAATCCTTGTCAAATCAAATTTTCCCTTTAGGGCACCAAATCTAATCTTCTCGTTTAGGAAAGTAGATCCCGTCTCCATTTTTGGAAACAAAATCAAACATTTACTTTTAGAAACCAAATCCAACCCCTTCCTAATCCCAACCTTTCTTAATTCAATTCCTTCCTAATTTCCTATCTTCTTAAATCATAAGTTTCCTAAACCTAAACTTTAAACCTTTACTTAAATTTCAAAATCCAAATCTTTCCTAAATCGAATCCTTTCTAACCCTCCACTTTCCTAAACCTTAAGTTTCCAAAACTTGAACATAACAATCTTTCCTAATTCAACCCTTTCTTAATTCTACCTTCTTTTCAAATCTTAACTTTTCAAACCTAAGTTTTCAAACCTTTCCTAATCTCAAGATTTTCCAAAACCCTAAAACTTTCTAAATTTCGAATCTTTCCAAATTCAAAGTTTCCTAAATTCAAAACTTTCGTAAGTTAAATCTTTCTAAACTTTCAAACTTTCTAAATTCTAAATTTTCCAAAACTTCAATATCTTTCCAAATCTAAGACTTGTTTTTAAACTCAAAACTTTCTTAATTCAAACATTTGCTAAATTAAAAAACTTTCCTTTTTCAAACCTTTCCTAAAACGAAACTTCCTACTTTCAAAAGTTCCCTATTTCAAAACTTTCTAAATTCAAAACTCTCCAATTTTCAAAACTTCCCTAAGTCGAATCTTTCCTAAGTCTTTTCTCTTTCCTAAGTCTAGGTTTCCTAAACCTCCATCTTTCCAAAGTAAGTCTAAATCTCTCTCCCAAGTTCTATCGTTTCAAATCAAAATTCAATCTTTCCAATTCCAAAATTCCAAATTTCAATTTTCAATCCTCTATTCAAAGTTCAATCTCTCAATCTTCCAATTCAATCTCTTTCTTCCAATCCAACCTTCTATTTTCAATCGGACTCTTGTCCGAACTACGACTGACCTGATTTCTCCAAAAGGATACGTAGGCAACCCTCATGGGTGCGGTCACAACTTCTTTCAAATTTCAAATTCCACCACATTTTCCAAATCTCAAATTCTACAATCTTTTCAAATCTCTAATCTATTTTCAAACTTCCAATTTCAAATTTCTATTTCCAAATTTTCAAACTTTCCAATTTCAATTCCATCTCTTCAAATCTATTTTCAAATCAAATCAATTTCAAATCAATCTCTTTCCGAATCTATTTTTCAATTCTCTTTCCTGGCACTTGCATATCATGCATCATGTTAGTTTCTTTTCAAGCATTGTTTTCCAAGGTGGATAGGATTGAACTATAGTTGGTTGAAGACTCTCATAGGTCAATCTAGGGTAGATTGACATGTAGGTACCAAAAGGGCGGGGTAGGGTGATGGCTTAGTGCATCTTCCCTACACGTAACCAACCTCCGAACCTAGATCACTGATTTCAAAGACCAAAAGGAGTTATTTTTCAAAAAAGGGCTAAATGTTTTCCAAAGGTTGCTAAATAACCTGTTTTCTTAAAACCCCTCTCTTGAGGAGATATTTTCAAAATCGTTTTCCAAAAACCCTAAGTGTAGTCTTCGGATTATGCTTAGCTTTTAGGTGACCTAACTCACCTTAATCAAGTTAGGTGACTCCGAATCTTTTTTCAAAAGCCCTTTATTCAAACCAATTTTTCAATTCAAACCTAGTCGCACTCATTCTTCTAGGAAGGTGAATTCTAAGGAGAGAGTACAGAATTTTTCCCGCTTGTATGAGTATTCCTCGAGTGCAAAAAATCTGGGCGCAACAGCTATCTCTAAACCCCATCTTTGTTGCATGATTGAAACAATAGGACGTTAAGTCCATGTCGAGAGTGAACTAGAGGAGATTACCAATCGAGACTATCTTCTTGGCCTCACTTGCTTCACGGCATGGCCTTAGGGCCCTCTTGCAATGTGGTGATACCTAACCTTGTATGTTTCATGTTGTTACTATCATTAAATTGCATTTGCATTTATGTTATTTCTGTACCCTTTAACACCATTTTCTAAAGTATTTTTCTTAAAATCACAATTCTAAGTAGATCCTAACCATTTATGGTTAGGGTTTTCTAGAAAAGTGTGACATTTTAAATGGCTTCTATTAGCCTATATTTGTTTATTTTCAAAAACCCGGTCTTGGAACGATCCTAGTCTTTTCATGACTAGGGTTGTTTCAAGAAGTGTGTAACATTCAAAAAGATCCGAAAGGTCTACATTTTTGGTTTCGCGCATTTATTACTTTTCAAAGTCGCAAACCTAAAGCGATTCTAGCCTTGCAATGGCTAGAATAGACTTAGGCAAAGTGTGATATTCATTTGGATGTCTAAAATCCAAGTTAGGGCTTCGGGCCCTAAAACATGTTTTCAAAAGACTCAGTTTTTGAACCATTTACAAAACTCTTATATTTGTTAAACCCTAAAAGTCCAATCCTAGAAAAATTCCGTTTTTGCCAACTTGGAAACCTTCCATTTTTAAGCCAAAAACCTTCCATTTCAAATCTCTCAAATCACTCTTTTTTCAAACCTTCCAAAACCCAAATCAACTCCTTCCATTTTGTAAACAATCTAGACTTTCCTTCTTCAAAATAAAATCAAATCTTCCTGAAAAGGAAACATTTTCAAATTCAATCTTTCTGAAAAGGAAACATTTTCAAATCAAATATTCCTGAAAAGGAAACATTTCAAAAAGCAAATCTTTCTGAAAATGAAACATTTCCTAAGTCAAACTTTCTTGAAAAGGAAACACTTTCACACTTAAGCTTTCCTGAAAATGAAACTTTCTAAAAATGGAAACTTTTTAAAAATAGAAACCTATTTCAAAATTCCAATTCTTACGGACTCTTGTCCGAACTACGACTAACCTAATCCTCTTTAAGGAGGTATGTAGGCAACCCTTCATGGGGTGCAGTCACAACCTTTTTTAAATTCCCAATTCCATTTTCAAACTCAATTCCCTCTTTCAAACTCTTCTTCAAATTCTATTTTCAAAAATTTTCTAAGTGAATAGAATTAAATATAGGTAACCGGTGAGTCATAATTAGGTGAGTAAAAGGTGATTAGACATATAAGTATCGCAAGGGCCGAGTAGGATGATAGTCTTAGGACATCTTTTATACACGTAACCAACCCCCGGAATTAAGAATTTCTGTTTCAAATACCAAAATCAGAGTTAATTTTCAAAAGGTTTTCTAACGTTTTTAGGGTTGTCAAGTAACCCTACCTTTTAAAACTCTCTTATGGGGACGTTTTAAAAAAAAAAAAAAAACCTTTTCCAAAACCTAAGTTTAACCCTTAGGTTTTAATTGGTGTAGATGACCTAGCACATCTTTAAATATATTAGGTGGCGACTCCAAAAACCATTTCAAAAAGCCCTAATTGATTCCATTTCAAAAATTTAAACCTGGTCGCATTTGTCCTTCTAGGAGGATGAGTTCTAACGAGAGAATACCGTACCAAATTCCCACCCCCGGGCCAACAAAGAGAGAGAGGAGGGTCCGGCATATGGAAACGGGGTGTGAAAATAAATTTACACAAGAAATTGAATGCATGTCATACTTTTTTTTATGAATGCACAGGTTTATACAGGAATGGAATTGAACGCATGTCATGCTTTTTGATGAATGCACATGTTTACGTAAGAAATTGAATGAATGTCATACTTTTTGATGAATGCATAGGTCTATACAGGAATGGAATTGAACCTATGTTATACTTTTTGATGAATGTACAGGTTTTATAATGGATGAAAATGAATGCATGCTCCAAGGTTGCCTCGAGATTTAGGTTCAGTTATCAGCATTATGTTTAAAAATCAGGTAGTCTTTTGAACTTCCATTCTTCTCATGGGATTTCCCTTTTAGGTTATGCCATTTTCTTGTCAAGATGTGATAGCATTCGCATCACTTTCAAAAATTTAACTCATTGACTTATTCTTCCCCCTCTCTTTTGCTGAAGAGAAAAATTCCTCCAAGTAGGGCACTTGAGTGATGGCCGACATTGTCCTTTTGGCAAAGCAACAGGTAGCTTTTGTCTGTAGTCTAAGAAGACTTTGAAAGCTATTTAAAAGTGTAAGAAAGCCTAGATTTTTTTTTTTTTTTTTGTAGAACCATTGAACTTTTCAAATTATGAGAGCCTTATAAAGACATGATCAATCAATATAGGGCAAATATAGATTCATGAATATCAAAATGCAGCTTAGCTTGAAAAGATTAACATTAAATATGCACGAAACCACACAAAATGAGCACAATTGGTCATGAGATTATCAAGACCATATTAGTAATGTAGTGGTGTAAGTGTGAACTTCACAAAGATTAATTAGAATATAGACCCTTGGTGTGATCTAGGATGGCATAACATGTCTAATAGCTTGCAGATTGACACACCTAGAAGTCAAACCTGTCTCATCCCATGACCTCGGTTTTTTTTTTTTTTTTTGGATAGAATTCCAACCCTATCTCTCCAATGATGGAAATATTTAAACATAAAGATATAGTAGCTTTCACACACATGAGTAGGTAGCTTTCCCCTCTTGTCACATAACAATGGTAGCTGCACTCAAACTCACTAGTAGCCCTTTCCGTAAATGATGGGAGATGGATTCAACAAATGGTCAATCTAGGCGTCCGATGATCTGTAAATTTTTAACAATGGCAAAACTAGCTAAAATAGATCATAAAGGCAGATACCAAATTCTAATAAGTCTCAAGAAGTGTGTGTTAAGTTGAACATGAATCACCAATATGGTAAAGATCATCAAAACCATTGGCTCATATTTGTGCAAGTGATCATGCACACAAGATTCAATCTCAAACAAGCATGCATATTAATTTGTTCATAATTGAATATTTGCCCAAGTGATTGTTCACATGTAGGACAAACACTATCAAAAATCTTTTCGATTTTTCTAATTTTTTTTCAAAGATTCAATCATCCCTAGCTTGCCAAAATGCGCTAATCTTCCTTTTGAGAGTGTAACTACTTCCTACTTTGCCAGGACGTCTTTCAGAAGTCACTCTTTGGACTTCAACGAATTTATATAATTGATTCTTATCTCTCACCCTTCTGTATTTTCTCTCTCTCTGTACTTTCTATTTCTCTTACCACTTTTTTTGAAATCAGATTGTTTATGCTAAAAGTGGTGCTTGTGCTATCCCATCCTTCAAGTCAGGGTAAAACATTTTGAAGGAAAATTCCTGGATAAGAAAACATCATTCATGAAGTGCCATGAGACAATGATAAAAATATAAAAACTTTGGATCCTTTTCATTTAGATGATGTTATTTTCATGCTCAAATTCGAATTGAAAATTAAAAGACGGGTTTGAAAAAAAATTCCCCTTTCTCAGAATAAACCCCTCATACTGGTTTTAGAATCACACTGGTGTCCTTCACACTCCATTTGAGGTGCGTGTCACCTGATTGCACAAGGATGGCTTTAGGAGTTTTAGATCTAGTGGAATGGTAACATGGTGTCAGGGTCATGGCTTTGCATGAATTATGAATTGGGCGGGATGCTAGAGGGATTCCATCGGTTTGACTATGCTCTTGGGCCTAGAAAAAGAAAAACAAAATGCAGTTAGCATGTGCAGTAGAAGATTATATGCAATGCATATCCTATGGAGGTCCCTTCTTTAGGAAATCTAGGCATGATGTTGAGTCCATTTTAGAGGTGGGGTTTTTCCTCTGTATGCAATATAATACCTTTTCGGCGTGGGTGCCGATTGATACTTCTTTGTTTAGGCAATTCCGCCTCCATGGACTGAGAGAGATTTGGGCCTCTCTTAAGATATGGTCATATGCATGCCATGAATCCTTAGGATTGGAGAAACCCTTAGGGGTTTAGATAGGTTTGATTAGCATGAGATTGGATCATCCCGTTCTCTCTACAGTTGATTGATTGCATGGGAATACAACAACTTAAGTTTCTTGGAACTCTTGTCTTGGGATAGATATTAATACATGAGCCTAATAGTAAATACATGGGCAGCATAATGACAGTGAATAAGTAGTTTAGAAGACCCCTTTTTTCATTCTTGTTTCATCCTCTGGCTCTCTTGGCCTTTGGAGATGAGGGAGAACGCAAGAGAATGTAAAAAGAAAAACAAAAGAAGAAGTTAATGCCTTTGGATTGGAAATTTTTATGCAACACATGCACTAGGGGTGCCGCTACTTTGAGAGGGGGACTAAGCATGATGTGTTGGCTCACTTTTGGAGATAGGGGGTTACCCCTGTATGTAATATTGTTCCTGTGCGAGCATGTTCATTCACTCATTTACAGATTCACGCATTCATTCAATGAAAGTAGGAAGGATAGTTTTATTGCATTTTATTCTCTTTTTTTTTTTTGTACATGGAATTGAAAGTACATTTGAAGGGGAAGGAAAACATTTTCTTTAGGACTTTCACCTATTCTATTTTTACATTTGAAATCGTAAACTACTCTTGAGTTTTTGGATTTGCCTTCTTTGATGGATGTTGGTGTGAGGCCTTGATTTTGAATTGTCCCTTGTTTTCTTGGCGGCTATATCTTCGTAAGTGAAGAAGGATTAGGGCCCCTCTTTCTAAGATGATTTTAACGCATGCCATGAATCCTTAAGGTCACTTGGTACCCTTAAGAGTTTTGGTTGGCTTGATTTGAGCGAGAAAGTCTTTGGGCCATTCTCTGGGGTTTATCAGATGCATAAAGATGCAATGACTTGAGTTACTTTGAGAACTCTAGTCTTGAAATCAATACAGATGCATGAGTAGTTATGTTACGAAAAGATGCATAAATAACATAATGGAAAAAATCAAGTAGCATAATAGCACAAATTGAATAGAGTATAAGGGAAAGTAAAACGGTCGCCTTTTTCTCCTTGGTTTTGAAATTGACGCGCATGTCTTAAATCCGGCAGAGGTTCAGCTACGCATGGAGTGCTACATGAGCTTGAGGTTGACAGTTTACTAATGCTTCCTAAAAGCTTGGTTCCCAAACCTTCAAACCTCTAGCGTCCACCACCAAGAGGGTGAACTCCATCTTTAGTTAGTGGTTTGAGTGAGGAAACTATCAAGAGACCGTAGGCTGAGAAACTGACATAGCATCTGCCCACAATCAATATACTGTTCCCCTTCTATCTATGAGGCTAGTAACCAGGTAATTATGCAAAGATACAAATGCAAGTGAGGGCACCAAGTGTGTGTAGAATTTTTGAAAAATGGAGGAAAGGACCCAACAACACATATCACATCCTGTTCATTCATCGCATAGATGGCAGTTAATATGACACAAAATAAAATGTGAACAAGGGTTCACCTACAAAAGAGAATGTAAAGAGTTAGTAACTTTTCGAGAAATTCAATGCAATATAAAATGGATGATCAATGCAAGAGCATAAATGTAAGCAATGAATGCAAGTGATGACAGTTATTTGAAAATCGTTTTCGAAAAAAATGTTTGTTTTTACAAACTTGAAATTTGGAAAACTTTTTTTTGAAACTTAAAAAAATTTTGAAAAGTGGATAAAACTGGACAAAGTAACCAAAGATTCTGGGTGAGTGAAGGGCGAAGAGACATGACAATGGCCTAACCCTCTAAGTATCCCCAATGGAGTCGCCACCTGTCGCACCCCGATTTTTGGACCCCATCCTTCTTCGCTCAGGAAAAAGCATAGTACTCTCTCATTAGAACTCATCCTCCTAGAAGAACGAGTGCGACTAGGCTTGATCTTGAAATTGATTTGAATAAGGATTTTTGAAAAAAGTTTGGAGTTGTCACCTAACAAAGTTAAAGATGTGTTAGGTCACCTAAGACTAAGTGTAATCCGAAGACTAAACTTAGATTTTTTGAAAAGGTTTTGAAAATGTCCTTTTTGAGATGGTTTTTGAAAAATAGCTGTAAGTACCGTATTTTTGTCCACTCGACAATCTCCGGCCCAACTGGGCTCACTTTCACACATCACATGCATATTCAGACTCTAACCTAACTTCTAAACTCCAATTTAGTCCACCGGTTGCTTCTTGGGCCCACTTAAAGCTAAATGACCATTTTGCCCCTAAGCATTTGAAAGCCCTAGGAACCACATCGACTCTGGGTATTAAACCGGTAACCTCCAGAGAATGCTTCTTATAATATTCCCAACCTTTCATTATCTTTTCGGATTATTCCGAGTCAATTTCGGCAAACTTGGTGCAAAATGACCGTTTTGCCCTTAGTGGACCGGTCGCCTTTTCTGACCACGTCGGCTCTGGGTATCAAACCAGCCACCTCCTGGGACATTCTAGGCAATGTTTTCAAGTCTCGAGTCTTCTTCTGGGATATTTCGAGTCCATTCCGGCAGCTTTCCGACCCAATTGACCGTTTTGCCCCTAATGTCCCGATCAACCATTCCAACACATCTTGTCATCATTTTTCAAGTCTACTACTCCCGAGACACTTTTTTAAGAGTTATTGTCCCTTTTCAGCCCTCTGGGCCATTCCTGGCCCTTCAGATCATTCCCGAACCTTCCGAAGTCACTCCTAGTGAAGCCAAGCTAAAAATTGTGCGGTAGTCACTAGTACAGGTGCCCAAATCTTCTGAAGATATGTTGCTTACCGACCTTAAACATTTCCTAATTGGCTAGCGCCACTACAAGCCAAAAAATTGCCTGGCGCCACTCCAATGTAATCTTTTTCTTGGGGCCCCTACAACAGGCATCAGGTTAATCTTCTGTTTATAAATACAAAGCCTCCTCTAGCGTGAAGGGTCCACAAACTTAGTCTAAAAACTCTCCTCTTCGATGCACAGAGCTCGTAGCCTTGCCAAACCCCAGTCTTCTTTAGGTTTTTCAAAACCCAAGCCTCCATTTTAAACCCTAGTTCCCATACACTCTCATACACTCATATACACTCATATACTAGCCTCCAAGGCCTCCATTAAAGACTTGAAATGCTTTCATTCCGAAGCTCTTGAAAATCTGAACAAGTTCTTGAAGATCAAGGCAAAGATCGAAGCAAAACAAGAAAAACAAAGCAAGCCGAACAAGCAAATAAACAAAGATACAAGGTAGACTCTCTATTTACGTTTACGCAATTCCCCCTTCTCTTCTCTCTTTGAACCCACTTGGGTTTTCTTCTATTTTAATCCCCCATCTTCTTCCCTCCCTTTCTTGCATGCTTGAAACAAGGGACTTCCCGGTCCATGTGTAGGATTAGGCTATTGGAAGTCACCGTGTCGGGGGCTTTCTTTTAGTCGAACTGGAGACCACGTGGATTCGGCCCCCTTAATTATGTGGTGAAGCCTTTAACCTTGTATGTTCATGACCCCAACTTACATTGTGCATATCATGATCATGCATCTCTCTAAAATTTGTTTTTAAACTTGTTTTCAAAATTTGTATTAAAACCGTTTTCAAAACTCGCATTAAAATTTTTCTTCTTCCAAACTTATTTTCAAAATCACAATCCTAAGGTGATTCTAGCCTTTTCATGGTTAGGGTTGCTTTAGGAAAGTGTTACATTTAAAGTGACCAACATGGTCCATATTTTCACATCATTGTTATTTTCAAAACCACTTTCTTAAAGTGGTTCTAGCCTTCTTATGGTTAGAATCGCTTTAGGAAAGTGAGATATTTTTAGAGGCTTGCAAAAGTCCATCCCTTTCCAAATTAATTTTCAAAACCCCTTTTCAAATCCTTTCCAAAACCTCTTTTAAAATCTTCTTCAAAATCGTTTCTCTGATATACTTTCTAAAAAACCCTTTCCAATTTCCTTTCCAAAAATTACTTTCTAAAACTTCCCTTCACAAAACTCACTTTCCTAAAAAAACTCTTTCCAAACTTCTTTCCAAAAAGGTCTCTTCAAAGTTCACTTTCTAAAAATGCTTCTCAAATTTTCTTCTTGAAAACTCTTTCTAAAAATCCCTTTCAAAAACTCTCTTTTCAAATTCACTTTCTAAAAAACTTCTTTCTAAGATTTCCTTCCAAAAATCTTCCTTTCCAAAATCTTTACTTTCTAAAATCTCTTTTCTTAGAATCTAGATTAAACCCTAGAGCCAATGGTTAGGAAACCCTAATTTTCTTTCCTAAAACATGATTTTTAATCTTGCCTCAAACTTTAGGTTTCCAAATCCCGTTTTCTACATCAAAATCATATATTTCCAAAACCTATTTTTTATCCCCAAAATCTAGGATTTCTAAAACTTCATCTTTCCAATTCTATGTCCAATCTAATCTTTCCTTTAGGACACCAAATCCAATCTCCCACTTAGGAAACTAGATCCAATCCTCCGTTTTTGGAAATAAAATCAAACCACCTCTTTTAGAAATAAAATCCAATCTTTTGTTTTAGGAAATAGAAATCTCAATCCTTCCTAATCTAAACCTTTCCTAATCCACTCCTTCCTAATCTCATACTTTCCTAAACCTTAAGTTTCCAAAACTTAAACTTTCAAATCTTTCCTTAACCTTAAGCTTTTTAATCTTTCCTAATTTCAACCTTTCTTAATTCCATACCTTTCTAAATTTTAACTTTTCAAATCTGAATTTTCAAATCTTTCCTATACTCAAACCTTTCCTAATATCAAGTATTTCTTAAACTCAAACTTTGAAACTTTCTAAATTCAAAACTTTCTAAGTTCTAAACTTTCCAAACTCCAAATCTTTCTTAAACTAAACTTTTGCTAATTCAGACTTTTTCCAAAAATAACTCTTTCTTAAAAAGAAGACTTTCCAATTTCAAAACTTTTCAATTTTAATTCTTTTCTAATTTGGAACTTTCCTAATTCGAAACTTCCCTAAAACGAAACCTTTCTTAAAATGGAAACTTTCCTAAAATGAAACTTTCCTAGTTCGAACCTTTCCTAAATCTGATATTTCCCTAATCTTTCAAGTCCAACATTCAAGTCAAATCTTTTCTAAAACCCTTCCAAGTCAAGCCAAATCTTTCTTAATCTCAAGTCTCTCCTAAATCCTATCTTTCTTAAGTTTAGGCTTCCTAAATCTCAATCTTTCCAAAGCAAGTCCAAATCCTTCTTCCGAGTTCTATCTTTCTAAATCAAAGTCCAATCTTCTTAATTCCAAATTCTAATTTCAAATCTTCCATTCTAAATTCAAATCAAACCCTTTTTCAAATCAAAATTTCTTTCTTCTAATCAAAATCTTCTATTTTCAATTAGACTCTTGTCTAAACTACAACTGACTTGATTCCTCTAAAGTGATACGCAGGCAACCCTCACGAGTACGGTCATAATTTTTTTCAAATCTCTAATTCCATAATTATTTTCAAGTTTTCAATTCCATAAGCTATTTCAAATTTCTAATTCTAAAAATTTATTTTCAAATCCCTATTTTTAATTTCCAAAACTCTTCTTTCAAAACTCAACTCTTCTCTTCAAATCTCTTTTCAAATCTATTTCCAAATCTACTTTCAAATTCACTTTTCTTGCACTTGCATATCATGCATCATTCGTTTAAATATTCTTTTCTAAAGTGGATAATTTTGGACATTTATTAATCGAAGACTTTAATGGGTGAACCTAGGCTGAATAGATATGTAGGTATTGCAAGGGCGGGGTAAGGTGATGGCTTAGTGCGTCTTCCCTACACATAACTAACCTCTGAACCTAAAATCACTGTTTTCGAAGACCAAATGGAGTTATTTTCAAAAAAGGGCTTAAATATTTTCTAAAGGTTGCCAAACAATTTATTTTCTTAAAAATCCTCTCTTGACGAGATATTTTCAAAATCGTTTTCAAAAACCCTAAATTTAGTCTTCGGATTGTGCTTAGTTTTTAGGTGACCTAACTCACCGTAATCAAGTTAGGTGGCGACTTCAAATTGTTTTTTAAAATCCCTTTATTCATATCAATTTTTAATTTAAACCTAGTCGCACTCATTCTTCTAGGAGGATGAGTTCTAACGAGAGAGTACAGTATTTTTTCCGCATGTGTGTGTATTTCTCAAGTGCAAAAAATCTGGGCGCGACAATAGGTCATAATAACCTTTTGAAAGCCCTTTTGAAAGCGTGACTCTGATCTTGGTCTTTCGAAATAGAAATCTATGGTCCGGGGGTTAGTTACGTGTAGGGAAGATATCCTAAGATCATCACTCTATCCCATCCTTTCGGTATTTACATGTTTAATCACCCTTAGTTCACTCACTTGAATCACCGGTTACTAATTGTCCACTTGTATCCACTTTAGAATTTTGAAAATGGGGTTTGGTCATCACTTTTTTGGATGAATGATGCATGATGCATGTTTTTGAAAAGATTTTTGGAAATAGAAAGTTTTAAAGGGATACAAATCTTAAAATGATAGAAAATTTTGAAAAGGGTATTTGGGTTGAAATAAAAATTATGACCGCACCATTTGTAGTTCGGGTAAGGGTCCGATAGAAAAGAAGCACTATGGGGCCTTTGGAATGCTTGAAGACACATTAAGGTATTTTGAAAAGTTTTGAAAACGCTTTGAGGTCTTTGGAAAAGAGAACTTGAGGGTTTAGAAAATGCCTTTGAAATGAGTCTTGGAATGTTTGAAGTATTTTTGAAATTGAGTTTGAGGCTATTTTTAAACATTTTTGGAATTAACTGAAGGAAGTTTTGAAATGTTTTTGCAACAACTTAAGGGAGTTTTAGAAATGCTTTAAAATAACTCAAGGGAATTTTGGAAATGTTTTGAACTCTTGCTTTGAAAACTTTGAAGGTAGAGTTTGAATTGGAAATGTTCTCATGAACTTGTCTTTGAAAAACTTTTAATAGTTGTTTTCGAATACCTTATGAAAGGCATATTTAATGTTTCATTACCTTAAAAGGTTAGTCATTGAATAACTAAACTCCTTTAGGATTATGAGTTTTGAAAACATGTTTAGAAAAGGGGCTAGAAACTTCCCTTTTGGTTTTTAAAACTTTAGAGTTATAAAACCCTTCTTAAATATCTCACTTATACTTGATTAATCCTAACCATAGAAATATTAGGGTTATTTCAAGAATGCAATGTTTGAAATTCATTTTGAAAATGGCTTTTGAAAGCACTTAGGGTTTTGGAACCCTAATATGGACAACCTTAAAGGTTGTATTTCAATGTATCACATTTCCTTGGAATCCTTAACCATAAAAGGTTGGGGACACTTTAGAGTAATGAGTTTTTGAAAACATTTTGAAAATAGTTTTTGAAAAATGTTAAATGTCTAGCTATTTTTAGTTGAGACAAGTTTGAGAGAACTTCTTGAAAACATTTTTGAAAATAGAGTATGGAAGTACTTGAAAAAAATTTGGATTTTATTTTCGAAATCTCAAGAGAGTAAGATATTTTTGAAAGTTTGTTATGACAATAGTTTTGAATTGAAAGATCACTTGAAAATGGGTATTTGAATTGGAACCTTGAAGCTTACCAACCTTGGTTAAGTTAACCTAGGGTTAACTAATTCGGGTTAGATTAACCTAAGGTTGGATAACTAGGGTTAAGTTGAACTAGGGTTGGATTGACCTAACTAGAGTTAGGTTAACCTAGGGTTTGGTTAACTAGGGTTAACTAACTTGGGTTAGGTTAACCTAGGGTTTGGAGGTGTCCTAAGGTTAGCCAACTAGGGTTGGGTTAACTTAGGGTTTTGGAAAGTGGTTTTGAAAAAATGGTTTTGGGCCTAGTGGTTTTGGAAAGATAGTTTTGAACTAGGGTTTGGACCTAGTGGCTTTGAAAATGTGGTTTTAAACTATGGTTTGGACCTAGTGGTTTTAGAAAGGTGGTTTTGAACTAGGGTTTAGACCTAGTGGTTTTAGAAAGGTGGTTTGTGCATGGAACTTGAAAGTGTGTTTTGAAAACCATTTTATGAAAACCACTCAAGTGAGTGTTGGGTTCATATGATTGGTGTTTGGATACCACTCAAGAGAGGGTTGCCTTGGAATCATTTCAACCATTAACTCAAGAGAGTAAAACCTATGAAAATCAATATTGAATAGATAGTTTTGAAGATTTTTATGATTGAGAAATTAAATAGAATGAACCTTTGAAAATAAGTTTCTGAAAAGGAGGTTTTTGGAAAACCACTTTTAGGATTTTGAAAACCACTATAAAGAATAGGGGTTCATAAGGTTGATTTGAAGCAAACCACTCCAAAGAGGACTCCATAAGAGCATTCCAACCACAATATTCAAGAGAGCAAAACTTCTAAAAATAAAGATAAAAATGGTAGTTTTGAAAAATCATTTTTATGCAAATTAAAGATAATGAAATTTGAGAACTCTTCTTGAAAAAGGTTATTTTGAAAACCATTTTTGGGGTATAAAAAACCACTCTAGTGAGCTAAGATTCCTATGGTTAATAAATTAGGAGACCGCTCAAGGGAGGGTTCTATGAGGACCATTTCAACCACAAAACTCAAAGAGAGCAAAACTTGAAAAAATTAATATTGAATACAAGGTTTGAAAACCATTGTAATGCAACTTAAGGATTGTAAAATGAGATGATGCCAAATAAAGTCCAGGGAATAAAAGGGGGGTTCCATAGGATATGGAAATTTACCTAGGCTTCAAAGAATCAACTCTTAGAACCATTTTTGAAAAAACACTTGGATGTGAAATTTAAAAAGATATAGAAATGAAGATAGTGAAAGTTTTTACAAAATGATGATGGATATGAAAATGGGAACATGGTAACCATATGCAAGGGGGTCATGAATTTATACAAGGCTATAGGCCACACCAAATTACAAGGTGCTCTAAGGCAATGCCATCTTAAAGTAGGCTAGTGAGAGATCCCACTACACGATGGCTCTCACAAACTTTCCAAATTACAAGGTGCTCTAAGGCAATGCCATCTTAAAGTAGGCTAGTGAGAGATTCCACTACACGATGGCTCTCACAAACTTTCCTCTAGGCATGAATTATGAGCTCACTTGTTTTAAGCATACAAGAAAGGGGGGGTAGAAGATGGGGGTTTAAAATAGAAAATAGCCTAAGTAGGCTAGAAGAGAAAAGAGAAGAGTGGGAATGGCAAAACGTAAAAGAGAACACTACCTTTATCTTCAAACCACTTTCAAGCTTCCATAGATGACTTGCCTCAAACTTGAATGGCCTTGGAGAGGCTTGAAGGGGCTGGTAATGGCTCTTCTAAGGCATTGGAAGCCTTATAGGTGGAGTGTATGGACTAGAAAGAGTTTAAATCTAGCTTAGGTGCTTGGAAGGTGAGGTGTATATCGATTTTTGGAGTTCAAAGGCAATTTTTGCAGAGCTTCACTGCTGTTTTCGATTCTCAAATATGCAGAGGGGGAGGGGGGAGGCCTGTATTTATAGGCAAACAGAAGAGGGCTCGCTCATGTGCTATATGCACCAGTACTATTCCACTATTTGAATGCCACATGGCACACTTTGTACTAACTCAACTTAGGGAGCATGTAAAGTTTTGATTGATCTAATCACAATCTGGGCGCATGTAGCATATGCTTTGCCGCCAAAAAATTTTGTTTAAACTTTGCCTCAGTAATTGTGCAATCCAAAAAAGATTTGAAGAAATCGGTTGCATCCACAATGTTCTCCTAGTGTTTTTTAAGAACCTGAAATTTTCGGGGAGCTTGAAAGGTGTTTGGAAGAATGAGGTATCATCTCAGGAAGCGTGCATGAAAACACACTTTTGCGAAGGGTCTATGTTACGCTTCGTGGATGTTCAAAAATAGCAGTTTTGGGCCATGCGATCAAGACCTTTGGAAAGCAATCTCTCCGATCGGACCATACCGATAGAAGTGCTCTGCAAATAATTTTGGAAATTTTCTCATTTATACATTTTTTAAATCATTTGATGGTACATTCTAATCAGGGAAACGGAAGAAAAGATAACTCTGGCAGAGCGTCTAAAAGACTCTCCAAGGGTTACTGAAAGTGGTAGTTTTTTAACCATGTGATTGGGGCTTTCGGGAAGCGATCTTTCAATCAAGCCATATTGATAGAAAGACCTATGGACAGCTGTCACGCCCCATTTTTGAACATCGGACCCTCTTGGCTCGGGAAAAAATGGTACGGTGCTCTCTCGTTAGGACTCGTCCTCCGAGAGGATGAATGCGACGGGGTTTAAATAGAATTTATTAGGACTTTTTGGAAAGGTCTTTAGAGTCGCCACTTAACATATTTAAAGATGTGCTAGGTCATCTACACCAAGTAAAACCCTAGGGTTAAACTTAGGTTTTGGAAAGTATTTTTTAAAAACATCCTCATGAGAGGGTTTTAGAAGGTAGGGTTGTTCGACAACCCTAAAAACATTGGAAAGCCTTTTTGAAAATTGACTCCAATTTTGGCCTTTGAAACAGAAATTCTTAAGTCCGGGGGTTGTTACGTGTAGAGAAAATGTCCTAAGACTATTACCCTACCCCGCCCTTATGATACCTATATGTCCATTTACCTTTTACTCACCTAACTATGACTCACCGGTTACCTATGTTTAATGCTATCCACTTAGAAAACTTTTGAAAACAAAGTTGGAAAAAGAGTTTGAAAGAGAGAATTGAATTTGAAAGATGGTTATGGAATTGAAAATTTAAAAAAGGTTGTGACCGCACCCCATGAAAGGTTGCTTATGTACCTCCTTAAAGAAGATCAAGTTAGTCATAGTTCGAACAAGAGTCTAAAAGAGTTAAAATTTTGAAATGGGTTTCCATTTCTAGAAAGTTTCTATTTTTAGAAAGTTTCCTTTTCAGAAAAGTTTGAGTTTAAAAATGTTTCCTTTTCAAGAAAAAGGTTGGATTTGATTTTGAAAATGTTTCATTTTTTACGGAAAATTAGATTTGGAAATGTTTCCTTTTTAGGAAGATTGAGATTTGATTTGAATTGAAAGATTTGATTTTATTTGAAAAGATTGGATTTAAAAAATGTTTTCTTTTCAGAAAGATTGGATTTGGAAATGTTTCCTTTTCAGAAAGATTTGCCTTGAAAATGTTTTCTTTTGAGAAACATTTGACTTGAAAATATTTTCTTTTTAGAAAGATTTGATTTGATTTGAAAAGAGTTGAATTAAAAAAGGTAAGTTCGCATTGTTTCCAAAATAGAAGGAGTTAAATTAGGTTTTAAATTTGGAAGGTCTGAAAAAAGGAGTGATTTGAATAGAAGGTTCTAATTTGATTGATTTTGAAAAGGAAAGTTTGAAAAAGGGAAGTTTCGATTGATTTGGAAATTGAGGATTTTGAGGGTATGAAAAATGTATGATTTTGACTTTAAAAAGGGAAGTTTTTGAATGGGCAAAAGTGAAATTTTCCTAGGATTGGACTTCTAGGGTTTAACAAATGCGAGTTTTGTAAATGGTTCGAAAATTGAGTCTTTTGAAAACATGTTTTAGGGCCCAAAACTCTAACTTGGATTTTGGACATCCAAATGAATGTCGCACCTTGCTTAAATCCATTCTAGTCAATGAAAGGCTAGAATCGATTTAGGCTTGTGGCTTTGAAAAACAATAAAGGCACGAGGCCAAAAATATAGACCTTTCGGGTCCTTTTGAAAGTCACACATTTCTCAAGAGAACCCTAATCGTGAGAAGACTAGGATCATCCCGAGACTGTGTTTTTAAAAAGAAGCAAATGTAGACTAATGGAAGCCATTTAAAAATGTCACACTTTTCTAGGAGAACCCTAACCATAAAAAGGTGAGGATCCACCTAGAATTGTGGTTTTGAGAAAGGTACTTTGAAAATGATTTTAAGGGGTAAAGAAATGACATGAATGCAAGTATATGACAACGATAATAATGACATGAAACATACAAAGTTGGGTATCACCATATTACAATAGGGCCCTAAGGCCATGCCATGAAGCAAGTGAAGGCTAAGAAGAGAGTCCCGATCGGTAATCTCCTCTTGCTCACTCTCGACATTCACTTAATGTCCTCTTGTTCCAAGCATACAAGAAAGGGGGGTTTAGAGATAGGGATTTAAAAAAGAGAAGAAACCAAGTAGGTTCGGAGGGAGAAGAGAGAGTGGGGGAGTATGGAAAGTAAATGGAGGGTTTACCTTTGTCTCGTTTTTTTTTTCTTTGACGGAGGCTTGAGCCTTGGACTTAGGAAGACTTCGCGACCTTCCAGGCAGCGATTCGAACCTTCGGTGGAGCTCAGAGGCTAAGGCTTCAAAGTTTCGGGCTAAGGCTCGGCCAGCAACACTGAGAGAGAGAGAGAGAGAGGGCTCTGAGAGTTGTCAGAAATAGAGGGGGAGAGTTTTTTAATAGAATTTTTGACCCAAAATAGTGAGGGGGCTCTATATTTATAGTGCAAAAATAGGAGGGTTGTGCGCCACTCTTAGTAGCGTATGGCTTAAAATTGGCCATGCACCACTAAGAGTGGCTCAAGGGCATTTAATAAAGGCTCAAAAAAGGCTGGATACGGGACTAGTCAATTCGTAACTGATTCTGGGGGGTTATGTGCCACTATTAGTGGAGCACATCTAAAGAATGGTTATGCTTCACCCGAAGTAGAGCAAGGAGGTTCTGGTTCGAAAAAGGAAGGTGACAAATGGTGGGGTTTGGCTAGAAATGGAAGGAAAAACTCTAAAAAGTCTCCGGAGGTTACAAGTTTGATTCCCAGATCTAGTATGGTTGAAGAGAGTGAATAGATCACGGTCACCTCGTTCCGGGAGTTCTAGGGTTGACCAAGATCGATCGGGGTTAACTGGGTTGACTAGAGTTGACTAGGGTGTTGCCAGTTTGATACCTAGAGCCAGTGTGATTTCCTAGGGCATTTTGATGCCTAGGGGCAAAATGGTCATTTTGACCGGAGAACCCTCGAAAAAGGATCGAAGTTAACTGGGTGGTACTGGACATGCCAGACCGTCTAGCGATGGCCTTGGAAGGTGGTCTTACAGTTCTAAGGACTTGGTACTTTCTTAAAGAAAGTGTTGGGCCCACTGGGGGCAAAATGGTTATTTTTTATCGAAACGGGCTAGCAAGCGTTGGTGTTAACCGATCTGGATCTAGTTTGGACTTCTGTTCGAGGAATTAGTACTTTTTCGGTGGACGGGCTTAAAAGGGTCTTACCGCCTTGAGGGATAAGCTTTCTCAAAGATTGTGCTGGACTGGGACGATCTTCCTTTCTTAAGCGGTTTTTACTTTTTCAAAGAACGTGCCAGACTTGACGGTCTTCCATTCTTGAGGGGTTTTTGCTTTCTCAAAGAACGTGTTGGATTAGCAAACATTCTACATTGGCGGGCTAGCAAGCGCCATAAGTGAACCGATCTTCCATCTTGGGGACTTAGGTACTTTTTGGAGATGAGTGTGAAAGTGGCTTTATCGATCCGAGGGATAAACTTTCTCGGTGATCGTGCCGTGCTAGATTGGATGGTCTTACCGTTAATAAGGGATCAACTTTCTAGAATGACGGGACAATTAGATTTGACTTTGAACTTGAATGGACTTATCGTCTTATGGAAGACATGCCGGTCAGGATTAGACTAACTAATGCAACATGGGCATTTTGGTCATTTGACCTCTATTGGGCCCAGTAGGCTCGCTAAGCGGTTGAAAGATTGGATTGGACTTAGAAAGTCAGTTTGGACTGGAGTATGCTTGTGTTGATTTAGAGGTGCTTCAGGTCGGGTCGGAGATCGCTGAGTGGCCAAAATAGGGTGCTAACAACAAGCTTTTAGGAATTTCTTGATTTAAGCAATTATCAAGTCATTTGACGGTGCATTATGATTTGAGAATGGGGAGGAAAGACAACTCTAGTGGAGCGTCTACGAGACACTCCAGGGGACTTTTATCGACTTGGAAGTGTTTAGAGTCGCGGGACTTACCTTCAATTGAACAAGGGTGTATGATACGATCTGCCAGTTTGGTACACAGAGCTGGTATGGTTTCGGGGCACGTTTGGGCCGGAAGGGGTAAAACGGTCATTTTGATCGAAATTGGTCGAAAATGGTCAAAATGGATTGGAGTGGCATATTAAGCGTGCTGGACTATTTGGGGATATTCCTAAAAGATGTTTTCACTGTTTAGTGGGACTTGTACTATGTTGGGGTGCTCAGGGCAAAGTGGTTTTTTTGACCGAAGTTGACCGAGGTAGGACTGGAATTAGACAGGATGACATATTGAGTACGCCTAACTATCTAAGAACACTTCAGAAAGGTGGACTTACCATCTTGATGGATTTTAAAGTTTCTCAAAGACATGCCTGGAGGCCCAAGGGGCAGGTTTGGTCATTTTTCACCAAGTCGAGCTAGTAGACTCCAGTGTTGACCTAGGTGTTGATTCCTAAGACCACCCGATCTCAGAAAGCTACTTGTGCAGTGTTGGTCCCTGAGACCGCCCGGTCTCAGAGAACTACCTATAGGGTAGTGTTGGTTCCTGAGATCGCCCAATCTCAAAAAGCTACCTGCAGGGTGGTATAGGTCCCCGTGATCACCTGGTCTTGGAGAACTATCAAATGATAGACATTCTACATTGGCGAGCTAGCAAGCGCCAGAAGTGAATCATCTGGAATTTGATAAGGTGTTGTTTCCCGAGATCGCCCAATCTCAAGAAACTACCTGGGTGGCATTGGTTTCTGAGACTGCCCGGTCTCAGAAAGCTGTCTAGAGTGCCTAAGGGCAATATGGTCTTTTCAGCTTCAATTAGGCCTTGTAGGCCTGAGAAGCAACCAGTTGATTGGATTGGAGTTTTAAAGAGCTAGCTTGGGCTTATATGTGTTGTAATGTTCGAAACTGGATCCGGTCGAGCCGAAGATTGCTGAGAAGGCAAAAATGGGGTGCTTACAAGAGGCATACTCCCCCTCCCGCTCTTACTAGAAGACATCATGACAGTTGATCTACAGCTACCCCTGGAATGGTTAGAACTACCAATGGAATCTATGCGAGCTCCCTTGTTGGACCGACGCCTCCTCTCACAACTATCATCACCTGCATCAGACACTCTGAAAGTCAAATTAAGGTAAAAATATCAATATATACAGTTCAAAAGACAAAAGGCATGGAAAAAAGAGTGCAAAGAAAAGGGTGAATGACACAAGTCTCAACAAAGTCTACTCAAAACAACTCAAAAGGTTTCTTTCCAAAATCAATTCTCAAAGGTTTCCTAACTTTTTTCTTCACAAGTTAATTTTCAAAGTCTATTCTATTAATCATCAAGTTTCTTAAACTTTTTTCTTCAAAAGTTTATCTTCAAAATCAATTCCTAAGGTTCTTTAATGTTTCCTTCCAAAAGCTATTTCAAAATCAAGGCCTATAGTCATTTTTAAAATCAAATCCCAAAGGTTTCAATCAAAATCCATCTCAAAACTTTTCCAAGCCTCTTCTTTAAAATGTTTTCTATTCCAATTAAGTTTCAAAGTTTTCTAAAACTTTTTCCTTCAAAAAGGTTTGTTCAAAATCAATCATCAAAGATTTTCAAGGTTTCAATTCTCAAAATTCTTCCTTCAAAAGTTTTTATCAATTTTGAAGTTTTCTAAATTTAAAATCAATTTTCAATGGTTTTTAAACTTGTCCTTCAAAGGTTTTATGCAAAGTCTATTTTCAAAGGTTTTCCTAAGCTTTTCCTTCAAAAAGGTTTATTCTAAAGACCCTCGAGTTTCTTAGGGTCTTCTCTACCAAAAAGGCTCCATCCTCAAAAGTTTTATATCTTTTCCTTTTAAAAAAAATTTATTTCAAAAATTTTCTAAACTCTTTCCTTAATTTCAAAAAATTTCAGCAGAATCTCGTTTACAAATGGTCTCCACAATGCCCAAAACTCAGTAACAGAATACAAACCATACACCCCATGGCATTACAATCACATAGCACCAACACCCATAAACTAATCTGTGCACATTCCTAAGAGTTTTGACTTTTCAAAACACATGTTCTATTTTTCAAAAATTCAAGAGTCTTCAAAATTATCACAAATTCTATCAAAAATACTTCAAATATTTTCTAAAATATTCTCATATTTTTTCTAAATTTCAAACTCAAACAATTTTATCAACTTCTCAATTTTTCTATTTTTTGAAAAATCAAAAATTCAAAACATTTTAGAAAATCACAAAACTCTATATTGTTGTTCAACACATTTTTCTAAGGTACATGGTACAAAAATCTAACCAGAAAACTTAATACCCAAAGCAGTAGGAGCGAATTTTTAATTTCTGCAGAAATCCTCTTTACATAAACATGCCAAATTACTCAAACTCAAGCAAACGAGCATCAAAGCACAAAAATAACTCTACGAGAGTGTTCAAAGCACATCAAAATACCAATTTCAACTATTTACACGACTCAAACGGAGTTCTACCTATTAAAATCAACATAAAATAAAAAAGTAACCTTTTAGAGTTTTCTGGCGAAATCTTCTTTTCGCCAACAATTCGGGTGACAGTGACTACTTCCGGCAACTCTCCGATGTCCCCCAAGCTCACTCCGTCAATATCTTAGGCTCTTTCCTGGCAAAAACTTGAGAAAAGCTCTCAACTCTTCATTTTTTCTTAAAAACCCGCAAGCCTCGAACCAGAAGATTTTCTGGTTTTAATTCTCAGGCCTGGCATCACTGCTAGTGGTGCGAAGGCACTTTTATGGCTGAGTGGCGCCGCAGTCAAGTTCTGGGCAACTTCGCCCTTTTTCGGGTCAAAATCCAATTTGAAATGCCCCCCTTGGGCCAATTTGCAATTTTCAAGCTCTCACCTTCAAAAAATTTCAAATTCTATCCCTCCAATTGCCTTGTGGTCAACATAGGACCCTTACTTTATCGTTTTCTACCTTCAACAAGTGTCGCATCCCGATTTTTCACACTCAGGAAAATATGGTACTCTCTTGTTAGAACTCATCCTCCTAGAAGGACGAGTGCGACTAGGTTTGAACTTAAAATTGATTTTAACAACGGCTTTTGGAAAAAGTTTAGAGTCGCCACCTAACTTTATTAAGGTGAGTTGGGTCATCTAGAACTAAGTGCAATTCAAAGATTAAATTTAGGATTTTTGAAACGGCTTTGGAAAACTTCCTCAAAAGAGGGTTTTTTTTGGAAAACAAGTTGTTTGGCAACCTTTGGAAAATGTTTAAGCCCTTTTTAAAAAATGACTTCGGTTTTGGTTTCTCAAAAACAGTGATCTATGGTCTGGGGGTTGATTATATATAGGGAAGATACACTAGGCTATCACCCTATCCTGCCCTTGCGGTAGCTCCATGTTTATTCACCCTAGGTTCACTCATTTAGAAACTCCGATTAACAAAGGTCCAATTATATCCACTTTAAAAAGAATTATATGATGCATGATATGCAAGCGCAAGAAAAATGATTTGATTTTGAAAATAGATTGGAAGAAAAGATTTGAAGTTTGAAAGAGACTATGGGAACTGGAAACTTGAAAAAGGTTGTGATCGCACCCATGAGGGTTGCCTACGTATCCCTTTGTTGTGAATCAGATCAGTCGTAATTCGGACTTAGGTTCCGATTGAAAATAGACACTTTGAGGTCTTTGAAAGTTTGAATTGAAGATTTGAAATTGAACTTTGATTTGAAGTCGAACTTGAAATTGACTTTGATTTGAAATTAAACTTGAGGATTAGAACTTGGACTTATTTCGGAAAGATCGAGTTGAACTTTGAAATCAATTTGACTTGAATTGAAGTTTAAAAACCATTTTGCTTTAAAAAAGAGTTGAAACTTCCTAACTTTAGGGTTAGAGTTGAACTAGGGTTTAGGTATCCTAGAACTTAGGTAACCTAGGGTTGAAGCATGTACTTGAAATAAGAAGGTCTGATTTAGACTTGAAAATTTTAATTTTAGAAAGTTTTTTGAATTTGGAAAGTTGGATTAAAGAAAGATTAAGAAAGGATTGGATTTGATTTAAAAAAAGACTTGTAAAGATTTGACTTGATTTGGAAGTGGCAAATTAAGAAAGTTTCATTTTAGGAAAGTATTGATTTTGGAAAGTTTCATTTTAGGAGAGTTCCATTTTAAAAAAGTGCCAAATTAGGAAAGTCTCATTTTAAGAAAATATTGATTTTGTAAAATTTTGAATTTGGAAAGTTTTGAATTTTGAAAGATTTGAAATTTAGAAAGACTTGAAAGTTTGAAATTAAGAAAGGTTTGAAAGTTTGGATTTAAGAAAGATTTAAATTAAGAAAGATTAGAATTAGGAAAGATCTAATAATTTGAATTTTAGAAAGTCAGGATTTAGAAAGATTTGAAATTAGGAAAGATCGGAATTAGAAAAGATTTTATTTCTATTTTCTAAAGCAGAAGATTAGATTTTATTTTCAAAAATAGACAATTTGATTTTGTTTCCAAAATTAGAGGATTTGATTTGGTTTCCTAAATTAGAAGATTTGATTTTACATAGAATTGGAAAGGTTGAGTTTTAAAAATCTTGGATTTGGAAATCTACGATTTGGTTGGAAAAGAGGTTTTGAAAATCTAAAATTTGATGTAGAAAATAGTCTTGGAAACCTATTATTTGAGGCAAAATAAAAAGTCATGATTTTAAGAAAGAAATTACAGTTTCCTAATCATGGATTCTAAGGCTTGACTTGGATTTTAAGACAAATAGTTTTTGGAAAGTAGATCTTTGAAAAGAGTTTTTACGAAGTAGATTTGCAAAACTATTTGGAAAGATGTTTGAATATGGACTTTTACAAGTCTCTTGAATATCTCACTTTCCTAAAACGATTCCAACCTTGAAAAGAATAGAATTATTTTAGGGTTGTGATTTTGACAACAACTAGGATTTGAAATATGGACCATAATAATCACATTGAATATAACATTTTCCTAAAACAACCCTAATTATAGAATGGCTAGAATTATCTTAAGGGAGTGGCTTTAATAAAAGCAAATTAGGGTTTACACCAAAACTTTGGGTCTTGATGGTCACATTGAATATAACACTTTCCTAAAACAACCCTAACCATGGAATGGCTAGAATCACCTTGAGTGTGATTTTGACAACAAGTTTGAAAGAAGGAAGTTTTGAATGCAAGTTTTGAAAGAGAACTTTGATGCAAATTTGAAAAACAACTTTGAATGCAATGTATGACCATGACAACCACAATGCAATAGGGACATCAATATACAAGGTTAGGCTTCACCGCATAATCAAGGGGGCCGAACCCACACCATTTAAGGTTGAATTAAAAGAAAGCCCCCAGCACGGTGACCTTTAACAGTCCTTCCTAGGCATGAATCGGGGAGTTCCTTGTTTCAAGCATGCAAGAAGAGGAGATAAAAGACGGGGATTAAAATAAATAAAAAAAATCTAAGTGGATTAGGAGAAAGAAGAGAGGGGGGATTACATAAAAGTAAATAGAAAACCAACCTTATATTCTTTTTACTTTGATTACTTTGTTTGCTTTACTTGACTTGAACTTTGAGAGTTTTGAAGATGTAACACTTGATCTTCAATGGATGCTTCGAGGCTTGTGTTTGAGGGTATAGAGTGTATAGAGGCTAGGGTTTAAGTGCATAGAGGCTAGGGTTTAAAGAGGCTTAAGAGATTTAAGGTTTTGGAGAACTTCTAGCTCTGTTTTTAAAGAGACAGAGTCTCTAGATTGAGTTTGCAGAATTTTTTTACGCAGGGGGAGGGTTTGTATTTATAGGCAATTGAAACAGGAACTTGTGCCTATTGCTGTAGCATCAGTGTAAATTTAACCTTGGCGCCACTAGCGCCAGGCCATTTATAGGCTTAGTGCCATTACTAGTGGTGCCAGCCACTTAGAAAAGTTTTAAGGCAGCAAGAAACGTATCTTTTGACCCTTGGGATGCAAGGCAAAAGATTTGGGCACCTGTCCTAGTGACTACCAAGCAATTTTTGACTTTGCTCCACTAGGAGTGACTCTGAAAGGTTTGGGAATGATTTGGAAGGCCGGGGATAAGCAAGAACCCTTAAAAGAGTGTCCGGTAGGTAATAGACTTAAGAAACAATGCTGAAATATTTGAAAACGTTAATCGGCCCACCAGGGGCAAAATGGTCAATTGGACCAAAAAAACACCGGAATGGATTTGGAGTGACCCGTGAGAAGGCTTGAAGATTGAAAACACTATCAAGAGTGTTCCAAGGGGTTTCCAAAGCCAGTGTGGTTAGAAAAACGACCGGCCTACCAGGGATAAAACAGTTATTTTGCAGTGAACTTGCAGGAATAGACTCGGAATGATTTGAGAAAGTGCTGAAAGGTCAAGAATATTATTAGAAGCATCCTCGGGAGGTTATTAGTTTGATACCCAGACCCTGTGTGGTTCCCGGAGGCGATCGGATGCGTCGGGGTAAAATGGTCATTTTGACCAGATAGTCTCAAAATTGATCTGGAACTGAATGGAAGGCACTTGAACATACTGGATTGTCTTTGGGACAATCTAGGAAGGATGTACTTACCGCTCTAAGGAATTAGGTACTTTCTCTAGAAGCATGCCGGAAGGGCTTATGGGGCAGTTTAGTCATTTTTCACCAGAGTGGGCGAGCAGGCACTGGTGTTTACTTGTGTTTTAAGTGTTTCTGTCACTCTAAAAATGTATGATGAGTTGGTTTTCAAAGTTATCATGTCCTTCAGTAAACGTGCCATTGCCAAGAGGCGTGTTCAGTCCCGTGATATAGGAGTTTTGTTGGCAATTCCCAATGTCGACATGTTTGCAAGTGTTTCTGCCACTCTAACGATTGTAATATTTGTGAGTGTTTCTATCTCTATGACTGTGTGCATTCTTTCCAAAGATTGTCTGATCTTAGTAAGATTCCATATGGTCTTATCATTTGAGGGATCAACTTTCTCGAAAGATGTGCCGAATAACGGATATTCTACATTGGCACGCTAGTAGGCACTAGAAGTAAACCGTTCTACCAACTCGGGGACTTGGGTTCCGTCCCGATCAACAGGTTTGAAGAGACTTATCATTCCGATGAGTTTTCTCGATAAATGTGTCGAACTAGATGGACTTACTATTTAAGGAATCAACTTTCCCGAAAGACATGCCAGATTGAGTTTAATCAGTTTGGACTAGAATGGGAACTAGAATTGAAGTTGAAATACGGACTTACTATTTTTACGAAGACGTGCTAACTAGAATTGGACTGAGCAATGCCCCCAAGGGCATTTTGGTCATTTTGCCTCTAGTGGGTCTGGTAGAGCTGCGAAGTGATTGATTTATTGGATTGAGTCTGGAAAGCTAGTTTAGGCTTGAATGTGTCTATGTCGGTTTGAATGTGAGTTTGGTCGAGCCGAAGATTGCCAAGCGAGCAAAAATGGGGTGCTTATAATAAGCAAAGACAGAAAAAGAAGAGCAACTTTAAGCACCCCATTTTTGCCCGCTCAGTAATCTCCAATCCGATCAGACTCATATTCAAACCAACACAGACATATTCAAGCCCAAACTAATTTTCCAGACTCAATCTAGTCAATCAACCGCTTCGCGGCTCTGCCAGGCCCAATAGAGACATAATGGCCAAAATACCCTAAGAGTATTACTCGGTCTAACTCAATTTGGCACGTCTTCCTAAAGACGATAAGTCCGAATTTCAACTTCAATTCTAGTTCCGATCCTAATCTAAACCAGTCAAACTCAATCCAGCACATCTTTCGAGAAAGTTGATCCGTCAAACGGTAAGTCCATCCAGTCCAGCACATTTTCAAGAAAACTTCTCAGAACGATAAGTCCCTTCAGACCTGTCAACCGGGATGGAACCCAAGTCCCTGAGTTGGTAGAACGGTTCACTTCTGGTGCTTGCTAGCCCACCAATGTAGAATGTCTATTATCCGACTAGTCTTTCGAGAAAGTTGATCCCTCGGACAATAAGACCATCTAGCAATTTCTTAAGATTAGGCAGTTTTAGGAATGAATGCACACTGTTAGAGTGACAGAAATACTTACAAACATCGCAACCGTTAGAATGGCAGAAACACTCACAAATAGTTCAACATTGGGAATTGCCAACAAAACTCCTATATCACGGGACCAAACATGTCTCTTGGCCGTGACACGTTTACTGAAGGATGGGATACATTTGGAAACACACTCGTCACACACTATTAAAGTGACAGAAACACTCAAAACCCAATTCAACACCAATGCCTGCTAGCCCACTCTGGTAAAAAATGACCAATCTGCCTGTTAGGCCCTTCTAGCGCACTTCTCGAGAAAATACCTAAGTCGACAGAGTGGTAAGTCCACCCTTCTAGGATTTTCTCAAAGATAATCTGACATGTTCAAGTGCCTTCCACTCACTTCCGTATCGATTCCGAGAGTATCCGATCAAAATAACCATTTTGCACCTAGGCATCCAATCGCTTCCACGAACCACACCGGCTCTGGATATCAAACTGGTTACCTTTTGAGAATGCTTCTAATAGTATTCTCGGCCTTCCAGCACCTTTCTGGATCATTCCGAGTCTATTCTGCAAGCCCACTGCAAAATGATCATTTTGCCCTTGGTAAGCCGGTTGCCTTTTTCAACCACACTGGCTTTAGGTATCAAACCGGCAACCCCTCGAAACACTCTTAATAGTGTTTCCTACCTTCAAGCCTTCTTATAGGTAACTCCGGGTCCATTCCAGTATTTTCTTGATTTAAATGATCATTTTGCCCCTGATGGGCCGGTCGGCCTTTTTAAATATTTCAATATTGTATCTTAAGTCTATTACCTCTGGGACACTCTTTCAAGGGCTCCTGTCCATCCCCGACCTTTCGGATCATTTTCTAACCTTCTAGAGTCACTCCTAGTGGAGCCAAGCCAAAAATTGAATGGTAGTCATTAAGACAGGCACCCAAATCTTTTGCCTTGCATCACAAGAGTCAAAAGATACGTTTCTTGCCATCTTAAAATCTTTCTTAAGTGGCTGATGCCACTAGTAGTGGCGCCAAACCAATAAATAGGCTAGGGCCACTAGGAGTGGCCCCAAGGTTAAATTTCCACTGGTGCTACTACAACAAGCGCCAGTTTTTGTTTTAGTTGCCTATAAATACAAACTCTTCTCCTATGTAAAAAGGGTATGCAAACTCAGTCTAGAAACTTTTTCTCTCTAAAAACAGAGCTCAAAGTCTCCCAAAATCCTAATTCTCTCAAGCCTCTTCAAACCCTAGCCTTTATACACTTAAACCCTAGCCTCTCTACGTCCTATACACTCAAACACAAGCCTCCAAGCATTCATTGAAGATCAAGTGTTACATCTTCAAAGCTCTCAAATTTCAAGTCAAGTAAAACAAACAAAGCAATCAAAGCAAGAAGAATATGAGGTTGGTTTTCTAGTTACTTTTATGTAATCCCCCTTTCTCTTCTCTCTCTTAACCCACTTGAATTTTCTTCTATTTTGTGGTTATCATGTTCACACATTGCCTTCAAAGTTGCATTCAAAGTGGTTTTCAAACTTGCATTAAAGTTGTTTTCAAAACTTGCATTCAAAATCTTCTTTCTTTAAACTTGTTTTCAAAATCACACTCTTAAGATGATTCTAGTTATTCCATAGTTAGAGTTGTCTTAGGAAAGTGTTACATTCAATGTGACCATCAAGATCTAAATTTTGGATGTAAACCCTAAATTGTTTTTATCAAAATCACAACCTTAAGATGATTCTAGCCATTCCATGATTAGGGTTATTTTAGGAAAGCGTTACATTCAATGTGATTATTATAGTCTATATTTCAAACCCTAGTTACTGTCAAAATCACAACCCTAGAATGATTCTAATTTTCTCATGGTTAGAATCGTTTTAGAAAAGTGAAATATTCAAAAGACTTGTAAAAGTTCATATTCAAACCTCTTTCCAAATTGTTTTGCACATCTACTTCTTAAAAATTCTTTTCAAATATCTACTTTCTAAAAACTCTTTGTCTTGAAGTCTGAGTCAAGCTCTAGAATCCATGATTAGGAAACCCTAATTCCTTTCTTGAAATCATAACTTTCTATTTTCTATATTAAATCATAGATTTCAAAAACCTCTTTTCCTACCAAATCATAGATTTTCAAATCCAAGATTTCAAAACTCAACATTTCTAATTCCATGTCAAATCAAATCTTCCAATTTAGGAAATCAAATCAAATCCTCCAAGTTTTGGAAACAAAATCAAATGATCTATTTTTAAAATAAAATCTAATCTTCAATTTTAGGAGATAGAAATCAAATCTTTTTTAATTCTAATCTTTCCTTATTTCGATCTTTCTTAAATTCAAACTTTCAAACCTTTCTTAATTTCAAACTTACAACTATTTCTAATTTCAAATTTTTCTAAATTCAAAACTTTCCAAATCCAAATCTTTCCAAAATAAACTATTTCCTAATTTGGAACTTTCCTAATTTAAAAACTTTCCTAATATGAAAACTTTTCTAAAATGGAACTTTCCTAATTTGAAGACTTTCTTAAAACGGAACCTTCCTAATTCAAAATTTTCCTAAGTTCAAGTTTTCCAAATTCTTTCAAATCAAATATTTCCAAATCAAGTCAAATCTTTACAAGTCTTTTCTAAATCAAGTGTTTCTAAAATCAAATCAATCCTTTCCTCATCTTTCTTAAATCCGACTTTCCTAATTCAAAACTTTCTAAAATTAAACTTTTTAAGTCTAATTCAAACCTTCTTATTTCAAGTGCATCTTTTAAACCTAAGTTACTAAAGTCTTAAAATGTCTAAATCCTAGTTCAATCCTAACCTTAAAGTTAGGAAGTCTCAACTCTTTCTAAAACTCAAATCAAAAACCAAGATGGTTTTCAAAATTCAATTCAAGTCAAGAAGATTTCAGAGTTTAACTCAATCTTTCCAAAACAAGTCCAAGTTTTACTCCTCAAATTCAATTTCAAATCAAAACTCAATTTCAAAACCCTAAGTTCAATTTCAAATCAAAGTTCAATTTCAAATCTTCCAATCAAAGTTTAAATCAACCCTATTTGAGTCAAACTTCTCAAAGGCTTCAAAGTGTCTTTTCAAATCAAACAAGACCTCAAAGTATCTATTTTCAATCGAAACCTGAGTCCAAACTACGACTGACCTAATTCCCAACAAAATGATACGTAGGCAACCCTCATGGATGTGGTCACAACCTTTTTCAAGTTTTCAATTTCCATAACCTTTTTCAAGCTTCAAATCTATTTTCAAAATCAAATCTTTTCTTGCATTTGCATGCTGTAAGCACCTTATTTTTACCCGCTCGGCAATCTCCAGCCCAACCGGACTCACATTCGAATTGACACAAACACATTCAAGTTCAAACCAATTTTTTAGACTCAATCCAGTCAATCAATAGCTTCGCGGGCCCGTCGGGCCTAACAGAGGCAAAATGACCAAAACGCCCTTGAGGTATTGCTCTGTCCAATTCTAATTGACACGTCTTCCTAAAGATGGCAAGTCCCTATTTCAATCTCAATTCCAGTCTCAATTCTAATCCAGGTTAATCAAACTCAAACCTGCACGTCTTTCAAGAAAGTTGATCCCTCAAACGGTAAGTCTATCCAGTCTGGCATGTTTATCAAGAACACTCTTCAAAACAGTAAGTCCCTCTAAACTTGTCGATCGGGATGAAACCCAAGTCCTCGAGATGGTAGAATGGTTCACTTTTGGTGCTTGCTAGCTCGTCAATGTAGAATATCCGTTATCCGGCACGTCTTTTGAAAAAGTTGATCCCTTAGACGATAAGTCCATCGAACAGTTTCCCAAGATCAGGCAGTCTTCAAAATGAACACACATCGTCAGAGTGGTGAAAACACTCATAAACATCGCAACCGTCAGAATGGCAAAAACACTCGTAAACAAGCTGATATTGGGAATTGTCGACAAAACCCCTATGTCACGGGACCGAACACACCTCTTGGCCTTGACACGTTTATCAAATGACGGGATACCTTTGGAAACCAACTCATCACACACCATTAGAGTGATGAAAATGCTCAAAACTCGGGTTAACACCAGTGTCTGCTAGCCCACTTTGGTGAAAAATGACCAAATTGGCCATTGGGCCTTTTTCGACACACTTCTCGAGAAAGTACCTAAGTCCTCAGAGCGGTAAGTCCACCCTTCCAAGATTATTCCAAAGATAATCTGGCATGTTCAAGTGCCTTCCAGTCGATTTTGGACCAATTCTAAGACCATCCAATCAAAATGATCATTTTGCCCTTAGGCATCCGATCACCTCCGAGAACCACACCGGCTCTGGGTATTAAATTTGTAGCCTTTCGAGAATGCTTCTAATAGTATTTTCAACGTTCCAACACTTTTTTGGATCATTTTGAGTCTATTTCGGCAAACCCGGTGCAAAATGATTGTGTTGCCCCCAGTGGGCCGGTCACCTTTTCCAATCACACCAGCTCTAGGTATCAAACTAGCAACCCTCCGGAACCCTCTTAATAGTGTTTCCAACCTTCAAGCCTTCTCACGGGTCACTCCAAGTCTATTCCGATGTTTTCCTAGTTTGGTCGACCTTCTCAAACATTCTGGTATTTCTCTTCCATTTCCAGCCGAGTCTGGTTACTCGAAACTTTTCAAATCATTCCCAGACTTTTCGAAGTCACTCCTAGTAGAGTCAAGCCAAAAATTGCATAGTAGTCACTAGGACAGGCGCCTAAATCTTTTGCCTTGCTTTCCAAGTGTCACAAGATATGTTTCTTGCTGCCTAAAAACTTTTCTTAGTAGCGCCAGTGGATTTTTTGCCTTAGAGCCACAGCAACAGGCGCCAAGGCTATTTCAATTGTCCATAAATACAGACCCTCCCACTTGTCGCGCCTAGATTTTTTGCACTCGAGGAATACTCACCCAAGTGGGAAAAATGTTGTACTCTCTCGTTAGAACTCACCCTCCTAGAAGAATGAGTGCGACTAGGTTTGAATTGAAAACTGGTTTGAATAAAGGGCTTTTGAAAAACATTTGGAGTCACCACCTAACTTGATTAAGGTGAGTTAAGTCACCTAAAAACTAAGCATAGTCCGAGAACTGCACTTAGGGTTTTTGAAAAACGATTTGAAAATATCTCCTCAAGAGAGGGTTTTTTAGGAAAACGGGTTGTTTGGCAACCTTTAGAAAACATTTAGCCCTTTTTAGAAAAAATAACTCCGTTTGGTCTTTGAAAACAGTGATCCTAGGTTTAGAGGTTGGTTACGTGTAGGGAAGACGCACTAAGCTATCACCCTACCCCGCCCTTTCGGTACCTACATGTCAATTTACCCTAGATTCACCTATGAGAGTCTTTAATTAACTATAGTTCAACCCCATTCACTTTGAAAAACAATGTTTGAAAACTAATTTAGCATGATGCATGATATGCAAGTGCAAGATGAAAGAATTGGAAAATAGAAATTGATTTGAAAAGAAATTGATTTGATTTGAAAATAGATTTGAAAAGATGGAATTGAAATTGGAAACTTTGAAAACTTGGAAATAAGAATTTGAAAATAGAAATTTTGAAATTGAAATTTGAAAATTGATTGGAATTTGAAATTTGGAAAGATTTTGGAAATCACACCCATGAGGGTGGAATTGAAAGTTTGAAAAGTATTGTGACCGCACCTATGAAGGTTGCCTACGTATCCCTTTGGGGGAATCAGGTCAGTCGTAGTTCGGACCGGAGTCCGATTGAAAATAGAAGAGTGGATTGAAGAAAGAACTTGAATTGGACATTGAATTTGATTTGAAATTAGAAAAGGAGATTTGAATTTTGAATTTTGGAAAAGATTGGACTTTGATTTGAAAAGATGGATTTTGGAAAGACTTGGTTGTGGAAAGATGGAGGTTTAGGAAACCTAGACTTAAGAAAGATGAGACTTAGGAAAGACTTGAGATTAAGAAAGATTGGATTGAAATGTTGGATTTGGAAGATTAGGAAAGATTTGGAAACTTGAATTTAGGAAAAATTTAGATTAGGAAAGTTTCGAATTAGGAAAGTGTCATTTTTGGAAAGTTCAAAATTAGGAAAGTTTTAGGTTTAGGAAAGTTTTAGGTTTAAGAAAGTTTCAATTTAGGAAAGTGTTGTTTTAGGAAAGGTTTTGAAATTAGGAAGTTTTGAAAGTTGGAAAGTTTTGAATTTAGAAAGTTTTAACTTAGGAAAGTCTTGAAAGTAGGAAAGTTTCGTTTTAGGAAATGTTTGAATTAATAAAAGTTTCAACTTAAGAAAGTCTTGAATTAAGAAAGTTTTGAATTTAGAAAAGTTTTAGATTTGGAAAGATTTGAAGTTTAAGAAAGTTTAGAATTTAGAAAGTTTTGAATTTGGAAAATTTAAGATTTAGAAAGTTTTAGGGTTTTAGGAAATCTTGAAATTAGGAAAGGTTTGAGTTTAGGAAGAGTTTCAAAACTTGAATTTGGAGGGTTAAGATTTGGAAAGGGGGGTTGAGTTAGGAAAGATTTGAAAGTTGAGTTTTAAAGTTTAGGAAAGATTTTTATGTTCAAGTTTTGAAAACTTAAGATTTAGGAAAGTGAAAGTTTATGAAGGATTTGAATTAGGAAAGAGTTGGATTTTGAAATTTAAGGAAAGGTTTAAAGTTTGGGTTTAGGAAACTTATGGTTTAGGAAGGAATTGAATTAGGAAAGGTTTGGGATTAGGAGGGGATTGGATTTAGTTTCTAAAAGAAAAGATTTGATTTTGTTTCCAAAAACGGAGGACGGGATCTAGTTTCCTAAACGGGGAGATTTGATTCGGTTTCCTAAAGGGAAGATAGGATTTGACAAGGATTTGGAAAGGGAGATTCTAGAAACCCTAGTTTTGAAAAATTGTGGTTTTGACGTAGAAAAGAGGTTTTGGAAACATGAATAATTTGGATGTGAAAACTAGAGGTTTTGGAAACCTAGGTTTGGGGCAAAGTTTGAAAATCATGTTTTTGGAAAGAAAATTAGGGTTTCCTAATGGTGAGTTCTAGGGCTTGACTTGGGCTCTAAGGAAAGAGTTTTCGGAAAGTGCGTTTTTGGAAACGAAGGTTTTCTAGAAGGGAAATCCTAGGGAGGAGTTTTTGGAAAGTGAATTTGAAGAGGGAGTTTTTGGAAAAAGATTTTAAAGAAAAGGAGTTTTGGAAAGTGTGTTTTTAGAAACATGTTTTTTGGAAGGAAAATCCTAAAGGGGAATTTCTAGAAGGGAGATTTTGAAAAAGAGAGTTTTTTGAAAGATTTTTAGGGAGCGTTTTTAGAAAGTGAATTTTTAGGAGAGAGAGTTTTGGAAAGGAGTTGAAAAAAAAGGGGGTTTTGAAAAATAGATTTTGGAGGGGAGTTTTTGAAAACAATTTTGGAGAGGAGAGTTTTAGGAAAGTATGTTAAAAAAGAGATTTTTAGGAAGAAAGACTTTTTGAAAAGAGAGTTTTTAGAAAGTATGAAAACGTCTCACTTTCCTAAAGCGATTCTAGCCATAAGAGGGCTAGAACCACTTTAAGAAAGTGGTTTTGGAAAACAATAAGATTTGAAAATATAGACTAAAAAGGTCACTTTTAATGTAACACTTTCCTAAAGCAACCCTAGCCATGGGAAGGCTAGAATCACCCTAGAATCGTGGTTTTGAAAACATGTTTTTGAAAAAGAGATTTTGATGCAATTTTGAAAACAAGTTTGAAAACGATTTTTGAAAACAACTTTTTGAAAACGAATTTTAGAAGATACAAGACTATGATATGCACAATGCAATTTGGGGTCGTGAACATACAAGGTTAAGGCTTCACCACATAATCAAGGGGGCCGGACCCACGTGGTCTCTGGTTAGACTAGAAGAAAGCCCCCGACACGGTGACAACAGTCTAATCCTACACATGGACCGGGAGTCCCCTTGTTTCAAGCATGCAAAGAAAGGGGGGAAAGAGATGGGGGATTAAAATAGAGAAAACCCAAATGGGTTAGGAGAGAGAAGAGAGAGGGGGGAAGTGCGGAAATTTAAATAGGGAGCCTACCTTGTTTCTTGTTTATTTTGCACGCCGTGCAGTCTTCGGTCTTCAGTCTTTGTCTTGATCTTCACCTTCAGACTTCAAGAGTTGTCTTCAAGCTTTAGATGGCAGCTCTTCAAGTCTTCGAAGGGTGGTTGAAGCCTAGTGTATGAGTGTATGGGGGAGTGTATGAGTGTATAGGAGGCTAGGGTTTGTGTATAGTGGCTAGGGTTTAGGAAAACCTAGGGAGGCTAGGGTTTTGGAGGTGCTCGAGCTCTGTATATCGAAATATGAGATTTTTAGGTTAAGTTTGCAGACCCTTTTCACGTTGAATGAGGCTCTATATTTATAGAGGGAAGACAAGCCTAGCGCCTGTTGCAGTGGCGCCAGGGCAAAATTTACACTGGCGCCACTAGTAGTGGCGCCAGGCCATTTTTGGCTTGGCGCCACTACTAGTGGCGCCAGCCATTTAGGAAACAATTAAGGTTGGCAAGCAACGTATCTTTGACTAGATTTGGGCGCCTGTACTAGTGACTACCATGTAAACTTTAGCCTGGCTTCACTAGGAGTGACTCCGGAAAGTCTGGGAATAATTTGTAGGAGCCGGGAGTGACCCGGAAGGCCGGAAAGGAGCATGAACACTTAAAATAGTGTCCTGGAGGTATTTGACTTGAAAAGTGAGGATAAGATGTGTCGGAAAGGTTGACCAACCCTTTAGGGGCAAAACGGTCAACCGGACCGGAAAACTGCCGGGACAGACTCAAACTGTCCCAGAAGAAGACTTGGAATCTGGAAACATTATTTAAAATGTTCCCAGAGGTTTCCAGTTGGATTCCCAGAGCCGGCGTGGTCGGAAAAGGAGACCGGCCCACTAGGGGCAAAACGGTCATTTTACACCGGGTTTGCCGGAACTGACTCGGAATGGTCCGGAAAGGTAAAGGAAGGTTGAGAACACTATAAAAAGTATTCCCAGGTCATTACCAGTTTGATACCCAGAGCCGGTGTGGTTGAAAAAGGAAGACCGACCCACTAGGGGCAAAATGGTCATTTTGTACCGGGTTTGCCGGAACTGACTCGGAATGGTCCGAAAAGGTAAAGGAAGGTTGAGAATACTATAAAAAGTATTCTCGAGACATTACCGGTTTGATACTCAAAGCCGGTATGGTCAGAAAAGAAAACCGGCCCTCTAGGGGCAAAACGGTCATTTTGTACCGGGTTGGCCGGAACTGACTCGGAATGATCCGGAAAGGTAAAGGAAGATTGAGAATACTATAAAAAGTATTCTCGGGTCATTACCGGTTTGATAACCAGAGCCGGTGTGGTTCCCGGGGCGTTCAAATGCCTAGGGGCAAAATGGTCATCTTGACCGGAAAGTCTCGCAAAAGGTCTTAAGGGTAGTTTGGTCCTTTTCCTCCGAAGTGGGCTAACAGCCACTGGTGTTGACCTAGGTTTTGAGTGTTTCCGCCACTCAAACGGTATGAGTATTTCCGCTACTCGGACGGGGTTGATGATTTGTGAGTATTTCCGCTACTCTAACGGTTCTGTGAATATTTCCGCTACTCTAACGGTTCTGTGAGTATTTCCGCTACTCTAAGCTTCTGTGAGTATTTCCACTACTCTAACGGTTTTGTGAGTACTTCCGCTACTCTAACGGTTTTGTGAGTAGTTTCGCTACTCAGACCGTCTCGAGGAATAAACTGTCTCGAGAGAGGGATTGGAAAGGGGTCTTATCGTCTCCGAAGAGACGTACCTGGATTGGAACCATCTTGAGGAATAAACTGTCTCGGGAGAGGGATTAGAAAGGGGTCTTACCGTCTCCGAAGAGACGTGCCTGGGTTTTGAGTGTTTCCGCCACTCTAACGGTGTGAGTATTTCCGCTACTCTAATGGTTTGGTGAGTACTTCCGCTACTCTAACGGTTTGGTGAGTACTTCCGCTACTCTAACGGTTTTGTGAGTACTTCCGCTACTCTAACGGTTTTGTGAGTAGTTTCGCTACTCAGACCGTCTCGAGGAATAAACTGTCTCAAGAGAGGGATTGGAATTGGAATAAGAAATGACAATGCCCCTAAGGGCATTTTGGTCATTTTGCCTCTATTTGGGCCTGACAGGCCCGCGAAGCGATGGAAAGACGGACTTTGGACTAGAGGATTGGTTTCGATTGGAATATGTCCATAATGACTTGAAAACAAGTTTGGACGGAGTGTAGACTGCCGAGCGGTCAAAAATGGGGTGCTTACACCACTGCGTGAAAAAGGTCTGCAAACTCAGTCCAGAAATGTTGTTTCTCTGAAAATAGAGCTTGAAGTCTCTCCTAAACCCTAATTCTCTCAAGTCTCTTCAAGTCCTAACTTCCATTAACTCAAACCCTAACCTCCATACACCATATACACTCAAACACAAGCCTCCAAGAAGCTATTGAAGACTTAAGTGCTATAACTTCAAAGCTCTCAAGATTCAAGAAAAAGTAAAGCAAACCAAGCAATCAAAGCAAGAAGAATATGAGGTTGGTTTTCTATTTACTTTTATGTAATTCCTCCTCTCTCTTCTTCCTCCTAACCCATTTGGGTGTTTTTCTATTTTAATCCTCATCTTCTACCTTCCCTTCTTGCATGCTTGAAACAAGAGACTCCTTGGTTCATGCCTAGGAAGAATTGTTAAAGTTCAACGTGTTGGGGGCTTTCTTCAAATTCAACCTTTGATGGTGTGGGTTCGGCCCCCTTTATTATGTGGTGAAGTCTAGCCTTGTATGTTCACAACCCTATTGCATTGTGCATATCATATTCATACATTTATTCAAAATTGTTTTAAAGTTGTTTTTAAACTTGCATTCAAAATCCCTTTTTCAAACTTGTTTTCAAAATCACAGTCTTAGAATGATTCTAGCTATTTTATGGTTAGGGTTGTTTTAGGAAAGTATTACATTCAATGTGACCACTAAGGTCCAAATTTTTTGGTGTAAACCTTAAATTGTTTTTATCAAAACCACAATCTTAAAATGATTCTATTCATTCCATGGTTAGGGTTATTTTAGAAAAGTGTGATATTCAAAGTGATCATTATGGTCCTTATTTCAAATCCTTATTGTTTTTCAAATCACAATCCTAGAATTGTTCTAATTTTTTTATAGTTAGAATTGTTTTAAGAAAGTGAGACATTCAAAAAGATTTCAAAAGTCCATATTTAAGCCCCTTTCCAAATTGCTTTTCAAACTTCTTTCTAAAAACTCTCTTCAAAAATCTACTTTCTAAAACTCTTTTCAAATTTCTTTCCAAAAATCTACTTTCTAAAAACTTTTTTCAAACTTCCTTCCTAAAAACTCTTTTCAAAAGATCCACTTTTCAAAAACTCTTTATCTTGGAGTCCAAGTCAAGTCCTAGAATCCATGGTTAGAAAACCTAAGTTCCTTTCTTAAACTCATGACTTCCTCTTTTACCTCAAATCATAGGTTTTCAAAACCATTTTCTACATCAAATCAAAGGTTTTCAAAACCTTTTTTTCTTACCAAATCATAGATCTCCATATCCAATATTTTCAAAACTCAATCTTTCTAATTCCATGTCAAATCAAATCTTTCAATTCAGAAATCCGAATCAAATTTTCCAATTTTGAAAACAAAATCAAATCATTAATTTTTGAAAATAGAAACTAATCTTCTATTTTAGGAAATAAAAATAAAATCTTTCCTAATTTCAAACCTTTCTAAATCTCAACTTATTAAATATTTCCAAATTCTAAAACTTTCCTAATTTCAAATATTTCAAAATTCAAAGCCTTCCAAATTCAAATCTTTCTAAATTCAAAATTTTTCAAAACTCAAAAATTTCCTAAAATAAAACTTTCCTAATTTGAAAACTTTCCTATTTTGAAACTTTCCTAATTCAAAGATTTCTAAAAATTCAATCTTCCCTAAATCTTAACTTTCTAAACTCTTTCAAATCCAATACTCAAGTCAAATCTTTTATAATCATTCCAAGTCAAGTGTTTATAAATCAAATCAAATCTTTCTTAAGTCCAACTTTCCTAATTTGAACATTTCCTAAATCAGAACTTTCCTTAATCAAACTTTTCAAGTCTAAATTAAACTTTTTTCTAATTCGATTACATGCTTCAACCCTAGCTTACCTAAACCCTAGGAAACTATACCCTAGTTCAACCCTAACCCTAAAGTTAGGAAATTTCAACTCTTTTCTAAAACTCCTTTCTAAACCAAGATGGTTTTCAAACTTCAATCTAAGTCAAGATATTTTCAAAACTCAATTCAATCTTTCCAAATCAAGTCCTAGTTCTACTCCTCAATTTCAAATCCTCAAGTTCAATTTCAAATCATCAAGGCAAAAGTAAATCCAAGTTTAATTTCAAATCTTCTATTCAAAGTTCAAATCAAACATTTTCAAGTTAAACTTTTTGAAAATTTCAAAGTGTTTATTTTCAGTCGGACTCTTATCCAAACTACGACTAACCTAATTCCCAATAAAAGGATACGTAGACAACCCTTACGGGTGCGGTCACAATTTTTTTCAAGTTTCTAATTTCATAACCATTTTCAAATTTTTAATTCCACAATCTATTTCAAATTTCCAATTTCATAACTTATTTCAAGCTTCAAATCTCCTTTTTAGATATATTTTCAAAAATCAAATCCTTTCATTCAAAGTTATTTTCAAAATCAAATAGTTTTCATGCACTTGCATGTCATGCATCATATCAAACTTCTTTCTAAAGTTCTTTTTAAAGTGGATAGTATTGGACATTGAATAATCAAATATTCTAAATGAGTGAATTTAGGGTGAATAAACATATAGGTACCTCAAGGGTGGGGTAGGATGATGATCTTAGGATATATTCCCTACATGTAACTAACCTACGAATCTAGAATCACTGTTTTCAAAGACCAAAACGGAGTTATTTTTAAAACAAAAAGGCTTAAATATTTTCAAAGGTTGCCAAACAACCTATTTTCTCGAAAAACCCTCTCTTGGAGAAGTTTTCCAAAACCTTTTCAAAAATCCTAAGTTTAATCTTTGGATTGCACTTAGTTTTAGGTGACCTAACTCACCTTAATCAAGTTAGGTGGCGACTCCAAATCTTTTCTAAAAGCCTTTATTCAAAATTAATTTTCAATTCAAACTTAGTTGCACTTGTCCTTCTAGGAGGATGAGTTCTACCGAGAGAGTACCGTGTTAAACCAAGTGGCAACCCAAGAGGGGGGGTGAATTGGGTTTATAATTAAAAATTGAAATTTAAAATAAACCAATACACTTAATTTCCAAGAGGTGAGATGCAATAAAAAAGATATAAAATATTAATCTAGTTAAGTAATGAATAAGACAAGCTAAAGTAGGATCAATGTGAGATTAGAACAAATGATTTAAATGTGTGTGTATCTCAAGTATATCAAGACTATTTATAAGAAAGATATTAAGCAAGATAAAAAGAGAGAAAAGAAAATAGATCAAACACAACGATTTAAAGTGGTTCAGTTGGCTCCTCTTATGCCAATCCTACGTCCACCTCCAAGGCTCCTTCCTTAGGCAAATCCACTATTCTTCAAATAGCTTTACACCACTAGCTTGTTCGGTTGCTAGCAAACCTTTACACCAAGTGTTTTGTCCAAAAACACTCAAAAAATAACTCTTTGTTTTGCTCTCCAAAACAAAGCACCAAGAGGATCTTTTTCTCCAAGTGTTCCTCTCAATCACTCAATAAATAAATCACAAGGGTTTAGCAACCCTTTTACAAATGATATAGGGGAGTTGAATCTTACAACAATAAATACAAAACTTTCAAAAGTTGAATAAAAGAATGAAGCTCAAAGATGAGATGGAATGATGAAGAAGTAAAGCTCAAAACTTGAAGATCTTGATGAATATCACTTTGTATGCTCAATCTTTGTAATCTCTTGTGTGTCATTGCTTCTCTTGTGTATCTCTATTTATAGAGGAAGAGTAGTGGATTATTTGTAGCTTAAATCCAACTTCTAGTCGTTGGAGAGGTTTGAACACATTTCTTCCCGTTTGAACAAAGTTGCTGCCAGTCAGGATTTGAATTTCAGATATGATTGCTTCTGTTCCTCCTCGATTTTCTCCTTGATAAGATTCGACTTTGAAAATGTCTATAAGAGACAAGTTGTATATATGGACGTCCTCTTTTCAAAACCTTAAGAATCATGTCGATCTAACGGCTAGATCAAAAGTTATCATCAAAATACTCAAGCTGTCTCCCAGTTGGCATATTTGAATTTCTGCAGAGTTATCTTCACTTCCACCTCAATTTTCTCCCTTATAACGTTTGAATTTGAAAATGTCTATAACATAAAAGTTGTAGTGATAGAAGTCATCTTTTTACACCTGCAAGAATCATGTCGATCCAATGGTCAGATCAGAAGTTATCATCAAAATACTCAAGTTGTCCCCCAGTTGGCATATTTGAATTGTTGCAGAGTTGTCTTCACTTCCACCTCGATTTTCTTCCTTATGACGTTTGAATTTGAAAATGGCTATAAGATAAAAGTTGTAGCCCTGGAAGTAATCTTTTTAGATCAATAAGAATCATAGATATCCAACAGTTAGATCAAAAGTAATGATAAAATTACTTGAGCTATCTCCCAGCTATCATATTTTGAACTTCTACTCCTATGTGTCACTTTCCAGGTCAGTTTTGTCCCATAAGACATTCTATTCACGAAATCCTCATAAAATACCATTTATAAAAATTTGAGTCTTATTTCCAATGCCACAAAAATCAGATCAATCCAACGATTGGATCAAAAGTTATGTGCATAATACTGAAACTATCTCCAATGAGCTTTCTTACCATTATCTTTAACTTAGTCTTCTTCTTCATGCTATGCATTCCTTTTAAGTCCAAGACTAAGAATAATTTCAATAAATGTTAGATAATTAATATTTAAAACATAAATAAAAATTAAGTGATATATCATTGAAATGCACAATATATTTAAATAAAAAATCTTTAAAAATCTTAACTCATACATCAAACTTACTTTATTATGAAATCTTGAGATTAACCAAATTTTAATCATTAAAACATTTATATTTGTTATCATCAAAATCAATTAATAAAAACTTGAGGCTAACATACCGTGTTTTTCTCTCTTGTGTGTGTATTTTTTTAGTGCAAAAAATTGGGGCACGATACATGTCATGCATCATATCAAACCTCTTTAAAAAAAATTTTCAAAATGGATATAATTGGACATTGGATAATCGAAAAGTCTAAATGAGTGAACCTAAGGTGAATAGACATGTAGGTACCGCAAGGGCAGGATAGGGTGATAGCCTAGCGCATTTTACCTATACGTAACCAACCTCCGAACCTAGAATCGCTATTTCCGAGAGACCAAAAATGGATTTATTTTCAAAAAGGGCGTAAATCTTTCCAAAGTTTTCCAAAAACATGTTTTCTCCAAAAACTCTCTCTTGAGGAAGTTTTCCAAAACCTTTTCAAAAACCCTAAGTTTAATCTTCGGATTGCATTTAGTTTTAGGTGACCTAACACACTTTAACAAAGTTACGTGGTGACTCCAACTCTTTTTCCTTCTAATGAGAGAGTATTGTGTTTTTCTCACTTGTATGTTTTCTCGAGTGCAAAAAATTGAGGCGACACACTCGTCGAAGGCAAAAAACAATAGAGTAAGGGTCCCATGTTGACCACTAGGCAATCGGAGGGATTGAAGTTAAAAAAATTTTAAGACTAGAGTAGTGGAATTTTGAATTTTGAGTTTAAAAACTAAATTGTCTAGATTTTTGAAATCTGAAATTTTAAAAACTTGATTTTGAAATGATTTTGGAATGACACTCCTTTAGGGAGATTTAGGGTTTTTGAAATTGATACTTTGAAATTGAAAATAAATTTTCGAAATGATTTTGAAATTGAAGTTGATTGTTTGAAATGATTTTGAAATTGTTTTCTGAAATGGATTGATTTGGATTTGAATTAAAAGGGTTTTGTAAAACCTTTGAAACTTGAAACAAAACTTTTGTGAAAAAAGTTTGCAAACCTAGAATTTTAACAATAGACTTTTTGAGGTGAAAGCTTGAAAACCCGAAAAATTTGAAAATGGTACTTTTGAAGGAAAAAGCTCAGGAAACCTATCAAAAATTTTTTTGAGAATGAAACTTTTTAAGGAAGAAAGTTTAAAAACCCTTAGAATATTTTTTAGAATAGAGTTTTTGAAGGATAAAACTCAAGAAACCCAAGAAATGCTTTTAAGATTAAACTTTTTGAAGGAAAAAGTTTTGGGAAACTAGGGAGTGTTTTTGAAGTTGAACTTTTTGAAGGAAAAAAGTTAGAAAATCTAGAAAGGTATTTTTGAAATCAAACTTTTTCAAAGGAAAAAGTTATGAAAACCTAAATGGTGTTTTTTTTAAATTAAAATCATTTTGAAAAAAAAAAGAGGTAAAACCCTTGAGCGTGGGGCCTTTTTGATAGAGAAGACCCCAAAAAACTCGGCCAAGATTTTTTGAAATGAAGAAAGAGTTATAAATTTTGAAGTATAATCTTTTTGAAGGAAAAAAGATAAAACCTTTGAGAGTAGGGCCTTGTTGGCAAAGAAGACCTCAAGAAATTCGGATAGAATTTGGAACTAAAACCTTTTGAAGGAAAATGTTTAGAAAATCTCAAAACTTGATTTTGAATAAGACTTTTTGACAGAAAAATTTAGAAGACCTTGAAATGGATTTCGAACGACGATAAAGTTTAAGAAAATCTAAAAATTGATGAAACTTTTGAAAGAAAAGTTTAGGAAATCTTTGAGAATAGATCATGAAATGAACGTTTTAAAGACAAAGTTTAGAAAACTTTGGAACTCGAATAAGACTTTTAGAAAACTTAGACAATTGATTTGGAATAACACTTTTTTGACATAGAAGTTTAGAAAACCTCTTAAATGGATTTTGGATAAAACTTCTTGAATGGTTGGAAAACTTTTGAATTGGATTGCAACTAATACTTTTTGAAGGAAAAAGATTAGAAAACCTAAGAGCTCGATTTTGAGTGAGAACTTTTTTAAGGAAAAAGTTGAGAAAACCTTGAATTTGATAAAACTTTTGAAGGAAGAGTTCACAAAATCTTGAAACGTGATTTTGAACGACTTCTTGGAGATAAAGTTTTTGAAAACTTTGGGGAATTGATTTTGAATAAGACTTCTTGAAGGAAAAAGTTCAAAAAACCTTGAATTGGATTTTGAATAAAACTTTTTCAGTGTAGAAACTTTTGGAACTTGAGTAAAACTTTTTGAAGGAAAAAGTTTAGAGAACTTTTGAATTGGATTTTGAATAGAACTTTTGAAGTATAGAAAACTTTGGAACTTGAATAAAAAATTTTGAAGGAAAAGGTTTAAAAAACTTTTGAATTGGATTTTGAATGAACTTTTGAAGTCTAAAAAACTTGGGTACTTGATTTTGAATAAGACTTTTCGAAAAAGGAGTTTAGAGAAACTAGAATTTGATAAAACTTTTGAAGGAAAAGTTTTGGATAATCTTGGAGAATTGATTTTGAATAGAACTTTTGAGAACCTTGGAAGTAGATTTTAAATAAAGCTTTTTGAAGGAAAAGTTTAGGAATCCTGTGGGAATTGATTTCTAATAAGAACTTTTTTGAAAAGAAAAGCTTAGAAATTCTTTGAAATGGATTTTAAATGAAACTTTGGAATTTTATTTTGAAACTAACTATAGATTTTGAATTTGAAATAAACTTTCTAAAGGAAAGGTTAAGAACTCTTTGGGATTGATTTTGAAGTAAACTTTTCAAGGGAAAAGTTTAGAAACCTAGAAATTGATTTTAAAAATAAACTTTAGAAGGAAAAATTTTAAGAAACTATTTTGATTTGAAACTTGGACAAAACATGTAGAAAATTTATTTTGTTAGGCAAACTGTGTAAAAAATTGTTTTTGATTTGGAACTTCAACTTTTGAAGACAAAATGTTTAGAAAATTCATTTTGACTTGAAACTTGAATTTTTGAAGAAAAAATGTATAGAAAATTCATTTTGACTCAAAATTTAAACTTTTGAAGATAAAATGTGTAGAAAATTCATTTTGACTCAAGATTTGAACTTTTAAAGACCACATGTATAGAAAATTCATTTTGACTTGAATAAATAAAAAAAAATTTATGCATACTTCTTACCTGTCTATGAAACTTTACCGTATCTGTTTCCTTCTGGTATGTTTTCAGGATGGCTGATGCGGGAGATAATGATCTACGCAAGAGGTAATAACGAGATCTGCTTTGGTCGAGCAGAAGACTAGTGCTACTAATAAAGAGAGGGTGGCCTCGCTAAGGCTATTATAGAGGATGTCCCAGATGAGGCTATTGGGGATGTTAAGACTGCCCCTGTTGAACCTAATGCTAAGGTTGAGGTAGCCTTTTGAGGAGACCCATGGTCGATGTCTGGCATTCGTCTAGCGGAATGATGCTCCTCTGGGGAGGTCCATGGTTGATGTTTGGCGTTTCGTCTAGCAGAATGATATTCCTTTGGAAAATTGATGCTCTATCTAGGGGAATGACACTCCTCTAGAGAAATTGATGCTCCATCTGGCAGAATGATACTTTTTTGGGAAAATTGATGCTCCGTTTGGCGGAATGATATTCCTTTGGAAAAATTGATTCTTCTTGAACTAATGCTTTGTTTGACGGAACAGCACTCCTCTGGGGAAGTCTAAACTTGATGTCTTGAAAATGCTATTTCTTAAACCAACACTCTGTTCGGTGGAATGTGTTCCTCTGGGGAAGTCCAAGGTTTGACTGGGGACATCGATGGCGGGCCATTGCCCCATTCTCTATTTCCTGTCGGCTATGGAAGTCTGAACTTTCTGAGGTGTGTGCCGGTGTTGGAAATGTTTGAGGTTACTTGGTCATAAAGTGGCTTTAGTTCCTTTTTATGCTTTAGCCTATTCCTTATTTCCTATTTGAAAGAGAGAGAGACAGAGAGAGAGAGTAAGTTTTTGTGCAAACATAGTTTATTTATACGAGTTCTAAAATAATAAGGTAAATGCATGTCATACTTTTTAATGGATGCACATACAGGAATGGAATTGAATGTTTGTCATACTTTTTTATGACTACACATGTTTATATAAGAATTGAATTGAATGCATATTCTACTTTTTCATGAAGGCACAGGTTCATATAGGAATGGAATTGAATGCATGTCATACTTTTGGATGAACACACATGCAAGAATGGAATTGAATGCAATCCATGCTTTTTAATGAATGCATGAATAGATACAAACTACACAAAAATTTGATGGATGTACAAGTTATACATGTCATTGATACACTAGTACTACATGTATATAGGCTATTTATGAAGAATGTCCCAGGATTGCCCTAGGGCCCATACTCTTGGGATTCTATTTTCCTTCTAAGATCCTGCCTCTTCGATTTTGTCTCATTCTTATCGGAGTGTAATAGCATTTGCACCTTTCTCAAGGGATCTTAATCTTTTGATTTGCCATATGCTATCTTATCCCTACTTTCTACAAGGTTGTTGTTTGGGATTTTTCTATCCTCACTTGATTTTCTCTCTTTGAGATCTTTAAATTCCACCGTGGTATGAGCGACAACTCACATGCCCTTTGCAGAGCGATAAACAGCTTGGCCCTTACTCCAAGAAGACTTTTTTAAGGACCGTAATGCATGCCTGGTGTAGAGATTGAAAGAAATGAAGGGATATTTAGACTCAAAGATTTTCTTTTAACGGGTTGTTTAAACTAAGACCATCTGAGAACACCTTGGGGCATGAGGTTGCCCCTACCATCATTGTCATCTCTCTTCTCTCTCCCTTTTTTTTTTTCAACTACTTGTCTTGGTATTGTTCAGACTTATTTGGACTAAACAATTTTCTTTAATCAAAGAAGACTTTAATTTGGACTGTAGCGTAGGCTAGGTTAAGGGGTTTATGAATGAAAGGATATAAAGACACAAACATTATCACTTGTGGGGTTCCAAAAGACCCATGATCACCTTTGGTAATTTAACTTTCATTCTCTTCTTTCGTCTTTCCTTCTTACTCTTTTTGTTCTTCGGGACAGTTTCTTTTGATTAGAATTTTTCATCAAGAAAATTGTTTTTATGTCGACTTTTAGAGATGCCGACTTTTTCATTTCTATTTTTGGATGACAATATCTTCTTTTGAAGACCACCACAAACACATGACCCCCCTTCCTTCTCTCACTTTTTTATTTTTATACTATTGACGCCGTCAACACCATATCTTCTTGGAAATCATCACTTCAACATCACTCATTAGTTCCTAATCATGGCTTTTACATTAACCCAGTGTGGGCAGTGATCATTAGGTTAGTTTTATTAAGAAATATAACCAGCTCAAGTGGGCTTTGCAAAGGGATTTTTTTTATGTATGGTAGCAGAATTGACGGCCTCTCATCATTTCAAATTGAATTGTTTAGTACATAAAGCTTTTGTACAAAATTTAGACAATGTTCCTAAAGATGGTGTGTTTTTTGCCGTAAACCCCTATATATTCTATCAAATCAACTACTTCGTGCTTACCCCAGTGTAGAGGATGGCTCTTGGTTTGGGATAGCTGAATAGAAATCACTTACGGCTCTAGGGGTTGAGCAAAGGGTAGTATTTGTTTCTTTTTGGATGAATAGAATAATGGTTTCTCGTCATTTTGAGGACTCGGCTGCCCATCGCTTAGCAAGGATATCACTTGAGTATCGCTTCTTCAATAAGCTCTACATTTTTTTGTTAAGTATGTATTCCTCGTCTCTCTCACTCTCTATTTTTCTCTTAAAGGTTTTGACCCCCTTTGAATGGGTTGCCCATGCTATCCCATCTTTCAAGTCGAGTCATTACAAAATGAGAAAGAATCTTTAAAAGTAATAATCATTCACAAAAGTATGAGACAAAGGGTATAAACTGAAAAGTACTTATTTTTCATTTCAAATCATGATTGCATGGCATGAAATGTTCATTTAAATAAGATATGCAAGAAATATAAAAATAGAAAGAAAACAGGTGAATTTTGTGGAAACACCCATTTTCTTGTGCAAACCTCTAATAGGGTTTTGGGATTATGCCAACCTCCTTGGTGTTTCATTCACAAGATGCATCCCCAGACAACGTAGAGCAAATTGACAGATCTTTTGTGGCATTTGGCATTCATTTGAAAGTTAGGGAATTTTGTTGTAGCAATGCATGGGTTTGATAGAACTTTGCAAATGGTGAAGTCCTCTTTTATATGGATGGTGATTGTCGTGGCATGCCGTGGTGGTTGCTTAGAGGTAATATCTTACAAATGGATGGTTAGTTCTTCTTACTACTTAATACGGGTTCAGACTCTTCTAATAACCAGGCTTATCCTTGCATGAGTCTAAATTAGCCGGGATGCTAGAGGGGTTCCATGAGTTCAATTAAGCTCTTTCACCTAGAAAAAGGAAAAGAAAAATAAAATGCAGTCAGCATGTGGAGTTGGAGGTTTTATACGATGCATGTCCTATCTAGGCATGATACTGAGTCCATTTTGGAAATAGGGTTTTGCCCCTGTATGCAATACAATACCTCTTCGACCTAGGTCAGTTGATACTTCTTTATTTAGGCAATCACACCTCCATTGATAGAGAGAGATTTGGACCTCTCTTGAAATATGATTCCATGCATGCCATAAACCCTTAGGGTTATGGGGAACCCGTAGGAGTTTAGGCAAGTTTGATTAGCATGAGATTTGATAGTTCCTTTCTCTCTACAATTGATTAAATGCATAAGAATACAATGACTCGAGTTTCCTGGAACTTTTATCTTGGAGTGGATATCAATGCATGCACAGAATAGCCATAGAAATATGAATAGCATAATAGTAGTAAATAAACGGTTTTTAGAAGACCCCCTTTTGTCCTTACTTCAAACTTTCGTGTTCTTGGCCTTAGGAGATGGGGGAGAGAAAAGAAGACACGAAACAAAAGAAAAGTTAGTGCCTTGATTTGAAAATTTTTATGCAATGCATGTCCTAGAGATGCCTCTACTTTGATAGTAGGACTAAGCATGATGAGTTGACTCATTTTTTAGAGATAGGGGCATGTCCTTGTATATAGATACTTTACCGTTGATTTGGAACATGCATATACTCATACATTGAACTTTGAACTAAAAAAGTACATTGAACTTTGAGTTTAAATATAATAAAATTGAACTATATTTTAATAGGGGGAAGGAGAACATTTTTATTGGGACTTCCACCTATTTATTTTTACATTTGAAACCCTAAAGTACTCTTGAGTTTTCAGATTCGCCTTCTTTGAGTTTGATGTTGAGGAGGTCGTTAAGAGACTCTGCTTTTTGGTTGTCTCTTGTTTCTTGACATCCTATCTCCATGAGCAGAGAGGGATTGTGGCCCTTCTCTATGGGATGATTTAAGATGTATACTATGAGCACTCAGGGTTCTGTGGGAACCCTTGGAATTTTGGTAGGTTTTATGCAAGGGAGAGTGAGTTTGGTGTCACGCTCTGTGGGTTGATCATATGCATGAAGATGCAGTAACTTGAGTTACTTTGGAACTCTTGTCTTGAAATGTCACATTGCATGCATGTACATGTGTACAGGAGTATAAGGAGATAGAGTGTAATAGTAAAATAAACATGCATACATAAACAAGCACTATAACAGCAAGAATAGACAAGAATAAAGGAAAGTAAAGCAGTCGTCCTTTCCTCCATGGTTTTGAAATCGACGTGTGTGTCTTAAATCTGACAAAGGTTCGGTTATGCATAGGTTTCTACATGAGCATGAGGTTGATGGTTTACTAATGTTTCCTAAGAAGGCTCAATTCCTAGATCTTCAAACCTAGGCCCACTCCCCGAGGTGGTGCTATTATCGGTTGGTGATCCTAGTGGAGAACCATCAAGAGGCCGTAGGTTAAGAAACTGACACAACATCCGCCCATAAGCAATATACCGTTCCCCTTTTTAACTAGAAGGGACATAACCAGGTAAGAATACAAACATGCAAATACGAGTGCATGTGTAGTGTGTGTGTGTGTGTGTGTGTGTGTGTCGCGCCCAGATTTTTTGCACTCGAGGAATACATACACAAGCGGGACAAACACTGTACTCTCTCGTTAGAACTCACCCTCCTAGAAGAATGAGTGTGACTAGGTTTGAATTGAAAATAGATTTGAATAAAAGGGCTTTTAGAAAAGATTTGGAGTCACCACCTAACTTGATTAAGGCGAGTTAAGTCACCTAAAAACTAAGCATAATCCGAAGAGTACACTTAGGGTTTTTGGAGAAGGTTTTTGAAAATATCTCCTCAAGAGAGGACTTTTAAGAAAACAGGTTGTTTGGCAACCTTTGGAAAATATTTAGCCCTTTTTTGAAAATAACTCCATTTTTGGTCTCTGAAATCAGTGATCCTAGGTTTGGAGGTTGGTTACGTGTAGGGAAGACGCACTAAGCCATCACCCTACCCCGCCCTTTTGGTACCTACATGTCAATCTACCTTAGATTCACTTATAAGAATCTTCAACTAACAAATGTCCAAGCCTATCCACTTTGAAAAAAATGTTTAGAAAAACATGATGCATGATATGTAAGTGTAAGAAAAGAGAGTTGATTTGGAAATAGATTTGAAAAGAAGAATTTGATTTGATTTTAGAAGAAAGATTTGAAAGGATAGATTTGAAATTGGAAAGTTTGAAAAATTAGAAATAGAGATTTGGAAATAAAAATTTGAAATTGGAAGTTTGAAAATAGATTGGAGATTTAGAAAGATTTTGTGGAAATAGAAACTTGAAAAATACTGTGGAATTTGAAATTTGAAAAATGTGAAGACCACACCCATGAGGGTTGCCTACGTATCCTTTAGGAGGAATCAGGTCAGTCGTAGTTCGGACAAGAGTCCGATTGAAAATAGAAGATATGATTCGAAGAAAAAGATTAAGTTAGAAATTGGATTGGAAGATTGAGAGATTGAATTTTGATTGGAAGATTTGAAAAGACTTGACTTTGAAAAAAAATTTGGTTTTAGGAAACCTAGACTTAAGGACTTAGAAAAGAAAGATTAAATTTGACTTGGAAAGATTTTAGAAAAGAATTGACTTGAATATGGGACTTGGAATATTAGGAAACTTGGAATTTAGGAAAGATTCGGATTAGGAAAGTTTCAAATTAGGAGAGTGTCATTTTAGGAAAGTTTCAAATTAGGAGAGTGTCATTTTAGGAAAGTTTCAACTTGGGGAAAGTTTTGAATTAAGAAAGTTGTCAATTTGGAAAAATCTCAACTTAGAAAAGTTTTAGGTTTAGGAAAGTTTTGAAATTGGAAACTTTCGTTTTAAGAAAGGTTTTGAAATTGAAAAGTGTTGAATTTAGAAATGTTTTGAATTAGGAAAAGTTTAGTTTAAGAAAGGTTTATAATTTGAAAAGTTTCAAGTTAGGAAAGTTCTGAATTTGGAAAGCTTAGAATTTTAGAAAGATTTTAAATTAGGAAAGATTTAGAAAAGATTTGAATTAAGAAAGTTTCAACTTAAGAAAGTTTGAATTAAGAAAGTTTTGAGTTTAGAAAGCTTTGGATTTAGAAAGATTTGAAATTTAGGAAGTTTAAGATTTAGAAAGTTTTTTAGAGTTTTAGTTTTAGAAAATCTTAAGATTAGCAAAGGTTGAGTTTAGGAAAGATTTGAAAACTTAGATTTGAAAAGTTAAGATTTAAAAAGGGGTAGAATTAGGAAATGGTTGAATTAGGAAAGATGTGAAAGTTAAGTTTTAAAATTTAGGAAAGATTTTTATGTTCAAGTTTTGGAAACTTAAGATTTGGAAAAGTAGAAGATTAGGAAGGATTCAAACTAGGAAAGATTTGGATTAGGAAGGGATTGGATTTTGTTTCTACAAGAAAAAGTTTAATTTTGTTTCCAAAAACGGAGGATTAGATCTAGTTTCCTAAACGGGAAGATTGAATTTGGTTTCCTAAAGGGAAGATTGGATTTGACAAGGATTTGGAAAGGGAGGTTGTAGAAACCCTAGATTTGGGAAGACTATAGTTTCGACGTAGAAGATAGGTTTTGGAGATATGTATAGTTTTGACGTAGAAAACAAGAGGTTTTGGAAACTTAAGTTTTAAGGCAAGTTTGAAAACCATGTTTTTGAAAAGAAAATTAGGGTTTCCTAATTGTTAACTCTAAGGCTTGACTTGGGCATCAAGAAAAGGGATTTTTGGAAAGTGCGTTTTTCGAAACAAAGATTTTGAGAAGGAAAATCCTAGAGGGGAGTTTCTAGAAAAAAAAATTTGGGAAGAGAGTTTTTAGAAAGATTTTTGGTAGAAAATTGTTGGAGAGAGTTTTTGAAAATAACTTTGGAAAGGAGAGTTTTAGGAAAGTATGTTGAAAAAGAAATTTTTAGGAAGAGAGACTTTTGAAAAGAGAGTTTTTAGAAGGTATAAAAACGTCTCACTTTCCTAAAGCGATTCTAACCATAAGAAGGCTAGGACCACTTTAGGAAAGTGGTTTTGAAAATAACAAAGGTTTGAAAATATGGACCATGAAAGTCACTTTAAATGTAATACTTTCCTAAAGCAACCCTAGCCATGGAAATGCTAGAATCACCCTAGGATTGTGATTTTGAAAATAAGTTTTGAAAAAGGAGATTTTGACGCAATTTTGAAAACAAGTTTAATGCAAGCTTTGAAAACGAATTTGAAAACGATTTGTGGAAGAATGCAAGAATCATGATATGCACAATGCAAATTTGGGGTCGTAAACATATAAGGTTAAGGCTTCACCACATAATTAAGGGGGCCGAACCCACGTGGTCTCCAGTTAGACTACAAGAAAGCCCCCGACATGGTGACCGTCCAATAGTCTAATCCTACACACGGACCAGAAGTCCCCTTGTTTCAAGCATGCAAAGAAAGGAGGGAAAAGCGATGGGGAATTAAAATAGAGAAAACCCAAGTGGGTTAAGAGAGAGAAGTGAGAGGGGGGAAGTGCAGAAATTTAAATAGAAAGCCTACCTTGTGTCTTCTTTATTTTGCGTGGCTTTGCGCAGCTTTGCGCGCCTTGCTTTCTTGCTTTTTCTTCGGTCTTCGCTTCAGTCTTTGAGAGCTTTGTCTTGGTCTTCAAATCTTCGTAGTTGCAGAACTCCAAGTCTTCAATGGAGGGTTGGAGGCTAGTGTATAAGTGTATAGGGGTGTGTATGAGTGTATATGAGGCTAGTGTATAAGGAAGCTAGGGTTTAGGAAGTGTACGAGCTCTGTGTATTGAAAATTAGGGTTTTTAGATTGAGTTTGCAGACCTCTTTCACGCTGGAAGAGGTTCTGTACTTATAGAGATGAGACAGACCTGGCGCCTGTTGCAGTGGCGCCAGGCCAATTCTTGGCTTGGCGCCACTAGCAGTGGTGCCAGCCAGTTAGGAAAGTTTTAAGGTCAGTAAGCAACGTATCTTTGGAAGATTTGGGCGCCTGTACTAGTGACTACCATGCAATTTTTAGCCTGGCTTCACTAGGAGTGACTTCGAAAAGTCCGGGAATGATTTAAGGGAACGGGATTGGCCTGGAAGGCCAGGAAAATGGCAAGAATACTTAGAATAGTGTCTCGGAGGTATTTAACTTGAGAAATCAGGATAGCACGTATCGGAGGGGTTGACCGGGCCATTAGGGGCAAAACGGTCAATCAGGCTGGAAAGTTGTCGGGACAGACTCGGAATGTCCCGAAAGAAGACTCAAGATTTGGAAACATTGTTTAGAATGTTCTCAAAGGTTGCCGGTTTGATACCCAGAGCCGGTGTGATCGGAAAAGATGACCGACCCACCAGGGGCAAAACGGTCATTTCGCCCTAGGTTTGCCGGGACTGACTCGGAATGATCCGAAAAGATAGAGGAAGGTTGAGAATACTATAAGAAGCATTCTCAGGAGTGTAAGCACCCCATTTTTGACCGCTCGGCAGTCTACACTCCGTCCAGACTTGTTTTCAAGTCATTGTGGGCATATTCCAATCGAAACCAATTCTCTAGGTCCAAATCCCGTCTTTCCATCGCTTCGCGGGCCTGTCAAGCCCAAACAGAGGCAAAATGACCAAAATGCCCTTAGGGGCATTGTCCTTTCCTTTCCGATTCCAATCCCTCTCTCGAGACAGTTTATTCCTCGAGACGGTTCCAATTCAGGCGCGTCTCTTCGAAGACAATAAGTCCCCGTTCCAATCCCACTCTCAATACAGTTTATTCCTCGAGACGGTTCCAACCTAGGCACGTCTTTTCAAAGATGGTAAGACCCCTTTCCAATCCCTCTCTCGAGACAGTTTATTCCTCGAGACGGTTCCAATTCAGGCGCGTCTCTTCGGAGACGATAAGTCCCCTTTCCAATCCTACTCTCGAGACAGTTTATTCCTCGAGACGGTTCCAATTCAGGCACGTCTCTTCGGAGACGATAAATCCCCTTTCCAATCCCTCTCCCGAGATAGTTTTTTCCTCGAGACGGTCCGAGTAGCGAAACTACTCACAAAACCATTAGAGTAGCGGAAATACTCACAAATAGGTCGATATAGGGGATTGGCAACAAACCCTTGTGTCATGACGACCGCCGTTAGAGTGGTGGAAACACTCAAAACCTAGGTCAACACCAGTGTCTGTTAGCCCACTTCGGTGAAAAATGACCAAACTGCCCTTAGGACCTTTTTCGAGACTTTCCGGTCAAGATGACCATTTTGCCCCTAGGCATCCGAATGCCCCGGGAACCACACCGGCTCTAGGTATCAAACTGGTCACCCTCTAAGATTACTTTTTATAGCACTCTCAACCTTTCTTGACCTTTCCGGATCATTCCGAGTCAGTTCCGGCCAACCCGGTACAAAATAACCGCTTTGCCCCTAGTGGGCCGGTCTCCTTTTTCAACCACACCGGCTCTGGGTATCAAACCGGTAACCTCCTAAGATTAATTTTTATAGTGTTCTCAACCTTCCTTTACCTTTCCGGATCATTCCGAGTCAGTTCCAGTAAACCCGGTACAAATTGACCGTTTTGCCCCTAAAAGCCCGGTCAACCTTTCCGACACATCTTATCCTCACTTCTCAAGTCAAATATCTCCAAGACACTATTTTAAGTGTTCATGCTCCTATCCGGCCTTCCGGGTCATTCCCGGTTCCTCCAAATAATTCCCGGGTTTTCTGAAGCCACTCCTAGTGAAGCCAGGCTAAAAATTGCATGGTAGTCACTAGTATAGGCGCCCAAATCTAGTGAAAGATACGTTGCTTGCCGACCTTAAACATTTCCTAAATGGCTGGTGCCACTAGTAGTGGCGCCAAGCCAAAAAATGGCCTAGCGCCACTCCTAGTGGCACCAGTGTAAACTTTGTCCTGGCGCCACTACAACAAGCACCAGTGTTGTCCAACCTCTATAAATACAGAGCCTCATTCAACGTGAAGGGGATCCGAAAATTCAACCTAAAAATCATATAATTCAATATACAGAGCTCGAGCACCTCCTAAACCCTAGCTTCCCTATGTTTTCCAAACCCTAGCCACCACACACTAAACCCTAACCTCATATACACTCCTATACATCCCCATACACTCATGCACCAACCTTCAACCCTCCTTCGAAGACTTGAAGAGCTGCAATCTAAAGCTCGAAGAAAACTCTTGAAGATTGAAGACAAAGATCAAGACGAAGGCCGAAGATCGAAGACAAGCAAAGCGCGCAAAATAAACAAGACATACAGTAGGCTTTCTATTTAAATTTCCGCACTTCCCCCTCTCTCTTCTCTCTCCTAACCCACTTGGGTTTTCTCTATTTTAATCCCCCATCTGTTTCCCCCCCTTTCTTTGCATGCTTGAAATAAGGGGATTCCCGGTCTATGTGTAGGATTTGGCTATTGGAGAGTCACCATGTCGGGGGCTTTCTTCTAGTCTAACCAGAGACCACGTGGGTCCAACCCCCTTGATTATGTGGTGAAGCCTTAGCCTTGTATGGTCACGACCCCAAACTGTATTGTGCATATCATAATCTTGCATCTTCTAAAATTCGTTTTCAAATTCGTTTTCAAACTCATTTTCAAAACTGTTTTCAAACTTATTTTCAAAATTGCATCAAAATCCTCTTTTCCAAAAAAACTTGTTTTCAAAACCACAATTATAGGGTGATTCTAGCCTTTCCATGGCTAGGGTTGCGTTAGGAAAGTGTTACATTAAAAGTGACATTTTTGGTCCATATTTTCAAACCTTATTGTTTTCAAAACCACTTTCTTAAAGTGGTTCTAGCCCTCTTATGGCTAGAATCGCTTTAGGAAAGTGAGACGTTTTCATACTTGCCAAAAAACTCTTTCTTCAAAAATCTCTTCCTAAAAATCTCTTTTTCAACATACTTTTCTAAAACTCTTCTTTCCAAAATTGTTTTCTAAAAACTTCCTCCAAAAGTCTATTTTTCTAAACTCCCTTTTTCAACTCCTTCCCAAAACGGTCTCTTCAAAGTCCACTTTCCAAAAACGTTCCCTAGGTTTCTTTCCTAGAAAAACTCCTCCTTCCAAAAATCTTTCTAAAAAACTCTCTTTCCAAAATCTTCCTTCTAAAAATTCCCCTTTAGGATTTTCCTTCTAAAATCTTCGTTTCTAAAAACACACTTTCCAAAAACTCCTCTTTAAAATCTTTTTCTAAAAATTCAATCTTCAAATTCACTTTCCAAAAACTCCTCCCTAGGATTCCCTTCTAGAAAATCTTCGTTTCTAAAAACACACTTTCCAAAAAATCTTTCCTTAGAGCCCAAGTCAAGCCCTAGAGCTAACCATTAGGAAACCCTAATTTTCTTTCCAAAAACATGATTTTCAAACTTTGCCCCAAACCTAGGTTTCCAAAACCTCTTATTTTCACATCCAAACTATACATGTTTCCAAAATCTATTTTCTACATCAAAACTATACTTTTCCAAATCTAGGGTTTCTAGAATCTCCCTTCCCAAATCCTTGCCAAATCAAATTTTCCCTTTAGGACACCAAATCCAATCTTCGCGTTTAGGAAACTAGATCCCGTCCTCCGTTTTTGTAAACAAAATCAAATTTTTTCTTTTAGAAACCAAATCCACTCCCTCCCTAATCCAAACCTTTCTTAATTCAATTCCTTCCTAAACCATAAGTTTCCTAAACCTAAACCTTAAATCTTCCCTTAAATTCCAAAATCCGAATCTTCCCTAATTCGAATCCTTCCTAAGCTTCCACTTTCCAAAACATTAAGTTTCCAAAACTTGAACATAAAAATCTTTCCTAAAATTCTAAAATTCAACCCTTTCCTAATTCTACCCTCTTTTCAAATCTTAATTTCTCAAACCTAAGTTTTCAAACCTTTCCTAATTGCAAGACTTTCTAAAATTCAAATTCTAAAACTTTTTAAATCTTAGACTTTCTAAATTTCAAATCTTTCTAAAATTCTGAGCTTTCTAAATTTGAAACTTTCTCAAGTTAAATCTTTCTAAACCAAAATCTCTCCAAGTTCTAAACTTTCCAAAACTTCAACATCTTTCCAAATCTAAGACTTTTCTAAACTCAAAACTTTCTTAATTCAAACATTTCCTAAATCGAAAACTTTCCTTTTTCAAACCTTTCCAAATTCAAACTTTCCTAAGTTGAAACTTCCCTATCTCAAAACTTTCTAAATTCAAAACTTTTCAATTTCCAAATTTTCCTAAATTCCAAACTTTCCTAATTTTAAAACTTTCCAAAAATAAAACTTTCCTAATTCGGAACTTTCCTAAATCGAATCTTTCCTAATTCGAACCTTTTCTAAATCCAATCTTTCTTAAACTCTTGAGTCTTTCCTAAGTCTCATCTTTCTTAAGTCTAGGTTTCTTAAACCTTCTCTTTCTAAAACATGTCCAAATCTATCTTTTCAAATCAAAGTCCAATCTTCTCAATTTCAATTTCCAATCTCCTCTTGCAATTTCAAATCAAATTCAATTTCCAATTTAATCTCTTTCTTCAAATCAACTCTTCCATTTTCAATCGGACTCCAGTCCGAACTACGACTGACCTGATTCCCCCAAAGGGATACGTAGGCAACCTTCATAGGTGCGGTCACAACACTTTTCAAACTTTCAATTCCACCCTCATGGGTACGATCTCCACATTTTTCAAATCCCAAATTCCAATCTACTTTCAAAATTTCAATTTCAAAATTTCTATTTTCAAATTTCTACTTTCAATTTTCAAACTTTTCAATTTCAATTCTATCTCTTCAAATCTCTTTCAAATCAAATCAAACTCTTTTCAAATCTATTTTTCAAGTCTCTTTTCTTGCACTTGCATATCATGCATCATGATAATTTATAAACATTGTTTTTCAAAGTAGATAGGATTGGCCAATAGTTAGTTGAAGACTCTCATAGGTGAATCTAGGGTAGATTGACATGTAGGTACCGAAAGGGCAGGATAGGGTGATAGCTTAGTGCGTCTTCCCTACACGTAACCAACCTCCGAAGCTAGAATCACTATTTTCAAAGACCAAAAAGGAGTTATTTTTCAAAAAAGGGCTAAATGTTTTCTAAAGGTTGCCAAACAACCTGTTTTCTTAAAAACCCTCTCTTGAGGTGGTATTTTTCAAAATCGTTTTTTCAAAAACCCTTAGTGTAGTCTTCAAATCATTCTTAGTTTTTTTAGGTGACCTAACTCACCTTAATCAAGTTAGGTGGCAACTCCAAATCGTTTTCAAAAGCCCTTTATTCAAATCAATTTTTTAATTCAAACCTAGTCGCACTCATTCTTCTAGGAAGGTGAGTTCTAACGAGAGAGTACAGTGTTTTTTCCACTTGTGTGATTATTCCTCGAGTGTGAAAAATCTGGGCGCGACAGCAGACGACTCCGCTGGGGAGACTTAGAGGGTTAGGCTGTAGTTGTGTCTATTTACCCTTCACCCATGTAGAGTCTTCAATTAACTTGGTTCAATCCTATTCACTTTAAATTTTCAAAATTGTTTTCAAAAAAACAAACATGCATTTATTCATATTATCTTGTATCATGTTTGTCATTCACATACTAACACTTGCATCTTTGTTTTGTAGGTACACATTTTGTTTAAATTTTATTAACTACTTTGTATGAATGTGATGTACAGGATGAATGGGAGTTGTTGGGCCCTTTTTTCCACTTTTAAAAAATCACACACACACACTGCATGTGCACTTGCATTCTGCATACTTGCATACCTTGATATGTCTTTTCTAGTTAGAAAGCAGGAACGGTATATTGGTTATGGGCAAGATGCTGTGTCAGTTTCTTCGCCTACGGCCTCTTGATGGTTCCCCCGCTCGGATCACCAACCGATCATGGCACCACCTCGGGAAGTGGGCCTAGGTTTGAAGATTCGGGAACCGAGCCTTTTTAGGACGCATTAGTTAACCCTCAACCTCATACTCATATAGACACCATGCATAGCCGAACCTCTGCCGGATTTAAGACACGAGTACCGTTTTCAAAATCACGGAGGAAAGGGCAACTACTTCTACTTTCATTCATACTTGTCTATTCTTGCTGTTATACTGACTGTATTTATATTGTTATAATGCCTGTCTAACTGTTTATGCATGCATGTTTACTTCAATTGTACCTTCTCTCCTAATACTTTTTGCATATTCATGTTCATGCATTCAATATCTCATGTCCAGACAAGAGTTCCAAGTAACTCAAGTCACTACATTCTTATACATATGATCAACCCATTGAGAGTGACAACAACGTCACTCTCCCTTGCATTGAACCTACCCAAACCCTAAGGGTTCCCGCGTAACCCTAAGGACTCATTGCATGCATCTCGATTCATTCCATAAGAGGGGCCCCAATCCCTCTATGCTCGCGGAGATAGGATTGCCAAGAAAACAAAAGGCAATCAATCAACAAGGTCTCTCAGTGACCTCCTCGACATCAAATCCAAGGAAGGCAAATCTGAAAACTCAAGAATAGTTTAGGGTTTCCCTTTGTAAAAGTAGATAGGTGGAAGTCCAAAGGAAAATGTTCCCCCTCCCCCTATTAAAATGTATTTCAATTCTTTTGTATCTCAAACACAAAATTTAATGTACTTCTTTATTTTTATGAATGAATGCATAGATGATTGAAGGTTCCTACCTGACGGTAAGGTATCTGCATACAGGGGCAAACCCCCTATCTCCAAAAGTGAGTCAATACATCATTACTAGTTTCCCTCTTAAAAAGGGGCACCCTAGGACATGCATTGCAAAAAGTTCTCTAAAAACCAAAAACTAACTTGTGGCTTATATTTTTATCTTTTTCTTTCTTCCTTTTATTTCTATTTACAGAAGTCGCCTTGCACTGAGTCAACATTACTCCCAAGAAAGTGCAACATCCACCTAGAGATCCTATTATCACTCGGCACAAAGCATCACTGATGGTTGCTAACCCTGAAGAATCCTCTCAAGTCTCTCGAGAGGAAGTTAATGAAATGAGGGCTAAGATGGATGAGATGTTCAAACTCATTCAAACTCTGGCCATGAAGGATACTACTGCAGTCCCGTCATTATCAACGACTTCATCTAAAGACCTTGAACCCGCTAATCCAAGGATCTTGCTTCAGTCTAACAATGCTGGGAAAACTAAAGAAGATGCCAAAAGGGTCAATACTGAAGAAGAAGAGACCATATTGCTTTCACCCGTCACAAAGAATGCCCCTCTAGACCCTCTCAGTCTGAAAATCCAAGGGTTGGAGGATTCATTGCGAAGTCTCCATGGCCATGATGCTTATGGATTCACTTCTTATGATGAACTCTGTTTCTTCCCCGACCATCCGAGACCTGCTAAATTTAAAATGCCTGACTTCCAGAAGTACAACGGTACCGGTAACTCTGTTGCTCATCTTTGTCTATATGCTGGAGCGCTTAGTGGACATGGCAACGACTCGAAGCTCCTTATGTAGTTATTCCAACACAGCCTCACCGGGTCAACTCTGCAATGGTTCGCTCGTTTGGACTTAAGGAAGATCACAACCTGGATGGAGCTAGTCAATGCGTTTAAAGCCCAATACCATCATAACATCGACCTCACTTCTGATCGATGGTCCTTGATGACGATGAGCAAGGGTGAGAAGGAGAGCTTTAAAGCATATGCCCTAAGATGGAGGGAGGCCGCTGCACAAGTTAATCCCCCGTTAGAGAAGAAGGAGTACGTACAACTGTTCGTACATACTTTCCAAGGTATATTCTATGAGAAGCTCTGCACAAGCGTGGGAAAAAGCTTCTCCGAACTCATCATGCAGGGGGAAATGATAGAAAACGGCCTCAAGACAGGAAGAATCACAGATCCCTATACCAAGACTGGAGAAAATACCACCAACATAGCCAAGAAGGTGGCTACTACAAGGGGCACGATCAGGAAGGAAAGCGAAGTGTCTGCTATTCTGCCTAGCCAACCACCCCAATACCGACCCCCGCTACAATCATCCCCAGTCCTGCCCTTGCCCACCTTGACCATGCCTGCTCCAACCCCAAACTATGGTCCCGCTGGGGTACGACCCAACTTCAATAGACCCGCTAGACGCATCCATACCTTCGACGCCTTAGCCTACACCCAAACCGAGGCCTACCATAGCCTTCTAAAGAACAACATCTTGAAGCCCGTCCCTGCTCGCCCGTTGCCAAGCCCTCTACCCCCGACCTTTAATGCCGCTCTTACATGTGAATATCATTCAGGTGGCTAGGGGCATGACACCGAAAGCTGCTTTGCTCTCAAGCACAAGATCCAAGACCTGATCGACAATAAGACCATTGATCTGCAGCCAGTAAAGCCTGCTCCCACTCCCAATGTGACTGCTAACCCTCTGCCAGATCACTCCGTCAATATGATACTAGTAGAGATGGAAGGCGAGGGAGAAATCGACGAGCTCGATGCCGAAGGTTATGAGAGCGATTGGGAGGCCGATGAAGAAAGTGACTGGAAGGAAGATCTCCCACTATGCCCAATTTATCTCTATGATCCTGATGAAGTGCCTGATGCTTCTGACTAGCCCATTAAGGAGCCAATGTTACCGAGGGAAGAACACATCGAAAGCATAACTGCCGATGGGTGGGGTGATGAATTTCTACACTCGAAGTATGCAGTAGTTGAAAGTCACTTCCTGGAAAGCCCTTGGCCTGTAACTGAGTACAACTATGAAGACATGGGTTGGGGACTAGAGGAGTCAAGAGAACAAGCAGAGCCATTCGAATTGGAAGGGGATGAGCTGGTCACCCTGTTTATAGAAGAACCCGCTGCACAGAACAAGAAGGAGGCTGACAACCGTATCAACAGTGTCAACTTCTGTGGAGCTTTAGGAGAAGCCTTGGCTTGTCTCGCCTTAGCCGAGGATCCGGGTCGCGAATAGAGCATCAAAAATGTGGGAATTGTCCTAAAACCGTACTAAAAAGGGGTTCTTTGCACAAGAGTACAAGAGAAGGGTGTTTTCACCCACTTTCTTTCTATCCCTTCACTTTCTATCTTTAAATTAATGTCTACATTTTCTTATTGCTTAAGAACTTGATACTTTTCGTAAAAATAATAATAATAATCAATTGACAGTCTTTTATTTCACTGTTGTTGTCTTGTCTTCCCTGGGAAATAGTGACTACTTTCCACGCAAGGGGCATGGTTTATCTTATGGAATGATCCAACTTGAAGGGATGATAGCATGAGTTAACCACTCACCAAATGGTCAGCTTTCCAGAGAGAGAGGATAAGGATGAGTGAGGATACTACCCAAAGGCAGCACTTGCAAGACTCTGAGGCTAAGCGATGTGTGGCCAGTTTATCAAGAGGGAGAGGAGCCATCTTTCATTCCCCCACATCTAAAGAATAAATAACTGAATAAATAACTAAATGTGCTCATATTCCCTTTACTTAACCCCTAGTGCCTCGCGGAAAGCGAAAATTTTCTTTGTTAACCCCAATCCAAGACTATCCTCCCCACACTGGGGCAGACAATAGTTGAGAACTCTAGGAATGGTATCCACCCCCGCTGTGCTAAGTCAGCAATGAAAGCTCTATAGATCAAGCAATCTAATTCAAAGTGAAGAGAGGCCCTCATTTCATTTCCCACACAGTCAAAAATAACCCCTTGCCAAACCCGTTGAGCCACTTATCCTTTCTTAACAAAACCCAACCTAGGGATCACCGCCCACACAGGGTACATTGAGCTACCAAGGGAAAAGGTTTAAGGAAAAAGGGGTAAAGAATTGTTTCGTTTCATAAAAGAAAAGAAAATAAATAGAAAGAAAAAGCAAAGGAAAGGAGTTGCCAAGGGGCAAGCGGCCAACAAAAAAAAAAACCATGATTCTAAGGAAAGGCCTGAAGAAAATCATGATTGGGTCATCTTCAAAGGCATAATGAGAAGATCAAATGAGAATAAAGTCATGTTTATCTCAAAAAGTCTATAGAAGCGGTGACAGAAAAAGGGTCATTTTCATCTTGAGAAGTATATGGTCAAAAGCAAGAAGGAAATTTAAAGGTGATCCTAGGTTACAAGGAAACCCAGTAGAAATGATAGGTTTGAGCCTTTACTCTTCTCTTGCAAAACCCCGAAACCATGGCCTACATTACAACCCTATTAAAGTCTCCTCTGATTGAAAGCAGATTGCTTGATCTAAATGAGCTAGATACGCTGCCAAAACTAAAGAAGGATGCTAATCCTACTAAAAAAATGGTTAAGGACAATATAAATCGAAACCTTGCTGAAAACAACATTGAATTTGAGCCTACATATCCCGTTGTTTCTAAAACCCCATAACCTAGCCTATATTACGGTCCTAAACAAAGCCTTTGTAAGCACCCCATTTTTGACCGCTCGGCAGTCTACACTCCGTCTAGACTTGTTTTCAAGTCATTGTGGGCATATTCCTATCGAATCCGATTCTCTATGTCCAAATTCCGTCTTCCCATCGCTTCGCGGGCTTGTCAGGCCTAAATAGAGGCAAAATGACCAAAATGCCCTTAGGGGCATTGTCCTTTCCTTCCCAATCCAAGCACGTCTCTTCGGAGACGATAAGTCCCCTTTCCAATCCCACTCTCGAGACAGTTTATTCCTCGAGACAGCTTCAACTCAGGCACGTCTCTTCGGAGATGGTAAGACCCCTTTCCAATCCCACTCTCGAGACAGTTTATTCCTCGAGACGGTTCCAATCCAAGCACGTCTTTTCGGAGACAGTAAGACCCCTTTCCAATCCCACTCTCGAGACAGTTTATTCCTCGAGACGGTTCCAATCCAGGCACGTCTCCTCGAAGATGGTAAGACCCCTTTCCAATCCCTCTCTCGAGACAGTTTATTCCTCGAGACGGTTCCAATCCAGGCACGTCTCTTCGGAGACGATAAGTCCCCTTTCCAATCCCTCTCTCGAGACAGTTTATTCCTCGAGACGGTTCCAATCCAGGTACGTCTCTTCGGAGACGATAAGACCCCTTTCCAATCCCACTCTCGAGACAGTTTATTCCTCGAGACGGTTCCAATCCAAGCACGTCTCCTCGGAGACGGTAAGACCCCTTTCCAATCCCTCTCTCGAGACAGTTTATTCCTCGAGAAGGTTCCAATCCAGGCACGTCTCTTCGGAGACGATAAGTCTCCTTTCCAATCCTTCTCTCGAGATAGTTTATTCCTCGAGACGGTTCCAATCCAGGCACGTCTCCTCGGAGGCGGTAAGACCCCTTTCCAATCCCACTCTCGAGACAGTTTATTTCTCGAGACGGTTCCAATCCAGGCACGTCTCTTCGGAGACGATAATACCCCTTTCCAACCCCTCTCTTGAGATAGTTTATTCCTCGAGACGGTTCCAATCCAGGCACGTCTCTTCGGAGACAGTAAGACCCCTTTTCAATCCCACTCTCGAGACAGTTTATTCCTCGAGACGGTTCCAATCCAGGCACGTCTCTTCGGAGACGGTAAGATCCGTTTCTAATCCCTCTCTCGAGACAGTTTATTCCTCGAGACGGTCCGAGTAGCGTAACTACTCACAAAACCGTTAGAGTAGCGGAAATACTCATAAATAGGTCGATATAGGGAATTGGCAACAAACCCCTGTGTCACAACGACCGCCGTTAGAGTGGTAGAAACACTCAAAACCCAGGTCAACACCAGTGTTTCTTAACCCACTTTGGTGAAAAATGACCAAACTGTCCTTTGGACCTTTTCTGAGACTTTCCGAACAAGATGACCATTTTGCCCCTAGGCATCCGAATGCCCCGGGAACCACACCGGCTCTGGGTATCAAACTGGTAATGTCCCGAGAATACTTTTTATAGTATTCTCAAACTTCCTTTACCTTTCCGGATCATTTCGAGTCAGTTCCGGCCAACACGGTACAAAATGACCGTTTTACCCCTAGAGGGTCGGTCTCCTTCTTCGACCACACCGGCTCTGGGTATCAAACCGGTAATATCCCGAGAATACTTTTTACAGTGTTCTCAACCTTCCTTTACCTTTCCGGATCATTCCGAGTCAGTTCCGGCAAACCCGGTGCAAAATGACCGTTTTGCCCCTAGTGGGCCGGTCTCCTTTTCTGACCACGCCGGCTCTGGGAATCAAACTGGCAACTTCCAGGAACATTCTGAATAATGTTTCCAGATTCCAAGTCTTCTTCCGGGACGATCCGAGTTCGCCCCGGCAGCTTCCTAGTCCAATTGACCATTTTGCCCCTAAGGACCCAGTCAACCTTTCCGACACATCTTATCCTCACTTTTCAAGTCAAATGCCTCCAGGACACTATTTTAAGTGTTCCTGCTCCTTTCTGGCCTTCCGGGTCATTCCTGACTCCTCCAAATCATTCCCGGACTTTCCAGAGTCACTCCTAGTGAAGCCAAGCTAAAAGTTGCATGGTAGTCACTAGTACAGGCGCCCAAATCTAGTCAAAGATACGTTGCTTGCCGACTTATAAAGTTTCCTAAGTGGCTGGCGCCACTCCTAGTGGCGCCAAGAGCAATTTTGCCCTAGCGCCACTGCAACAGGCGCTAGGTTTGTCCAACTTCTATAAATACTGAGCCTCATTCAACGTGAAAGCGGTCTGCAAACTTAACCTAAGAATCATATATTTCGATATATAGAGCTCGAGCACCTCCAAAAACCCAAGCCTCCCTAGGTTTTCCAAACCCTAGCTATCCTACACAAACCCTAGCCTCCTATACACTTATACACTCCCCCATACACTCATACACTAGCCTTCAACCATCCTTTGAAGACTTGAAGAGCTGTCATCTAAAGCTTGAAGACAATCCTTGAAGGTTGAAGAAGAAGATCAAGACGAAGACCAAAGATTGAAGACAAGCAAGGTGCACAAAATAAAGAAGACATACGGTAGGTTTTCTATTTAAATTTTTGTACTTCCCCCCTCTATCTTCTCTCTCCTAACCCACTTGGGTTTTCTCTATTTTAATCCCCCATCTCTTTCCCCTCCTTTCTTTGCATGCTTGAAACAAGGGGATTCCCGGTCCATGTGTAGGATTGGGCTATTGGAGAGTCACCGTGTCGAGGGCTTTCTTCTAGTCTAACCAAAGACCACGTGGGTTCGGCCCCCTTGATTAGGTGGTGAAGCCTTAACCTTGTATGTTCACAACCCCAAATTGCATTGTGCATATCATAGTCTTGCATCTTCCAAAAACCATTTTCAAAGTTGTTTTCAAAATCGTTTTCAAACTTGTTTTCAAAATTGCATCAAAATCTCTTTTTCAAAAACTTGTTTTCAAAACCACAATTCTAGGGTGATTCTAGCCTTTCCATGCCTAGGGTTGCTTTAGGAAAGTGTTACATTAAAAGTGACCTCTTTGGTCTATATTTTCAAATCTTATTGTTTTTCCAAAACCACTTTCTTAAAGTGGTTGTAGCCCTCTTATGGTTAGAATCGTTTTAGGAAAGTGAGACGTTTTCATACTTTCCAAAAAACTCTCTTTAAAAATCTCTTCCTAAAAATCTCTTTTTCAACATACTTTCCTAAAAACTCTCTTTCCAAAATCTTCCTTCTAGAAACTCCCCTCTAGGATTTTTCCTCCCAAAATCTATGTTTCCAAAAACACACTTTCCAAAAACTCCTTCTTTCTAAAAATCTTTCCAAAAACTCTCTTTCCAAATTCACTTTCCAAAAACTTCTCCCTAGGATTTCCCTTCTAGAAAACCTTCGTTTCCAAAAACGCACTTTCCAAAAACTCTTTCCTTAGAGCCCAAGTCAAGCCCTAGAACCCATAATTAGGAAACCCTAAATTTTCTTCCCAAAAACATGGTTTTCAAACTTTGCCCCAAACCTAGGTTTCCAAAATCTCTTGTTTTCACATCCAAACTATACACGTTTCCAAAACCTGTTTTCTACGTCAAAACTATAATTTTTCAAAACTAGGGTTCCTAGAATCTCCCTTTCCAAATTTTTACCAAATCCTATCTTCCCTTTAGGAAACCAAATCAAATATCCCCGTTTAGGAAACTAGATCCTATCCTCCATTTTTGGAAACAAAATCAAATCTTTTCTTTTAGAGACCAAAACCAATCCCTTCCAAATCCAAATCTTTCCTAATTCAAATCCTTCCCACACCTCCACTTTCCTAAACCTTAAGTTTCCAAAACTTGAACATAAAAATCTTTCCTAATTCAACCCTTTCCTAATTCTATCTTCTTTTCAAATCTTAACTTTTCAAACCTAAGTTTTCAAACTTTTCCTAAACTCAAACCTTTCCTAATTTCAAGATTTCTAAAATTCAAACTCTAAAACTTTATAAATCCTAAACTTTCTAAATTTCAAATCTTTCTAAAATCAAAACTTTCTAAATTTGAAACTTTCTCAAGTTAAATCTTTCTAAACTTCCAAACTTTCTAAATTTTAAATTTTCCAAAACTTCAAAATCTTTCTAAATCTAAGGCTTTTCTAAACTCAAAACTTTCTTAATTCAAACATTTCCTAATTCAAGCATTTCCTAATTCGAAATATTTCCTAATTTCAAAACTTTTCTAATTTTGAAACTCTCCTAATTTGAAAACTTTCCTAATTCAAAGCTTTCTTAATTTGAAAACTTTCCAAAAATGAAACTTTCCTAATTCGAAACTTTCCTAAATCGGACCTTTCCTAATTCGAACATTTCCTAAAATTCAATCTTTCCAAATCTTCCAAGTCCGATATTCGAGTCAAATCTTTCTAAATCTCAAGTCTTTCCTAGGTCTCCTACCTTTCCTAAGTCTAGGTTTCCTAAACCTCCATCTTTCCAAAACCAAGTCTTTCCAAAATCAATCTTTCCAAAGCAAGTCCGATCTTCTCAATTTCAATTTCCAATCTCCTCTTCTAATCTCAAACCAAATCCAATTTTCAATTCAATCTCTTTCTTCCAATCCAATTTCTCTCTTCAAATCAATCTCTTTTCAATCGGACTCCGGTCTGAACTACGACTCACCTGATTCCCCCAAAGGGATACGTAGGCAACCTTCATAGGTCCGGTCACAATACTTTTCAAGCTTTCAATTCCACCCTCATGGGTGCGGTTTCCAAATCTTTCCAAATCTCAAATTTCAACCTATTTTCAAAATTTCAATTTCAAAATTTCTATTTTTAAATTTCTATTTTTAAATTTTCATATTTTCCAATTTCAATTCCATCTCTTCAAATCTATTTTCAAATCAAATCAATTTCTATTTTCCAATTCTCTTATCTTGCACGTGCATATCATGCATCATATTAGTTTCGTTTTTTTTAAAAAAAACATTGTTTTTCTAAAGTGAAGTAGGATTGAACATTTGTTAATTCAAGACTCTCATAGGTGAATCTAGAGTAGATTGACATGTAGATACCGAAAGGGCAGGGTAGGGTGATAGCTTAGTGCGTCTTCCCTACACGTAACCAACCTCCAAACCTAGGATCACTGATTTCAAAGACCAAAACGGAGTTATTTTCCAAAAAGGGCTAAATGTTTTCCAAAAGGTTGCCAAACAACCTGTTTTCTTAAAAACCCTCTCTCGAGGAGATATTTTCAAATCTTTTTCCAAAACCCTAAGTGTAGTCTTCGGATTATTCTTAGTTTTTAGGTGACCTAACTCACCTTAATCAAGTTAGATGGAGACTCCAAATTGTTTTCAAAAGCCCTTTATTCAAATCTATTTTTCAATTCAAACCTAGTCGCACTCATTCTTTTAGGAGGGTAAGTTCTAACTAGAGAGTACAGCATTTTTCCCGCTTGTGTGAGTATTCCTCGAGTGCAAAAAATCTGGGCGCGACAGCCTTCTCGGATTGAAATGACTAGCCACTTATTGCTCTGCCAAAGGTCAGGTAAGTTATTGCTAAAACCCCGAGAGTCGAGAATCTCAGCCCAATAACCCTATACGCTAACCCTAAGATAGAAAGTTGGAGACAATCAAGAGGTTGAGAAAGGTGCGAAGTGCTATCATTCAATCAAAGTAGGGTTGGGCCAGAAGAGAGGCTAAATCCATGAGGAGGAGGGAGTTACCATTCCCAAGACTACAAGTCTAACAACACCTTGTGTTATTCTATTAACATACTACTAACCTGTGCATATGGTTAAAAAAAAAAAAAAAATCAGCATGGCCTTTGCACACATAGGATATAACTCCCTGTAGAAATAGAAGTCATCAGCATCAACTCATATAGTAGATATCTAACATAATCATACATCACATGCTTCAGATCATATGCCTAGCTGTAAAGATCATAAATGTATTTGTCTATCCATGCATCTAAGTACCATAAATATTCATTTCTGTACAAAATATCAGAATAAAACTGTCTAACATAAATACAACTCAGGGACCAGGGGCAAAAGAGGATCAGAGTCTCCACAAGGGGCATCTCTCATAGGTCAAAGTCGATATCATTTGGATCAAAATCCCCAAAACCCGGCATCGGAGGAGGAGGATAACTACTCGAAGCACCACCATCCTGCAGGGAAGACAGAACCGAAATCAACTGTAAACAAAAGGAACTAAGCAACAGCAGAGCAATAAGGAGCAAAGAAAGAATAACATACCCCCCCCCCCCACCACCACCCATCTGAGATAACCGAGCTATCAGGGAAGCTACCTCGGCCTGGTACTGGTCCCGCTCCATCTGGTACTGGTCTCTCTGGTCTCTCACAGCAGTAAACTCAGCCTGGGGCACATATCCTCCAACACGGTGCCATAAGTCAACCACCTCCTGGCTAACAGCGTACCCGCCGACTACTACCTCAAACCGGGTGAAGGCACCAACCGAATGAGCCCCAAAGTGCGCAACATAATCCGTATCTGGAGGAAGCAAGAACTCGGCACCTGGCTGGCGCTCCTGGTAGGGGATAGGCGCTCCTGCCACCAGGGCTCCAAACATATACTCTGGTGGAGCTCCTACTGATCGGAACTCCTCATGAAACTGCCGCCAGTGTCGCTCTCCAAGATAGGATTCCCAGGTGTCATCACTGAGAAAAGCAGCTCTCGACAAGGACAACGGGACCAGGTACCAGACTGTCTCATAATGGACTGATCCAATGAAGGGCCGCCAGGTCACATCCCTCGCCTCAATCAGCTCTAGGTTAGCCCGGAGCGTCACAAAGTCAGTAATCTTTGATCGCTGGGCTACCCTGTCACGAGCCCACCTCAAAGCGCGAGGATAGAGATCATCCTCAACAACTGTAGGGCGACACACTGGCAGGTACTCGTAACTCCACTAGACAAGGAAAGGCCAAAAGCTAGTCATGCTACCCCAACGAGAAGAAGTCCGAACCCGCATCGATCGAAGAAAGCAGCCAAAAGAAAAGGACCCCCAGTCCAACTCAGACAAAGCTCCTAGATCGGCTACTATACTCACCAAACGGCACGGCACGAGTGACTTGTTATTGTTGCAAAAATAGCTAAAGATGATATACAACACAAGTCGCCGTCTCATGATGTCCCACCTGGCAGGCGATGGCTCAGTAGCAAAAGTACGCTCATCTTGACTAATCCAAGAGATCGGGAATGCAGAACGCTCAGGATGAGGCAAGTCCAACAGCAAACAGGCCTCGTCCCTACTGACTGGGTGCAGAGTGATCCATCGGCCGACAAAGGACAGTCCTTTAATAATCGCCCAATCCAAAGGAGTGGGACCTAACTCAAAGCCAACAAAATGAAAAGTCCCAGTCTCCTCGAACCACCTCTCAACAAGTGCCAGTACCAAATGCCGGTTCAGGCGGTTAGCCTGTAATCCCATAAAGGTGCCAAATCCGATCTCCGCCAAGAAGGCACGATATGATGGGGCAGCCCACTGCATGGTCACAAAAACCTGATGAACAGCCCCTCGGAAAGCTGTACGTACCCGCGGAGGTGGCAAATGCTGTCTAAAATATACACTAGGATGATAGGCCAGATCCCCAAGTGGTGGGACATCCGGTATCTGCAGATCTCCCAAGTCGGCATCTGGCTGCCTCTGCCTCGAAGAAGCTCTCCCGTAACCGGTCACCTGATCCCCGGGGCCCGGCACTTCCTCCTCAGCATCAATCTCCTCGACAAAAGCCTGCTCAACCGGAGGAAAAAGGTCGACAGGTAGCCTACTCCCCTGCCCACTCTAACTCGATGAGGATCGTCCGGTGGATCGTCGATTACCTCTAGATCGACTAAAGCCGCCAACAGAATCGGTCCGGGCCGTCTTCCCCGAGCGGCGTCTCCTCTCAGAATCGTCATCACCCGTATCTACCATCCTAAAAAAGTAAGTCAAGGTAAATGATGTTAGTATACCATCCATGCAGTTTAAATAACAGCAAAATAAAATAAACAACTAACACAAACAAAACAAATAAAAGACTTCGAATGATAAGTCAAAACAAATTTCCTACATGCACATCTTGATTTTCCAACTTTAAATCACATCTCAAGGGTTCTCTGCCTTTTTCCTTCAAAAAAGAATTTTATTTCTAAAACTTTAACCAACTCTTTCCATAACTTCTAAAAATTTCGGCAGAGTCCCGTTTAAGAATGGCCCCAACAATGCCCATGACATCAACACAAAATGCAAAATGTGCACTTACCAACAATCACATGACAACGGCATCCGTGCAAACTTTTTAATTTTTCAAAATTTTCAAAACACATGTTTTATTTTTCAAATAAATCAATGGTTTTCAAAAGACTTCCAAAATTTTTCAAAATCACCTCAAATGTTTTCAAAAATATTCCAATCTTTTTCCAAATTTCAAACTTTAAAAATTTCATCAATTTCTTGAGTTTTCTAATTTTCTAAATATTTTTCTATTTTTCAAAAAATCAAAAATTCACCGAGTTTTTAAAAAATCACGAAACTTCATACGGTTGTTAAATACATTTTTCTAAGGCACATTGCACAAAAATATAGCCAGAAAACCCAATTGCCCATGCCTGTAGGAACAAATCCCCTATTCCTGCAGAAAGCCCTCTTCGCATAATCATGAAAAATCATTCAAATTCAATCAAACAACCACCAAAATTCAAAAACAACATCACCAAAGTGTTCAAAACATATCAAAACATCAATTTCCACTATTCACATGATTCAAACGAAATTCTACACATCAAAATCAACAAAATTTGAAGACTCACAAGTTAGAAGTTCTCCGGCGAAATCTTCTCTTCCGGCGACTTTTCCGGCAACGTGGTCTCCTTCCGGCAATCACCCACGGTCCCCAAGGAGTGCTCCTTCAAGGTTCAAGTCGATTTCCACTTGAAAACTCTCGGATTCTCCAAAAACTCTTCAAATCCCGTAAGCGTTCGAACCAGAATTTTCTGGTTTTAACTTCAAACCTGGCGCCACTAGCAGAGGCGCCAGGCATTTTCTGCCAAAGGCGCCACTGCTAGTGGCGCCAGTTGCAAATTCTGGGCAGTATTGCCCTTTTTCCCACCAAAACTCGTTTTCGAAGGCCTTTTTGGCCCGTTATCCGTTTTCGACCCCCATTGTCGAAAGATTTCTAATGTCCGTCCCTCCGACTGCCTCGCGATCAACATGGGACTCTTACTTTTGTCATTTTCTGTCTTTGACAAGCAAAGACAGAAAAAGAGGAGCAGCTGTAAGCACCCCATTTTTGACCGTCCGGCAGTCTACACTCCGTCCGGACTTGTTTTCAAGTCATTGTGGGCATATTCCAATCGAAACCAATTCTCTAGGTCCAAATCCCGTCTTTCCATCGCTTTGTGGGCCTGTCAGGCCCAAATAGAGCCAAAATGACCAAAATGCCCTTAGAGGCATTGTCCTTTCCTTTCTGATTCTAATCCTTCTCTCGAGACAGTTTATTCCTCGAGACGGTTCCAATTCAGGCGCGTCTCTTCGGAGACGATAAGTCCCCTTTCCAATCCCTCTTTCGAGATAGTTTATTCCTCGAGACAGTTCCAATCCAGGCGCGTCTCTTCGGAGACGATAAGTCCCCTTTCCAATCCCACTCTCGAGACAGTTTATTCCTCGAGATGGTTCCAATTCAGGCACGTCTCTTCGGAGACGATAAGTCCCCTTTCCAATCCCACTCTCGAGACAGTTTATTCCTCGAGACGGTTCCAACCTAGGCACGTCTTTTCGAAGACGATAAGACCCCTTTCCAATCCCACTCTCGAGACAATTTATTCCTCGAGACGGTTCCAACCCAGGCACGTCTTTTCGGAGACGGTAAGACCCCTTTCCAATCCCTCTCTCGAGACAGTTTATTCCTCAAGACGGTTCCAACCCAGGCACGTCTTTTCGAAGACGGTAAGACCCCTTTCCAATCCCTCTCTCGAGACAATTTATTCCTTAAGATGGTTCCAATTCAGGCGCGTCTCTTCGGAGACAATAAGTTCCCTTTCCAATCCCACTGTCAAGACAGTTTATTGCTCGAGACGGTCCCAATTCAGGCACGTCTCTTCGGAGAGACGATAAGTCCCTTTTCCAATCCCTCTCTCTAGACAGTTTATTCCTCGAGACGGTCCGAGTAGCGAAACTACTCACAAAACTGTTAAAGTAGCAGAAATACTCATAAATAGGTCGATATAAGGGATTGGCAACAAACCCTTGTGTCACAACGACCGTAGTTAGAATGGCGGAAACACTCAAAACCTAGGTCAACACCAGTATCTGTTAGCCCACTTCGATGAAAAATGACCAAACTGCCCTTAAGACCTTTTTCGAGACTTTTCGGTCAAACTTATTCTCAAAATTGCATCAAAATCCTCCTTTCTAAAAAAACTTGTTTTCAAAACCACAATTCTAGAGTGATTCTAGCCTTTCCATGGCTAGGGTTGCTTTAGGAAAGTGTTACATTAAAAGTGACCTTTTTGGTCTATATTTTCAAACCTTATTGTTTTTAAAACCATTTTCTTAAAGTGGTTCTAGCCCTCTTATGGCTAGAATCGCTTTAGGAAAGTGAGACATTTTCATACTTGCTAAAAAACTCTCTCTTCAGAAATCTCTTCCTAAAAATCTCTTTTTCAACATACTTTCCTAAAACTCTCCTTTCCAAAATTGTTTTCTAAAAACTTCCTTTGAAAGTCTATTTTTCCAAACTCCCTTTTTCAACTCCTTCCCAAAACGGTCTCTTCAAAGTCCACTTTCCAAAAACGTACCCTAGGTTTCTTTCCTAGAAAAACTCCTCCTTCCAAAAATCTTTCTAAAAAACTCTCTTTCCAAAATCTTCCTTCTAGAAATTCTCCTTTAGGATTTTCCTTCTAAAATCTTCGTTTCCAAAAACACACTTTCCAAAAACTCCTCTTTAAAATCTTTTTCTAAAAACTCAATCTTCAAATTCACTTTCCAAAAACTCCTCCCTAGGATTCCTTTCTAGAAAATCTTCGTTTCTAAAAACACGCATTCCAAAAAATCTTTCCTTAGAGCCCAAGTCAAGCCCTAGAGCTAACCATTAGGAAACCCTAATTTTCTTTCTAAAAACATGATTTTCAAACTTTGCCCCAAACCTAGGTTTTCAAAACCTCTTGTTTTCACATCCAAACTATACATGTTTCCAAAATCTATTTTCTACATCAAAACTATACTTTTCCAAATCTAGGGTTTCTAGAATCTCCCTTTCCAATCCTTGCCAAATCAAATTTTCCCTTTAGGACACCAAATCCAATCTTCCCATTTAGGAAACTAGATCCCGTCCTCCGTTTTTGGAAACAAAATCAAATCTTTCTTTTAGAAACTAAATCCACTCCCTTCCTAATCCAAACCTTTCTTAATTCAATTCCTTCCTAAACCATAAGTTTCCTAAACCTAAACCTTAAATCTTCCCCTAAATTCCAAAATCCGAATCTTCCCTAATTCGAATCCTTCCTAAGCTTCCACTTTCCAAAACCTAAAGTTTCCAAAACTTGAACATAAAAATCTTTCCTAAAATTCTAAAATTCAACCCTTTCCTAATTCTACCCTCTTTTCAAATCTTAATTTCTCAAACCTAAGTTTTCAAACCTTTCCTAAATTCAAACCTTTTGTAATTGCAAGACTTTCTAAAATTTAAACTCTAAAACTTTCTAAATCTTAGACTTTCTAAATTTCAAATCTTTCTAAAATTCTGAGCTTTCTAAATTTGAAACTTTCTCAAGTTAAATCTTTCTAAACCTAAATCTCTTCAAGTTCTAAGCTTTCCAAAACTTCAACATCTTTCCAAATCTAAAACTTTTCTAAACTCAAAACTTTCTTAATTCAAACATTTCCTAAATCGAAAACTTTCCTTTTTCAAACTTTTCCAAATTCAAACTTTCCTAAGTTGAAACTTCCCTATCTCAAAACTTTCTAAATTCAAAACTTTTCAATTTCCAAATTTTCCTAAATTCCAAACTTTCCTAATTTCAAAACTTTCCAAAAATGAAATTTTCCTAATTCGGAACTTTCCTAAATCGAACATTTCCTAATTCGAACCTTTCCTAAATCCAATCTTTCTTAAACTCTTGAGTCTTTCCTAAGTCTCTTCTTTCTTAAGTCTAGGTTTCTTAAACCTTCTCTTTCTAAAACAAGTCCAAATCTATCTTTTCAAATCAAAGTCCAATCTTCTCAATTTTAATTTTTAATCTCCTCTTCCAATTTCAAATCAAATCCAATTTCCAATTTAATCTCCTTCTTCAAATCAACTCTTCCATTTTCAATCGGACTCCAGTCTGAACTACGACTGACCTGATTCCCCCAAAGGGATACGTAGGCAACCTTCATAGGTGCGGTCACAACACTTTTCAAACTTTCAATTCCACCCTCATGGGTGCGGTCTCCACATTTTTCAAATCCCAAATTCCAATCTACTTTCAAAATTCCAATTTCAAAATTTCTATTTTCAAATTTCTACTTTCAATTTTCAAACTTTTTAATTTCAATTCTATCTCTTCAAATCTCTTTCAAATCAAATCAAACTCTTTTCAAATCTATTTTTCAAGTCTCTTTTCTTGCACTTGCATATCATGCATCATGATAATTTATAAACATTGTTTTTCAAAGTGGATAGGATTGGCCAATAGTTAGTTGAAGACTCTCATAGGTGAATCTAGGGTAGATTGACATGTAGGTACCGAAAGGGCAGGGTAGGGTGATAGCTTAGTGCGTCTTCCCTACACGTAACAAACCTCCGAACCTAGAATCACTGTTTTCAAAGACCAAAACGGAGTTATTTTTCAAAAAAGGGCTAAATGTTTTCTAAAGGTTGCCAAACAACCTGTTTTCTTAAAAACCCTCTCTTGAGGTAGTATTTTTCAAAATCGTTTTTTCAAAAACCCTAAGTGTAGTCTTCGAATCATTCTTAGTTTTTTTAGGTGACCTAACTCACCTTAATCAAGTTAGGTGGCGACTCCAAATCTTTTTCAAAAACCCTTTATTCAAATCAATTTTTCAATTCAAACCCAGTCGCACTCATTCTTCTAAGAAGGTGAGTTCTAACGAGAGAGTACAGTGTGTTTCCCACTTGTGTGATTATTCCTCGAGTACGAAAAATCTGGGCGTGACAAGGAGGTTACCAGTTTGATACCCAGAGCCGGTGTGGTTAGAAAAAGGCGATCGGCCCACCAGGGGCAAAATTGTCATTTTGCACCGCGTTTACCGGAATTGACTCGGAATGATCCGGAAAAATAGAGGAAGGTTGAGAATACTATAAGAAGCATTCTCGGGAGATTACCAGTTTGATACCCAAAGCCAGTGTGGTTCCCAAGGCGTTCGGATGCCTAGGGGCGAAATGATCATCTTGATCGGAAAGTCTCAGAACTGGCCCGAAACTGACTAGAAGGCACCTAATCATGCCGGATTGCTTTTAAGACAATCTTGGAAGGTTGGACTTACCGTTCTGAAGACTCAGGTGTGTTCTCGAGAAACGTGTCGGAAAAGGCCCAAGGGGCAGTTTGGTCATTTTTCACCGAAGTGGGCTAGTAGGCACTGGTGTTGACCTGGGTTTTAAGTGTTTCCGCCACTCTGACGACAGTCGTGTGATACAGGGTTTTTTTGGCAATTCTCTATATCAAATTTTTTGCGAGTGTTTCCGTTACTCTAACGGTTGCGATGTTTGCGAGTATTTCCGCTACTCTAACGGTTCGCGATCATTCCCGAGACTACCTGATCTCGAGAAGCTGCTAAAAGGACTTAGCACCTGAGAATCAAATTTCTCGAAAGGCATGCCTAAACGGACATTTCTGCATTGGCAGGCTAGCAGGCGCCAAAGGTGGACCGTTCTACCACTAGGGGACTTACCGTTCCGAAGAGATTTTCTTTAGAAAACGTGTCGGATCGTCTCGAGGAATCAACTGTCTCGAGAAAGGGATTGGAATTGGAATTGGACTTGGAAAGCGGACTTACCGTCTTCGGAAAGATGCGCCTAAATTGGAATTGGAAAGGAGACTTACCATCTTCGGAAAGACGTGCCTGATTGGATAAATTTACCGCCTCGAGGAATCAACTGTCACGAGGGAGTGATTGGAATTGGAATTACAAAGGGGACTTACCGTCTTCGGAAAGACACGCGTGTTTTGGAATTAGAAAGGACAATACCTCTAAGGGCATTTTGGTCATTATGCCTCTGTTTAGGCCTGGTAGGGCCCGCGAAGCGACAAATTAGCGGGATTAGACTTAGAAAGTTAATTTTGATTGAAATATGCTCACAATGACTTGAATACAAGTTTGGAATACAAGTCTGAATAGGGTGCTTACAGTGTGGAATTTTAAAAAATAGAAGAAAAGGCCCAACAACTCTCATCCATCATGTCCATTCCATCCTATTCATTCATGACATACATGGTAGTTAATATGACATAAAATAAAATGTGAACAAAAGTCCACCTACAAAATAAAATGTAAAAGGTTACTACCTTGATGACAAACCTAATGCAAGATAGAAGGATTAAATATGAATTGAACATAAGTGATGGCATGTTTTTAAAAGCAACTTTTGAAAATTTTGATTTTGAAAATTTTGAAGTGGATAGGACTGGACAAATTAATCGAAGATTCTAAATGAGTGAAGGGTGAAAAGATATGATAAGCGTCCACAGCGGAGTCACACTCGAGGAAACACAAGTAAACTAGAAGGACGAGTACGACTAGGCTTAAACTAGAAATTGATTTGAATAAGGGCTTTTAGAAAAAGTTTGGAGTCGCCACCTAACTTTATTAAGATGAGTTAGGTCACCTCAAACTAAATGCAATCCGAAGATTAAACTTAGGGTTTTTGAAAAGATTTTGAAAACTTTCTCAAGAGAGGCTTTTTGGAGAAAACAGGTTGTTTGGCAACCTTTGAAAAAATTTAAGCCCTTTTTGAAAAATGACTCTGATTTTGGTCTCTCGAAAATAATGATTCTAGGTTCAGAAGTTGGTTACATATAGGAAAGATGCACTAGGCTATCACCCTATCCTGCCCTTGTGGTACTTACATGTCTTTTCACCCTAGGTTCACTCATTTAAAATCTTCGATTAACAAAGGTCTAATTATATCCACTTTGAAAATAATTATATGATGCATGATATGCAAGTGCAAGAAAAGGATTTAATTTTGAAAATAGATTTGAAGAGAGGATTCAAAGTTTGAAACAGGTTGTGGGAATTGAAAATTTGAAAAAGGTTGTGACCGCACCCATGAGGGTTGCCTACGTATCCCTTTGTTAGGAATCAGGTCAGTCGTAGTTCGGTCTTAGGGTTCGATTGAAAATAGACACTTTGAGGTCTTGTTTGATTTGAAAATACACTTTGAGGCCTTTAGAAATTTTCATTTGAAAAGATTTCGATTTGAACTGTGATTTAAAGATTTGAAATCAAGCTTTGATTTGAAATCAAACTTGAAGTTGACTTTACAATAAAACTTAAACTTGAAGTTAAATTATGAAATAGACTTTGGACTTGTTTTGGAAAGTTTGATTGAACTTTAAAATCAACTTGACTTGAATTGGAGTTTGAAAACCATCTTGGTTTAGAAAAGAGTTGTAGCTCCCTAACTTATGATTAGGCGTTGAACTTGGGCTTTAACATCCTAGGACATTGGTAACTTAGGGTTTGAGAATGCAATTGAAATATGAAGGTTTCATTTTAAAAAGTTGGATTTTAGAAAAGTTTCAAATTAGGAAGGTTCCAAAGTAGGAAAATTTCAAATTAGGAAAGTTTCATTTTAGGAAAGTTTCCTTTTTAAGAAAGAGTTGATTTTTGGAAAGATTCAAATTTGGAAAGGTTTGAATTTAGAAAGATTTGAACATATGAAGATTGCAATTTGGAAAGATTTGAAAGTTTGAAATTTATAAAGTCAGAATTTGAAAAGGCTTGAAATAAGGACAGATTTGATTTCTATTTCCCGAAGTATAAGATTGAATTTTGTTTCCTAAAATAGAGGATTTGATTTGGTGTCTTATTTGGAAAATATTTTATTTGAATTAAAATTGGAAATCTTTAGTTTTAAAAGTCTTGAATTTGGAAATCTGTGATTTTATGTAGGAAAAGATTTTGGAAAGTCATGATAGAAAGTCATGATTTTAAGAAAGGAATTAGGATTTCCTAATTATGGATTCTAAGGCTTGACTTGGACTTTAAGACAAAGAGTTTTTGAAAAGTAGATATTTGAAAAGAGTTTTTAGAAGGTAGATTTGCAAAATTATTTGGAAAGGGGTTTGAATATAGATTTTTGCAAGTCTCTTGAATATCTCACTTTCGTAAAACGATTCTAAACATGAAAAGATTAGAACCATTTTAGAATTGTGATTTTGACAATAACTATGGTTTGAAATATGGATCATAATGATCACATTGAATATAACACTTTCCTAAAACAATTCTAACCATGGAATGGCTAGAATCATCATCAGAGTGTGATTTTGAAAACAACTTGAGGTTTGAACCCAAATTTAGACCTTGATGGTCATATTGAATGTAACACTTTCCTGAAACAATCCCAACCATAGAATGGCTAAAATCATCCTAGGGTTTTGATTTTGAAAACAAGTTTGAAATAATGAGGTTTTGAATGCAAGTTTTGATAGAGATGTTTAATGCAAGTTTGAAAACAACTTTGAATGCAATATTGAATACAATGCATGAACATGATAACCATAATGCAATAGGATCGTGAACGTACAAGGTTAGGCTTCACCACATAATTAAGGGGGTCAAACCCACACCGTTTTAAGTCGAACTTGAAGAAAGCCCTCAGCACGATAACCTTCAACAAGTCTTCCTAGACATGAATCGGTCAGGCTAGGAGAGAGAAGAGAGAGGGGGAATTGCATAGAATAAATTAAAAACCTACCTTGTTTCTTTATTTTGCTCTAATTGCTTTGCTTGCTTTCTTTTCTTCACCTTAAGAGCTTTGAAGATGCAACACTTGATTTTCATTAATGCTTCGATGTTTGTATTTGAGTGTATAGATTGTATGAAGACGAGGGTTTGAGTATCTGGGAACTAGGGTTTGAGGAGGCTTGAGAGAATTAGGGTTTTGAAGGAATTCTAGCTATGTATTCAAAGAGGCAGCGTTTTTGGACTGAGTTTGTAGACTTTTTTTTAATGTAAGAAGAGGTCTATATTTATAGGCACTTGAAACAGGAACTGGCGCCTGTTACAGTGGCACTAGTGTATTTTTAACCTTGGCACCATTATTAGTGGCACCAGCCCTTTTGAAAAACTTCTGAGGCAGCAAGAAACAAATCTTTTGACCTTTAGGACGCAAAGCAAAAGATTTGAGCTCTTGTCCTAGTGACTACCATGTAATTTTTAGCTTGGCTACACCAAAAGTGACTCTGGAAAATCTAGGAATGATCTAGAAGGCCAGGGATGGACAGGAACCTCTAAAAGAATGTCCCACAAATAAATGGCTTGAGAACCAGTGCCAGAATAATTGAAAAGGTTAACCGTCCTACAGAGGGCAAAATGGTTAATTGGACTAGGGAAACATCAAAATGGACCCATGTCGCGCCTAGATTTTTCGCACTCGAGGAATATACACACAAGCGGAAAAAATACTCTACTCTCTCGTTAGAACTCACCCTTCTAGAAGAATGAGTGCAACTATGTTTGAATTGAAAATAGATTTGAATAAAGGGCTTTTAGAAAAGGTTTAGAGTCACCACCTAACTTGATTAAGTTGAGTTAGGTCACCTAAAACTAAGAATAATCTGAAGACTACACTTAGGGTTTTTGAAAAAGGTTTTTGAAAATATCTCCTCAAGAGAGAGTTTTTAAAAAAATAAGTTGTTTGGCAACCTTTGGAAAACATTTAGCCCTTTTTTGAAATAACTTCGTTTTGGTCTGTGAAAATAGTGATTCTAGGTTCGGAGGTTGGTTACATGTAAGGAAGACGTACTAAGCCATCACCCTACCCCGCCCTTTCGGTACCTACATGTCAATCTACCCTAGATTCACCTATGAGAGTCTTCAACTGACAACTGTCCAATCCTATCCACTTTGAAAAACAATATTTGAAAAGAAACTAACATGATGCATAATATGCAAGTGAAAGAAAAGATACTTGATTTGGAAATAGATTTGGAAAGAATTTGATTTGATTTGAAAAGAAAGAGATAGAAGTTTGAATTTGAAAAAAAGGTTTTGGAAATTGAAATTGAAGATTGAAAATAGAAATAGATCATGGAATTGGAAACTTAAAGAAAATTGTAACATTGGAGATTGAAAAGAAGTTGTAAAAATAGAAATTTGAAAAATGTTGTGACCGCACCCATGAGGGTTGCCTACGTATCCTTTTGGAGAAATCAGGTCAGTTGTAGTTCGGACAAGAGTCCGATAGAAAATAGAAGGTATGATTGGAAGAAAAAGATTGAATTGGAAATTGGATTGGAAGATTGAGAGATTAAACTTTGATTGGATGATTTTAAAAGATTGGTTTTGAAGGACTTGGTTTTAGGAAACCTAGACTTAGGAAAAACTTAAGACTTAGAAAAGATTTGACTCAAAAGTTGGACTAGGAAAGATTAGGAAAGACTAGACTTAGGAAAAGTTCGAATTAGGGAAGTTTCAAATTAAGAAAGTGTCATTTTAGGAAAGTTTCGATTTGGAAAGTTTAGAATTAAAAAATTTTTCATTTTAGGAAAGTTTTCGAAATAGGAAAGTTTTGGAATTAGGAAAGTTTTGACTTAGGAAAGTTTTAGGTTTAGGAAAGTTTTGTTTTAAGAAAGGTTTTGAAATAGGAAAGTGTTGAATTTAGAGATGTTTTGAATTAGAAAAAGTTTAGTTTAAGAAAGGTTTAGAATTTGAAAAGTTTCAATTTAAGAAACTTTTAAATTTGGAAAGCTTAGAATTTTAGAAAGATTTTAAATTAGGAAATATTTGCATTTAGAAAACTTTAGAATTTTTGGAAGATTCAAAGTTTGAATTTTAGAAAGATTTGAAAATCTAGATTTGGGAGTTAAAGCTTGGAAAGGATGTGGAATTAAGAAAGGTTGGAATGAGGAAAGGTTTAGACTTTGAAAGATCTGAAGTTTAGGAAAATTTAGAACTTAGGAAATTTTAGAGTTTGAATTTTTCGAATTTAGAAAGTTTAGGATTTAGAAAGTTTTAAAGTTTGAGTTTTAGAAAATCTTGAGATTTGGAAAGGTTTGAATTTAGGAAAGATTTAAAGACTTAGATTTGGAAAGTTAAGATTTGAAAAGCGGTAGAATTAGGAAAAGGTTGATTTGGGAAAGATGTGGAAGTTGAGTTTTAAAATTTAGGAAGGATTTTTATGTTCAAGTTTTGGAAACTTAAGGTTTAGGAAAGTAGAAGATTAGGAAAAAGTTGAATTAGGAAATATTTGGATTAGGAAGGGATTGGATTTTGTTTCTAAAAGAGAAGGTTTGATTTTGTTTCCAAAAACGGAGGATTGAATCTAGTTTCCTAAACGGGAGATTGGATTTGGTTTCCTAAAGGGAAGATTTGATTTGACAAGGATTTGGATAGAGAGGTTTTAGAAACCCTAGATTTGGAAGACCATAGTTTTGGCGTAGAAAAATAGGTTTTAATGTGAAAAAAGAGATTTTGGAAACCTAGATTTTAAGGTAAGTTTGAAAATCATATTTTTGGGAAGGAAAATTAGGGTTTCCTAATTGTTGGCTTTAGAGCTTGACTTGGACTCTAAGAAAAGAGATTTTTGAAAAGTGAGTTTTTGAAAACGAAGATTTTTAGAAGGCAAACCTAGAGAGGAATTTTTGAAAAGTGAATTTGAAGATAGAGTTTTTGGAAAGTAAAAACTTTGAGAAAGTTTTGGAAGCAAGATTTTGGAAGAAACTTTTTGGAAAGAGTTTTTAGGAAAGTGAATTTTAAGGAAAATGTATTAGAAAGGAGTTTGAAAGTGAAGTTTTGGAAAATAAAATTTTGGAGAGAGTTTTCGGAAAACAATTTTGAAAAGAAGAGTTTTTGAAAAGCATGTTGGAAAAGAGATTTTTAGGAGGAGATTTTCAAAAAGAGATTTTGGAATGCACATAAAATATCTCACTTTCCTAAAGCAATTCTAACCATAAGAGGGCTAGAACCACTTTAAGAAAATGGTTTTGAAAACAACAAGGAGTTGAAAATATGGACAATGTTGGTCACTTTAAATATAGCACTTTCCTAAAGCAACCCTACCCATGGAAAGGCTAGAGTCACCCTAGAATTGTGATTTTGAAAACAAGTTTTGAAAAAAAAAGATTTTAATGCAATTTTAAAAACAAGTTTTAATGCAAGTTTTGAAAACGAATTTTGGAAGAATGCAAGAATCATGATATGCACAATGCAAATTTGGGGTCGCGAACATACAAGGTTAAGGCTTCACCACATAATCAAGGGGGCCGAACCCACGTGGTCTCCGGTTAGACTAAAAGAAAGCCCCCGACATGGTGACCCTCCAATAGTCTAATCCTATACATGGACTAGGAGTCCCCTTGTTTCAAGCATGCAAAGAAAGGGGGGGAAAGAGATGGGGGATTAAAATAGAGAAAACCCAAGTGGGTTAGGAGAGAGAAGCGAGAGGGGGAAAGTGCGAAAATTTAAATAGAAAGCCTACCTTGTGTCTTCTTTATTTTGCTTGGCTTTGCACACCTTGCTTTCTTGCTTTTTCTTTGATCTTCGCTTCAATCTTTGAGATCTTTGTCTTGGTCTTCAAATCTTCGTAGTTGCAGAACTCCAAGTCTTCAATGGAGGGTTGGAGGCTAGTGTATAAGTGTATAGGGGTGTGTATGAGTGTATATGAGGCTAGGGTTTGTGTATGGTGGCTAGGGTTTGAAAAACCTAAGGAAGCTAGGGTTTAGGAAGTGTACGAGCTTTGTGTATCAAAAATTAGGGTTTTTAGATTGAGTTTGGGACCCCTTTCACGCTGGAAAAGGCTCTGTATTTATAGAGATGGGATAGACCTGGCGCCTATTGTAGTGGCGCCAGGCCAAATTTCCTAGCCCCACTAAGAGTGGCGCCAGGCCATTTCTTGGCTTGGCGTCACTACTAGTGGCGCCAGCCAATTAGGAAAGTTTATAAGTTGGCAAGCAACGTATCTTTGGAAGATTTGGGTGCTTGTACTAGTGACTACCATGTAATTTTTAGCCTAGCTACACTAGGAGTGACTCCAGAAAGTCCAGGAATGATTTGAAAAGGCTGGGAATGACCCGAAGAGCCGGAACAAGGCAGAAACACTTAGAATAGCATCCCAGAGGTATTTGACGTGAAAGATGAGGATACGATGTGTCGAAAGGATTGACCGGGCCGTTACGGGCAAAATGGTCAACCGAGCCGGAAAGCTGCCGAGACGGACCTGAAATGTCCCGGAGATTTGAAAACATTATTCAGAATGTTCCCAAAGGCTTACCGGTTTGATACCCAAAGCCGGTGTGGTCGGAAAAGGTGACCGGGTCACCAGGGTAAAACGGTCATTTTGCCCCCGGTTTACCGGAACTGACTCGGAAGGATCCGAAAAGATAACAGAAATTTGAGAATACTATAAAAAAACAATCTCAGGGGGTTACCGATTTGATACCCAGAGCCGGTGTGGCTAGAAATGGCGACCGAGCCCTTTAGGGGCAAAACGGTCATTTTGCACCGAGTTTGCCGGAACTGACTCAGAATAATCTGAAAAGGTAAAAGAAGGTTGGGAATACTATAAGAAGTATTCTTGGGAGGTTACCGGTTTGATACCTAGAGCCGGTGTGGTTCCCAAGGCATTCGAATGCCTAGGGGCAAAATGGTCATCTTAATCAAAAAGTCTCAAAATTAGCCCGAAACTGACTAGAAGGTACCTAATCATGCCGGATTGCCTTTAAGACAATCTTGGAAGGCTGGACCTACCGTTCTAAGGATCCAGATGTGTTCTCAAGAAACGTGCCGGAAAATGACCCTAGGGGCAGTTTGGTCATTTTTCACCAAAGTGGGCTAGCAGGCACTGGTGTTGACTTGGGTTTTTAGTGTTTTCGCCACTCTGACGGTGGTCGCGTGATACAGGGATTTGTTGGCAATTCCCTATATCGACTTGTTTGCGAGTATTTTCGCTACTTTGACGGTTGCGATGTTTGCGAGTATTTCTGATACTCTGACGGTTTGTAATCATTCTCGAGACTGCCTGATCTCAGGAAGCTGCTAAAGGGACTTAGCGCCTGAGAATCAACTTTCTCAAAAGGCGTGCCTAAACGGACATTTCTGCATTGGAGGGCTAGCAAGTGCCAAAGGTGGACCATTCTACCATCTAGGGGACTTGGGGTCTCGTCCCGGTCGACAGGTTTAAAGAGATTTACCGTTTTGAAGAGATTTTCTTCCAAAAAATGCACCGAACCGTCTCGATGAATAAACTGTCTCGAGAGAGGGATTGCAATTGGACTTGGAATTGGAATTAGAAAGGGGACTTACCGTCTTCGAAAAGACGTGCCTGATTTGGAATTGGAAAGGGGACTTACCATCTTCAAAAAGACGTGCCTGATTTGGAATTAGAAAGGGGACTTACCGTCTTCGAAAAGACGTGCCTGATTCGAAATTGGAAAGGGGACTTACCGTCTTCAGAAAGACGTGCCTGATTTGGAATTGGAAAGGGGACTTATCATCTTCAGAAAGACGTGCCTAATTTGGAATTAGAAAGGATAATCCCCCTAAGGGCATTTTGGTCATTTTGCTTCTCTTTGGGCCCAGTGGGCCCGCGAAACTATGAATTGACGGGATTAGACTTAGAAAGTTAATTTGGATTAAAATATGCCCCCAATGACTTGAACACAAGTCTGAACGGAGTGGAGACCGCCGAACGGTTAAAAATGGGGTGCTTACAACCTGAAGTGACCCGCGAGAAGTCTTGAAGGTTGAAAACACTATTGAGAGTGTTCTGAGGGATTATCTGTTTAATACGCAAAGTTGGTATGGTTAGAAAAGGCAACCGACCCACTAGAGGCAAAGCTGTCATGTTACACTGGGCTTTACCGGAATAGATTCGGAATGATCTGTAAAGGCATTAGAAGGTTAGGAATAATATTAGAAGTATCCTCAGAAGGTTACCGATTTGATACCCAGAGTTAGTGTGATTCCCGGAGGCGACTGGAAGCTTAGGGGCAAAATAGTCATTTGACCAGATACTCTCAAGATTAATTCAGATGCGACTAGAAGGCACTAGAGCATGCTAAATTATCTTTGAGATAATCTTGGAAGGGTGGACTTACAGCTCTAAGGACTTAGGTATATTCTAGAGAAGCGTGCCGGAAGGATTTAATCATTTTTTACTGAAGTGGACTAGCAGGCACTGGTGTTGACTTGGGTTTTGAGTGCTTCTATCACTCTGACGATGTGTGACGAGTTGGTTTCCAAAGGTGCCCCATCCTTCGATAAACGTGTCACAGCCAAGAGGCTTATTCGGTCCTATGGCATAGGGGTTTTGTTGGCAATTCCCAATGCCAACCTGTTTGGAGTGTTTTCACCACTCTAACGGTTATGATGTTTATGAATGTTTCTGTCACTCTGACGGTGTGCGTTCATTCCTGAGACTGTCTGATCTCGAGAAGCCATTGGATAGTGTTATCGTCTTAGGGCCTTAGGTACTTTTCCGATCAACATGCTGGATAGCGAACATTCTATATTGGCAGGCTAATAGGCGCCAAAAGTGAATCGCTCTACCATCTCGGGGACTTGGGTTCTGTCCTAGTTGACGGGTGTGAAGGGACTTATCGTTTTGAGGGATTTTATGTTTTCTCAAGAAATGTGTCGTGTTAGATGGATTTACCGTCTGAGGGATTAACTTTCTCGAAAGACGGGTTGAATTGAGTTTGATTGACTTGGACTGGAATTAGAACTAGAATTGAGGTTGAAATAAGGACTTAAGGTCTTTAGGAAGACATGCCAACTGGAATTGGACCAAATAATACTCTAAGGGTATTTTGATTATTTTGCTTCTATTGGGCTTGGTGAGCCCGCGAAGTGATTGATTGACTAGATTGAGTCTAGAAAGCCAGTTTAGGCTTGAATATGTCTTTTTTAGTTTGAATGTGAGTCCGATTGAGTTAGAGATTGCCGAACAAGCAAAAATAGGGTGCTTACAGCTACATGTGCCCAAATTGTGATCAGACAGTCTAAAAATTGCCTTGCAGCCCAAGTAAGGGTAATACAAGGATGCCACGTGGCATCTTGTGAGTGGAAGAGCCTTGGCGAATGTACTACATACGCTTGGCTTATTTTTGGCCAAGCGTATGTAAGACATACATTGAGAAGGTTTTTTTTTGCCACCTATAAATATCAGGCCACCCCTAGCGTATTTGAGAGGCAAAAACAGAGGGAAAACTCTACATAAATCACTTCAGAAATTCCAAAATTCAATACAAGCCTCCAAGAATTCTAAGTCCTTTGAAGATGAAGTCATCCCTTAAAGAGCCTAGCCATGATGGATTGAAGACTAAGGTAAAATCCTATTTAGAATTATGGTACTCTCCCTTCCCCCCCCCCCCCCCCCCCCCCCCCCCCCCCCCCCCATCTCTTCTGCCACCAAGCTCGCTTAAGCTTTTCTCTTTTTTAAACCTCATCTTCCACCCCATCTTCTTGCATGCTTGAACAAGAGAGCTCTTAGGCCATGCTTAAGAGAAAGCTTATGAGAACTATCGATTGGGGGAGCTCTCATGTCGGTGGGGACCTCTCATGAGCTTACTTGAGCATAATATGGCCCTTAGAGTCCCTTACAATGTGGTGTAACCTAGAACCTTGTATGATTCATGACCCCCTTGCATTATGATGGTTACCATGGTCATGTATTGCTTGTGATAGTCTTGTTACTATGTTTCAAACCTTTTTCAAACTTTTCCGAGTGTCATCTTCAAGAGCTCTACAAAGTTCATGTTAAAATGGTTTTCAAAAAGTGTCTCTAAATTGGAGTTTCTTAAAGTTTAAGCCAAAAACCCTAGTTTTCAAACGTTAAAAAGATTTTCAAAAACCTCTAATTTCTACCTTTGCATCCATTCATTTCACTCTCTGGAGTTATATAAAAATGATTTTCAAAACCTCCTCTCTAAAAGACGTTTTCAATATCTTCAAAAGTCTTCAAAAGTAACCCTCATTTGAGGAGGTATTTAATAGTTTTGCTCTCTTGAGTTTTTAGGTTGAAATGGTATGAGGAAGCCCTTTTGAGTGCGGTTTCCATCAGATCAACTATATGAACCTTAACTCACTGTAGTGGTTTTCAATACCTTAAAAATGATTTTCTAAAATAACCTTCTTCATAAGAGGTTTTCAAAACCTTTACTCTCTTGAGTTTTTATTAAAATAGTTTTCAAAAACTATATACTCTATATTGATTTTCAAAGTTTTACTTTATTAAGTTAGTGGTTGGAATGATTCCAAGCAACTCTCTTTGGAGTGGTTTCCAAGTATCCACCATATAAACCCTAAACTTACTTGAGTATTTTGTAAAAAAAGTTTTCAAAACTTACAACTCTTTTGAGTTGGTTTTTCCAAAAATGTTTAACATAAAATGATAACTACTTCACATAAAATGATACTTTCCTATTCATTCATAAAGTTTTTTCACATAAAATAATAAGATTTTTTTATATGAAATCATGATTTTCAAAACCTTCTTTCAAAGTTTTATACATAAAATCACAATTTTCCAAAATTTCCAAAACTATTAGGTCCAAACTCTAGTTCAAAACCATCTTTTTAAAACCACTAGGATCAAACCCTAGTTCAAAACTACCTTTCAAAATCCTAGGTTAACCCAACTTTAGTTGGCTAACCCTAGTACATATCCAATCCTAGGTCAACATAACCTAAGTTAACTCTAGGTGGACCTAACCCAAATTAGTTAACCTTAGGCAAACCTACCCCTAGTTGTTCAACCCTATGTTAACTTAACCTTAGTTAGTTAACCCCTAACCCAAATTAGTTAACCATAGGTCAACCTAATTATAGTTAGTTAACTATAAGTCATCCTAACCCTAGTTACCTAATCAAGGTTAGTTGACTTCAAGACTTCAATTTCCAGATCTCCCAATTCAAAACACCTTTTTAAAAAAAATATGTTTCCAAAAATACTCTACTCTTTTAAATCATGACTCCAAAATCCTTTCAAATACTTCCAACACCTCCCAAAAATATTTTCAAAGAGCTCTCCTTAACTTATCTTATTAAAATGGCTAAACACTTAACATTTTAAAAAATTACTTTCAAAAATATTTTTAAAAGTTCACAATCCTAATGTAACCCTAACCCTCTAATGGTTTGCTTTTCCAAGAAAAAATGATACATTAAATAAAACTTTCAAGATTCATAATAGGGTTCCAAATCTTAAGTGTTTTTCAAAACTCTTTTAAAAAATGATTTTCAAAAATTATTCTCTTAAGACAATCTTAATCATTTAATGATTATGATTTTCTAAGAAAGATGAGATTTCAAGTAGGTTTCTATAACCCCAAATGCTTTCAAAACCCTAAGAGAAGTGCCTAGACCCTTTTCTAAACATATTTTCAAAATTCATAACCACAAAGGAATATGGTTTATCCATATCTAACCTCTCAAAGGTGATGAGATATTCAATATACATTTCTTAAGGTGATTTCTAAAAACTTTTAAAAGACAAGTTCGAAAGACTTCTTTCCTTACTCCAAATCAAACTCCAACTCCAAGATTTTCAAAACAAAAATTTAAGAATCTTTCCAAAATTCGTTTGAGTTGTTTTAAAATCTTTTCATAACTCCCTTAAGTTGTTTTAAAAATATTTTCAAATTCTCTTGATATATTTTCAAAACCTTTCCAAAACTCCCTTGAGTTGTTCATAAAATATTCTAAAACTCTTTTAAGTTGCTTTAAAAAATATTTCAAAACTCTCTTGAGTTGAATCTAAAAACATTATGAAACTCTCATGAATTACTTTAAAAAAACTCTTTAAAACATTCCAAGTTCTATCTCAAAAACCTTTCAAAACTCCCCAAGTCTATGTCCAAGTCAAAATTCTCTTGAGTTTAACTTTTCAAGACTCTATGATTCCATTTTCAATTGGGCCCTAGCCCAAACTATGAAGGACCTGCATCTCGCCAAATGAGATACTTATGCAACCTTCATAGGTGCGGTTATAATTATTATTTCAAGTCAAATACCATTTTCAAAACTTTTACTCAAATTAAACTATCTTTCCAAAATTAAGTTTAAAAAACTTCCAATCTTTCAAAAATCAAATTTCAAACACTTTCCAAACTCTCTCAAAATCATTTTCAAAAAATGTGCATCATGCATCTTTCATTCAAAAAGTGAAAACCAAACCCCATTTTCAAAACAAATAGACATTTAATAACCGGTGATTCAAGTTAGTGAACTAAGAGTGATTAGACATGTAGGTACTGAAAGAACGGGGTAGAGTGATGATCTTTGGATTTTTTTCCTACATGTAACTAATTCTAGATCACAGATTTCTATTTTGAAGACCAAAACAGAGTTACGTTTCAAAAGCATTTTAAAACACTTTCAAAAGGTAGCTAAAAACTTCTTTGGCAAAAACTTTCTTAAGGAGGCAATTTTCAAAATATTTTTGAAAAACCTAAATTTAGTTTTTAGATTACATGACTTAACATATCTTTAACCATGTTAGGTAGCGACTCTAAACGTTTTTAAAGAGCCCTTAATCAAATCAATTTTTAAAATTCAAAACTCTATCGCACTTGTCTTTTTAAAAGAGTAAGTTCTAATAGAGAGAGTATCGTACTTTTTCCTGAGTCAAGAGAACTCATTGAAAACCGAGAGGCAACAGGCCACAAAGCCTATGTTATTTAACCATATAGATAACATGTGTCACGTTATTTGTTGGACGGAATAAGGAGATAAAAGAACGAGGGACAACATAATATCGAAATTATAAAGTTTTTGAAGAGTAATTTTGTATTTTAACTTCCAATTATGAAGTTCTAACTTGCTTATCCCACCTCCCATGAAATGAAAAAATTCCTCTCCAAACTACTTATGTGGACCTGTTTTTGCTATCAAACAACAAATAATATTGGACATAAAATTTTTCGAATTACACATCCTCATCATTTTTATTGTTAGTAAACACACAATATCGCGATACAAAATGTTACTAAAAAATGCTATTTTTTAAAAAAAATTTATACAAAAAATTAACTAGATTAATGTGACAATGATTTTTTATAGTTAAATATATTAATTAGTAATAATTCTTATTAAATTTTGCTGTGTGTCATGTTTTTATCTTTCCATTGTTTTGAGATTACTGATGTAATTGAATATTACTAGTCACAATTTTATAGAAATAATGACAACTAGGTGCTATATATCCGTTTCATCACACTATTCCATATATAAATTGGACACGAATATTTTTAAAGGTGCTACATATTCATTTCACGACACTATTCTATATAAATTCTTTACGAATGTTCTAGGTATAAAGCATTGTCCGATATTAATAGTCCAAGCTGCAAACAAATTCGTCCTGTAATGTGTTCGCATTACGTACAGACATATATGTGTGTGTGTGTGTGTGTGTGTGTGTGTAAGCAGATTTGACCAAAGATGAAAGAACTGCAGATCGGATCGGACACGACGATACTGAACGTTCTTTATATGTAACTTCGGGGGCAGGCACGTACTCCCCTAAAGCCATCGTCTCATCTGTCCATCTGACTCCCAGTTGAGCAGCAACAACAGAAGAGCACACTTCAATTGTGTTCCGCCCAGGCACTTTTCGGTTCAACACATTTTTGTTCTTTGGCGATTCAAAACTTATGCTTAGAAGGGTTTGAGTCGTTTGATACAGATACAGACACATATTTCACCATCAGATCATGGTACGTAACGTGTGTTTGCTTGAGTTTGGTTTAGACTCCAAGTCGTGTATTTTATTGGGGGCTAGAGTGCATTTAATTACAGGATATTAATTGTTTGGTATTGTTGTTCAGAATCTCCTAATTGGAGCTTTCAAGCCACCTTGTCACATTTCAATCTCATTTGCTGACGGAAGAACTCGCAAGCAGGTAACTTGAAAACTTTATGTGTGTGTGTTTATGGATATATAAGCTGTGTTTGTTGCCTTTGTAAATAATGCTGGAATTTGATGACTCTACATAATTTTCGTTGTTTGAATGGACTTGGGGCCGATGCAATATAATCTCATTTAAATTCCAATGGTTCTTCTTTGATTTTTAAGTAGTCAAAATATTTGGAAACTCTGATAAATAGATATATATATATATATATATATCTTGTTTTTTTAACAATATACTCTTATCCTAGTCCCATCTGGATGTTCAAGAAGCACAATTTTACACCTACTGCTGCAATTGCATTGCATGATCCTTCTAGAGCTTCAACAGCAAGGAACAAAATTTTGATTTGTTTCCAACGAAACGGTTGAAATGTTTTCATTTCTTAAGGGACTGAAACGAACAATAGTGGAATAATGAAATTCTAGTATTTTCATTGAAATATGCCAGAACATAGCAAAATACACCAGAACATAATGTAATACCTCAAAACACTAAATTGTGTCGACATACATTTGGAACTTTTATGTACAATTTTTTTTTGAGTAAAAAGAATTCAAAAGGTTATATTTTACTAATATTAGAATTTGTCACTTCAAAAATGTATTAAAAATGTTTCTAGAATGTTTCTGTTCCTGTACTAACCAAAACAACATACCGAATGAAATTTTGATCTTTGTTCAAAAGTTTTCAAAAATTCATTAAACTGAGAACAATGAAATTTCTAGAAATTTAGAATTTTATATTCCTACTAGGATGATAACTGATATATTAAACTTAGGTACTTTTGACTTATAAAACTCCTTTAAACTACTTAAAGGCAGTACGTAAGAATCTAAATGCATAACTTCACTAAAGATGAGACCCATGGACCACCACTATAGCCTTAGTACCTTAATACTCTTGACTCCTACAACTTAATAAAACACACTTTAACTAATGCTGAAGCCTATTAACTTAATTAAGGAAGCCATAACGTAAGAGTCGGTATGACTCAAAACTTAATTTGGTGAGGTCCCATGTGGTCCTTGCCTTGAACCAACTTATAGGATTTTTCTCTCTAAATAAGTTAATTTTCTTTTAAGCATCTAATGGACTGCATCATTCTTCACTAAACCTAGAATTTGGAAGTGTTGAAGATTAAGAATCGATGAGGTTTGCATTATGTTCATGGCTTGTTATGTAAAATTCAAAGTTTGTTGCTGCCTTTTCCTCCTTGTTTGGGAGAATAAAGAAAATGATTATGTAGTTGAATATCTTTGGAATGACAAAATCCTTTGTTAGAGCAATTGGTGGAGAAGACATGTTAAATTTCTCTAGGAATTGAATTATGGTGGTATGCCCATTTATTTTTATTTTCTTTAAATACTTCCTTTGAAAGTATTAGTGATAAAATAAATCTCTAATTTACTTTTAAACTTGTCTTTCATAACATCTTTTGTGGATTTTACGTAAGCCTTTTCAATAGTAGTATGTATAGCTTGTTGAGGCATATTTCAATCATCAACTAAAATTTCTTTGATCAAGAGCTTAATAACAACAATCTCAAATATCATAAGCATATATATGGTCTTGTGTAATCAAGTTTGAGTTCAATTTGAGTCTTTTTGTGTTAATTTTAGGTTATTATTTGCTAGCAAGATTATTTTTAAGTAACTAATAAATTCTAGGGGTCAAGGGTAGATTGGTAATTATAAATATTGTTGATATGGATTGTAGTATAGGCACATGGGTCTTATTTTTGGCTGATGTACTATTAGGTCATTCTTTGTGGTCTTTATAGGTGTAGAATGTTCTTAGTGGCCCAAAGCTAGTTTCTTTATTTAGAGTCTTTGTCCTAGCACTAATGGGAAAAAGTAAACCTAGCAACCCCATAAATATCGAGCTATGAGATCTTAAGATTGTATTTGTATGTTTTTTGTTAACCATTGTGAGGTAAAGGCCTTTAGTCTCTTCTTTGTTATTTTCTTCCTTTTATTTAACAAAATTTCCAAGTTACTCTTCTTGAATTGCTGTTCACAGCCCTAAACAACATTTATTTCTTCACAAAACCATTGCCTATCAATCATTAATCAACCTTAACCCATTTCCAGAAACAGAGTCAATTTCAGCTCTTTTTCGTCTACAATCCAATAAGTTTTCTTTTACCTTTTAGAATGTTAAACTTATAAGCCTTCTTGACCTAGTCCCACCACGAAACCCATTCTAGACTGCCGTATTGTAGGTTCCTACTGTTGCCCTGCATCAATTTTGTTCCCTTATTGTCTAATCATCAGCCTTTGGGCTGCTTTTAATTGTTTTCCTTCAATTGGACTCCAAATGTATACACTTATGTTTTTTTAGCATCGCCCTTTGACGTCACTTTGTACACGTTATATACTTTGTAATCAATGGCCCCAAATTGATTTTTATCGGGTTAAGCATAAAGTTGGATGTGTAGTCTTCTGATGTAGGAAAGCTCTGGCAAATCTGGATTGAAGTCGTCTACAATTGGTTTTGTGGTGGGCTAGGGTTACAAAAAAGCTAGTACGGCTACAGTTTAATAAGGTAGAAGAAAGATTCTAACATTTATATCGCAAAGAAAAATGACATAAGATCAATTTAGAAAATGTGTATTTGCAGGATTTCAGAGCTCAGGTACTACAAATCTCTAGAGAGATACAGTATTATATTGTGGAATTCAAGGCCATAGTTTAAGGGAAAGGGGATGGGAATAATTGGGGCTTGATTTGGTAGGCTCTGGACCTCCACTTAGGGATTTTCTAGGGTTGTGAACAGTAACATTAGAGTAGAAATTTTGATTTTAACAAAGAGGAGGACGAGGAGAATATGAGGAAATTCGGGGCTTAGGCTCACAAGGTTTAAGCATAATCACATAAACAGAAAGTGAAATTCTCATAATATCAACTCATCTTGAATGGAAAGTTTGCACACATATTTATAGGCTGATGGACTGTTTCTAATTTTACTAGTATGAAGGCTTTGAACAAGGAAAGTAGAAAATTTTAACCAATCAAAATACTCTGTCTAATAATAATCATGTAAAAAACCAAACATATGGCTTGACACGTAGTATGGCACATCAGCCAAAACTACAGCCCATGTCAAACAAATGTGAAGTTATTGAAATACTCCCAATTCTTGAAACGTAATAAAAAGAAGACACTAAAGTAAACCTGAACATAATTAGAACATGAACAAGTTGTATGCCGTTTGAAATTTCAAATTTTCTCCCCTTCTTCACATGCTCTGCATGATCTTCCTATTATGATAGATGTTTTAGTCATACAACTAAAGGTGACTGAGTAAGACGTGTAAACATGAAAATAGCATTGAACCATATAAATACTCTATACTGGTCATGGAAAAGTCAAACCAAGGATCATTTTATTACAAGAATGAAAATCTTACTGGTCCATGCCCCTTTGTATGGTCAAGGGTATGCTTCCGGTGAAAATTTCTAATGATCAGTAGATTGGGACACAATAAACTTGTGAGCCTTAGTCCCATAATAAACCAGGTTTGGAAAGTTGAGCATTATCAATCTTATTCGTCAACTTTATTTCCAATATAAACCTTGTAGTAACAAAATAGAAGAATCCACTTGTTCCTTTGGCTAAATCTTTATTACTAAAGTTGCCATAATCAAAGCCAATATCATTCACCTCGTCTTCATATTTTATCTGCTATTTTCATGCTCCATCATCATTTGCACTGATGTTTAAGGCTTTTTCAAGATTTGATATTTTGTTATGGTAGCAAACTAATGTAGGATAATGTGCAGACTCTGATAAAAGCTTTCTACAAAAACTGGTATAGGATGGGGCTTAAGAGGATTTTGAGGGCTAGATATGATCAAATGCTTTGTGGCTAAGGTTAGTCAAAAAGTGGAACATAGCGTTTTTCAAGTGTAACAACGGGCCAGAGTTTTGGGATTATATTTAGGCAACAATGGGAAGAAGAAAAGGACGCCCCCAGGGCCCCCCCACGCATGCGCGTGCCCCCGCGCCGCCGGGGGGGGGGGGGGGGGTTGCAGAGAGTACCGATGAACAGTAACTTTAGTTGGTTTGTGTATTTCTTTTTTGTGCTATGGTTGAATAGTTGAAAGAGAGAGTCGCCACTTGTCAAATAGGATTCTTAAGGCTACAAAAGGGATTAACAAGTTCTGGTCCTCCCATTCATATGCCAATATATGCCACAAGTCCAAAACAAATGGTTGAGGAGGAGATGGAGGAAAGTATCCCTTAGGAGTCACTCAATTTTCATACTTGGGGTTAAGGTTCCAACTTCCATCACTCCAGAAAGTTCACTAGACTTATTTTATTGAATTGCAAGTGTACTGTGCTAACTTCTCTTATTTCTCGGACTTAGATTCCAGCCTTAGGAACTTAGGGAATTTCCCTTATAAAACCCATCTAGACCACCGAAAGTCCATCATAAGGACCTAGATGCATAGTTTGACATAATAAGAAGTTAAAATTGGATAATTACTGTGGATAACTATTACTTGTTATTCCCATTTCTTAATATTAACTACCTTACATTTCTTGTAATATTGTATTTGTTTTTGTTTACAACTCTGTTTATTATTAACATGTGGAGCTAAGACATTTATTTTTAGTTTATGATACTCCAGAGGGATTCTTTTTTGATGAGTGGGATGACACAGGAAATTTGGGTTTAGGGGTCAGTGTTTTAAGATTTGGTTTATGGCAAGGGTAATGTGAGTGGTGTTATAGTTGGTGGGCAAATGATTTCTATCTTCGTGTGTAGGATGATGCAAGAAAGCAAATATTTGTCATACACAATCTAATCTTTAAGATCAAGCTTTGCTCTTGAGAGACTGGAATCATTTTGTCAAAATCTATACCCAGTTTAGTGTAGAATAATACTACTCATTATGGTATCAGATGTTATGCATTTTGATGTCAATTTTAATTGCACTGGAACTTAAGAAAATCACTGAAATAATGAATTCAATTTAACAATGCAGCACTATAATGGTTGCACTTGTCATTTGATTTAAGCCTCACCAATGGGTTGGACTGGTGCAGCCTGATTTTTGGAAGCTCCGGCCCCACAGGCTTTGAGGTTGGGCCAGAACGGCCCAAGGCTTATTTTTGAAGCCCAGGCCCAACCCATAGGCCTAGAAATTTGGGTTTGCAGGCCATGGGCAGGGCTTGGAACATTTGGGCCTAAATACGGACTTTTTTATTAAATTCAAATTAATCGGAAATGATCAGAAATTATAATATGAAATTTGAAAATTCATCAATAGGGCAAGCTGTGGATCAATTTGTGTAAAGAATGCATGCTGTAATATAGTGTACGTTCTTTTCCATCCATTCGTAGACATATGTACTTTATAGAGCCTTAGGAGAGTATGTTTGTTGCTTTGCTTTTCTATTTTTTTATAAAGTGTTTTGAGTAGTAGTTTCCTTACGTCCCCATAAACTGGAATGATTAGTTTCTCAACTTTCTGATGTGTACAATGACTATAACCATCCAAGGTATGTTGTAATTTTTATTTCCACTGTTTGATTATATGTTAGCTGGAATACATGTTGTTTCAACAAAGGGAATACTATATTAAATACAAAAAGGAACCTTCAGGTTTGGGAGTTGGCAAAGGACATGGATTTCATGCAAAATTTCCACTCAGAGAAAGGGGCCAGTGAAGGCCAGGATTCCATGCATTTGGGATGAAGACTTTAGTTGGGTCTTTGTCTAGCATAAGAGAGGGGTTGCTACATTGAAAGTCCATTTGTGCTAGTGGAGCAACTATGAAGGTTGCGTTTTTTGGTGGTGCACCACTCAAGAGAAGATTCTTACTATCAATAACCTAATTAAGAGGCAACAGATTTTTGCGAATTGGTGTTGCATTGGTATTGCCTTAGCAAAAAAATGGAGAGTCGATAAACCATATTTCACTTCACTGTGATTGGACTAGCAAGTTCTTGGCTCTAGCTTCGACGTCATTTGGATGAGCTAGGTGTTTCCCAGGAGGGTGACGGAGATGTTACAAAGTTGGTGGGGTGCTAGAGGCGGGAGGAGGAGAAGGAAGACTTGGTGGCTTGTGCCTTTTTTCTTGTTTTGGTTAGTTTGGGGCGCAAGGAATAGGAGATCTTTCCAAGGAGTAGTCTAGGTATAGGTTAAATATTAGTTTCTTGGCTATTTTGTAAAGTTGGCTTCTAAGAAGTATGGACACTGACATGGGTATGGACATGAGGTATGACAATTTTTGAAAAATAAGAATACAAATACGTGAGGATACAACAAAAAATATATTGCTTATATTTTTTTTTCTTTTTGTATGAATTTATTATCCACAAATCATCAAAAACATTTAAAAGCAATACTAATTCAACATGAAAAACATGATTCAATTCATAATTTAATTATTATTTAATATAAAATATGATGAAAACAAGTTTACAATTTAAAATTGTGATGTGTTTCATGTTTGTCTAAGTAATGGACACGTGTCTCTTGTGTATTGCGGGCGTTCCTATTGAAAAATGAATGATAAAAAATTTAGGACATGCCAGTTTAGGATACGCCAACTGGCATGTCCGACACGTGTCCCATGTGTTCAAGGAGGATGTATGTCCGAGACATGTCAGACACAAATACGGCACTCCTTAGACGTTTTGATACTTCCTAAGTTGGCTTTTAGGGTGGGTTAGTCCTATCCTAGGCCATTTTATGGATACATTAGAGATACAAGGAGTGTATGGACTCTTTGATGGCCTTTTGTTATGGGTTTTTTTTTTCGGGTTGTATCCTCTTGATGCTTGTTAATGATACTTATGTACTTATAAGAAAAAAAAAATTAGACCATGTCGAATGGACTGAGGCATTTCTACATGTCTATTTGATGATTGATTATTATACATTACAAGGTTTGAAGGGCAAAGTTTAATGGCTAAAATTTTTTTTGCATCAGAAATTAGTAACATAAAAATTAGAAATTAAAGTATCTTATATAGGTAAAATTTGCCAAGCCGCGAGATTGCCCACTGGCCAGATTGACGGATTGAGATTTGAGCTAGGCTGTGGGCCACCCATGGGCCAAAACCTTAAGGCCGGCCCATCCATTCATCCTAGGGCTGGGCTGGGCTGGGCTGCTTCGTCACTGGACTCAGGTTGCAATGTGACCAAGTTTGATGAGGCTTAATCTAATTAGCGAATGTTATCTAAGGCAATGTTTGTTTTGCAGATGGGATAAAGGGATATAGTCTCTCAGGTACAGTATACCTGGAAATTGTATTCCTGGATTGTGTGTACCTCTTTTGCATGTTTGGTAAGATATAGGATAAGTTGGTCCGGATAAGGATAAGTACCCAAATTGATAAATTTGCCCCTTCTTTGGCCTCATGTCCACAAAATAAAAGGAAAACTAAAATCAAGATAGTATAATAATATACAATACCATGCAATCCGATGCAACCCAACGCAACATGGAAATAAATTAAAATACAATAACTTGATCCTATGTTAACATAATAAATTAGTATAATGTTAGTATTAACCGTATATATGTGTCTTTCATGAATACGGATATGAGGGGTATTTTCATAAAATTATGTCACATACGAGGGGTATTTTCATAAAAGTGTGGTTAATCCACCGAGGACTTTGTCCCAGAATAAATTTCCCCACCACTCCCCTGGGATAAATTTATCCCATCTGCATGGTATAATCCCAATAGCTTTGTTGCACCAAATATGGGTTAAGTAGGGCCCACGGATAGCTTATCCTATCCCACCCCCTTTTCCTATGAAACAAACATAGCCTAAGGGACTGATACAATTAAAGTTAAAATAAGTGCAAAATTGTTTCAACAATTGATGCTCATTTCAAAATTGATGCAGGAACTCTCTATATCCAACACTATTGTAAAGAATTACTCTTAGGATTGTTTAACTGTTAAAGTACAAGTACTTATTTGTATAAGATGTTTAACTCCAAAAGAAAAAAACATTTGATTTATGCAACAAGAGAATAGTACTTCAATTAAGAGAGAAAGTTAAAGAAATGAACATAAGAGAAGACAGAGCAGAAGATTACAACCTTTCCTATTTTAATGAGCATATTATACCTCTGCAATGATTATGATATTCCAGCATAAAGAATATTCCTATTAAACTCTATCTTCCCTTTTTTGTGTGGACATAATTAGCAACAAGAGGTGGCATCGTGAATTGTACATTCGTACTGCCTCGCATACTTGAGATGATGTGTATTTTTCTAACAGTGATTTGCATGGTTGCAGCTGAAAGAAGAAGTTGCATAACTGCATTCGGCTCGGCTACTTCTCATTTTTCGCATGTAGCATTCAGTATATTACATAAAAAAAAATTTATGTTAGAAGCTGTCTTTCTGGGTTTATAGCTTCAAATTTATATGTTGCATGGTTATATGTTGCTGCCGCATTTTGCATGGATAGCTTTATCTTTCTTTTTTATTATGGCGTTAAAGTTCTTGCCTTTTCTGTGGGTGTTTTCATTATATTCTTTTTGGTTTCTTTTTCCTCTTTTTAAGCTCACTCTATTCCTGTTATGTTTTTGTATGTAGGTTCCATTGAAGAAGGAAAATGGTCAAACAATTATGGTTCCTCTCTTCCAGAGTCAAGAAAACATTGTTGGGGAGGTAACTTGAGCAATGGGTATTGTCCTTTTCAAGCTTCTGGAAGTCTTATTTGCATGTCTCTACATTACAATTGTAAGATGGAGAAAAATTCTTACAGTTTCTATGTACAGGTTCTCATAGAGCCACAACAAGGGAAAAAGGTTGAACATATCGGTGTGAAAATTGAGCTCCTTGGTCAGATAGGTCTGCTTAATTTGCTTCAAGATATAAATGATTATTTGTATTTTATGTGGCTCGTGTTTTCATTTTTCTTGTGTCTTTTCAGTCTTATTGGTAAGACATTAAGATGCAAGATCTAGAAAGGGTAGTGTCAATGTGCTGAAATATCTGGAGTTGTTTCTTTTGTTTTGTTATTTCCTTTTTTTTTATTTTATTTGTGGTGTTTTGCTTTGTTAATTGAATTTCTTGATATATTGGCATGGTTAACAAGGTTCTTTATGCTAAAAGCAGCACTACCCCCTAACTCTTGGGACTCTCGCTTAGGTGCGAATGGTGACGAGTTCAATTCCCCATTGGCCCATGGGTGGCAGACCATTGGGTTTTTTCTTGGATTACCTGGCACTTGGGTGTGGTGGGGGTGCTCAGATGTCCCAGGGGATTATTCCGCCTAATATATCTACTGATGACTAGGGGAAACCCCTAGTCATTAGTAGATATAATATGTGTGTGCGGATGATGTCCTATTACCTAGTGGTCCTTGAAGGTAGTTTCAGTATTTGGTACTCTCGTTGTAATATGTCTAAGATCCAAGCAGTTGCTCTGCAGCTCGCCTGCCCCTTGGCCCCCTAGCACACCCAAATAATCCTTATTTACTTGGTATAAAGAACTGAAATTATTAAAGAAAGTTTCCAACGTTTGGAACTCCAACATGAAAAGCCCCGCTACTCTAATCCAAATGACCTGCATAAATTGAATGAATATATGTTCTTCCTAACTTGTTTCTATTACCTGTAATTATAATAAAAATGAATATACATTGATACTTGAGAACTAATTCCGTAATAAAACTTATTGTGCTCTTACTCTATTATTAAAATTCATAAATTGTAGTCATGAACCAAATTTAATAGTTTCATAGCTTGGAGATCATTATGGTAGTGTCTTCCTTCTGTTAGGAATGAAAGAAATTGTTATTTGTAAATTAATTAGGTTTGTTAGTCGATCGGGGGTTCAGTTTGGACCATAGTTCCTAGAGAACTCTCCTTGGGAGGGGAAACTCACTTCAAACATGTATACAAGACTCTCATGTATATTTAACAGAAACTTATAGGAAATTTTTATGAGACATTTTTGAAACTCTAACATAAAGAAGCTTGTTAGTAACTCCTAAAATATGTTGTGAAAACTTGCTAGAAACCTGCTTCTCGTAATTTATAGAATTTTTATGCTCTGAAATCTTATTTTTTGACAGTAAAATGTAGTTGTCTAATAAATTTTCATAGATACTGTGTAGCATTAGTTTTTTGATTGATCATGAAAGGATTCTAATACTTTATATTGCTATCTTTAAGGTTCTTTGTAGATTTTCTTGTAAATATCATATTTGATTTATATCACCCAGCGTTTACCATTTTTGATAATTTTTTGGGCCACATTTCATGTTTCCATTTTCCGTATCGTTTCCCTCTTCCATATAACACCTATGGTTTGGACTTTAGAAAAAAGTACTTCTGCTGAATCTGAGTTTGATCTTTCCTTTTTGCAGAGTTGTACTTTGACAGAGGAAACTTTTATGATTTTACATCTCTTGGTAAGTGTATATCGGCATGAGTATTTCTTGTTGATGATCTAGGATTGACTTATGCAGAGGAAAACTGTTTTATTCTTTGTCTGTCCTGTGCTTGTTTACATTTTTTTTGTAATATCTGATTGTTGTCCGAATAATTTCAGTGAATCTTTTTTGGTCCAATGTTTCCTTTGACCAGTGGCTTGCAGATTGTTGGTAATTGATTTAAATCCTTGATGATTTCTTTTGCAGTACGTGAATTTGAAGTTCCTGGTGAATTATATGAGAGGAAAACATATCCTTTTGAGTTTTCTACTGTTGAGATGCCATATGAATCATACAATGGAGTCAACGTAAGACTTAGGTGGAGTACCCATTTCAACCTTTTAGTATCAATTAATTCATCATTTGTTATAGATGAGCTGATGAATAATTCAGTTTGAACTTTTATTATTTATTGTTTGAGTTTGTTTCTCACTTAGAGGTTGCTTACAGTAGTCAGTTGGCCTGCTTTATTTTTTTTTGTTTACCTGTGCTTCACAGGGTTGCATATGACCGTATTACTCAGTCATCTATTTGTATTCATGCTTCTAGCTTCTAAATTAGCTTGACTTGATGTAACTCATTCTTAGATTAATCCAGATGGGTTTTCAGTGCTCTCACTCACCTGTTTGAAATCTATTTTTACTTGTGAGAATGGATCTAGGGATTTTATGAAGGGTTGTATCCCAGAAAATTAGATTGGTGACTAAATTGTGATATATTAGCCCCAGAAAATGAGAAGGGTTCAAGCCCCAGAAAATTAGAATTGGTGACTAAACTATGATATGTTTAGAATTCTCGGTTGTCATAAGGGTTCAAGCCCATGAGATGGATCATCACAATTAATAAGATTTCAATATTCAAACAACAAAAAAATCAAACAACATTCGAAATACTAATTTACTTGTGCCACAAAGACCTTCTTTGACATGGCTAAGGAGGTGCTAATAACTCATTATCAGATTTTCCTACAACATTTTAGAACTTTCTTTTGCTCCATATTAGTGGAGAGAAATACATAAAAGTTATGTCATTGAGTTTTTAGCTCCAAGGCATTGAAACCATGAATTTTGTCGTTATCTCTACTTCCAATTACAATATCTTAGATAGGTTGATATTGAAAAGATAATAGGTATGCATACAATGTAAACCTTTTAAATAAAAGAAATCAGAATAATAAGACACAAGCAACTTTGCTACTGACATTTGCAAACAACCAAGAGCTCATTTAAAATTTTTCATAATTCTTTGTTATTGTCATAGTTTAAGGTAAAGTTTCAAAATGTACTTCCTTTAGATAATTTGTTGGGATGTGCCCTTTTGTACTATTTATATAGTGTTAAATTGAGTGTTTTACTTGTTTTAGTTGTTTTAAATTAGTGGATCAGTAATATTTGCAAAGTCAATGGTTTGAGTTAAACAATGTAACATTTTGTGCAGTGATGAAATTAATTGGAGAACATGAGAGAGGTTATTAGATATAATATAGTACTTACCTCAGGAAAATTGTTAATGTATGTACATCAGCTTGATATGCATGAACCAACCAATACAATGAACCCCATGTTGATGTAGTAGTCTGTTTATGTACATGAACCTAAAAATGTAGTAATCTATTTATGTTCATATAATAATGTATGTATATTTATGTAGTTATGTATATACTTACATGAATACAGTCGTCTATGTGTGTTCATGAACTTAACATACATGAATCAACACAAATACAATCAAATATGAAATTTACATAATGTTAAAAAAATTCCCACGTGTCATAACCATAGCGAAAGTGACTTCCTTTCTCTATAATAATAACATATATATATATATATATATGTTTAATTTTATGTACATGAACCTGAAAATGCAATTATTTATGTTCTTATAGCAATCTATCTATATTTAATATTTATGTACTAATCTATATACTTACATAAATGTAATTGTCTATGTGTGTTCATGAACCTAATACATATGAATTACCATAAATACAATGAATGTCAAGTTCATGTACTAATCTAGAAATGTACATGAACCTAAAATACGTGTACTAACATAAACACAATGAATGTCAAGTTCATGTATTAATATATAAATGTACATGAACCTAAAATACATGTACCAACATAAATAAAATGAAACAATGAACCCACATACAAATACATGAACCAAAAGAAATGCAATCAACCACAAAAAAAATATAAAAATTACAATATATTAAAAAAAATACCACTTGTCATAACCACAGCGATAGTGGCCTCTTTTTATTTTTATTTTTATGTAGATATAGATAAATATAGATATAGATTCATCTGATTCTAACCGTTTATGTAATTTAATTGTATATTCATCTAACTATTTATATTTAGTTATGTATTTCTCTAAATGATTGAGTATATTATAATTTTTTTAGTTATAGTTTTATTTTTGTAATTTAATTTTGTATTTATTTAACCATTTATTTTTCTTATCAATATACTCAGTTGTTTTACCTATCTCTGCATAAAAACAAAGATGAATTATTAACATAATGAGATAATTAATAATTGAAAAGGTTGGGGTGATAATAAAGTTTATTTTCATATGAATTTAATAAATACAATGTATGGGATGAATTTCACATCCACAATAAATAATCATTAAAATCAAAGCATCATACTTATTCACCTAGACGAACACCAAAAAATACACGAACTAATTAAGTACTATGAACCATAGTTCAAAGACTAAATACATGTGGAGTAAACCAAAGAGTCAATCAAAATAATTATTTTTCATTTTTTATTTTGAAAAAAAATACTTTTTAATCAAAATGTGATAGCCACTCAAAATAAAACACACTTTGCAACCACGGCAATAGTGGCCTCCTTTTCTTGTATATAGATATTTGATATAGAGCACATTGGATGGTTTTTGGTGAGATGCCTGCAAATTGGAAGGCATGGGCCTAGCCAGCTTGAGTAGAGGAAATGTCATTTTTATGGATGATTGCTGGCTCTGATAGTCCACGTGATGTTGATTCGGTCTTTGTTGTTGATTAAGCTCTGGTAGTGTTCTGAGTTTTGGCTTCCCCATTGAAATTGTGTATGGGTGGCCCAATATAGTGGTTTAAGTATCATCTGCACTGGTGGTACACTAAAGCTTTGGATTGCTTCCGTCAATATTATAAATTTGGACTGATTATGATTGAATCGGGCAGATCTTTGCCCAGAGGAAAGCATAATGCTCATTTCATGGCAGTAACAACGGAGTTCAACAATCAATCAAATTAGTTCAATAGATTGGATTAACAAATTGATAATTGAGCCGAAGAAAATTACGGTAACCATGTTGATATTAATTTTTCTTAATAAAACCCAATACTTGGCCCTGCTTAGTACCATATCAAACGCCACTCGTGCCACATACCCCTTAAGGTCATCCTTGCATACCAAGCCTAGAAGTAAGGCCTAATCATTCCCACTAGTAATAATAGTCAAGCTCATAGGTGTGTTTGTATACGTACCAATGAGTTCCAAGGCACATCGGCCATAACAAAAATCCAACTGATCCAAAAATAATATTTTCATGGAATTTTACAACAAATAAGATATTTAAGGATGTGCCGAAAGAAATTCAACAACTTCAAAAATCATATAAACAAGGAATTCATCAAGCATGAATATAAACATGGAATATACTCTTTGCAAAGAGATTTGGGATGATTATATTGTATACAATCAGTTTAACTCAATTCTAACAACTACCTTTCAACGTGCCAAAAATATAAAATAACTGCAAATGTCTCAAAATCAAGATTGTAATTGATAAATCTACAAATCGTCCAACCCCAGATCATTATACTAAAGTTAATAGGGTATTTAATGGAAACTATACATAGTAAAACCAAGCTCTAATAATATTTGTAGCAGGTCTACTTAATAAAGATAATATTTAGGCTTAAAGTTATGGCCTACACCTTTTTAAACTATTAAAATAAACATTTGTTCAAATTTAGACTAGATTAAATTAATCAGAAATAAACGAAGTAGAAGAATAACTTTTATGAAATATACCATTTGATCATAATGATTTCATAAAACTTAAATTAAACTAACTTAAACAAGTATGTGAATTAAAAATATAGACAAAGAGTAGGAGTTACGCACCTAGAATACCAAATCCCAACATAATGGAAACTACCATCTCTTTCATCCCCTTTTCTTTTTATATTCCAATCCTCTTACTCTTACACCACCTGTGTGTCCCCTTTACACATAGTGAGATTGAACACCATCACTTCTCTCTCTCTCTCTCTCTCTCTCTCCTTTCCTTGTTCGCTCTTTCGGCTCTCCATCTCATGGCCCCTTACCCCAATGGAGCATAATCCCAAAAAAAATTATAATGTCTTCTTTTGGTATGAGGAAACTTGTCCCACTTTGCATGTGAGGGAGCACAATATTTGGGCTACACATTTTAGAAATGTAGGGTTGTAACACCTCATCTTAGCATGCAAGGTAGAAAGGTGCATGTTTGACAAGTGTTAACTGCATACATATTGTTATACATTTTACATTCATTCTCCAAAAGATTCTTTAAATGTATTGAAAAATCATTTTTAAATAATCATGAAACTGGAATAAGATTTCGTTGAATTTTCGGTACATAGAGACAATAACCCAAAATCAAACTATTACTATCAAAAGATAACCTAACTACTCCTATGGCCACTACAGATACTCAATCATACATCCCCAAGTGCAAATCGATCTCCCCATCACTTACCTGCGTGGTTACCTGGAACCCTGCAAAGAATTGCAAACATGATTAGTGGCTCCCGAATCTACACACCAAGTCTCTGTAGAATTCGCCACATAATATGTTTCTGGTACAAGTGATTCGATCATACCTTTCCCTTGCTTGGCGCTAGAGGAATTCGGTGGGACAAAGAGTACTGTAGTTGGCAGATCATTAAGCACTGATGTTATTGGTACACCAGAGTTTTTTCTAGAGACCTTGAAAGACTAGAACCTCGTCGTAATGGGAGGATAGTCAAGGCACCTGACAAGTTCATGTTGGGAGAATCTTATGAGATAATCTCGGAAGAACAAGATTCCAAAAACTACAATAACGCTTTGGATGATGTAGATGCGAGTCATTGGCAGGTGGCTATGAAAGCTGAAATGGAGTTTGTGTATTCCAATCAGGTTTGAAAGGTAGTAAATCCACTAACTAATGTTAAACCTATTGGCGTGGGTCTACAAGCGGAAGGGGGGGTCTAGAAGGCAGAGTTGAGACTTATAAAGCTAGGTTGGTGCCAAAAAGTTATACTCAGAAAGATGAGATCGATTATGAGGAAACTTTCTCACCGGTAACCATGCTTAAGTCTATTCGGATTCTGCTCTCCATTGTTGCACATCTTGATTATGAGATATGGAAGATCGATGTCAAGATTGCTTCTCTCAACGTTAATCTGGATGAGAGCATCTATATGGTGCAACTAGATGCGGTCATAGCAAAAGGCCAAGAGCATATGGTGTGCAAGTTGCAAAAGTCTATTTATGGACTGAAGCAAGCTTCTCGTAGTTGGAACATCTATTTTAACGAAGCTATAAAGTCTCGTGGCTTCAATCAAAATCTAGATGAGCCATGTGTCTACAAGAAATCCAATGAAAATATGGTGGTATTTTTGGTCTTATATGTTGATGATATCCTACTCATTAGGAATGATGTAGGAGGGTTATCAGCAGTTAAAGTGTGACTTTCCCATCGTTTTGATATTAAGGACTTGGGGAGAGGCTAGTTAATTCTTGGGATCAAGCTTTTGCGAGATTGCAGAAATAGGATGTTGGGCTTATCCCAGATTGCATATATAGATAAGGTATTAGTCAAGTTTGCTTTGCATAATTCCAAGGAAGGTTACTTACCTTTTAGACATGGGATTGCTCTATCTAGGGATCAATTTCCTAAGACACGTGAGGAGGAAGAGCACATGAAGACAGTTCCTTATGTTTCGATTGTAGGAATTCTCATGTATGCTATACTTTATATTAGACCAGATATCTGTTTTGCTGTTGGCATGGTCAACAGATAGCAGTCAAATCCAAAAAAATGAGCATTGGATTGCTGTAAAGCATATTCTTAAGCACCTGAGAAGGACTATGGATTATATGCTCATATATGGTGGGAATGACAGCCTGATGCTACTAGGATATTCTGATTTTGATTTTCAATCACATAGGAATTTCAAAAAGTCCACATCGGGATATGTGTTCACCCTTGGTGGTGGAACCATAAGTTGGAGGAGCATGAAACAGTCTTGTATTGCTGCCACTATAGAGGTCGTTAACAGCTTCGGAAGCAGCTAAGGAGGCTATTTGGCTCCGAAAATTTCTCTTGGAACTGGGAGTGATACCATTGGCTAAAAGCCCTATTGTACTTTATTGTGACAATAGTGTTGCGATTGCTCACTCCAAAGACCCAAAAGACCACAAGAAGTGGAAGCATATTGAGTGGATGTATCACTTTATCAAAGAGATAGCTTAGAGAGGAGATATAGTAGTCACCAAGATTGCATCGGTATAGAACCTTGTAGATCCCTTCATAAAGTCATTGACTGTTAAAGTCTTTGAGTCTCATGTAGAGGGCATGGGACTTAGGTGTGATAGGTCATGGCCTTAGGGCTAGTGGGAGATTGTTAAATTGTATAAGCACTTAAAGCCATATTTATAATATTTGATTAATGTTATTTTTGATACTCTCTCATGTTTACATTCATTTTTACTAGGTTGGCAATTATATCGATGGATGGGATGAGTAAGGTCCAAGAATTACACTTAAGGTGGATCATGTGTATGGATGTGATTTATAGACAGAGAGATATTATCGCACTAGCTACTTGTAATTCCAAACTTAGTTCATAGATAGAGTGAGCTTGGACAACTCACTTGGTTAGTTATAACACATGTAACCTCTATTCTATAGAATGGTTCATCTCGACTGTTGGAGTAGTTGACTCTGGATTATTGTGTTGGTGTTTTTGAAGTATACTGAACTAGATCATGGTAAGAACACATACCCACAATTGTCAATGGTAGTCTCACTTCTTACAACTCTGTTAATTGCAAAGTGGGTCTTAACCCTGAGGGATTAAAGGACTCTTAAGTACTTAGTAGTGTGCACTTTGATTTATTAATGAGTGAGACTTCTGTATGGTCAATACCTCGATAGGTTGGGTGTACATTGTTGAGACTTGGGAACTTATAATTTCACGATGGTCACTACACTCTTATGAGTCAGGTATTCCCTTGATTCAATCTATCGATCTGATCGCTGTAGGTATGCTGGGTTTTTTCCTAAAACTGTTTGCTATAAAATAAAGTTATTATTTATTTTTTAAAATGGTATTTTGGGAAATAAATAATAAACAGTGATTAGTGGATGATTGATTGGTTAATCAAGGTTCAGATGTAAATAAACTAAGCTGACAGTTTACTAGCTTGGTTCTTAGTTACAAATACTTGTTCAATGGGGATTTGACTTTGAGATAATTAGTAGGATAGGGGGCATGACCAAGGATCAAAATTTTATTTCGAGAGGTCGTTTCGGTTGGCTCAGAAACGAAAATGTTTTGAAAATGTTTCAAAAATATTTTGAAAGTGACACATTAAAATAGCAAAGTAGAGTCTTTTGCATATATCTCAATGAAAATTGTACAACATTTGTGCAAAGGTTTAAATTCGGGTCGACACAACTTATTGTTTCGGTGTATAGCTTTATGTTTTGGTGTATTTTTTTATGTTCCAATGTGTTTTGATGGAAATAATAATGTTTCGTTATTCTACTAGTATTTTGTTTTGGTCCCTTAAGGAACGAAAATGTTTCAGTCGTTTCGATGGGAACAAATGAAAATTTTGTTCCTTGGCCATGACATAATTTCCTATTTTGGAAGGTTAACTACCATCTTTTAGTGGAGTTGAAGGTAATTTCACTAATTGTTATATTCATCAAGGGTTGATGTGCAATTATAGCAATTTGGTATTAGCATAGAATATGAAAACCTTAGAGATCCCCTCCTTGCACTTGGAGAGGAATTAGTATATATACATACTAAGGGGTGCCTGGCCACACATCTTTAGAGACACACGGCTAGAGTGTGTTGTGTGTGCTTGAGTTCCCACTAACTTTTGCCATCTCTTGTGCCTTAGTGGTCAAGGAGAAAGAATCCTAGGTCAAGGAGGCTCAAGTTTTTCAAGTGTTCTCACTGTTTAAGGTGTACCAAACCCTACAAGGTATGAACTTTATTTAATGTTGTTGTTCATGCATGATCAACGAAGAAATATGAGTATGATCTTAAAGTTTTTGAAATCACTTGCGCAAACGATTGGTACACACTGATGTATGTGGTCCTATAAATGTCCGGTCAAGTGGTGGTTACGAGTACTTCGTTACATTTATTGACAACTACTCAATGTATGACTATATTTATCTTATGCACCGCAAGTCTGAGACCTTTGAGAAATTCAAGAAGTTTATGACATAAGCGGAAAATCAAGTGGGCAAAAGCCTAAAGGCCCTTCGATCTGATTGAGGGGGTGAGTACCTCTTAGGGGATCTATGATGAGTTATTCTTCATTGCCCATATGTTTCAACCTCATCTTCAGTAGCACTAGCCCCTAGCATGTTAGGACAAGGCTAGGTAAGAACAAACTTGTAGTTGAACTGCATTATGAGTAAAAAAATATTTTTTTCTCTTGCTGAACTGATGAATGAGCTTTAAGCAGCTGAAAGAATCCTTAAAGCCACAGGTAGTGTTAATATGGTTCAAGCTAGAGCAAGTTCTTCTAAGCCTAAGCCGAAAGGCAATAAAACTTGGAAAAAAAAAGAACAAGCTCAAGGGAACATCTTAGGGAGTAATTTTATATTTTGACAAAAGTTAATGATTTTATGTTATATTTTACTCCAATTTTATTTGCTATTTTCTTCAATATAATTCATACTAATTTCTTAAATAAATTATAAGTTGCAATACTCCAATTTTCAACTTTGGCTTTTAATTAATTTCTTTTAAATAAATAAATGTTCTTGTTTAACAATTATAGTTTTCGTAAATGTTTGATCTAATGTTTTTGTTACCCATAAAACATACTGCTACGGGTCCTAGATGAACTAGTAATAAACAAATGTAAGGTCCTACAATATTTCGGGTGTTACAGGTGTCCATTATTTGGATACATATATCCATTAATTAGACACACTTGAAAGACATTGCAAGTTTGAAAAAAACAATTGAAATAAAAATAATGTGATTTTATACTTAATTTGAAATTTAAGTTATGGAATGTAGGGTTTTTAATTTAAATAGTATTGTCGTGTAATTGAAATATCTTTGAGTAAAGTATTTCTATATATGATATATATACAACATATATTTTGTGATCTCCCCCCGTGACGGGTCCTGTGTTTTTGAAAATCACCATGTCGGTGTGTTTGATTCACATATCCGTATCCATGCTTCTTAGGTTGCGACCCTTTGAAAGACAGCTCACGATCTGGGGTTTTGGACCCTAACTCCCTCCCCTAATAAGACAACAATCTTACTTATCAATATATATACATATATATCCTTCTTCTTTTTCTTCTTTTTACAAGGTAGATTTATATGCTTGGGGACGAGTGGGTGTAATCTATGTACCTGGCACATATGGAGAGTAAGCAGTACAATTGATAGAAAGATTGTCTTAGAGCAAAGATTATTGATTCTTGTCCTACCATGTCTATACACCCCTCTTTTTGGCTCTTGTACGTGCTGCTACCAATAGGAATTATTCTTGTAGCTTGTTTGAAATTTGGAAGTGTTATGAACTTCTTAAAGAAAATTAGATGACTGCTTGACAACTCCAGTTAACACTTGCAGGTACATTTTGAAAGTGACCATCAGTCGTAACTTTGTGGGCAACATTGTAGAGTACCAGGATTTTGTGGTAATCCTTTTCTATATCCGTAAGAGAAAATTAAAATTTGTTTTATATTGGTTGAAACAATTGTGTTGTTCATATAACACATAGTTCTCCCATTTTGTCGTACTCATTTCATTTTGTTTAATAAATGCTTTAAGGAATGTATTTTCCTGTTACACGTCAGTTGATACTCCCATATCATTACAGCAGGACCATTACACCGGCCAACACCTTGATTTAAAACCATGCATCCCATGGGCATCTTTTTCACTCTGACAATGGAATTTGCACATTTAAATCCTGTCTCTATCTTTAATTCACTCATATCTGTTCATTATCTTCTTTGCAAATAGCCTATTCATTCCCTCCAAAGAAATGCTAATATCACAAAGTACAAGAATGGCAATTTCATGAACACTACTATAATATAATGATGTACTAAGAAGAATGGTGTTTAACTTCTGAATGGTACTATTTTTATACACATAAAATAAGGATGTTGTATGTTCTTAACTAAGCTGCACTTTTGTAGAGAACTCAGCAGATAACACTTCAAAGTAGATACTTTGTTGTTTAGATGCTGTATTATAATTATGAATATCCATTCTATTTATTATTCCTCCTAAATACCTATTCAGATATATATATATATATATATATTTATGCATATAAAGTACTAGGCAATACAGAATGGATGCTCCTCCTAGTGTTTTATGGTCATTACATTTCTGCATCAGGTTCGGAACTACACACCGCTTCCATCAATCAATAACAGCATTAAGGTCAGTAGACTACGCTTTACTTGGTTACTGTCATGGTGATGGATTTCATTGGCTCTTACTTTAGTGAGAAGTCTCTAAATCTCCTGTTACTTTTCATTTTGTTCTCCTTGTGGTATGAATTCAGGGTTGGTTACCATTCTTTAACAGTATGAACAGCACATATATGTTTACAAAAAATTGTTACTACATGCCCTTCTTGTTTGCACATTTGTCACATAATTAAGCAGTAGACATTGCTTGTATTGGGGCCTACCTAAGAAGCACTGATATGGACACGGACACAGATACAAACATGGGACACAGCAATTTCAAAAAATGGGGGACACAGATACGGAAAGAACACAGCAAAAAATTATTATTTTTTATATATTTTATTTTCCGTGTCTATAAATATAACATTTACCTACCACCAAAAACATTTAAAAATCTTATAGTCAATACTCAATAGAATAGACTACAGGTCATCAATTCATCATCCATCAAGCATAGATAAAGACACAAGTTAAAGAAGATTATCCTCCAATACATCATTAGATTCATTATTGTCTAAAGCATGAACTAGCAATCATCCAACTTTTTTCCAAAAAAAAAAAAAAAAACAAAAGCAGTGACAATTAAGCAATAGCTATTTTGTAAGCTATTTTTTCTCTTTTTTCTCACTTTGCCTCTTTCTCCAACGGACCAGTAGCTAGGGCTTCTACAAGCCTCCAACAATTGAAATGTTTTGATTTGGGATATTTTGTACATTTTATATTGAAGTTACAAAAATTACAAAATATACCCCATTTTAAAATTTTCATAGTTACACTTCAATCCCCCGCCGTATCTTAAACGTGTCCCAGCCGTGTCCCCAATGTGTCCCAGTCGTGTCCACAGCTTAAAAAAATAATAAAAATATAGGACACGCCACTTGGCGTGTCTGACACGTATTTTGGCGTTTCTTAGGAGTATCTGTGTCCGTAGTGTGTCTGACACACAAACGGCACTCTATACGGTGTGTCCATGCTTCATAGGGGCCTACATTCCCCTATTTGATTGATCCTCTAAATAGATCATCTTTATTTCGTTAGAAGTATTAGTGCCTACCTCCCTTATTTTAAAATTTGAAGGACTAGTGAAGGGTCTCTACCTTCACAAACCATGTGGTGTTTCATTGTCACAAGTTTATGCAGCAGGATGTAGCATTTCCCGTTTCTATTTTATTATGCATGGATTGGCATGGAGGCCTAAGCATCTTGGCCTGACGTGTGCTTACAAAAAGCACCATGAGGCCTTAATTTCTGGTCTTTTTTATTTGTTGTTTAGTTATATTTTATTTGTTATTCGTTTGTTTTGTTTTGGCTTTTTTATGCCTTTGTTGTACTTTCCTTGTTGGGTGGCCTATTTGCTTGGTTGTAAGTGCTTTACTTTGTGCTCTTAAGCTTTGGTGCTTATGACAATGGCTAGCCTCTCAGGGTATAGATGAATGTTTTCTAGGCTACTTAGCCATTGAGGTTTGGTATTTGGCTTTAGTATAATCTTGTCTGGTGACGAAATTGTACTTATGTTTCAAAAGACAAAAGTAATTGACTCCATTTATCAGTTGTGCATGCCTATCTGGATAAAGCAAAACCTATTTCAAATGAAAGATATTATTATGTTATTATCAACACCCTTTTGGTGTATCTTATATATTTGCAAAGCAATAAACGAGATAGGTCTTTAGAGGCTTATCATATGCAATACATCGTAGCAAAGCTTGTTATTTTAACCTATGTTACCTAGACATTTCTAAATTTGTGAAATACCCGTGTTGGATACTCGACACTTAGATAAGGGTATGAATATGTGTCCAATATGTCTAGTTGGATATGCATCTAACATGTTTGTATAAGTAATTGAATTTACTATGGAACTAAGCATAGGACTTACATTTTGCGCATGAAATGCTATATTTTAACTTGTAAATACCATTTTACCTTTAAAAAACAAAAGAAATATTTTAAAAATATGAGAATTAGATAAATCTGACACCTCCTGCACCCAACACCCGTACACGAATCCAAGTAACATAGATTTTAACAAATATTATATACTTCTGCTAGGTTAATTTTCTATTTTTAAACACTCAATTCAATTCAATTGCCATATATAAATATGTATATACCAATAGCAATTTGAACACATATACTAATTTAAAGAATGTGTTCGAAACATAAATGTGCCATTATCAACTTGATGGACTAATTGAAGTAGAAACCATTTTGTTTCAGCGCTGAAATTTTTATTTCTTCTCTAACTATCCAGAGTTGTGGAATATTTAGCCAAAGTTCTTCGTGATTACTCAATTACTAACTTCTAGGTATATATATGTGCATCTATTATGGTTAGAGGAAATGTAAAGGTTACAAAGCATGAACACACATCCTAAGGTGCCATGTTGGTGGCCGACACATGTTGGGCACCAGCACTCATTGAAATTCATGACGTGTCAATAAATGTTCATGCGTATCCCATTACTTCTCAATTTTCTTAAACCAAAAACACTACGGACATGCATGTGTATCACTTGGACACACAGGAGACCATCTAAGGTAATGCAAGACAAAGTCTTCAATCAAGAATTTTAGGTTGCCCTAAAATGAGGTTTGATGGGTTTGGGCTTGACTTTTGGGTTTTAAGGTTGAGAAGGTAGAATTAGTGTCCAAGGAAATCTTTAAGGACTAAATTGATTGAGATTTAAAGTTGTTTTAGTTCAAAAATAAAGGGCTGCTTGTTGGATTTTTCTTCTTGGTGGGAAAATCTGGGAAATTCTAGACAACAAGGTATTTAGGTACTTTTGGGCTTTAACTTCCAAGGCATGTAGGGTTAGTAACGCAGGGATAAGCATGAACAAGTGAATTGTCAATCCAACAAAATACAAAAACACAAGAGAGAAATAAATTCTCTAAAATAAGGAAATAGCTAATTAGGAAACTATAAAACTAAGAAATTATACTAATATAGTTAATCCAAACTACCAAAACAAGATCTGCCAAAACAGGTGGCTTAAAGTTGGATGCCATGCCTAATTTGCCCTTGAATAGGTCCAAGTGCTCCATGTAGTCCAAGGCTATGCTGTCTGCATCAGTTAGGGTTAAGTTAAAGGTTTTAGGGTTTTAAAGGAAAGGTTGAATGTAGTGGCTTAATGATGCAAAGGCTTGTTGGAGTCAACTAGATAAAAATAGAAGGAAAAGAAGATGAAAACAATAGATCTGCCCTGTTTGGTTGCAATTCTTTTTCCATTTCCATTTTTGTTTATTGTGTTCTTGGAAACAAAAGAATGGGGCCATAAAAAACACCATTGTTTTCCAATCAGTTCCATTTTCGTATGAAAACAACTTGAAACTCAACAAACACCCTTTTTTTGTTCCTAAAACTGGAAGGTTTTCTGAAAAGATTTTCGAAAACAAGTTTTGGAACTGATTTACCATATGCGTACCCTGCAAGAATTGTTTTGGAACTATTTTTCCAAATGTGGTTTCAGTGAATTTCAAAAAACAAAAACAGAAAACAGGAACCGAAACTCTAACCAAACTTCTTTTTTAGTCTTCTAAGAATCTCACCTAGAAGGCTAGATCTAATGTGGTCTCACCATTAAAAGAAAGCAAAATTTAAAGAACTTCCATTGATCAAAACTTGCATTATTGTCTCTACAATCTAGCTTATTTTAAAGTATAGGCTTCTCCTAGTAAACTGAGGATTTCCTAAGTTCTGGTTGGGAATGGCTTTTCAAAACCAATACTCCAACATATTTCTAAGTAGAAAAGGGGATAAATAAATTTCTTACACAAACACCTAACTAATCTGGATCCATAAACCAATTCCTCAATTACCACCAGATTTGAAAATTATAGAAATACCCCTGATCATTGATATTTTTCTGGTTTCCGTCTTCTAGCCTATGCTTTTGAGGGCTAATGCCCTTTATAGGGTCTTCGCATAAGTTTGAAGAAAATAGTTAAAATAAAAATGAAAAGAAAAAGGGTGGATTAATACATATTAATTACTCCTTCAAAAGTTCTTTTTTCTTTCTGTCTTTATTATTTTGAGTTGAAACCATAAATTTACAATTTCCAATTTATTTGTGAATACCTAAGGTTTCTAAAATTAAGGTGCTAGGGCATTTTATTATCCCTTTTCCAAATATTAACTTAGGAAGTGGATTGTTGGTACTTAGTTTCATAAAACCAAAAAACATTTATTTGTTACGTAAAACTGAAATTTTTTGTTTTCTGTTTTTGTATATATTTATTTATACCCCTATTGTGGTATTTGGAGAAAACAAAAGCATCCCAGTAGGCTTATCACAATAGGCTTACATTAAGGATTTATGTTGAACCCCTATATTTTTGCATTAGTTATAGATGAATAGACTGGCCATATATAAGATGAGGTACCCACTGTGTATACTTTTTGCAAATGATATTGTTTCAGTGGATGAAACAAAAGATAAACAATTTAGATACTTTAGCTCAATTATACATACAAAGTGGAGAGATTGGTGATTATGTCACCCCTAAAATTAAGCCAAGATAGACTAAGTTGAGTGCTTCGGATGTCTTGTGTGATTGACAGGTATCCATCACATTAAAACGAAAATACACAAGCTCAATTATACGTAACAATGCTTTATTATATGGAACGTTGGGCAATCAAGGAACATGTTCACAAAATGAGTGTAGCTAAGATGAGGATGTTGAGTTGGATGTGTGGCAAACTTGGAAATATTAGAATTAGAAATGTACGAATTCACAAGATGGGAGAGGTAACACCTTTTGAAGATGAAATAAGGGAAAATAAATTAAGGTGGTTTGATCATGTACAACAAAAACCAGTAACTGTAACACTTAGTGAAAGTGACATTATCCACATCGAGGTTAACATTAGGAGATGAGGGAGACCAGTTGAGATAACCAAGCGAGACATGTAGCATTTGGTTTAACAAAAATTATAGCCCTTGATTGAGTGGAATGGTGAAACAGAATTCGCGTAGCTAATCACAAGTAGTTGGTACGTGGCTTTGTAAAGTTGAGTGTAAATATATTTACTCCAATGTCCCCTTTGTCAACCTTATTTTTGGAACTTGCTTGGCCAGTGTGCCAATATTTTGTCATATATTTGTTTTGAGTTCATCTCCATGTGAATGCGTGAAAGTGTTTCAGATTCTAGTGATGATTCCCTAGGGACTCCAAAAGCTGCATCACTATTTCCAATATCATTGCAATTCCTACCCACTTTGGCTTTGTTTTCCTATCCTCATTTTTTTCTAGGCGGTCTAACTTATTTGTTTACTCCAGAAGAAAATGCAATTAATTTCAATTTATTTTCTGAACTAATTATGTGTATTAATATTAATGCTTTTTATAGATGGAAGTCGGAATTGAGGATTGCCTGCACATTGAGTTTGAATACAATAAAAGCAAGTAAGTCCGAGAAGCTAATAGTCACACAATTGACTTCCTCTGGCATGCACGGATTCTTCATATTTGCTAATTGAATAAAGTGTATAGGTATCATTTGAAGGATGTTATTATTGGAAAAATATACTTTCTTCTTGTGAGAATCAAGATTAAAAATATGGAGCTTGAGATCAGACGTCGGGAGTCCACAGGAGCAGGGCCTAATACATATGTTGAGACAGAGACCCTTGCAAAATATGAGTTAATGGATGGTGCTCCTGTTAGAGGTACATTTAGTTTCATTTAATGGTTCCATGTGTAATAAAACACAATTATTATGAGAAAATGCAACATGGATTTATGGGTGATAATTTTTCAGCATATTATTCTTTCATGGCCATGCATTTGAACATATGAGTCATCTAATACGTGTGCTGAGTGAGTTATTTATTTGCTTCATTGTCATTTGCCCATGATTTCAACCACGATGAATATCTTTAATCTGTAGTCCTACTCAATTCTTTTACTATTTCCTACAATTAGCACAAATTACTACGATGTTAACTTTGTACTTATTTACTATACTGCTTCAGATTTTCCAAGGCACAGCTCATTTACCCTGATTTTCATTTGCAAGGCTCATGCCTCCGACCTCATTTCTTCTCTGGGTATTAATAGATGAAAGTGGTCATGAAATTAACCTTAAGTGTGATACCAGTGATGGTCTGTTCATACATTAACATCATATGTAAATAAATACATACTACATTATAAAGAAAATACATCTATTGGTGAGGACTGGCATATTTTACTTTAAAAGGCTAAATATGTATTATTTTTATATTGGGGTTAGTCGGAGTTGTGGGCTCAGAAGTTGGTGGGGCACATTTTACTTTATTGAATAACTGACTGACAAGTTAGTGGAGTTAGTGAGAGTTATGGGCACACACGTGTGCCTCTACTTCTAGTAGATATATATATATGTGTGTGTGTGTGTGTGTTTGTGTATATGTCTGTGTCAAAGAGGGAGAGAGACGTGTGAAATAAACGGAAAATTGAACAATGGTGGGAAGTTATTAAGGGTGTGGTAGATTTTTAGTTTTTAAAAATACTAATTAGGGCTTATTTCATTTAGATTAACGAATTTATTTCTGATGGTCTGAACGAACTATGATATTAGTTGTTATAAATTCATTTGCTGTGCATAAATATGGTTGGTTAGAATGTATTGAAAAAACAATTTCTTGGCTTTTAATCATTCATTTATAGATCAATGTGTTTGGACTGAAATATTTTTCCGAAAATACAACATAACTGTTTTCATCTTGATTTTCTTTCAGTTTACTTAGTTCCTCATACTGAATCCAAATTTTCTGAACTTTGTGTGCATTATGATCAATGCTTAAAGTTACGCATATTATGACTCTATTCATTTCCTCAGGCTCGTGCTTTTTTCAAACTTTGCTTTTATGTGCCAGTTGTACACAGTTTAGCACTGGAAAACTGGTTCTACAGCATTTTTAGAGTCAGGAACGTATGTGCTTATACTAGGAAAGAAACTTTGTAATAGATACTTCAAATAAGTTTTATCCTTTGTATAGGTTACTGTTGTATGATTGATGATGGACCATCTATAGGAGTGACCTCACATTTGCCCATTTGTCCCTCACAGGAGAGTCAATTCCTGTCAGACTGTTCTTGAGTCCATATGAACTGACGCCAACTTATCGCAACATCAACAACAAATTCAGTGTGAAGTACTATCTAAATCTTGTCCTTGTAGATGAAGAGGAACGGCGGTATTTCAAACAGCAAGAAATCAATGTTTATCGCCTTCTTGAGACGTCTTCTGATGCTTCAGCATGAATGAATTTAAAATTTGACCTGTAAAGGAAGAGCAGTATGCATTTCAACTTCTAGTGGAAACCAGTGCTCATTTCTTTGAAGGACTTGGCTAGCTTTCATTTGGAAGAGAGATCTTCTTTATGTTTTCATAAATGGCCCCTCCTTTGGCTTAGCTTCTCATGTCAAAATCAACTTGTGATGATAGGATCCTTTTTGCTGTCTGTATACATTTTTAAGGCGATTGAGTTGAAACCTGCTGCTTAAGATGAGTGGGTTGGGGTTTGTTGACGTTACCCTGTAAAATTTATATTGCAATTTGAATATACAGCTATTGTATTTATGATTTTTATATGTTGTCATCTAGTCCAACTTCATCGCATTTCAAATTTTTATCAATGGGAACTGAAAATTTACTTGAACAGAACACCTTGTAAGTTTTCATGCTGTAGTTCTTAACAGTTATGAATTTCCTTTGTTATTGATTGTGGGTAATGTGTGTCTTTATTCTTTGTAAGGTTGATAAGATTGAATACTCTCTTTTTTTATTTTTTGGTAATGAAATAATTTTTATCAGATTTATACCTTTGTAACTATCCAGCACTTTGAACTTGTACAGTATTGAATCGGTTTTCCACAGGACCAACTGATATTTACGAAAGATAGCTCGTTTTAAGACATTTTTCCCGATGATGGAATTTGCTGACGTTTCTTCTCGGCCAAATCTATCGTCTTCTCCAAAGTAAGAAGGAAGAATATGTATTTCCCCACCGGAAGGGAGAGCCGGAAACATCAAATCCTTAATCCTCAATACAGGCCGGAACACGACTATTGGATCACTTAGATCACCCCTGAAAGCCAAGAGTGCAGAGTCTATATATGGTGTATATATATATATATAGCTTTAGAGAGAGAGAGAGAGGACCTGTACTTTTCATTTTTCAAGAACCTTCCTTGAAAGGTGTAGGCTAATTATGGGGTTATGGTAGCAAATCTTCTCACTCACTCATTCACTTTCTTTAGCTTTATTTATTATTTCAAATAATTTCCTTGGTTGGTTGGTTGGTTCTTTGTGTAATCGCAAGGTTTCTGAATGTCCCTATGGTCATGAGAAGAAAAGCACAAGTGAGGCGTCTCAGTGTGCTGTGCATATAAAAAACATATAGACAAGTATGCTTATCCATGATCTGTAGAAACTTTAGAGAGAGAGAGAGAGAATGGTGGAGATAGAAGAAGAAGAAGAAGAAGAAGAAAAATTAAAGGATTATTGAAATCCTCTTTATTGAAGAAGAGTTTGGGAGACGAGTGTCGTTGGCACTTCCATCTTTACTTTGTTCTCCAGACAGCAAGATAGATGCCTGTTGCTTCGCACATTTCACTTTTCTCTCTTTTTTAGTATTATAATTATTATTCATGAAAAAACACATCCATGAGTCAAAAAAATGTCTAAACTCACACATGGCAATGTCAATTTTTTAGGATAAAAAGCTCATAGCGCTCATGCACAATTTTCTTTTCTTTTGCTTTTCTTTTAATAAATTCAATTCTAAACACAGTCTAAAATGATTCTTAATGAGTTAAAAATTATTGTAAAAGGAATGGGAAAGAAAAAAAAAGGAGAAAATAAAATAAAATAAAAATTTATATAGCAATTTTAAACAGTTGTCTAGAAAACTTCTGAAGTTCAAGCAATATCTTGAAAAGATTAATTAGGAATGATGCAGAAGAGAGGAAAGCTCAAAGATGATGTTTGTGTCATAAAAATAATATAAAAAAAGGTTTCGCTATTAAACTTCTACACTATATTTAGATTTTGAATTTATAGAAAGAAACAATAATGAAAGGGGAAAAAAATGAAGCGAAAGAAGCCTTTTTTTTTTTTTTTGTATTTCTTTTTGTTGGGTTAAGGAAATGAGTGGCAGATGAATAAATATTTGTCAAAATATCAAATTGGGTTATACATAGTACAATCCTTAATGCTAGACCACTTCGGATAAGTCGTAGACAAATAATTTTCACCAAATCCTCAAGAGAAAATTAAGAATTAGTTACATATTAGGGGTGGTTCAGTTGATAGTTTGTTATCATGTTAAGCATAGTGTCTCAAATTTGATTCTTCATCATGCCTCTTTGTGGTCAATCATGTTGTATGGTTATTTAACTTTCATTAACAATTTCAAAGGAAGCCTGACAACTTCTTTTCTTTTCTTTTTTTATTTTTTATTTTAAGAGAATAAAAACTTCATGGGCAAATTGCACTACACTCTCCGCCAAGTTTTTAATAAATACAAGCATTTCCCTTTAATTTCTTAAGTTACAAAATATACCAACATTACATCTCTACCCTTGAATTGACGTGGTTACCAGAATTACATCTTTAGTCAACTCTTTCACTTCCGCTGCTCTCTCACAATTGATCACCCATCCACTACTACCATTAGCCTACCATAAAACCAACTGCTCACCTCGATCACGAGGCCAATCACCAATAAGTAGGCCCCATCTCCTATTGGAGCAAATTTTCATCAGTATAGTGGTATCTACTTCAGCTACTCGGATTTAAAATTTATAGTGGAACCTTAAATTGAGACCACATGTCAAATTCTCTGTTATTTTGGGTGTTTAACACTACATATTCATTAATTCTCTCCTTAAGAAGACTTTCCGAAGTCTCTCTCATTTTGGTTTAGCAAAGTGGATTTTAGAAAATGGACTTTTCCACTGTCCATTTCAGCTCTTTTAGTCACTCCATTCGATCAACCAATGGTTAATCTCCACATGTCTACTACAGAACTCAAACCCCACAGCTATGAAATTCAATATATGTTTTTCAAATTTTTTAACACATTCAATGTTCGGTGGGGGATTCAAACTAATTCATTAGGACCTTTAGTTCTTTTCAATCACTTCGTTAGTTGGATAACTTTTTGGTGACTTCTTGTATTGTAAACACTCTTGAGTCAAAACTGGGCACTTTGTTATTCATGGTATCTCACCTAAAGAGCTGAATGTATGAGAAGCTATATGTTTGAGTGTTTAAGCTATATGTATGAGAAGCATTAATAATTTATTGCCACTAGAAATTGGGACACATTCGATACGTGTGTGACTTGGATTATGCAATTATGTAAAAAGTTTAAGTTAATATAAGTTTCAAATTATAGTTTAAACCCAAAAAAATTGAAAACACATGTATCTGATAAATCGTGTACTTTTAGTTTTTATAAAAAATAAAAAAAATTGAACGTATACCCATTGGAAAAAAAAATTGTAAAAATCCATAAATCCAAATATTCACATTGGAAAACAAAGATACACACCCATAATCACCCATCTTGGTTTTCAATGTTAACGCAAAATAAAAACTTCCTGGCAACCCATACGCCTATATGTTGGAATCCACCCACAATTTGACTTGCCGATAGAAAGGAATCCTCCATGGAGACATGATGACTTGTGAAAGGAAATTTTTTGAAGGACAAAAAAATTGTATAGTTGTAAGTAAACCAATTTTGTGGAAAGTGGGATGATCGTAAAAAAACGTGGCTTTTCATTCTGCAAATAAACACTAAAGATAGGATACTGCACTTCAGAAGTCAAACGGACAAAGAAGATCAGATATAGATTTATCCAAAAAACTAGAGGTTGGGTCGACGATAAAGCCAGTTGGTAGATAGATATATATACATACATATATATATATATATATTTATACATAATAAAACCTAAGAAAGGAATGACTGTAAAAAATTACCGAAGAAAAAATGGCAATAATGTACAATGACGGAATGAAAGACGTAGTTGAATGAAATTGTGAAACTCTAGTTGAATGAAGTCAATCTGCTGATGTAGAATGAAAGACGTAGTCAACGGCCAACCGAGAATTGTGAAACTGTAAGGAGTTGTGATTGCTTAAAATACTCGGGCAATTGGGGTTATGGGGGCTATACAAATCGTTTGAGGTTTCCATGTATGCCCTTGCCACTAATGGTGAAAGACAGCCTTTTTAGTGGGATTTGTTCAATTGGTTACGGGCAAGCACCACAATTATCCTCCATACAACGTCATAATCCAAAACATGCTCCTCCCTTCATAGTATAGATATATCTTATTTATCTTATAAAATTAATCTTATCTTTTATCTATACTATATATTACTACTAGTGAACTCGTGCTATACACGAAATGAAAATAATATATACTAAATATAAATTTTTTATAAAAAAAAATATTAAATAACATTATGATTACACTAAATTATAATAGTAAATGTAGTCCTAAAATAAAAGATTAAAAGTTGATTGTAATAAATAAATTAAAAAAAAAAAACTTTAACGGCCATTAAGAAATTGAGTTACAGTGTGAACATTCTAATTTTTTTACCTTAAAATCTTGCTAAAGGACTAAATTAATCTAGTGAATAAGTTATACATTTTAAATGATTTATTTAATTAAGTACATTTAATAGTGCACATATAACTACCTAAAATTGATAATTTATCTAAAAAAGAATTTGAATTTTTTAGTGAGGGAGATTTGATTTATCTAGGTTACTTTAGTTTTAGTAAATTTTTTTAATAATTATGAATAGAAGGCAAAGTTTTCTATATTTTATGGTTAGAATGAGCCATACAATATTCATGTTTAGGTGGACACCTAACAAAAAATTTAGTCATCAACCAATTCCTTAATATATAGTATAGATAAATTTATCCTTCTTAAAAAAATTAAAGGGGATTTGAATAGGAAATTCCCCAATTTTCAATTAAACAAAAAAGTTTCTAAAATTATAAGAAAAGAACCTAAGAAAATTTAAAATAAGAATTCTAATATCTTCGACTTTATGTAAAACTTTTCAAAATAACATGAGATTTTAGTAAAGGTTTATTAATCATTAGAAAAAAGTAAAAGTTTGTATGGTTAAACCAATATTATTATAACTCATGTATTATTAGTAATTTAAAATTTTAAAAAACTAAGAAAATTGGATTAAGTTTTTAATATCACAGGTCCAACAATGTATTGCTATAGTATAGATATATAGCTATAAATACACATTATGTTAGTCCAAATAACCTAAAAAATATGTCAAAACTTATAATTAAAATGACAAGTGTTATTTTAATATTACCAAAATTTTAATTTTCAATAATTTTAAGGGAGTGATTTTAGTAAATAAATTCCAGTTTGAATTATGAAAGAGATTTTAAGGAATATTTTAGGAAAGTATGATAAAATTATATTTTTTTAACCAATCAAACTATAACAATGTTACTTTAATATTACAAAAAATTTAAATTTTAGAAATTTTCAAGGAGTGACTTTAGGAAATATATAATAAGAATTAAAGCTCCATCTACATATTATATATAACACTATTGGTGAGAGTTTTTAAGCTAACCAATCAAATTGCAACATGTAATATTTTAATATTACAAAAAATAAAAAATCTGTAAAAATTAGATTGGGAGTTTAAGGCTCAAAAACCTCCTAACATATTACTATAATATATAGTATAGATAGCAATAGATTAAAAGGTCTTTGAGCTGTAAACTCCTAATTCAATTTTTAAAGATTTTTTTATTTCTTGTCATATTAAAATATTACATGTTAGAATTTGATTGGTTAAACTAAAAACTCTAACCAATAGAATTATATATAGTATGTAGATAAAGCTTTAATTCATACTATATATTTCCTAAAGTCACTCACTTAAACTTTCTAAAAATTTAATTTTTGTTAGTATTAAAATAACAATGTTACAGTTTGATTGGTTAAAAAATATAACTTTATCATACTTTCCTAAAATCTTTTTCAAATTCAAACTATAATATATTTACTAAGCTCACTCTCTTAATATTACTGAAATTTAAAATTTTGGCAAAATTAAAATCACACTTATCATTTTAATAATGACCATTGACATATTTTTTACGTTATTCAAATTAACATAATGTGCATTTGTAGCTAATTAGCTATCTATTTATACTATAGTAATACGTTGTTGGACTTGTGATGTTGAAAGATCCAATCTAATTATTTTTATTTTTTAAAATTTAAAATTACTAATATTATATGTGTCATAATAGTATAGGTTTAACCATAAAATAAAAAACTTTTATTTTTTTTTAATGATTAATAAACCTTTTACTAAAATCTAATGTTATCTTGAAAAGTTTTACATAAAATCCAAAATATTAGAATTCTTATTTTAGATTTTCTTAAGTTCTTCCCTTATATTTTAGAAATTCCTTTGTTTAATTAAAAATTGTGAAACTTCCAATTCAAATCCCTTTTATTTTTTTTAGAAGGATAAATCTCTCTATACTATATATCCAGCAATTGGTTGCTAACTGAATTTTTTGAATTCTTAAATAATAATATTAGACGTCTCATTCTAACCATGCAATATAAAAAAAATTTTCTTCTATTCATAATTATTAAAATATTTACTAATACTCAAGTAATCTAGGTAACTCAAATCTCCCTCACAAAAAAAATTCAAATTCTTTTTTAGGTAAATTATCAATTTTAAGTAGTTATATGTGCACTATTAAAGGTAGTTAATTAAGCAAGTCATCTAAAATGTGTAACTTATACACTTGATTAATGCAGTCCCTTAGCAAGATTTTAAAGTAAAAAAATTAGAATATTCATACTAAAACTCAGTTTCATAATAGGTATTAAGGTTTTTTTAATTTTATTACTATCAACTTTTAATACTTTACTTTAGGACTATATTGACTATTATAATTTAGTGTAATCATATTATTAGTGTATACAATTGATAATTTATTTTTCATAAGAATTTTAAGAAGTATATATTATTTTCATTCCGTGCATAGCGCAGGTTCACTGCTAGTATATATATACCTCTTACAAAATTAATACGGTGGGTTGAATAAATGAATAAATTCAATAATTATCTAACAAGAGTTATTTAATCAATTGTCTTTATGGTGTGACATTTCAAAACTATCAGAGCAGTTAGAATGCCACGTAAGAGAGAAGATAAATATAATGGCGAATACAACTTATATATATATATATATATATATATATATTCCTATCTCACAATGGTCTAAACCCATCTCACGTGCCCTATTAGTGGGTGAACAATCTAACACTTGGTGAATTCTGCTTCACAATGATAGGAAGAGCCGACATCGAAGGATCAAAAAGCAACGTCACTATGAATGCTTAGCTGCCACAAGCCAATTATCCTTGTGGTAACTTTTTTGACACCTCTAGCTTCAAATTCCGAAGGTCTAAAGGATTGTTCGGGCATGTTTTCACAGTTTGTATTCGTACTGAAAATCAGAATCAAATGAGTTTTTACCCTTATGTTCCACACAAGATTTCTATTCTCGTTAAGCTCATCTTAGGACACCTGTGTTATCTTTTAACAGATGTGCTGCCCCAGCCAAATTCTCCACCTAACAATGTCTTCCGCTCAGATTGGCCTAGCATTCTTTGAATGCTAGTGTAAGCACCTCATTTTTGCCCGCTTAGCAATCTCCAGCCCGACCGGATCCAATTTCAAACATCACAACACGTAATAACCCAAGCCGGCTCTTTCAAACTATAATTTAATTAACTGGTTGCTTCCAAGGCCTGTAAGGTCCAACTGAAGTTGAAAAGACCATTTTTGCCCCTAGGCATACCAGGCAGCTTTCCGAGACTAGACGATCTCGGGAACTAACGCCATCCAGGCAGCTTTTCGAGACTAGCCGGTCTTTAGAACCAACACCATCTAGGTCGCTTCCTGAGATCGAACCAACACCTTATCAAATTCTAAACGGTTCACTTTTGGCGCCTGCTAACCCGTCAATGTCGAATGTCCGTCATCCGATAGTTCTCCGAGACCAAGTGATCTCGGGGATTAACACCACCCTACAAGTAGCTTTTTGAGATCGGGCAATCTCAGGAACCAACACCATCCTACAGGTAGCTCTTTGTAACCGGGCAGTCTCAGGGACCAACACCGCACAAGTAGCTTTCCAAGACCGGGCGGTCTCGGGAACCAACACCTAGGTCAACATCAACACTTGCTAGCTCGACTTGGTGAAAAATGACCACACCTATCCCTTAGAGCTCTAGGCACGTCTTAAAAAAGTTTAAAATCCCTCAAAATGGTAAGTCCACCCTTTCAAAGTGTTCCTGGATAGTTAGGCGTACTCAATAAGGCACTATATCCAATTCTGGTCCCATCCCAGTCAGCTTTGGTTAAAATGACCATTTTGCCCCTAGGCACTCCAGCGCAATACAAATCCCACCAAACAGTGAAAATGTCTTCCAAGACCATCCCCGAATAGTTCGGCACGCTTAACATGACACTCTAATCCATCCTGACCCTTTTCAACCAAGCTCAGTCAAAATGACTGTTTTAACCCTGGCGGCCGGAACGCACCCCGAAACTACACCGGCTCTAGGTATCAAACAGCAGATCTCATCATACACCCTTGTTTAACCCAATGTAAGCCCTGCGACTCTAAACACTCACGACTTAATGAAAGTTCCCTTGAGCATCTCGTAGACGCTTCGCTAGGGTTATCTTTTCTCTCAATTCCCTGGTTATAACGCACCGTCAAGTGACTTGAAAAATGCATCAATTAGGAAATTTTCAAAAGCTTGACCATAGGTCTTTCCATCGATACGGCTCAATTGAATAGATCGCTTGTCGGATCCCCCGATCACATGGCTCAAAAACTGCCACTTTCAGTAACCCTTGGAGCATCTCACAGACGCTCCGTCAAGGTTGTCTTTTTTTTAATTCCCTTATTATAATGCACCATCAAACGACTTGAGAAATGCGTAAATTAGAGAATTTCCAAAAATATTTTTAGAGCACTTTCCATCGGTACAGTTCAATCAAAAAGATTGCTTTCTGAAGACCTCGATCACATGACCCAAAAGCGGCTATTTTTTAACATCCATGGAGCGTATCACAGACGCTCTGCAAAAATTTGTTTTCATGCACACTTCCTGGGATGGTATCTTATTCTTTCGAACACCTTTCAAGCTTCCCAAAAATTCTAAGTTCTTGAGAAACACTAAGAGAATATCGTGGACGCAACTGATTTCCCTGAATCTTTTTTGGATTGCACAATTATCAAGGCAAAGCTTAAATGAACATTCCCGATGGCGGAGCGTATGCTACATGCACCTAGATTTTGATCAGATCAATCAAACTTTGTTTGCCCCCTAAGATTTAACCAGTACAAAGTGTACCGCGTGTCCTTTATTTTGTGGACCATAACTGGTACATATACTACATGCGCCAGCCCTCTCCAGATTGCCTATAAATACAAGCCTCCCCCTTTGCATATTTCAAGATCAAAAGCAGCAACGAAACTCTGCAGAAATATCCTCTAAACCTCGAATTTCCATATACATCTCACCCTTCAAACACTTAGGTTAAATTCCACCTCCCTCTAGCTCATACACCACACTTACAATGCCTTCAATGCCATAGAATATCCCATTCCAGCCCCTTCAAGCCTCTTTGAGGCCATTTAAGTTCAAGTTAAACCATCCATGGAAATTTGAAGGTGTTTGAAGGCAAATTGTGGTATTCTCTTTTACATTTTTTGTCATTCCCACTTTTCTCTTCTCCCTCATAGCCTACTTAGGCTATTCTCTATTTTAAACTTCATCTTCTACTCCCCTTTATTGCATGCTTGAAACAAGAGAGCTCCAAATTCATGCCTAGAGAAAAGTTTGTGAGAGCCACCGTGTAAGGAGATCTCTCACTAGCCTACTTTAAGATGGTATAGCCTTGGAACACCTTGCAATTTGGTGTGACCTATAGCCTTGTATGAATTCATGACTCCCTTGCATGTGGTTACCATGTTCATGCATTGCATGCTTCATGTCCACCATCATTTTGTAAAAATTCTCACTATTTCCATTTCTATGTCTTCTTAAAATTCAATATCCAAGTGATTTCTTAAAAATGATTTTAAGAGTTGGTTCCTTGAAGCCTAGGTCCATTTTCACATATTAGAAAACCCCATTTTTAAGCCCCTTGAACTTGTTTTGCATCTTCGTATTTTTTTGGATTTCTTGAGACATAAAATTAATTCTCAAACTCCTCTCTTCAATATTGATTTTTGTAGAATTCACTCTCTTGAACCTTGTGGTTGAAATAGTCCCTTGGAACCCTCTCTTAAGTGATTTTTCCATTATCTTAATCATATGAACCCTAGTTCATTAGAATTGGCTTCTACACCCCAAAAAAATAGTTTTCAAAACAACCCCTTTCAAAAAGGATTCTCAAAATTTTACTCTCTTTAATTGGCATAAAAATGATTTTCCTAAACCATTATTTTCACCTTAATTTTTAGAAATTTTGCTCTCTTGAATATTGTGGTTGGAATAGTCCCATGGAGTCCTCTTTGGAGTGATTTCCTTCAAAATCAATCATATGAACCCTTATTCTTTAGAATGGTCTTGAATCTCTTAAAAGTGGTTTTCCAAAACCTTCTTTTCAAAACTAATTTTCAAAGGTTCATTCTCTTTAACTTTCCAAGTAAAGAAGTCTTCAAAACTATTAATTCAACATTGATTTTCACAAAGTTTTACTCGTTTGAGTTAGTGGTTGAAATGGTTCCAAATCAACCCTCTCTTGAGTGATTTCAAAATGCTAACCATATGAACCCAACACTCACTTGTATGGTTTTCATAAAATGATTTTCAAAACACACTTTCAAGTTTCATGCATAAAGCCACCTTTCCAAAACCACTATGTCAAAACTCTAGTTCAAAACCACGTTTCAAAGTCACCCTTCAACCTTAAGTTAACTTGACCCTATGTTAACCAAACCCTAGGTTAATCTAACCTTAGTTAGTTGACCCTAGGTCAACCAAACCCTAGGTTAACCTAATCTTAGTTAATTAACTCTAGGTCACCTTAACCCTAGGTTAACCTAAACTTAGTTAGTTAATCCTAAGACACCTTAACCCTAGGTCAACCCAACCAAGGTTAGTAAGTTTCAAGGCTCCAATTCAAAGACCCCTTTTCAAATAATCTTTTAACTCAAAAACCATTTTCATAATATACTTTAAAAAACCATCATGCTCTCTTGAGATTTCAAAAATCAACCCCAGAACCTTTTCAAATATTCCTATACTCTATCTTCAAAAATGTCTCCAAGAAGTTCTCTTAAACTTGTCAAAACTAAAATGGCAAGACACTTAACATTTTTCAAAACTAATTTCAAATTGTTTTCAAGAACTCACAACCCTAAAGTGTCCCTAACCTTTTATGGTTAGGGATTCCAAAGGAACGTGATACATTAAATACAACCTTCAAGGTTGTCCATATTAGGATTCCAAAATCCTAAATACTTTCAAAAACCCCTTTCAAAAATGAATTTTAAACATCACATTCTTGAAACAACCCTAATCCTTCCATGGTTAGGATTGTTCAAGTGCTAGTGAGACATTCAAAACGAGTTTTATAATCCTAAAGCTTTAAAAAACCAAAGGGAAATTTCTAGCTCATTTTTCAGACATGTTTTCAAAACTCATAGCCATAGAGGAGGCTAATTCTTCAATGACTAACTTCTTAAAGGTGATGAAACATTAAACATGCCTTTCATAAGGTATTGAAAAACTAATTTCAAAAGCCTTTCGAAGACAAGTTCGTAAGGGTATTTTCAATCTAAACTCTACCTCCAAAATTTTCAAAACAAGACTTCAAAATATTTTCAAAACTCCCTTGAGTTATTCCAAAACCTTTCCAAAACTCTCTTGAGTTGTTTTGAAAACATTTCAAAACTCCTTTGAGTTAATTTCAAAAACATTTAAAATCATCTTCAATCCCGATTTCAAAAACACTTCAAACATCCCAAGTCCTATTTCAAAGGCATTTTTCTAAACTCTCAAGTTCTCTTTTTCCAAAGACTCTAAAGTGTATTCAAAACTTTTCAATGGCCTCAATGCGTCTCTTTTCTATCGAGCCCTTACTTGAACTACGAATGACCTGATTCTTGCCAAATGAGATACGTAGGCAACCTAAAATGGTGTGGTCATAACCTTTATTTCAACCCAAGTTCCCTTTTCCAAATTTTCTATCAATTTAAGATTTCTATTTCAAATCCTTTCAAAGTTTCTATATTTTTAAATATTTTTTCCAAAACTTATATCATGCGCCATTCATCTAAAAAGTGATGATCAAACCCCATTTTCAAAATTCTAAAGTGAATATTGTCGCGCCCAGATTTTTTGCGCTCGAGGAATACTCACCCAAGCGGGAAAAATGTTGTGCTCTCTCGTTAGAACTCACCCTCCTAGAAGAATGAGTACGACTAGATTTGAATTGAAAATTGGTTTGAATAAAGGGCTTCTGAAAAAGATTCGGAGTCACCACCTAACTTGATTAAGGTGAGTTAGGTCACCTAAAAACTAAGCATAGTCCGAAAACTACACTTAAGGTTTTGAAAAACGATTTTAAAAATATCTCCTAAAGAGAGGGTTTTTTAGGAAAACGGGTTGTTTGGCAACCTTTGGAAAACATTTAGCCCTTTTTAGAAAAATAACTCCTTTTGGTCTTTCGAAAACAGTAATCTAGGTTCGGAGGTTGGTTACGTGTAGGGAAGACGCACTAAGCTATCACCCTACCCCGCCCTTTCGGTACCTACATGTCAATCTACCCTAGATTCACCTATGAGAGTCTTTAATTAACTAATGGTTCAACCCTATTCACTTTGAAAAAACAATGTTTGAAAACTAATATGATGCAAGATATGCAAGCAATAGAAAAGAATTGAAAAATAAATTTGAAAAGAGATTGCTTTGATTTGAAAATAGATTTGAAGAAATAGAATTGAAATTGGAAAGTTTGAAAATTGAAAATAGAAGTTTGAAAATAGAAATTTTGAAATTGGAATTTGAAAATTGATTGGAATTTGAAATGTGGAAAGAATTTGGAAACCACACCCATGAGGGTGGAATTGAAAGTTTGAAAAGTATTGTGACCGCACCTATGAAGGTTGCCTACGTATCCCTTTGGGGGAATCAGGTCAGTCGTAGTTCGGACAAGAGTCCGATTGAAAAGAGATTGATTTGAAGAGAGAGATTGGATTGGAAGAAAGAGATTGAATTGAAAATTGGATTTGATTTGAGATTAGAAAAGGAGATTGGAAATTGAAATTGGAAAGATTGGACTTGTTTTGGAAAGATTGATTTTGGAAAGACTTGGTTTTGGGAAGAAGGAGGTTTAGGAAACCTAGACTTGAGATTAAGAAAGATTGGATTGGAATGTTGGATTTGGAAGATTTGGAAGGATTTGGAAACTTGAAATTTAGAAAAGATTTGGATTAGGAAAGTTTCGAATTAGGAAAATGTTATCTTTGGAAAGTTTCATTTTTGGAAAGTTCCGAGTTGTGAATTAGAAAAGTTTTGGTTTAGGAAAGTTTCAACTTAGGAAAGTTTTGAATTAGGAAAATTTTCAAATTAGGAGAGTTTCGAATTTAGAAATGTTTGAAAAATGGAAGTTTTGATTTTGGAAAGTTTTGAAATTAGGAAAGTTTGGAAATTGGAAAATTTTAAACTTAGGAAAGCTTTGAATTTAGAAAGTTTTGAAATAGGAAAGGTTTTCAAATTAGGAAAGTTCCCAAATTAGGAAAGTTTTGAAATAGGGAAGTTTTGAAAATTGGAGAGTTTAGAATTTGGAAAGGTTTGAAAAAGGAAAGTTTTCAATTTAGGAAATGTTTGAATTAAGAAAGACGTTTTGAGTTTAGAAAAGTCTTAGATTTGGAAAGATTTGAAATTTTGGAAAGTTTAGAATTTAGAAAGATTTGAAATTTAGAAAATTTAAGATTTAGAAAGTTTTAGGGTTTAAGAAAATCTTGAGATTAGGAAAGGTTTGAGGTTAGGAAAAGTTTGAAAACTTAGGGTTGAAAAGTTAAGATTTGACAAGAGGGTAGATTTAGGAAAGAGTTGAATTAGGAAAGATTTGAAAGTTGAGTTTTAAAATTTAGGAAAGATTTTTATGTTCAAGTTTCGGAAACTTAAGATTTAGGAAAGTGGAAGTTTAGGAAGGTTTTGATTTAGGAAAGAATTGGATTTTAAAATTTAAGGAAAGATTTAAAATTTAAATTTAGGAAACTTATGGTTTAGGAAGGAATTGAATTAAGAAAGGTTTGGATTAGGAAGGGATTGGATTTGGTTTCTAAAAGAGAAAGGTTGGATTTTGTTTAAAAAAATGGAGGACGGGATCTAGTTTCCTAAACGGGGAGATTGGATTTGGTTTCCTAAAAGGGAGACAGGATTTGGGAAGGATTTGGAAAAGGAGATTCTAGAAACCCTAGATTTGAAAAATTATAGTTTTGACGTAGAAAATAGGTTTTGAAAACATGTATATTTTTTTATGTGAAAACATGAGGTTTTGGAAACCTAGGTTTGGGACAAAGGTTGAAAACCATGTTTTTGGAAAGAAAATTAGGGTTTCCCAATTGCGAGTTCTAGGGCTTGACTTGGGCTCTAAGAAAAGAGTTTTTAGAAAGTGTGTTTTTAGAAACGTAGATTTTCTAGAAGGGAGTCCTAGGGAGGAATTTTGGAAAGTGAATTTGGAAAGAGAGTTTTTGGAAAGAGATTTTAGAGAGAAGAAGTTTTTTGGAAAGCATGTTTTTGGAAACGTAGATTTTGGAAGGAAGATCCTAGGGGGAAATTTCTAGAAGGGAGATTTTGGAAAAGAGAGTTTTTGGAAAGATTTTTAGGGAGCGTTTTTAGGAAGGTGAATCTAGGGAGAAGAATTTGGAAAGGAGTCGAAAAAGGGAGTTTTGAAAAATAGATTTTGGAAGGGAGTTTTTGAAAACAATTTTTGAAGAAGAGAGTTTTAGGAAAGTATGTTGAAAAAGAGATTTTTAGGAGGAAATTCTTGGAGAGAGAGAGTTTTTGGAAAGTATAAAAACATCTCACTTTCCTAAAGCGATTCTAGCCATAAGAGGGCTAGAACCACTTTAAGAAAGTGGTTTTGAAAACAACGTTTGAAAATATAGGCCAAAAGGCCACTTTTAATATAACACTTTCCTAAAGCAACCCTAGCCATGGAAAGGCTAGAATCACCCTAGAATTGTGGTTTTGAAAACGAGTTTTTGAAAAAGAGAATTTGATGCAAATTTCGAAAACAAGTTTGAAAACGGTTTTGAAAATGAGTTTGAAAATGAATTTTGGAAGATGCAAGACTATGATATGCACAATGCAATTTGGGGTCGTGAACATACAAGGTTAAGGCTTCACCACATAATCAAGGGGGTCGGACCCACGTGGTCTCTGGTTAGACTAGAAGAAAGCCCCTGACACGGTGACTCTCCACTAGTCCAATCCTACATATGGATCGGGAATCCCCTTGTTTCAAGCATGCAAAGAAAGGGCGGGAAAGAGATGGGGGATTAAAATAAAGAAAACCCAAGTGGGTTGGAGGGAGAAGAGAGAGGGGGGAAGTGCGAAAATTTAAATAGGGAGCCTACCTTGTTTCTTGTTTATTTTGCGCGCCGTGCGGTCTTCGGTCTTCGGTCTTCGGTCTTGATCTTTTTCTTCAACCTTCAAGGATTGTCTTCAAGCTTTAGATGGCAGCTCTTCAAGTCTTCCAAGGATGGTTGAAGGTTAGGGTATGAGTGTATGAGGGAGTGTATGAGTGTATAGGAGGCTAGGGTTTGGAAAACCTAGGGAGGCTAGGGTTTTGGAGGTGCTCGAGCTCTGTATATCGAAATATGAGATTCTTAGGTTAAGTTTGCAGACCCCTTTCACATTAAATGAGGCTCTGTATTTATAGAGGGAAGACAAGCCTGGCGCTTGTTGCAGTGGCGCCAGGGTAAAATTTACACTAGCGCCACTAGTAGTGGCGCCAGGCCATTTTTTGGCTTGGCGCCACTGCTAGTGGCGCCAGCCATTTAGGAAACAATTAAGGTCGGCAAGAAACGTATCTTTGACTAGATTTGGGCGCTTGTACTAGTGACTACCATGTAAACTTTAGCCTGGCTTCACTAGGAGTGACTCCGGAAAGTCCGGGAATGATTTGAAGGAGCGGGGAGTGACCCGGAAGGCCGGAAAGGAGCAGGAACACTTGAAATAGTGTCCTGGAGGTATTTGACTTGAAAAGTGAGGATAAGGTGGGTCGGAAAGGTTGACCGGGCCTTTAGGGGCAAAACGGTCAATCGGGCCGAAAACTGCCGGGGCGAACCCGGATTGTCCCAGAAGAAGACTTGGGATCTGGAAACATTATTTAGAATGTTCCCAGAGGTTTTCGGTTTGATTCCCAGGGCCGGCGTGGTCGGAAATGGAGACCGGCCCACCAGGGGCAAAACGGTCATTTTGCACCGGGTTTGCCGGAACTGACTCGGAATAGTCCGGAAAGGTAAAGGAAGGTCGAGAACACTATAAAAAGTATTCTCGGGACATTACCGGTTTGATACCCAGAGCCGGTGTGGTTGAAGAAGGAGACCGGCCCTCTAGGGGCAAAACGGTCATTTTGTACCGGGTTGGCCGGAACTGACTCGGAATGGTCCGGAAAGGTAAGGGAAGGTTGAGAATACTATAAAAAGTATTCTCGGGACATTACCGGTTTGATACTTAAAGCCGGTATGGTCGAAAAAGGAGACCGGCCCTCCAAGGGCAAAACGGTCATTTTGTACCAGGTTGGCCGGAACTGACTCGGAATGATCCAGAAAGGTAAAGAAAGGTTGAGAATACTATAAAAAGTATTCTCAGGAGGTTACCGGTTTGATACCCAGAGCCGGTGTGGTTCCCGGGGCGTTCGGATGCCTAGGGGCAAAATGGTCATCTTGACTGAAAAGTCTCAGAAAAGGTCCTAAGGGTAGTCTGGTCATTTTTCACCGAAGTGAGCTAACAAACATGGGTATTGACCTAGGTTTTGAGTGTTTCCGCCACTCGGACGGGGTTGAGTATTTCCGCTACTCGGACGGGGTTGAGTATTTCCGCTACTCGGACGGGGTTGATGATTTGTGAGTATTTCCGCTACTCAGACGGGATTGAGTATTTCCGCTACTCAGACGGGATTGATGATTTGGGAATATTTTCGCTACTCTAACGGTTGAGTATTTCCGCTACTCTAACGATTCTGTGAGTATTTCCGCTACTCGGACGGGGTTGTGAGTATTTCCACTACTCTAACGGTTTTGTGAGTAGTTTTGCTACTCGGACCGTCTCGAGGAATAAACTGTCTCGAGAGAGGGATTGGAAAGGGGTCTTACCGACTCCGAAGAGACGTGCCTAGATTGGAACCGTCTCGAGGAATAAACTGTCTCGAGAGAGGGATTGGAAAGGGGTCTTACCGACTCCGAAGAGACGTGCCTGGATTGTGAGTGTTTCCGCCACTCTAACGGTTTTGTGAGTGTTTCCGCCACCCTCACGGTTTTGTGAGTGTTTCCGCCACTCTGACGGTTTTGTGAGTGTTTCCGTTACTCTGACGGTTTTGTGAGTGTTTCCGCCACCCTAACGGTTTTGTGAGTGTTTTGCTACTCGGACCGTCTCGAGGAATAAACTGTCTCGAGAGAGGGATTGGAATCGGAATAAGAAAGGACAATGCCCCTAAGGGCATTTTGGTCATTTTGCCTCTATTTGGGCCTGACAGGCCCACGAAGCGATGGAAAGATGGAATTTGAAACTAGAGAATTGGATTCGATAGGAATATGCCCAAAATGACTTGAAAACAAGTCTGGACGGAGTGTAGACTGCCGAGCGGTCAAAAATGGGGTGCTTACAAATATTAAGTGGATAATAGTAACCGGTTTTTCAAGTGAGTGAATTAAGGGTGATTGGACATGTAGGTACCGAAAGGGCAGAGTAGGGTGATGATCTTTGGATATCTTCCCTACACATGACCAACTCTTGAACCGTAGATTTCTATTTCGAAGATCAAAATTGGAGTCATGTTTTCAAAAGGGCTTTCAAAAGGTTGTCAAGACCTATTTTCCAAAAAACCTTCTTAGAAGGGCATTTTCAAAATCTTTTCGAAAAATCTAAGTCTAGTTTTTGAATTACACTTAGTTTTAGGTGACCTAACACATCTTTAAATATGTTAGGTGGCGACTCCAAATCTTTTATAAAAAACCCTTGATCAAATCAATTTTAAGTTCAAAACTAGTCGTACTCATCCTTCTAGGAGGATAAGTTCTAACAAAAGAGTACCGTGTTTTTTCCCGAGCTAAAAATGACTTGGTTAAAAACCGGTGCGCGACAACTAGTTTGCAAGGTTTCAGTTGTTTACTTCAAATTTATTCCTAAGCATTAATAGTGTGAGATATAGATCTATCTTCTAGTGGATACATTTTTAAGTGCAATAGAGTCTAAAATATAAAAGTAATGAACAATTTGGTCCCCAAGGCTGTTAACTCTATATTAAAAGAAGAAAAAAAAACCCTAAATACAAAAACATTTGTTGACGAAAAAGCCACAACCAAGAGGAGAGTGTGAAAGCTATTGTTTTTCATATAACCCAGCCATAAACGGATTTTGCATATTTTCATATCTAGGATTTACATATCTCAATGCCCTAATGCCAATTGAAAAACTTTCTTCACCATCTATAAACCCATTGGCTGGGCATTATCCTAAGTTTGGCCATTTACTATCCATCATAAAATTTTTCCATAGGATTTTCTAATCAAGTGTAGAGTAATAACATGCAAAGTACCAAAGATCCAAAAAAAAAAAAAAAATTATTCATTTAAAGCTACACTTCTCTTTTTCTGATCATGAGACATGGGGTTGTTTGCTTGTATTTGAAACATGATCATGATTTATTGATATTCTCATTTTGTTGGAATATGAGAATTTGCGCATGAAACAATGATTTCTATTGGTTGATCATGTTTATTTAGTATTTTATGGGTGTCACACATTGGTCATTAAATTATTTTCAACTCTTTTACTAGTTCAGTCAACCTTGTATGTTACGATTCATATTGAATGATTATGGTTTGTCTCTATTATGTATGAGCAACCTCGAGGAACCCTATAAAGCTCTTCACCACCCTTGTACCCTAAAGTCACATTTGGATGCTGAATGGGTTAAGGGGTATAGGGTTGTTCCATAGGATAAGGCAGAGTTAGTTATTGTAAGCACCTTATTTCGCTCGCTCAATAATTTTCGGTCCAGAGAGCCGTTTTAAGTCAAAACACCTATTCTACTAAAACATCAAAACATTTGTCAAGCCCCTTGAGGCCTTCCAGAGATCAAATGAACATTTCAAGACCAAGACAATCATTCCCTGGCCCAAATGGTCATTTCAGGATCAAGACGACCAAAATGTCCCTTGGCATTCCTTTGCGCCCTTAGGCGTTCCAGGTAGCTTTCTGAGACATGTCGGTCTTCTAAATCAATCACTAAAACCATTAGAGTGGCGGAACTACTCACAAACTATCTCGCCGTTAGAGTGGCAGAAGCACTCATAAACCCGATCAAGATGACCATTCTGCCCTTAGGCTACTTGGCACATCTTTCGTGAAAATAAAAAGTCCTTAAGACAGAGAGTCCACGCTTAAACTACCTCTAGACAATTTGACATGTTCAAGATGTTAGTCAAATCAACTGCGAACTCGTTCCGGTGGTACACGATTAAGATGACCATTTTGCCCCTAGGCAGCCTAACACGTCTTTTGAGAAAGTACAAAGTGTTGAGTCAATGCCTTGATTTTGATGATAACAAAACATGGTTAAATGATCTAATAATTCTACTTAGTGTGCAGATGAATTATTAATTAGATCTTGACTTGAAGCTTATCATAATAAAGGATTTATGATGAAAAGTATGATGAAGTGATGTATTTTACAAAGGTGATATTATAAGAAGAAAAAGAAATTTCAAGTTGATGAAAATCCTAGATTGAAGATTGATAAGCATGAAAGAATAGCATATTCAACAATGGTGATTTTATAAGGGAATGAAGATGATGGATATCAAAGAAGAAGAATGAAAATGATCAAAGTCTTGATTTAAAAGATTGAAGACTTTGAGTACTTGAAGACATCTTGCAAGAATGGAAAAAGAAGAGACCAACTCAAAAACATAAAAGCTTTCTTGATAGATGTAAAGATGTCTTGAAGACATGGAAGGAATCACAAGATTTGGAAAGCTTTCTTGAGTTGTTGAAGTCCATGGAGAAGCCATGTTGATTGAAGAAATGAAGATTCTAAGTCGTAGAAGCTCTCTTGAAGATATTGAAGAAGACTTGAATCAATGGATGAAGCTATGATAATGGAAGAGCTCTACAAGTGATGAAAATGAAGAAAACTCACCTTGAATGGATTAAAGATATTCTTGGAGTCATCTAATCTTGAAGAAGTGTTTGCAAGCTTTAAAAAGCCTATTTAGATGATCCTTGAAGAGATTGGAAGCTTTGAAAAAGAATGAAGAAAAGTTGCAAAAATATGGATTTTTGGAAAAAGGGTCGACTCCTCAAGTTAAAAGAGCCGACTCATTCGAACAGAGCCTTAGAATTCTGCTGGAAGCTTAAAAGAGTCGACTCCTGGCCAAAAAGAGTCGACTCATTGCAACAGAGAACAAACAATTCTGCAGACTGCTGAAAAGAGTCGACTCCTGGGACAAAAGAGTCGACTCATTTGGACAGAAACTTGAAAAATCTGCTGAAATGCAAAAAGAGTCGACTCATTGTGAAAAGAGTCGACCCCTAGACCGTAACGGCTAGTTTTCTGACAGACGGTATGGGCAAAACTTCAACCAAATCTTCTCCCATACTTCTCCAACGGCTAGAATCGATCCATACCTATATATATGAGATACATACAGCTTCAAAGAAGAGGAGAAGAGCAATCATACCATTCATATCAAGTGCTTGAAGCTAAAAATCACCTGCACCTAACTGTTACATATTTTTGCTGAGTGTTTAAAGTTATCCATTGAGTTGTATTCATTTGTATACTCACTAGAAGAGTCACTCTCTGTATAATCTTCATTCATTCTTGTTTGGGTGGGTTTGTAACCTTGTAAGTTTAAGTGTTCTTGGGAAAAACACTTGTAAGTTTAAGAGAAGCTTGGACAAAATCTCTTGGGTTTTGAAAGCTTGGGAAGAAGCTTTTGTAAAGAGTGAGCTGGGCACTCGTGGCACAACCAGCGGCTGTGTAAGGAGTATTGCATAGTGGAATTCCTTCGAAAGGATCGAAGAAGAGAGGACGTAGGCAAGGTTGGCCGAACCTCTATAAATCTGGTGCATATTTCTTCTGCCTCTGTTTTGCTTACTTGCTCATTATGCATGCTTGCAAATACTTGTTCTAATGTACACTTCATTTGCTTGATACTTATACTCTGATTATTTGTTACTAAAATACATAAACGATTTTTTTAGTTCAAATTCTTGTTAAAAATTCTATAAAACCCAATTCACCCCCCCTCTTGGGTTGCCTACTTGGGCCAACACAAAGTCATCAAGACGGTAAGACCACCCTTGACACTATCTCTAGACAGTCTAGCACATTCGAGATGCAAATCAAATCGACTCAGACTCATTCCAGTGATACCCGGTTAAGATGACTATTTTACCCTTAGGCACCCCAACATGTCTTTTGAAAAAGTAGAAATTCCTCATGACGGTAAGGCCATCCTCAAAAACTATCTCTAGACAGTTCAACACATCCTAGTTTCCAAATAAAGTCCAACCCAACCATAGTCCGACAGGCCTAGTCAAACTAATTGTTTTACCTCTACATGCTCGAGCGCATTTTCAAGACCACATCGGCTCCGAAAACTAAACCAGCCCCTACCTAGACACCCCGAAGAGGGTTCTTAACATTTCTAAGCAAGTCCCTTAACTTAAAACACACTCTAGTCAATAAGAGCTTCAAGAAGCGCATCACAGATTCTTTTTCAAAGCCAACTTTTCCTTCACTTCCGGAACTAAAACAACCGTCAAAAGATTGACAGAATATGTGAATTATAGAATTCCCAAAAGCTTGAGCAATAGGCTTTCCATCAGTTCAATTCGATTGTCAGTAACATCACCTAAGGGTTGTGATTAAACAGCTCAAAGTAGGGGACTTTTGGAAACTTGGGAAGCAAATGATAGTCATTTTCCATTTCCTATGTCAAATCCCAATTCACTTATTATAATGCACTGTCAAACGATAAGCAAAATGTGTAAATCAGGGAATTCCATGAAGCCTTTCCAGAGGGTTTTCCTTTAGTACGATTCGATCAAAGATGATCACTTCCTAAAGGCCACAATCGTATGGACAAAAAATAGCCATTTCGAGAAACCAAGCAATCGTCTCGTAAATGCTTCCAAAAGCGTATCTTTTAGCATGCTTCCCAACGCATTTTCTCCATTAACCAAGATCATTCAAAACTTTTGAGAAACATCAAAATTCAAGAGAAACTGCAAGAGAACATCGTCAATGTGTTCGATTTCTCCGGATTCCCAAATGACACAAATATTGAGAAAGAGCAAGCGTAAAAGTTCCCGGTGAGGAAGCGTATGCTAGATACATCCAAATTTTCATTAGATCAATACATATGGTTGATGTAGCCCAAGTTTAATAAGTATAAGAGTGTCACATGGCACTCTCTAAGTGGCCAGGGCCAAACGCATGAAGGATATGCGTCTGGCAAAAATTTTGGCCAGACGCATGTCCTTTATGTGTTTGGCTCCAAGCAGTTTGCCCATAAGTACCAAGGCACCCCCTTTATATGGCTAGGACAAAAATTGCAAGGAAACTTAACAAAAATCAAAACAGAGAGCTTGAAAATATTTTTAGGTATCCAAAACACAAGTTCTTTGAGGATCAAGTCTTCATTTGCAGCTCCAAGGCCTAAGCAATGGTGGTATGAAGACCAAGTTATACTTATAGTTTAAATTCAAGTATCTCCCACTCTCCATTCTCCCTCCGAGCTTACTTGAGTTATTCTCCATTTTAATCCCTATCTTCTACCTCCCTTTCTTGCATGCTTAAAATAAGATAGCTTCAAGGCCATGCCTAGATGAAAGCCTATGAGACCCATAGCATCCGGGGATGTCTTATAGGCCTAGTTGTAGATGGTATGGCCTTGGAGCACCTTGATATGTGGTGAAGCCAAGCCTTGAATGATCATACCCTTTGCATTATACATGTTTAATGTTCACATCATGCATACTACGAGGTTGTTTTTGTATGTAAAACCCCTTTTCAAACCTCCATTGATGTCATCTTCAAAAGCTCTTCAAAGTTCATTTCTAAGTATTTTTGGAAAATGTCTTTCAAAAGCTCTTTAAATTAGTGCTTCTTTGGGTTCAAGCTAAAAACTTCTTGGACCCTAAAGTATATTCAAAACCTTCTAATCTCTATGTGGCATTGTTTGATAGAACTCTTTTAAGTTTGTGTTAAAATGCTTTCCAAAACAACCCTCTCTAGCGTGGTTTTCAAAAGTTTTGCTCTTTTGAGTTAGTGATTGAAATGGTTCCAAGGCAACCCTATCTTGAGTGGTTTCTAAAAATCAATCATATGAATCACATGCTCACTTGAGTGGTTTTAATAAGTCAAAAATGATTTTCAAAACAACCCTCTCTAGAGTGGTTTTCAAAAGTTTTGTTCTTTTGAGTTTGTGATTGAAATGGTTTTCAAGATAACCCTTTCTTGAGTGGGTTTCACAAATCAACCATATGAATCATATACTCATTAGAATGGTTTTAATATGTTAAAATAATTTTCAAAACATTCATCTCTAGAGAGATTTTCAAAAGTTTTGCTATCTTGAGTTTATGATTGAAATAGTTTTCAAGACAACCCTCCCTTGTGCGGTTTTCAAAAATCAACCATATGAATCACATACTCACTTGAGTGATTTTAATAAGTTAAAATGGTTTTCAAAATAACCCATTCTTGAGGGATTTTTCGAAGTGTTGCCTCTTGATTTGGTGTTAAAATGATTTCCAAAACAATTCTCTCTTGAGCGATTTTCTAAAATTTTGCTCTCTTGAGTTTGCATAAAAATTGTTTTCATTACCCACAACTCTTTTGAGTTGATTTTCTAAAAGAGTTTCACATGAAATCATAGCTTTCTTACATAAAATGACACTTTTTAAAGTGTTTTTCAAAAGTTCTTCACATAAAATTTTAAGATTTTCACATGAAATCATAATTTTTTAAGTGATCTCCCAAGTTTTGCCCTTAAAATGATACTTTTCGAGCCTTTCAAAAATACTAGGTTCGAAACCCTAGTTCAAAACCACTAGGTTCAAAACACTAGTTCCCAAAACCTAGTTTTTCTCTTTAGGTTTCAAAAACCCTAGGTTAACCTAACCTAAGCTAGTTAATCCCAGGTCAACCTAACCATAGGTCCCACTCCCAAGTCTTAAGTTCCAAATTCATTTCCACACTTGTTTTTCAAAATCCTCACTCTCTTGAGTATCCAAAAATAGTATTGACAAAACATTTTCAAATATTTTCTATAGTCTTCTAAAATTGTTTCCAAAAGCTCTCTTGAATTTGTCTTAACAAAAAATGGCTAGATACTTGGCATTTTCAAAACTAATTTCTAAAATGTTTTCTAAAAACTCACAACCCTAAGGATGGTTCTAACCTTCTCATGATTAAGGTCTCCAAAGGAAGGTGATATATTGATTGAAACCTTCATGTTCATATTAGGGTTCCATATCTGAAATGTTTTCAAAATCTCATTAAAAAGTGACTTTAAAGATTCACATCCCTGGGACAATTGTCGTTCTATGATTAAGATTTTTTAAAGAAAGTAAGATATCAAGTAGGGTTCTACAACGCTAAAGTTTTCAAAACACTTTTTAGCCCTTTTTTCTGAAAAGCATTTTCTAAAAATTATAAGCCTAAGGGAGTTTAGTTTGATCAATAACTAATCTCTTAAAGGTGATGAAACATTCAAACAAACCTTTTATAAGGCATGGAAAATGATTTCTAAAACTTTTCAAAGACAAGTCTTCAAGAGTCCTTAGTTTATTCAAATCCAAACTCCATTTCAAAACACTTCTAAAACTCATTTGAGTTTATTTCAAAAACATTTTAAAACTCTCTTAAGTGAGTTTTTTTACCAAAATAATAATAATTTTTAAATTTATTCTCAAAATGTTAAATTTCAAAAGGTATTTCTCATAATAAGGTAAAGCGCGATCTTGGGTTATGTTTTGAAGAGAGCTTGCAAAAGGCCGAAAAAACTGGGAGAGAACAACCTGTGTTTTTTGACAAAACACAAGTTGAACTTGTGTTTTGTTAGAAAATGCAGGTCCACTCCCCCTGGCTCTTTGACCCCCCCCCCCCCCCCCCCCCCAAAAAAAAAAAAAAAAAAAAAAACTCTGTCCTCCCTCTTTTTGTCAAATATGTGATTGCCTACTTTTTTTTATAAAAAAAAATATTATTATTAACAAGAAAACTAAAATTAGCACGGACTTTAAAGTATTGTTTCAGTCAAAACAAACACTTCAAAGCCACCTATAGAAATTCACACTTACCCATCGTTTTATGAACTAACAATCTGACTTGAAAATTTATCTAAAATGAAACTTGTAATTTCTGTTGCATATACGTATACCTTTTTTTTTTTTTTTTAAATAAGCATGTTGCATATACATACCCATATATTATGAATCTATAAATATATATATATATTTTTTTTTCCCTACAAAACTATAAAAACAGCTAATGAAAAAAAGTATTCAAGAATGAATGTGGCACCTAAGCTTTTGAAACCTTTTTTTTTTTCCAATAAATATTTCTGTAACCAATAAGCATGCTCTAAAAAAAAATTGATAATAACTTGCTCTTCCTTCATAGATCAGACTAGTGCAAATATATATGTATATATATATCACATAAAAAGTCCATACAAATTTTAGTTTTCTTGTTATTAATATTATAATTTTATAAAAAAAGTAAGCAATCACATATCTGGCAAAAAGAGGGAAGAGGAAGTGGGGGGAGCCAAAGAGCTAAGGGAGAAAGCGCAGGTTGGACATGCGTTTTCTGTCAAAATGTAGGCTCAACTTGCGTTTTGTCAAAAAACGCAAGTACAGCTTGCGTTTTCTTTAGGCTTTTTCGGCCTTTTGTGGCCTCTCTTCAAAATGCAACCGTGGGTTGTGTTTTTAGAGAAAACGCAACTAAAGATCGCATTTTATCTTATTGTGGGAATCGCGTTTTACCTTATTATGAGAAATACCTTTTGAAATTCAACATTTTGGAGATAAATTTAAAAAATAATATTATTTTGGTAAAAAACTCCTCTTAAGTTCAATTTCAAGAACATTTCAAAACTCTCTCAAATCCATTTTCAAGTTAACTCCACTAAGTTCAAATTTTAAAACCCTCCAAGGCTCCTTCGAGTCCATTTTTCAAGTCGTGTTCTAGCACGAACTACGAATGACCAGATTCTCACAAAATGAGATACATAGGGGACCTAAATAAGTGCGGTCATAACTATCATTTCAAGTCAAATATCTTTTTAAAACTTTTCTTTCCTCAAAATCCTTTCCCAAAATCAAATTTCAAAAATTTTCTATTTTCAAAAATATACATTGTACATCATTCATCCCAAAAGTGATAACTAAACCTTATTTTTTGAAAAAATATATAATAGATATAATGGATAAAAGTAACCAGACATTCATGAATATGTTAAGGGTGAATTGATATGCAAGCACCGAAAGAGCGGGGTAGGGTGATGATCTTAGAATATCTTCTATTCACGTAACCAACCACTGAACCATAAACTTCTATTTAGAAGACCAATATGGAGTCACATTTTAAAAAGGGCCTTAAAACGTTTTCAAAAGGTTGCTAAAAACCTTGTTTTCAAAAACCTTTCCTAGAAGGCATTTTCAAAACATTTTCAAAAAACCTAAGTTTAGTCTTCGGATTACACTTCAAGTGACCTAGCACATCTTTTACTATGTTAGGTGGTGACTCCAAATTTTTTTAAAAAGTTCTTATTCAAATCAAGTTTTTAAGATTAAACTCTCGTTGCACTTGTCCTTTCACGAAAGGATAAGTTCTAACAGAGAAAGTATTGTGTTTTCCTAACAAAAGATGCTCAAGCAAAAATTAGGGTGTGATGAGATAAATGACAACACTACTATGATTGGAAGATGTGCACTAGTTTAGAGTTTTGGATTGGTGGCTAGGGTGGATTACTACCACTGTCGCGCCCCAGTTTTTGGGTGTCCAATGTCCTTTTGGCTCGGAGACCCTAAAGCACGGAACTCTGTCACTAGAACTCGTCCTCCTAGAAGGACAAGTGCAACTAGGTTTGAAAATTGATTTGACTAAGGGCTTTTTAGAAAAATAGGAGTCACCACCCAACTTGATAAAGGTGAGTTATGGCACCTAAAACTAAGCATTAATCCGAAGATTAAACTTAGAGTTTTTGAAAAGGTTTTTTTTTTTTTGAAAACTCCCTCAAGAGAGGGTTTTTAAGAAAATAGGTTATTTGGCAACCTTTGGAAATATTTTTGCCCTTTTTGAAATAACTCCATTTTGATCTTTCGAAAACAGAAATCTAAGGTTCGGGGGTTGGTTACGTGTAGGGAAGATATCCTAAGATTATCACCCTACCCTGCCCTTTTGGTACCTACATGTCTAATCACCCTTTTGCTCACTCACTAGAATAACCGGTTACCATTGTCCACTTAATATCCACTTTAGAATTTTGAAAATGGGGTTTAGTCATCACTTTTCGGATGGATGATGCATGATGCAAGTTTTTGAAAAAAGTTTGAAAATAATGGAGGTTTTGAAAGAGCTTGGAATAGAAACTTTGAATTGATTGGAATTTTTGAAAAAGGGAATGGGGTTTAAATAAAAGTTATGACCGCACCATTTTAGGTTGCCTATGTATCTCATTTGGCGAGAATCAGGTCATTCGTAGTTCGGGCAAGAGCCCGATGGACAATAGGCGCACTAGGGCCTTTGGAAAGCTTGAAGACACATTAAGATCTTTGAAAAAGTTTAAGACACTTTGAGGTCTTTGAAAGTTAAAGACTCTTTGTGGTCTTGGATAAGTTTAAGACACTTTGAGGTCTTTGGAAGGGTTTAAGACACTTTGAGGTCTTTGGAAAAGTTTAAGACACTTTGAGGTCTTTGGATAAGTTTAAGACACTTTGAGGTCAATGGAAGGGTTTAAGACACTTTGAGGTCTTTAGAAGTTGAAGACTCTTTGTGGTCTTGGAAGTTTTGACTTAAAATTGGAAGTGAAGTGTTTTGAAAATGCTTTTGGATTGACTTTAGGGGAGTTTTGAAAAAAATGCTTTGGCATGACTCAAAAGAACTTGAAAGTATTTTTGAAGTCTTGTTTTGAAAACCTAGGAGGCATGACTTTAGAATGTTTTGAGGAATTAGTTTTTGAAAGTGGTTTTTGAAAATGGCTAAGTGTTTGAAATCCTAATATGGACAACTTTAGAGGTTGATCTTGATTTATTACTTGTCCTTGGAATCCCTAACCATGAAAGGGCTAGGAATACCTTAGGTTTGTGACTCTTTGGAAACATCTTTGGAAAGGTCTTAAAGATGGAGTGTAGGAATATAAGAAGAGTATATGGAGTTGGGTTTTTGAAATCATGGGGGTAGGAGGTTTTGGAAGAATAGGTTAGGAGGATAATTGGAAAATTTGAATGATCATTTGAAAAAAGGGGTTCAAGAGTTGGAACCTTAAAGTGTATTAACCAAAATAGGGTTGGCCTAGGGTTGGTCAACTAGGGTCAAGTTAACCTAGGGTTAGGTAACTAGGGTCAAGTTAACCTATGGTTTGGTAACTAGGGTCAAGTTAACCTAGGGTTTGACAACTTGGGTCAAGTTAACCTAGGGTTTGGTAACTAGGGTCAAGTTAACCTAGGGTTTGGTAATTAGGGCCAAGTCAACCTAGGGTTTGGCAACTAGGGTCAAGTTAAACTATGGTTAGGTAACTAGGGTCAAGTTAACCTATGGTTAGATTGAGGGATGGTCTTGAAAGTCGTTTTGATGCATTCTTGGAAAGAGTTTTGAAATCAAAACATGATATGCAATGGACTTTGGTTGGCAATCTTTATGAAGATCATTTTCATGAAAATTTTGACTCTAGCCAAGAGTATGGTTTATATGGTTAATGATTGGAGACCATTCTAAGGAAGGTTTCCTTATGGCCATTACAACCAATATCTTGACAAGAGTATAAGAGGTCAAAATTCAACATAATGATGGTAATTTTTGGAGAATCATTTTTAATGCAAAGATGGAGAGAATGTATTTTTAAAATCATCTTTGAAGAAGGATTTTGAAAACCATTTTTTAAGGGAACCACTCCATCAAGAGAGGGTTCATATGGCCAACAAAAGGGAGACTACTCAAGAGAGGGTTCCATGGGGCCATTCCAACCACTAAACTTGAGAGAATAGGAACCATAGAAATCAAAGATCTTGAACATCATTCTTAGGCGATCATAAAGAGAAAAGGGAACCATTCTAACAATTTAGGGCTCCTATGGCCAATATAAAGGGAGACCACTCAAGAGAGGGTTCCATGGAACCATTTTAACCGCTAAATTTGAGAGAATGGAAACCTTGAATATTAGAGAGTTTGAAAGCAACTTTCATGCAAGTTGAAATACAATGATGCAAAAGTATGAATTAGGGAATTGTGAGGGATTTTCTAAGGCATGACTCCTAAAGTCTTATCCTAAACTTAAAGGGGCCAACTCTTGGAATAATTTTTGAAGGACATGTAGAACTTGGAAATGTCATGAAATTAAGAGCAATGCGAGCATCGTGGGATATGGCAATAAACATGAAATGAAGCCAAGCATACAAGACATGATCAAAATAATAATATGCAAGGGGTCATGATTCACATACAAGGCTTTTAGGCTTCACCACATAAACAAGGGGCTCTTAGACCATACCATCTTAAAGTAGGCTAGTGAGAGGTCCCCCTACACGGTGGCTCTCACTTGCTTTCCTCTAGGCATAATCTAGGAGCCCTCTTGGCTCAAGCATGCAAGAAAGAGGGGTTGAAGATGGGGAGAAAAATAGAGAATAGCCTAAGTAGGCTAGGAGGGAGAAGAGAAGAGTGGGGGGGAGCATACATGTAAAAGGGATACCACCTTTTGCCTTAAACACTCTTGTAGTCTTCAACGGATGTCTTGATTGGAGCTTGAGTGACTTCAAGAGGGCTTAAGAGGCTAGAGTGGAGTGTGTAAGTGTGTATGGGGCCTTGTATGTGGAGTGTATAGGCTTACGAGGGGTGGAATCTAGCCTAAGTGTTGGAAGGGGAGAATATATATGGAGATTCAAGGTTCTGGAGTGATTTCAGCAAAGTTTCGTATCAATTTCGGACCTGGAATATGCAAGGGGGGAGGCCTCTATTTATAGGCAATCTGGAACAGACCATGCGCATATGCTACATGCGCAGGTACTGTTCTATTGCCAGAATAATATGTGGCACCCTGTGTACTGGTTAAATCTCAACCATTGATCGAAAGTCGGTCAATCTGATCAAAATTTGAGCGCATGTAGCATACGCTCCATCACCGGGAAGGTTCATCCAAACTTTGCCTCGATAATTGGGCCAACCGGGAAGGTTCTAGAGAAATCGGTCGCACTCGGGATGTTCTCCTAGTGCATCCAATGAACTTTCATGTTTTCGAAAAGTTTGAATTGCGTTTGGAGATGTGTGATATCGTCTCGGGAAGTGTGCCAAAAAGGACACTTTTGCTGAGCGTCTGTGATACGCTCCGGGGGTGTTTGAAAGTGGCTGTTTTCGTTTCGTGGGATCGAGGCCTTCAAGAAGCGATCTATTCGATCGGACCATACTGATGGAAAGTACTCTGGAAATACTTTCTGGAATTCCCAAATTTACGCATTTCTCAAGTCATTTGACGGTGCATTTTGATTAGAGAATCGGAGAAAAAGTCAACCTTGGCAGAGCATCTGCGAGACGCTCCAGGGGTTGCTGAAAGTTATAATTTTTGCACCGTACGATGGAGGGCTTTGGGAGGTGATCTACTTGATTGAGTTGTATTGATGGAAGGATCTATGGATGAGATTTTAAGAATTCCTTGATTTACGCGTTTCTCAAGTCGGTTGATGGTGCGATATAATCAGGGAATAGGGAGAAAAGACAATTTAACCGGAGCGTCTGTGAGACGCTCCAGGGAACTTTTATCGAGTCATGTGAGCTTAGTGTCGTAGGGTGTTCCTTGGGTTAAACAAAGGCGTGTAGTGAAATCCTTTGCTTGAAACCCCAAGGCCGGTGCTGTTTCGGGGCGTTTTTGGCTCCCAGGGGCCAAACGGTCATTTTGACTGGAGTTGGCTGGAAATGGTCAGGAATGGTCTGGTATATTGTGTTAGGCGTGTAGGGCTGTTCAGGGATGGTTTTGAGAGAGTTTGTCACCGTTCAGTGGGGTTCGTGCCGTGCTGAGTCATTTAGGGGCAAAATGGTCATTTTGACCATAGTGAGCCAGAATAGGACTGGATTTGGACCAAATGGTGTGCGGGGGGCGCCTGATGGTTTAACAATATTGTGGAAGGATGGACTTATCGTTTTGAGGGATTTTGAACTTTCCCAAAACGTGCCTAGAGGCCCAAGGGGCAGGTTTGGTTATTTTTCAACGAGTCAGGCTAGCAGGCGTCGGTGTTGACCTAGGTGTTGGTTTCTGAGACTGCCCGGTCTTGGAAAACTACCTGTGCTGTGTTGGTCTCTAAGAACGCCCGTTCTTAGAAAGTTACTTGTAGGAGTGGTGTTGGTTCCTGAGAACGCCTGGTCCTAGAAAGCTACCTAGAAGTGTGGTGTTGGTCTTCGAGAAAGCCTAGTCCCAGAGAATTATCGAATGACGGACATTCTACATTGGCGGGCTAACAGGCGCCAGAAGTGAATCATTTGAAATTTGATAAGGTGTTGGTCCCCAAGATCGCCTGATCTCGGGAAGCTACCTAGATGGCGTTGATTTCCGGGACCGCCCGGTCCGGAAAACTACCTGGAATAATAGTGCTTAAGGCTCTAGCGGATCCTTATGGCTCCAGCGGATCCTTATGGACCCGAGAAGCGACCAGTTGGTTGGACTGGAGATTGAAAGGCTCATCTTGAGCTTGCATGTGTTGTGATGTTGGAAACCGAACCCGGTCGGGCCGGAGATTGCCGAGCGGGCAAAAATGGGGTGCTTACAACCACCTACGAAGGCCAAAAAAAGGTTTCTTTAATTATAATACATGAAAACTAAGAAAAATCGCTAAATGTGCTATCAAAGTTAATCTTATGAAAGTATATATTCTATTATATTAGATTTTGTTTGGGACATACTAGACCTTATGGGCTTTCCTAGGGAGCTTATTAAATGGATTTAAGCTTGTATTAGTATTATTATGTTCTCTATATCTATCAATGGTAAATTGAATGGTTATTTTCTTAGTGCTAAAGGTTTAAGACAGGGGGACCCTTTGTCTTGTTGCGCCCTAGTTTTTACCCTTCAAGTCTTCGTGACTTGGGGGAAAGCACGGTGCTCTTTCTGTTAGAACTTATTCTCCTAAAAGGACAAGTGCAACGGGGGTTTGAACTTGAAATTGATTTGATTCAGGGCTTTTGGAAAAAGGTTTAGAATCGCCACCTAACATGGTTAAAAGTGTGTTAAGTCACCTAAAACTAAGTGTAATTCGAGGATCAAACTTAAGATTTTGAAAATGTCCTCTTGAGATGTGTTTTGAAAAATAGGAGTTGTTTGGAAACCTTTGAAAATGTTTAAAACCCTTTCGAAAATGTGACTCTGGTTTTGGTCTTTGAAACAGAAATCTATGGTCTGGAGATTAGTTACGTGTAAGGAAGATATCCTAAGATCATCATCCTACCCTACCCTTGCGGTACCTACATGGTCTATTCACCCTAGGTTTACTCACTTAAATCGCTAGTTACTAAATGTCCAATTATATCCACTTTAAGAATTTTAAAAAGGAGTTTTTGTAGTCACTATTTGGATGATATGATGCATGATGCAAGTTTAAAAAGAGTTGGGAAGAGAGTTAAGAGGTTTTGGAAAAGAGCTTTAAAATGCTAGTTTGGATTGGTAAGAATTTTGAGAAGGGAATTTTGACTTGAAATGAAAGTTATAACTGTACCTATTTGAAGGTTGCCTACGTATCTCATTTGACGAGAATCATATCAATCATAGTTCGGACTCAGGATCCGATTAAAATAGGCACATTGGAGCCTTTAGAAAGTTTTGAAGACTCATTGGGGTCTTATTTTGAAAAAGAGAACTTGAGAGTTTTTTTACTTAAAATTTGAAAATAACTCGAAATTTCAAATTGGATGTTAGAGTGTTTTTGAAATAGAACTTGAAGGTTTTTTTGAAGTGATTTTGAAATGGGATTTGAGGTGTTTTGAAATAATTTTGAACATAACTCAAGAGAGCTTTGGAAGCTTTGAAAACTTGATTAAGGATTCGAAAGTAAGACTTGGATTTGGAAAAGCTCTTGTGACCTTGTCTTGAAAAGATTTTGGAAAATAGTTTTTATGTACCTTATGTAAGGTATGTTGATGTTTCATTGCGTATGAGAGGTTAGCTATATGGGAACTAAACTTCGTTAAACTATGAGTTTTGGAAAACATTTTTAGAAAAAGAGGCTAAAAACTTCCCTTATTTGAATATCTTACTTGATCTTAGACAATCCTAACCATACGAGGCCTAGGGTTGTTTCAAGAATGTGATGTTTGACAACAATTTTTGGAAAGAGTTTTTAAAAAATGATTAGGGTTTAAGAACCCTAAAAAGAATCATGTTGGTTTCATTTGATGTATCATTTTTCCTTAGACGACCCTAACCATGAATAGGGTTAGGATCACCTTAGAGTTATAAGTTTTTGAAATCTTTTTGAAAATAGTAAGTGTCTAGCCATTTGAGGTTTAAGACAAATTTGAGAAAGCTTTTAAAAATGTTCTTGAGTGAAGTAGAGGGATATTTTGAAATGACTTTTGGATTAGGGTTTTTGGAAACTCGAGGGAGTAAGAGATTTTTGAAAATATGTTTTAAAAAGAGGTTTAGAGTTGGAGTCTTGAAGCCATCTAACCATGGTTAGGCAAAATAGGGTTAAGATAAGCTAGGGTTAGGTTAACATAGGGTTGGACCAACTAAGGTTAGGTTAACCTAGGGTTGGACCACCTAGGGTTTGGTTGACCTAGGGTTAGATTGACTAGGGTATAGATAACCTAGGGTTGGACCAACTAGGGTTAGGTTGACCAATTAGGGTTTAGGTAACCTAGAGCTTTAGAATGTGGTTTTGAAATATGGATTAGGGTTAGGGTTTGACCCTAATAGTTAGAAGATGGTTTAGGAAAGTGGTTTTATGCATGCACTTGAAAAGGGAAATTTGGAAAACATATGATTTTATGTTGAAAAAGAAAGATTTGATTTGAAATTAAAAAATGAAAGATTTGATTTTGTTTCCAAAGATTTTATTTTGTTTCCAAAATGGAAAGATTTGAAAAATCTATGGTTTTATGCACAAATCTTTCATGATTTTATGTGAAATCTTTTACATGAAAAATTTATGATTTTGTGTGACACTTTTTGAAAACAATTTAAGAGAGTTATGCACTTTTTGAAAATATAATGCAACAAGACCTTTGAACACCATTTTGATGCAATTTGGAATGCAATGAATGCAAGATAAAATTTAAGAGGTTTTGGGGACTTCTTAAGGCACAAAAAACTAGGGGTTTCACCTAGGCTTTAAGAAAACAACTCTTAGACCAATTTTTGAAAAAACATTTGAATATGCAATTTAGCAAACAAAATAGTGATTATGACAACTAGAGTTTTGAAAAATAATGTTTAGGGTGTAAAACACCTAATATGTACTTTGGAAGTCACATTGAATGTTTTACATTCTAAAAGCAACCCTAACCATGAAAAGGCTAGAATCAATTTAGGGTAGTGATTTTGAAAAACAAGTTAGGATTTTGAAACCCTAATGTGGACTTTACTAGCCACCTTGAATATGTCACTTTTCTAGGGAAACTCTGTAAACACCCTATTTTTGCCCAATCAGCAATCTCCAACTCAACCGAACTCACGTTCAAATCCAACCCGACCTTCCAAACTCTAGTCCAGTCAACCAGTTGCTTCTCGAGCCCGTTAGAGCCCACTTGAAGCCAAATGACCAAAATGCTCCTGAGGCATCATTCCAATCTAATTCAATCAGGCACACTCTTCAAAGAGATAACTAACTCCTCGAAGCAATAAATCCATCCCCCCAATCTGGAACACCCAAAATGCCATTAAAATCAATCTCAAACTCGTTCCGGTAATTCTAGGTTAGAATGACTATTTTACTCCTAGGCACCTTGATCGCCCTCGTCAACCACACCGACTCTAGCTATCAAACTGGTAGACCTCCAGGGGCACTTCCACTAGTGCCCTCAACCTCCAAATCCATTTTCAGTCAATTATAAACCCATTTCTGTATTTCCCAATCAAATGACTGTTTTGCCCCTTGTTGGCTAGTCATCCCTTTCAACCACACTAACTTTGGGTATCAAGTTGGTAATCCCCTAGGACACTCTTAACAGCGTTTCTGACATTCGAATCCCCACCCAATCGACTCTGGACCAATTATGGTGTCTTTCGGCTCAAATGACCATTTTGCTCCTTGGTAGGTCGGTCATCTTTTTTAACCACTCTAGCTCTAGGTATCAAACTGGTAATCTTCCAAAACACTATTAATAGTGTTTTTGACCCTCCGATGCTACCCCAGTCCATTTTGGGCCCATTTTGATACTTTTGGTTCAAATGACCGTTTTACCCCTAGCAAACCAGCCATCTTTTTCAACCATTTTGGCTTTGGGTATCAAATTAGAAACCCCCGAGGCACTTTTGGGTGCCCTTATCTCTTTTCTAGCTGACCCCCGTAGCCCAACAGCTTTTCAACTCAAACCAGAGCCACTCATAATGGGGTTAGGCCAAAAAATGGCTTGGAGCCACTATGAGTGGCGCTTAGATCTTTGCCTTGCGTCCCAAGTCGAATCAAATCTTCAGAATCATTGTCATACCAAGGTGGTGCCACTCCTAGTGGCACTTAGCTAAAAATTGGCCTAGCACCACTTCTAGTGGCGCCACCTCCTTAACTTTTGCTTATAAATATAAACCACCCCCAGCGTATTCCAAGTAAAAAAAAAAACTTGCAACAAAGCTCTGCCCAACTTTCTGCAGCCCCCGAAATTCTTCAACCCTAATTCTCTCAAGCCCTAGCCCCCTCTAGCCTTAAATACTAAAACCCTAGCTTCCTCACTTCATTGAAGATCAAGTCCAACCCTTGGAAGCTCTTGAAGGCTACTACAAGGTTCAAGCAAGTCCTCCATTAAAACATCCAAACTAATAAGAAACTAAGGTAGGGTTTCTTTTAAAGTTTATGCTCTCCTCCTCACTTTCTTCTCCCTCCTAGTCCACTTGGACTATTCTCTCTTTTAATCCTTATCTTCTACCCCGTCTTCTTGCATGTTTGAAACAAGAGGACCTTTGGTCCATGCCTAGGAGAAGCTTTGGGGAAACCACCGTGTCGGGGGTCTTCCTTTAGCCTAACCAATCATGGTATGATCTTAAGGCCCCTTGCAATGTGGTGAAGCCTTCAACCTTGTATGTTCATGTTCCAATTGCATAATTATTATCATGTTCATGCATTGTTTATAAATGCTTTATTTTCAAACTCACCTCCCTAAGGTGATTCTAACCTTCTCATGGTTAGTGTCTCCCTAAAAAAGTGATATATTCAAAATGGCTACCAAGGTCCACATTAGGGTTTCAAAACCCTAGCTTGTTTTCAAAGTCATAACCCTAAGGTAATTCTAGCATTTTCATGGTTAGGGTTATTTTAGGAAAGTGGCATATTCAAAGAAGCCTCCAAAGGCCACATTAGGGTTTTAGGCCCTAAAATGTCTATTTCAAAATTTAAGTTTCAAACCTCTTCAAATCTCATATTCAAAGGCTTTTTCCCCAAATCAAATCCTTCATTTTTCTAAAATAAAACTTTCATCTTTGGAAACAAATCTTTGGAATTAAACTTTCCTAAAAATGAAACTTTTCTTTTTCAAAACTTTCCTAAAATAAAACTTTTCTTTTTCTAAATTTTTCAAAAATAAAACTTCCCTTTTCCAACTAAAAATCATATCATTCCTTACTGCATCGAACCAAATTTTTTTCTACTTCAAGATCCTTCCTAAACCCTAGGTTACTTGCATCCCAAGTCATCTCTAAACCCTAGGATACCTAAACCATAGGTTACCTAAGCCTTAGGATGCTAAAACCCTAGGTCATCTTAAACTCTAGGACCCCTAACCCTAGGTCAACCTAACCCTAGTTCACCCAATCATGGTTAGGTGACTTCAAGACTTCAATGCTTAGGCCCTTTTTCAAAGATCTTTTTCAAAATCTTCCTCCAAAAACACTTTCAAAACTCAGAACCCTAAGGTAATCCTTGCCCTTCCTTGTTAGGATTCCCTAAGGAAGGTGATACATTAAATGCAACCTATATGGTTCGCCCTAAACTTTTTCAAAATGATTTTCAAAGACCTTTTCAAGACAAGTTCACAAGAGCTTTGAAAAGTCCAAATTTCATTTTTCAAATCTCTGGTCTAGTTTTCAAAACTTTCAAAAATCCCTTGAGTTATGTTTAAAAACATTTCAAAACCTTCAAGTTCTATTTCAAAAAACACTCCATAATTTAGTTTTAAGTCAAAACTCTCTCGAGTCATCTCAAGATTTCAAGTTGAAACTCTCAAGTTCTATTTTTCCAAGCAAGACCACAACGAGTCTTTAAAACTTTCAAAGGCCGTAATGTGTGTATTCTCAATTGGACCTTGAGTCTGAACTACAATGACCTGATTCTCGCCAAACAAGATACGTAGGCAACCTTTATAGGTGCGGTCATAACCCTTTTCAAACTCAAATGCCTCTTTTCAAAAACTAACCCCAATTATATTTTCAACTCTTTTTCAAATTGCATCATGCATCATTATTCCCAAAAGTGATGGCAAAATCCTTTTTCAAAATCTTTTTAAAGTAGAGATAAGTGGACATTAGGAACCAGAGATTCAAGTGAGTGAAACCTAGGGTGATTAGACATGTAGGTACTGTAAGGCCTGGGTACAATGATAGTCTTCGGTCATCTTCCCTACAGGTAACTAACCTATAAACCTAGAATCACTATTTTCAAATATCAAAACAGAGTCATTTTCTTAAAAGGGCTTAAACATTCTCAAAAAGTTTCCAACCAACTTATTTTCCCAAAAACCCTCTCTCGAGGGAGTTTTCCAAAACCCTTTTCAAAAACCCTAAGTTTAGTTTTTGGACTTTACTTAGTTTTAGGTGACTTAACACACCTTTATCAAAGTTAGGTGGTGACTCCAAACCTTTTCAGAAAAGCCATTAATCAAATCAATTTTAAGTTCAAACCCCGTCACACTTGTCCTTCTTAGGAGCGCGAGTTCCAATAACGAACATCGGGTTTTGTTCAAGTCAAGACCCAAACTCGGGCCAAAAAATCAAGGCATGACAAACCCTAACCATGAAAAAGTTAGAATTATCCTAGGATTATGAATTTGAAAGCAAAACAATTATAAACGATGCATGATCATGACAATTATAATACAAAGAGTCATGAACATACAAGGTTTAAGATTTCACCACATAATCAAGAGGGTTCGAGACCACACCATCATAAGGTAGACTATAGGAAGGCCACCGACCGGTGACCTCCCCGAGGCTTTCCCTAAGCATGGACCCAAGGTCCTCTTGTTTCATGTATGCAAGAAGAGGGGATAGAAGATGAGGATTAAAATAGAGAATAATCCAAGTGGACTAAAAGGGAGAAGAGAAGGAGTGGGGGATTACAATATGTAAATAGGAACCTTACCTTGTCTTCAAAACCTTCTTAGAACTTCAATGAAGACCTACACTTGAACTTGGACGAGACTTGAGAGGCTTAGGAGGCTAAGAACCTTAAAAGAATTAGGGTTTTGGGGGTTTTTTGGGGGCTGTCTTGAAAGAGGCTGAGCTTCCTTGTGATTTTTCAGACCTGGAATACGCTGGGGGGAAGGACTATATTTATTGGCAAAAAATACAGGAGGTGTCGCCACTTAAAGTGACGCCTAGCCACAATTTGTCCTAGCACCACTATGAGTGGTGCCATCCTTGTATGGAAGTGATCTTTGAGGAATATCCGACCTTGGGCTCCAAGGTAAAGATCCGGGTGCCATTTAGGGCGGCTCCAAGCCATTTTTTGGACCAGCTCTACAACAAGGGGCTCTAAGAAGTTCTAGTTTGATTTGGGAATGTGTCTGGCCACAAGGCTCAGCTGGAAAAGGACATAAACACTTGAGGGAGTGCTCCGAAGGTCGCCGGTTTGATACCCAGAGCCGATATGGTTAAAAAGAAGTCCCACCAAAGGCAAAATAGTTATTTTAACCGGGATTCACCGGAATTGGTTCAGAGTTGACTAGAATGGGATTAGAAGGTTGGAGATACTCGTGGGAGTATCCCGGGGGTTACCGGTTTAATACCCAGAGCCGGTGTGATTTGACAGGCCTCCTAAGGACAAAATGGTCATTTAATCAGGAGTTATTGGAATTGGTCTGGAACTAGTTTGAATGGCATTCTGAGCATGCTGGACTATCTGAGGACAGTCTTGGAAGGGTATTCTTACTGTTCTAAGGACTTAGGTACTTTCTCAAAGAGTGTGCCAGGTGGGGCCTACCAGGGCGACACGGTCATTTTTCACCAAAACGGGCTAGCAGGTGTTGGTGTTGATCGATCTGAATTTGATACGAACTCTCCATCTCAATTTCTTGGAGATGTATCGATAGGGACTTATCATTTCGAGGAATTTGTACTTCTTCAATGAATGGCGGTCTTGGAATTTGACTAAATGAACTCATGTCTTCAAGGGATCTTTTACTCTCTTGAAACAAGTGCCAATACTGAACATTCTATATTAGCGGGTTAGTAGGCGCCAACCAGAAGTGAACTGCTTGTGATTGATGTGGTGTTGGTTTCCGAGATTGCGCAGTCTCAGAAAACTACCTGGTGTAGTGTTAGGTCATGAGTCTGCCCGATCTCGGAAAGCTATCTGTGTGGTGTTGGTTCCCGAGACCGTCCAGTTTTAGAAAGCTACTTGATTGTGAGAGGATGCCAAGGAGGCATTCTGGTCCTTTGGCTTCGATTAGGCCCAACGGGCCCGAGAAGTGATTAATTGACTGAACTAGAGTTTAAAAATTCGGTTTGGGCTTGAATGTGTTTGTGAAGCTGAATGTGAGTCCGGTCAGGCCGAAGATTGCCGAACACACAAAAATGGGGTGCTTACATGTCTCCTTGTCAATTTGTGTTTTATGTGAATGTCGTCTCAAATATCTTAAAAGAGAGAGATTGTTGGTGCTTCACACTTTAACTATTATTGGAGGTATGAGAAGATTAAGCTTATTCACTTTATCGATAACCTTATGTTGTTTTGTCAAGGTGAGATGTGCTCTACTACTTTGTTGAAGTAGGCTCTTGATTGCTTCTCTAATTTATCTTGCCTTGTCCCTAACTGCTCTAAAGGTAACATATTCCTTGCAAGTGTTGATGATCTGAGTAATCAGATACAACGTACTTTTGGATAGGTAAGTTTCTCTCTTATGCTTGTAGAGTTCAACTCATTAAATATGTTCATTATTTGCAATGAAGAAACAATATTAGTCCACTTATCAGTTATCAGGCAGGTGCTGTACATGAAGTTTCACTATGGTATGACTCATGACTAGCAATAGGCCCTATGCACGCAGTTTTTGGTGATAGGGTGGTCTATGATGCTGCTCTTGGAAAGAAAGCTACTGCCAATAACATTATTTGTGAAAATCAGTGGAGGTGGTCGATTGCAAATTCTATTGAATTTCTTCAACTCAAGAGAAGTATCCCTAATGGAATGATACCCAATTGTTCAATGAGGGATAATGCACTTTGGATTCCTAACTAGGACCATGACTTCATGGTCCATTCTGCTTGGGAGCTCCTGAGGAAGAAGGGTACCAGGATCACTTGGGTCCACTTGCTTCGATTTAAAGGCAGTCCCCAAGTACAATTTTATGTTATGTAAAGAAAGACTTGCCACTCAAGATAAGCTGGTGCAGATGGAAAGTTGCACGGTATGAATTGTGTGATGTGCAGAGATAATATTGAGGATCACAATCATCTTTTTTTTTTCTGTTGCAACTACTCCAATAGAATTTGGAATGTTTCACTTGGGAAGTGTGGCTACCAGTGCTCTTTTTTTTTTTTTTTTTTTTTTAACTTGGCAGAGTGCTATTTACTGGACCTCTAATTAAATGAGAGGTAATTATGAGAATAGCACTCTTGGGCAGTCAAATCTCTCCCTCCTTTTGTGTATACTATTTGGAATGAGATGAATGTTAGAACTTTTTCAAACTCTTACAAGGATGTGGTGTCAGTTATGAATGAAATCATATATCCCTTATAAGGAGTCGATTGGCTGGCTGGCTGGCTGGCTGGCTGTTGCAAATTTCCTTAAGCAGGCATGGAACCTCCTTGATCAGGTTCTCAAGAGCTTATTTTGGTTGATTGGCGAAGGTGTGAGCCTACTGGATAGATGTTGATGATATTTTGTTTTTAGCTTGGCATGTTGTACTCGTAATTCGATAGTTCTTTGTTGCTTGTAAATGTCTCATGATTTATGACTTGTATTTTTTTTTAAGTTTCTTTTGGGTACTGCGCGTATCCAGCTTGGATAGTATGTGCTGCTATTTTCTCTAGCTAGGATGGCTCTCATCCATTCTACATAGATGATCCCCATCTTATGTTTGAAAATCTCGTTGTATGCCTCTTGTATTTTGTACATTATTGTTTTCATCTTCTATACCATTCATCTCACTTACCCCCAAAAACAAAAACAAAAACAAAAAAATCTCATATAATAACAATTTGCATATCACTTGCAAATTGAAAACCATTCAAACTCAAGCCCAAATCATAAGGTAACCTTTTTATTGTATAGCCCCCAAAGAGCCACAATCGTCTTTAGAATAGACCCCATCCTTAATACATAATTTAAACTAACATAAAATATTATTATGTAAAAAATATATTATTTTATCATCTTTTGTATTATATTTCATTATAAATAGATTATATATGATTTACAATGATGGTTGATGCACTGTTTTGTTGTTTTGCATAAAAGAGGGGCATTTTCATAACTTATTTTTACTTACCCTAACCCAATACTACCAAAATAAGGTTGGTTTTTTTTTTTTTGTTTTTGGTGGTGGGCCGAGGGGGAGTGGAAGCTTTTCAATAGAATAAAAATTAGTGTGTTCAAATAGAATGCATTGTTCCTCTACAACAAGTATTTAAAATGATTATTGTGTTTGGGTGATGTTAAAGAGAGGGAAGTTGATAAATAAGGCCAATTTACGAGTGCTAGGTTTGATTTAGTCAAGATAAACCACATATGACTATCTATTGAAGAATTTAAAATAAAAAAAGGAGTCCATTTTCTATCTTCCCTATATTCTTTTCAAAGATTTTTTAAAAAACAGTACGCTGCAAATTTGCATACCCCTAGCTATTTGGAATATCTACAATTACTGTTAGTTGATATTGTTTTGGTGTGAGAAGAAGCCCATGTAATGATTTACTTGATAAATATTACTTATATTTGTTACGAGGGATTGAACGTTATAAATTTTTGTAATACAATCTGAAATGAATAGCTATTGATTATGAATTGATTGTTATAATTAATATGACTAAAAGTTATCAACAACTAATTAAGAATATTGTTGGTTGTCTATTTTATTGATGTTAATTTGATATTAACAACTTATTTTTGAACTACTACATTGTTTTTTCTAGTAATTGTCTACTAGTGTACATAAGGAGAAAAAATAACGTATGATTGTCGTACCGTGATAATTAAGGGTGCAATCAGCAATTTATGATAATTAATTTCATAACTATTGTAGTGTGGGTGTATGTTTATATATATGGAGGTGAGAGCATTTGTCTCCTTATTTAGCCTGTCAATATTGAAAAAAGAAATAAAATGAAAACATTTTTATCATAATTAGTTACAAGGATAAAGCTTTTCTTTGACATTTTTCATGATCTTTGACTTTGTAACCGGATACTTGTGCCATTTGCAAAATTTTATACACCATATCAACAATTTCTAGTCAGTCAAATCACATTGACTAATAGATGAGGAAACCTTATGCAAAAATAGGGAGATGACCATAATTAGTAGTACTAAATGAGAAATATTTGTACTTAATAACAGTTAAAGAGTACAATTTTTGTTTATAAGATCTATTTACAAAAATAGGACATTAAAAATGACATTCATGGCTATATGCATACGGACGCGCATGCCTCCATAAAATTTATAGAGTCAATGAATCAAAATTAAATTTAAGGATTAAATCCCAAAGATAGGACCTATATTATTTTTGAAATTTATACTTTGCTTTAGCACCACCTAATTTTTTTCACGTATATTTTTTTTACATATTAATTTTATCAAAAATTTGCCAAAAATTTTCTTTGTAAATTCCAAATTGATATTTGTTCCGTCCTTTAATATCTTAAATTTGATTTTGATTTTATTTCTTATGCTTCCTAGAAGATCGGGCATGGTGTTATAATAGAAGGGACGAGGTTAGTGTAAGTGTCTCTAGATGGAATTTTGGAAGGATTTAGAATTTAATTTTAAGCTTTGATAGGCATTATATTAGACTGTGTAAGTCAGCACAGTCTAACCCGCATAATATCTACACGTAAATAAAGACTTTTTTTAAAAAAAGAAAAGAAAGGTAAATAAAAAATAGAAAAACAAAAATACGAAAGGATCAAAGGAGAGGGAATATTGAGCAGGGGGCAAAAAAGGCAAAGGGCAATATCGTAAAAGGAAAGGTGGATTTCGCGAAGGTGATGAAAGAGCATCAGATGCCCTTGGACCAGCTCCTACCCCCCTTTTATATATGGCCCTCCTCTTTCCGTGTATATATACACCTATGTATTGCTCTTCTTACCCTTACCTTTGCCCTTACCCTTACATCTACCCCTCTCTCTTGGCAGTTTTCCTTTGATTTCTCTCAGTTTCTCGGAAGGCAAGAAAATGGCCGATCAGCTTACCGACGATCAGATCTCTGAGTTCAAGGAGGCTTTCAGCCTCTTCGACAAGGACGGCGATGGTCAGATTTCTCCTCTCTCTCTCTCTCTATATATATATATATGTACATGTATATATTCAAATATCTACACGTGACTATGTTTGATCTTTCTTTTGTTCAGATCTATCTGTTGAATGTTGTTATTTCGCTTCCTGGAACCGTTTGGTTCATTTTTAGGGCTTTTTTATGCTAACATTATGTCCATCATGGCATTTCGGTCGGTTTTGTTGGTTCCTCTATTTGTTTGATTCAGATTGTTTTCGTCGCTGTCGTTGATATTCGTGAGACAGACTGTTTGTATGCCCCTAGATCGTTTGATATTTTTGTTCTGTAATTTGACTGCTTGTGATTGATTGATGTTGTAGGGTTGGTGTATGATCTGTGTTGATTATGCCAAATTTTATGTTGGATTTGGTGCGTATGTGACTCAGGTCACGGGGATGTTGATATTTGAGTTTGATTTTTTGATTTGATTGCATTAGATAACGTTTATCAGCGAATCTATTTGATTCAAGGGCTAATTATCTGCTGATTACTGTCATCTCTTTGTCTGCTGGGACAATTTTATTTATGTTTCCTGACGCGAATTGCCAGTCGGATCTATGGATAGATGATTAACACTAAAAATTTGATGTTGCTGTTAATATGGAATGCCTTTTTGGTTGTTCGAAATTGTCTTATTTTTTTACATGATTAGGGTCCGGTTGAATCTGGGCCTTCTATGGCAGATGGGGATCCATCAGCAGTTGTTCCCTGGTGGTGCCTCTTTCACTGGATCAATTGATATTTGATTGTTATGCTTCTCGCTTCCTACGAAATTGTATACCCCATTCTGTAGTTTTCCACTTCCTGAGTATTTTGTTCTCATCTTTTGAGGTACGTTTCTTTTAACAAATATTGCAACAATTTTATGAACATGATTGGCACAATTAGTCAAAATTGCAAGGATTCTCCATGGCAGATCTTGCAATGATTGTATTTTCCATATATGTTGTTAAACCATAAAATTGACTCGTGTTGGATTGAAGTTTTTGTTTTCATCACCATCATGAAAAATTATTGAGTTTTTTTGTAGTTTTTATAAGGTTTGGCATTGTTGCTTGGTGATTAAAGCTTGGGAACTGCATTTGCACCTCTTGTGTGTTGTGGGTTTGCATTCAAGTTGGGGACTTTGACCCCACTGATTTGTATGAAAATTTCATGGGAATTTGTATCTTCTTCATAATCATGAAGAATCATTGAGCTGTGATAATTGTTAAAACTAATGTGGCAATGTTGGTACTTGAAACCTCAGAACTGCATTTGATGTTCTTTTTTTTCTGTGTTAACTTTTACCACTATCATGATTTTTTACTGTGCTTAGAGGATAGTGATATGGTAATGTTATGTGTTCTCTCTCATCCTTTTCCCCTCTCTCTACCTCTCTGCATTTCTGCTATCTGGATGCTTGGAAGAATGAAACTAAGGCTTGGTACATGTTGCCATTGCTCTTGAATAAAGTTGTTGGCATGAACATGATATTTTGCTGTAATTGTTTTCAAATATTGCTGCAGGTTGTATCACTACTAAGGAACTTGGCACAGTGATGCGTTCTCTGGGACAGAACCCGACAGAAGCGGAGCTTCAGGACATGATCAATGAGGTTGATGCTGATGGTAATGGGACAATTGATTTCCCAGAGTTCCTCAACCTAATGGCCCGGAAGATGAAGGATACTGACTCTGAGGAGGAGCTCAAAGAAGCTTTCCGGGTGTTTGACAAGGACCAGAATGGCTTCATTTCTGCAGCTGAGCTCCGCCATGTTATGACAAATCTTGGTGAAAAGCTCACAGATGAGGAAGTTGACGAGATGATTCGTGAGGCTGATGTGGATGGTGATGGACAGATCAACTACGAGGAGTTCGTCAAGATCATGATGGCCAAGTGAGGACCTATCAACCCAACACTAAAATTTGAAAAGTAAAAAAACAAAAGAGGAAAACAGGGCAGATAAGTTTGATGAGATTTCTATTTCTGGTTAGGACTTGTTCATTTGGTATTATTAGCTCTCCTTGGGTGTTTGTCTGTTTTCCTGTCTGCATTGTTTTGTAGTGCTGCTCCTTAGTATCCTGCTTGTTTGCTCTGTCTCTTGCTTTTGTTTGGGTTGTTAGTATCCTTTCATCTTATGTCTGGTATTTCCTTTTTACATCTGGTATTATGAACCTAGAACGATTGGGAGAATTTCAATGTTTTTGCATATGGGTGGCTAATTTTGTTAATATTCCACATTTCTAGTGTTCCTTTTCTTGTCCGTCAGTAATTTTCATTGTTTGTGCACATGACCTGGAAGGGTAGCCATATTAGATGAACTCCAAAAGCTGGTTGATACCATTTGAAAACTTCATGCCTGAGGATTTATGCAGTAGCTCTCCTAAATGTTCGTGGCTGCCCCAAAGTTGGAATGTGTAGTCGTCTATGATTATCTTGGGCTCAGTCTTGAGACAAATAATTTAGTTGAGGTTGCCAATTGGGTGGTCTTTGGTTTTTTAGGAGATCTCTCTCTCTCTCTACCAAAAGAGATCTCAGAGTACCCTTGGTCCCTAGCACCACCACTGAACAAGTTAAATAATGGTATTGTTTGGTAAGATTTGCAGTTGCTGATTGTAATTAGTTGGCCAGCCAGCCAGCCTGTTCAGTTATAAATGTGCGCACGTGGGGGGCATCTTCCCCTGCATGGTATTGTGTATTTGCTTGGGTGTTTAGGGGATTGCTGCTGACATGTAAAGATTTTGGGTACGCCACCTGCTGGTACAATCTCTGAACTACGTACGGAAGTGGAATTTTTCAAGTGCTTGAGAAGTAGGGTCTAGGTTGAGTTATATGAACAATTTGAGTTCATTTGTTCAATTTCTAATATCTGAAAGTTATAATACAAGTCTGGAAAATTTGCAGAAAAATCAAGGGGGTACATCATATTTTGAGAGGGAAATCAAGGGGGTACATCATATTTTGAGAAGGGAAGGCCGCCGGGGGGTGGGGTGGGGTGGGTATAGAAACGCCCGACTTTCTCAGCTGCTATACAGATTAGAATTTCGTAGCTATATGTAAATGCTGGGGACTTTCTCCCACCTTTCTTAGCTGTCTACAGATTAGAATTTCGGTAGATAGGTAAACATAAATCTTCTTTGATAATTATTAGGGGGAGGGGGTGACTTTGAATTCTTTCTTTCTATACGACTCCACAATTGTTCTCCTACAGGACACAGATTTCAAAATCAAATCCCAAACAAAGATGCAAAGACCATTTCAAAAAGTTCATAGCTTGAAAAATTGGATTCTGAGGGGTAAATGATACGCTGGGGATTATAAAATCGAGAGAACGCGTTTGACTAAACTATAATAAATGTTTAATAATGAATAATAAGAATAAGAATAAAAAGATTTGTGAGATGGCGTGGCGTGCAAGATCAGCAGGGTATTCTAATTCTAATGGGATTCCATGCTTTTGTAGCATCGGCAGAAAGCTACCCCATAATATGTCATTTGGTTGGTTGGGATTGGATGCTGCTCTATGCTATTTTATTCTTTTATCTTACTATGAAAGGAGGAGCAAATCCAATCGTATCGGAAGTATGTGCTCTCCTCTCTCATTCGCCCCCCAAACTAGCTTTAATGACACGGGCCTCATATATTTAGGGCATCTGCTTCTACTTTGTTTTGTCAAGTAAAGATAAATTCTGGGCCGACAGCTGAGCTGACGCTTTTTGTTATGGTGCTGAGAATGTGACCTCTGATGTTTTGCCTCTCTCAGGTTCTGATGAGTCGTCTGACACAAAGAGGGGGGGGGGGGGGGGGGGGGGGGGGGGGGAGAGAGAGAGTTTATATGAGAAAAGTTATTCGATGCTTCTGGAGTGGCATTTTTGTTTACTTCCCCTCTCTCATGCTGCAGTTGATTTTTTTTTTTTTTTTTTTTTTTTGTTTTTTAATCTCACCTGAACACATTTATCAGGGGAGGGGGTGGAGACTGTTTTATTTCTCTCCACTCTGGGGGGGCTACTATGGTAATTAAGGTTAAAACTGTATAGCTGCTCATGGCCTCCTTTTATCTCATGCTCTCACAGTCTGCCCTCCTCCCATTTATATGGGTAACGTTACCTCCGCTGGGTTTAAGCTCAGGTCGACGCCCCCTTTTTAATAGTTTTTGAAGTTTTTGTTTTTGTTTTATTCTTGAAAACCGCTAGCCACAGCTGCAATTGATGGTTGTGGCTAGCATTTTTCTTTATTTTTTGTCATGTAAAACAAAAATAAAATACAAATGTGTAAATAACAGAAAAACATGGTTTTTATATTGTTGTAATTTTTGTATGAAAAACGGTTTTTGAAAAATTCACATTACTGTTTAACGTTATTTTCTATAAAAAAAAAATGGATCTGTTTTTAAAAAAACTTTACCTAATATATATATATATATATTATGTAGAGAATAGAAAACAGTTTTAGGAAATGAAACCAAACTTGCTGTTTTGGAAAGGGAAATTTGTGACAAATTCAGACAAGAGGCTGCTAGGTGTCGGCTTAGCCTTGTTGGGGGACCCTTTTGCTACCAAATTAAATATGGTTGGTTAATAGTTTTGGTGGGGGGGTGGGGGGGCGGTGTGGTTTTAGTTCAATGGTCTTTTTTTTTTTTCTTTCTTTTTTGGCGGCGGCATTAGAAGAGCAGCATCATGTATATAAGTTAAGAGTTAAAGAGTTAGTCAAAACTCATGACCCACGAGGCACAGATTGGGAGCCACACCACCTCCTCGGATGGGTAGTCGCAGTCCTTAAGTGGACCTTTACTTGCATATGTAATAGTTGACGATTTGTATTATTGTCGCCAACCCCACATGCAATATATGCAGACTAATTGGGGCTTTCTTTCACAATAATTACAGGTTAATAAAAAGAAAATAGGAAGTAAATTCACTCACTCACTCACTTTTAACACCATTTGCTTGCAAAGATATCACCAACATAATTGAAGAAGGCTTGTGGGGTACCCCCTGGTTTAGAAAACATTAAAAAAAAAAAAAAGTGTTGTAAATCAATTAAATAAATAAATAATTAAGTAGCAAAGTAAAGTAGGAAACTACATCCAAGTATGGGTACGCTTCGCTTCAATGGAAGTGAGGTTGGTGGGGATAAAAGACGGAGGAGTGCCGCTCAAAGAGAATTTAAGCAGCTTCAAAGGTACGTACAGAAAAATTTCATCTACAGGTATGCTCTTCTCTCTCTCTCTCTCTCTCTCTCATATTTTATTTTATCAGTGAAGTCCTTACCAGTCCAACCTTTGTTTTAATAAGTTAGTCAATTAAGTTCTTTATCTGTTTACATGTGGTGTTAGGATCATTTTGATACCTCTTCCCAAGTTATTCTGTTTACATGTCCAACGTGATTCAGGCTAATTGGAGATCCAAAGCTAGCTAGCTAGGTGATCCTACTTACATGCATGTACACTTGTATTTTTACGTATGATACAACTTTAATTTTGAGAGTTATACAGATTGAATAGCTTTTGATCTTAGAGCAAGATAAAAATTTGGCAAACATGATAAACCCGTAATCCAACGGATGGGATTTGTGAAAGGTGAGATGTATAAAAAGTTATGGTGGTAGAGACGGATTCAGTCCCTAATTTATGTGTATATATATATATATATATATAGGAAATGAGATGAGGAAGGGCTAGTTTCACGTTGAGGAGATTCAACGCATTGGTGTTTTGTAAAAGCCGGCGGTTTCTACTTTGGCCAAACTACATAAGCAAATCCTTATGTCAAGCTGAAGTACATTTTTACATTGGATTTTGGGGACGGTTTTTGAAGAAAAACATGAATGTAACAAAAATTAAATTAAATTAAATATCTATACGTACTACTATAATAAGGTAACACCAAATTTGGTGAACCCGTGTTACATTTTAATTTTTCTGATAATAATATTTCTCAACCACTAACTAATTCAAGGGTTGCGTTAAGGTTAAAATGTAAATTTGACGTTCTGAAAAAACTACCAGTCGCGTAGGTTCATTAGATGGAATTACTCAACCCACTTTCTTAGATTGTGACCATTACATAGGTAGTTATCGTGTGTGAGAGAGAACCCACATCTAGTGAAGAGAAGAGAAGAATAATGTAATTACGTGCATGGTTGATAAATGTCTTATGTGGTTTGAGTTATCTTCCATCCACGACACAAAAAGCGGTATACTTACTTTCTGCCTATTTATTACATATTATTAGTGGTACTCTCTCTCTCTCTCTCTCTCTCTCTCTCATTTCCATAATTATTAGTCCTGATTGAGGGGCACAACAATAACTCAAATTCCTTGGCACTCCTAGTGCACATGAATTTTAAAAAAGAAGGTGAAATTATTGAATCTTGGCTATCTTGGCTCTATGAGAAGATGGCGTTCATTTACATATATATATATATATATACTACTTCTAGAGTCATTGTCAATTTGCAACTCTTGTATATATATATATACACTTGTAAGAGTAAGGAAAAAGAAGATCAGTATTGATTGGAATTGATGGTAGGTGGAATGTCTTATCCTATTATTAATTAGGGTTTATGATTCTTTGATACTGTTGTTATATTGAGATGATAGTGACATTTTATAATTCCAAAGTTCCTTGGTACTCTCGAATTGATGTTAGTGACATTTTAGGACATGCTGTTTAAGTTTGAAACCACTTGAGGTACATTATTGTGTATAAATATCCAAAATTTGTTTACCCTACACTATAGCTTAGAGGAAAATCTCGTATTAATTTGAATTGCTTGATGCCAATATCGTGTGTGAATGTCCAAGCTTGGCTTAGTTATTATTGATTAGAGGAAAAACTTATATTTGGGTAGGCAATTTGATTATGTAGTTTGAAAGGCAAGTAATGCTTACAACATAAATTTAACTAAAGCTCATAAGATAAATCACTGGGAAAGGATACCTAACTAGAATCTATTATCATAAATCCATTAATAAGGTTCAATAACTAAGAATGAAACCATAATAATTAAAGTTACTACATAGGAGCGCCTACTAACTTACTTTTGAGGGGAGTAAGTTATCTGATATAACTGGTGACATTAGATATATATAATGAGAGATATGTTGGAAAATAATAATTAAAAAAAAAAAAACTTAACGAAGTAAATATGAGATATTCAAATAACATATGTAGGGGAAAAAAAAAAAAAAAAAAGAAGGGATTATCCAGAAAACAATATGTTTTCTATATTATCTTGTTTACTTGGGAAATCTTAAACAAATTATGATGTAATATAATATGTGTAAATTAATATATACTATATACAAAACAAATAATACAAATACTTTGCTTCTTCACCTTAGCTAACTTAAAATTCATCAAATGTCAACTACTACTTTTAGTACGTAGTGACTTGGATAGTCAATGGGAGAGAAGCATCTAACAACCTAGCTAGCTAGTGTAGTACTTACTAGTAGTAGTAGTAGTAGTAGTAGTAGTAGGGGTAACTTTATCTTTTAAGGAGAGTGCTTTATTGCTTTTGAGCATGCTATATATAATATAGATATATATAGCTGTAAGTGTGTTATATATAACACCAACTATTCTACTCTCTCTTTTCCTAGTGCATGGTTGTTCCTTAATTATGCACCGAGTCTTATTTGTCATAGGTTACAACTTATGGATTATCATAACAATTGACAGCAATAGCACTAGCTCAAACATATCCTCTTGTTCATTGTAATTATCAGGTTATGATTTATATACATATATATATGTATGTATGTATAGCTTACTTCCATGCATCCTTGATTAATGAAGGAAGAGAAAATACTAAACCTTTAGAGAGTTTTTTTTTTTTTTTTTTTTCGTGCTATATTATATGCCAAATCATTAGAGTCTAGAGATGGTAAACTGAGGTATAGTTTTTCTGATATATATATATTGTAAATACAGAAGAAGACAAAGAGGTACTAGAGGGAAGAGGCAAGTCACCATGGACTCCTTGAGGAATGGCCGCGACAAGGGTATTAATGGTAAGCGTGGAAGAGGGTGGATGAATGCTTGTTTCTTCCTCTAATTAAGTACTACGTGATCGATCCCTTACCTTACCGGTTGATAAGGTTAAGGTTGAAGAACATAATCGATCGATCCCTCATGCCTTAATTAGGTTAATTTATGATCAGATGTATGGGATGTCTCTTTAGGTTTCAATTCTTGCCTTGCAAAACAGAAATGTTGTTACATAACAATGGATAAATGTAAGTTCATTGAACCAAAACAAATAAAAAAAAAAAAAATATGTAGTAGTCATTATTATGGAGCATGAAATATTAGTTGATGGATATATATATATATATATATATTTGCCAGGAATGAGGATATGCCATATCTAAGTGCACTAATGTAATTAGATACATGCTTGAGGTTCATCTAAACAAATTCCCTGTTCAATTTACAACAACAGTTAGAGTCTCTTCTCTCTCTCTCTCTCTCTCTCTCTCTCTCTCTCTCTCTCTCTACGAATGCATGTTATATATAACTCTAATATGGCTTTAGTAGACTCCCATTTGCTTTCTGGCTTAAAAGTTCAACTGCAAATTGGAGGCGCTTCATAGGTTACTACAACCCGTGCAGTAGCTACTCTCCATTATGAGATGGCCTATTGAGTTCAACACTGGAGATGCTTTGTTTAGTTTTAACACATATGTGCTATATATATATATATATATATATATGCAAAATATGTTCACTCACAAATTGAATGTTATATTTAACATTACCTTCACCTAATTTTAAGCCTTAATTACAGAATGCAAATGTGTTCTATCTGGTGGTTACTGAAAACTATATATGTTAACCTTATGATTACTTTCCCCTGAGAAACTAGCGGATGCAACGACTCAACTCACACATGATAATAAAAGAATAGGAGGTATGAGTTGCTGAATAAATTAATGATGTTCAAACATGTGTTTCACATTTTAAAACATTTTAACTTAAAAAATAAATAATAAGGAAATTGCAGCAGCAGCATATAGCATTGGACAGAGTAATAGTTTATCGTACATGGGACTCTACACTTGCCTAGATCATTAGCATTCTAGTATTTTGCCTCCCACCCAGCGTTTCATCATTAAGTAATATAGCACTAAAATCATGATCCCAAAACCATAGTTGACAATTGAAGCTTTGATGAACTCTAGTTTTTTGCCACTACGCTTCATACATGTACAAAATTAAATAAAAAAATTTTGCTGAAAAATGGAGGGAAGGTGAAAAAAATATATAATTTCAGGCAAAAGATAGGTAAAATTTATAGCAATCTTGGGCACAAATGTAGGAAGATGGTACCTAAAACCAGCAGAGAAATGGTGATTCCAAATACCAGTCACAACTTTTTCATCTGATGTCGACAAACCGGATGGAGGAAATCAGGTGTAGTTGATTGCAGCTGCAGGTCACAGAGAAGGCTCTCATCAAGTTCATCCATTCAAACGTGGGGAATGTGGCTGACAACCACACTAACCAGGCCGGGGCATGAGCTTCTCCATATGTGAGTGCAAGATTCACACGTGTTTCCTCCTTTTGTTTCCTTCTACAAGCCTTACTCCATTCTTTTATGTCATTGGGGCACATAGTTCAATGAAAGCACGCAGTGCAGTTCTTTATTTATTTATTTATTTTTTTTTGACTGCTCACGGGCATATATTTCCAGTAATAAAAATAAGATTCAGAGCAGTTTGTACATGACAAACATGGCCAAAAAAGTTTGTAACGTTTTGAGAGTTCTATTCACAGTATTTGTGAAAAGTCAGTCACAATTTTTGTTCTTTACAGAGTTTAGAATGCAGAATAATGTTCACCTTTTGAGCGGCTTATAGAGGACAACAGTTACGTACTTGGATTGGAACCTATGGGTTAATCCAAGAGCAACCACAGACTGAGATGCCCATCCTCTCTCTATGAAAAGATGGTTGAGCACAACATGTTGGGGCTTTGAATAAGACGTGGAAGCTTCATCTGAATTTTGCATATCCAGGACAGTTAGATGGAGCTGGGATGGAACTACTACAGGCTCCTTCGCAAACTCTTCCTCCCCTGGAAAAGCTTGACTGTAGGTGGAGTCAGGTGATGGTGGGGCCTCGAACTCTGCAACACTCTCAACAATCTCCGGCACATAATCCTAAATTGGATAACACCACGTAAGAATTAGTCTATGTGAGATATATCACCTCTCCCCCTCCAGCCCCAAAAGGGGTAAAAAGAAAAAAAAAAAGAAATATAAAATTATTAGAGAGAAATAGCAAAGGAAAGAAAACAAGGATGCAAGCTTGTCCTATTATGTCTGCATGTTTATTTGGATGCAAGCTTCATCTGAATTTTGCACAAACACGTGTGGAAAATTATGAACATATGACAGGACACGTTTACAGAGCGGAATTTGACATTCTTGCAACACGTGTACACAGTTGAAAGATCCTAATAATGGAAATATAGTCCCTATAGACAAAGTTTTAGCTACAGGGTAGAGAACAAAGTTAAGAGGTAATCATTAGTTCCATTCCAGCCAGTCCCTGTGCTAGCCTAACTTTGCATTTCAACAAACTAAACCGTATCCATCACTTCTAGGTCAAGGAAAAAATAAAAAGTGAAACACCAATACGAGATTAGTTAATGCTTGACATCATGCAATTCTCCCACCAAACAAGTCCCAATATTCTTTAAACTCTCAAGATAACTGACTTGAAAAACCTGAAGAACCACTTGAGGGAAATACTTAATGATGGGAAACAGAACCTTACGCATTTCTTTATCTGTCCTAAAAAAAAATAAAAGAAAGAAACTAATAATAAAAAATACAAGAAAATAAAAATCCATGGTTCTCTGCCATGAGCTACTGCAAGCAGCAGGCTTCCCAACAGATTGTGTTCTGGATAGTAAGAAGCTCCTGAAGAAGGAAGTTGCATGAGATATGCGCACAACAAACTGAAGGCCAGCTTATAAAAGATGAGAGGATCCAGAAGAGAAGGGCTACATTTTGTCAGTCTGATGACCGTTAAACTGAGCATTCAAAGTTCTTCATGTGAAAAAAAAAACAGAGGAGAAAAATTAAAGGTCCACATGACCTGTGTTCATGATAATTGCCGTAATCAGTTAAAGACGAAATAATAAGGAGATTGAATTGTGCTCAATATTTGCTGATTCATTTTCATGCAATGAACTTGAAAAGCTTTCAGCTATTCGGGAGAGAGAGAAGAGGTTGTTGATTCATGTCCAAAAGACAATGGTAATGTGCAGATTCTTCTGGTTGCTCAGCTAGTCACTATTTCCCCAAGAAGACAAAAATGAGTACAAAAAAGAATCTGACATTATGCACAATATCTGAACTATAAGGGGGTGACTCCAAGTGAAACACACTGCAAGAGTGAGTAGAAGGCTGTAAACTGCCTAATGAAATTTATTAGAGAAGTCAGAATAATAATATAATTGAAGAGAAAAGTAGGTTTCTGTTGTTACACTCAATTTGGTACGAGGAAGGGAAGGTAGGAGACTAAGAAAGGATACCTCAGGGAAAGGAAATTATTTTTCCCCCATTCGATATGATTTTGAGCAACGAGAAAATGAAGAGAGAAGAAATAGGTGTTACTTTATTTTACCATTAAAACCTGCCAAGATAACCACCATACAAATCTAGCTCCCATGATTCAATTTCATCCCTACAACCAAGTACAAGTGACAAAAAATGTGACAGACTGGAGAAGAATCTGCAAGCCAAACAAATCAAGTGTAGCACACTCGGAAACTAAACTAGCACAGCACAGCATATCCTAATCCTACAAGCATGACGCTACCCCATAATGGCGTTGTCCATGCCAGATGACAATATAGACAATGCCAACTAAAAAGGCAACATCCATGCAAGGACAAGACATGCTATGCGCATACCAACTCAATCTTCACAAATGCTCTACATCTTAATAACTTTAAAATGAAGCAAAAGCACGTGGGAATGTGTAGTGCATAGGTGACTTAAGTGTCAGCTTCATTGCCCTCCAAACATCATCTATGGGCCAAAATACCAAATGCAGTAGTCTACAGTCCATTGCAAAGCATGCTCCTTATTGAATTCATTCAGTGACAAGAATAAGGAGGATGGTAAAGTGAAGAGCAAGACGCGCACCATAGTAGCATTTTGAGGTATCTTGAATTGGAAAGGTTGAACATGATCTCTGTTTGGAGAGTCATACCATTGAATGTCACCACATGCCAAGCTCCTGGTGTGTAACCGGTATTAGGTATTGAGCCAAATTTCTGTCACTGACAGTACCTAACTCAACCAAGCTTCATCCCAAGTAGGCCACAACAGCGCACGTAAGAGATGAAGTCATTCTAAAAACCAGGTCAGCTCCCCAGTACCTTGGCCCCTTGGACCTTTACCCTCAGACAACAGGCAACAACAAACTACCTGCATATGCCTTCTCTTTACGAAAGTCCTTACTATGCCCCTCACCTCAGATGGATGAAATGGGAAGACTTGAATACCGTAGGCAGCCAAGTTAGCCCATGCTTACCATCAACATTACTGAGGAAATTAATTGCTTAAGTTGGATTTGAGCGGTGGGGTGAGAGAGAGAGAGAGGGGGGCTGGGAGGGGGGTTACTTTGCCAGTCCCTTGCTCTATACCCCGCAACAATCGTCTAGCTATTGTGGCATTGTTTTCCATAAGTTCTAGTGACACTAATCTGGCTACCCTGAAGAGAATGAAGGCCACAAAGAAGAGCATATTTTTTAGATATCCCCACAATTAGGAAGCAGCATATAGGAAATTTCTTACTGTTATGTTAGATATGGCAGAATGCTATATTAGTAACAGGCAACCGGGTAAATAATCAATCCCTTGCTTCCTAATAACTATTGTGCCCCTTATAATTGTAGTTGAATGTATGTTGTAGCCCATTCTTACTGTCACTGCTACAAATGCTGCCCATTAGTTGGGCTGTTGCTTAGTTGTGCGGCTTTCATGAGTGATTGTGTATGCTCGCTAGATCCATGGTGGTTGGCTTGCCTGATAATGACTATTCATCCATTGTAATATAGTTGGCACACAAGCAGGGAATTTAGGAGGTGTTAGGGGTGGAGTAATGATTATAGTCAATATGTTATAAACCCTTATTAAGCCTCTGAAGACAAAGAGAGGAAGCTATAATGACTGTTGATAGAGTAGAAGCTATACCCCTATTATAGTAGGGTTTCAGAGACCTTTAGGTTACGTAAAAAGAGGCATATAATCCACACAGCTCATAGAAGTAGATAAGAGAACTGTCCTTTAAAGAGCTAAGAGTTCCGGTAAGGATATTATATCCTCTTCTGCTACCAACAATGAATGTTTTGTCTATCAATTGTGCCCCATTGCTTGCGTGTGTGACTTGTTACGTGCTTGTGTACTTGCAAGATAGCAATTGGTGGGCTTCCCACTAATGCCCAAGACAAGCACTACTTAGCTCCTTGTCCACATCCACAAGAGAACCATGAAACTAGGCATGGCAATCAACCTGCAAATTGGATAAACAGCCCCGCCCTGCCCCTATTGGAACAGTTTTTGGCAGAGCAGATTTTCCAAACTAAGAAGCACGAGGAACGAAGCCCGCCCCCCCCCCCCCCCGCGGGGGCAGGCGCCCCCGAAAACAAAAAAAATAAAAAATAAAAAACAAAAAACCCCAAACCAAAACAAACACAACTCCCCAAACGGAAAAAGAAAGGACTTTTGATCTTCGTTATCATCTTTCACAGAATGCAATATAATCCAAAACTTTTTTAACAATACATTTCTCGTTGATTATATTCACACCAATGAAAGAAAATCTCCCATAATTTATTTGTAAATCATTGTGAAAATTTACAACATCTACGAGTAGTTACACTTGATACTTCTTCAGGAATTTTCTTTTCTCTTTTTGGTTAGAAGTTATTCTCATGGAAAGCTTGCCTATATCATAACCCAGTACTAGAGTATATCCTAAAATTTCATTTCCAAGCACAGCCACAGTGCTACACGTAAACATTATTGATGTTGTAACTATGTATTATTACTGTTTAATCTTTCTAGATCTATATTTATATGTACTATCTAAGAAGTACAGAAACAGACATGAGTACGAATATGGACATAAATATGGACACGGGCACGACAGTTTCAAAAAAATGAGGACACAAAGATGCCTGAGATACGGCAAAAGAATATATGTTTAAATATTTTTATTTGCTATGTACATGAATGTAACATTCACAAACCACCAAAAATTATATGAAAACAACTAACAAGTTTACAATTATAATGCAACAACTAAAGTTAAGGATTTGAATAATTAAATTTGGATGTTTTATGTTTTGGTGTTTTAAAGTTTTGAAATCTATAAATTCGACTCCATTTAAAACTTGAAAAAATGACATTTCAACTCTACCATTTAATGTTAATGTGTCCAACTAAGGGACACGTGTGCCCTCAACGTGTTACCAGAGACACCATTTGGCATGTCCATATCCCAACATGTCAAGGAGTATGTGTGTCGAACACATGTCGAACATGCATATGGCACCTTAAATGGACTGTACATGCTTGCTAGTGTACTATACTCAAGTGTACATATACAAATTAATGCTTGTACTTTTTTCATATTTAGTCAACCTATAATTGCTAAAATAATTCGAGCTCTTTTTATGATTTTGTTGGATTTGTCAAACATTTCTCTCTTCCCCATCCCCCTTTCTCTTTCGCTAGTGATGTTGCTTTCCATCTTTCCATTGCCATCAAAACTATTAACTCCCAAGCTTCCTACTAGCATCACCCCCTCGTACTCTTGATCATTATATAGTTGTATACTCGGCACATTTATCTCTTATTCTAGCTCTCCTTATCTCTCCCACCATGACACATCACAAGGCTCTAATGATTAACTATGATCTAAGGCTAAGAAGCACAGACACAGGTTACGAACACAACACGAGACACAACAATTTTCAAAAATTGACCGTATCAAAACAATGGGGACACGGAAAACACATGCATTTTATATGTTTTTATTTGCTATGTATATGGATGAAATATGAAAAACACCATTTGTTACATAATTCAAATATCATTTAAGATAAACAACATGAAAACAAGTTTAAATTTAAAATATGACAGTTTAATGGGTGTTAGAGTTAGGATTATTATGTCAAAGGCTATTTGGGTCTTTTGTTATTACACCAATTAATATTTATAAAGTGACGAATAGGGTTATAACTTTTGACCCTACGCTTCTCTCTCTCTCTCTCTCTCTCTCTCTCTCTCTCTCCATAAACCCTAATTAATCCTGATTAACATGGTAGCAGAGCAGTTTACTTAGGGTTTATGTCTTTGTTATTCCTTTTTTTTCTTTTTTTTTCCTTGACCCATCATCGTGAGACATAAACCCACTGGTTTCCCTTCCATTCCATCATCGATTTGTTGCTGCTATGTTTGGATGATGATGTTAGCAATGACAACAGCAGCTGCAGATACGCTTGGTTAATGTGTTTGTGGTTCGTTTTTTTGGCTACCTTCACAGTTGGGAGTCCCCTTTACTTGCCAGAGATCAGTCGGCACTTTTCTAGCTTCCTTTTGAAGACAAAGGTGGGTGTTTGGTTATGGATTTTGTGTTTCCTATATCCAGATTAAACTTATTCCACGGCTAGATAATGTTATCCGGACTAGTTATGCTATCCCAATTTGGTTCTGGTTTATTTTGGGTTTGATAATTGGGGGCCTCAGTGGTTCACCTCAGATTCCTGAGACCCAACAGGTTCTGGTTCACCTTTAGTAAGTCCATTCCAGACGGGTTCTGTGCATATTCTTTTGTTCAGTTTCTTTTTTTCACCTAGTTTTTTCTTCTGGTTTACGTTTCATTCAGCCTGTTCTTTGGCTATTGTGGCTCTGTTTGGTTGACCTTTTGGCGGATTTGGTCAACTTGATTTCTGTTAAAATTCAGAATCTGTTCTTTTGACCTTGGGTCTGTCTTCAATTATGGCCTCCAAACCTGATTTACTCTCTTCTTCCACATTATTCAACGCTCCTATAACCTCCATTAAATTGAATGGCAGTAATTAAATATTGTGGGCTAGATCAATTGAAGTTTTTATCGAGGCAAAGGGACTTCGTAGTCATTTGGTGGCTAATCCACCCAAGGAAAGTGATGCTACCTTTTCTCAATGGGACCAAGAGGATGCCCAGATTATGTCTTTGTTATTCAATAGCATTGAGCCCCATATCAGTTCCACTTTACTTCACCTCGACGCTGCCAATAAAAGATGGGATCGTTTGCGACTTATGTATTCTGGTGCAGGTAATGTTGTTCGCTTCCTCTTAGGGTTAAAACCCGAGTATGAGCCCATCAAAGCACAGATTTTGGGAAGTCCAACACTTCCCTCTCTTCCTGATGCCTTTTTTCGACTTCAGCGTGCTACTTTATCTTCTAGTCAGACTACTCAGATTGCCAATAGTGGGGATAAATCTGCATTGGTTGCATCGCAGAATAGTTTATAGTGGCTACCGAGACGGCCAAGGCAACCAAGGCTACCGTGGAGGCAAAGATGGATGAGGAGACCATGGAAGTCGAGGTGGCCGCGGAGGTAAGGGAGGTCGAGGTAATCGTGAGCCATGCTATTGTACTCACTGTGGCAGCCACACTCATAATATAGATCATTGTTGGACTCTACCTGGTAAGCCTTCAGGCTCAGCTCATCAGGCGTCATATCACGAGGATGTTCCTTTTTCATCCTCCCCTTCACCTATTTCTGGCCATCCTGATTCAGATATGATTACTATTCCTTGAGATGAGTATGCCAGGCTTAGGTCTCAAACACAGGCTACATCTTCCTCTTCCACGGCTACATTTGCCCAGACAAGTATCATATTTACTTGTTTGTTATCATCATCTGGCCATCCATAGATTATTGACTCCGAAGCATTTGATCATATGACTGGTTCGTCTAATTAGTTATCTGATTATCATTCTCTTCCTTCTAGTCATACTGTTACTCTTGCTAATGGCTCTTCCACTAGAGTTTCAGCTTTGGGAACTACACATATTAATTCTTCTATGTATTTATCATCTGTCTTACATGTCCCTCAATTTCCTTTCAGTTTAATGTCAATTAGTAAAATCACTCAGTCTCTTAATTGTTCTGTAACTTTTTATCCATCCTATTGTGTCTTTCAGGGTCTGAAGATGAAGAGGAAGATTAGAACAGGGCATGAAGCTGGTGGTCTTTATTATTTTGACCTTGCGCCTTGTCCTAGAGCCTTTCAGTCTTCGTTGTCTCCATTCTAGTGGCACTGTTGTCTTGATCACCCGTCACTTTCTACTTTGTAGTGTCAAGTTCCGAGTCTTAGTTGTTTATCATCTTTGTCTTGTGAAGCATATTAGTTTAGTAAGCACCACCGTGTTTCTTTTTCCCCTAGAGTCAATAATCATGTGCCTCGTCCTTTTGAACTTATTCATTCGGATATATAGGGTCCAATAAGACATTGTTCTATTAATGGATATCATTATTTTGTAACCTTTGAGGATGATCATTCTCGTATGACGTGGTTATTCTTAATGGCAAATTGCTTTGAGTTATGTAGCATTTTTCAAACTTTTCGCACAGAGGTTAAAACTCAGTTTGATTGCCGCATTCGTATTTTGCACTCAGATAATGCCAACGAATATAAATCTGATCCCTTTACATCGTATTTTTGTGACAAAAGTGTTATTCATCAACCATCTTGTGTTCATACACCCCAACAAAATGGTGTGGCTGAACGTAAAAACCGTCATTTGATAGTCATAACTCGAGCTCTCTTGTTTCATATGCATGTTCCCAAACATTTTTGGAGTGATGTTGTTCTTGTATGTTGTTATCTTATTAATCGTATGTCCTCCAGTGTGTTAAAGGGACAATCTCCACATTCAGTTTTGTTTTCTTATTCTGCTCCCTTTCCTATACCTCCTCGTATCTTTGGTTGTGTTTGTTATGTTCATAACTTTGGTCTAGGTTTTGATAAACTTGATCCTTGTGCCACAAAGTGTCTATTTGGGATATTCTCGAACTCAAAAAGGGTATCAATGTTACAGTCCTACTCTCCAACAATATTTTACTAGCATCGATGTCACATTTTGCGAGTCTACTCCATACTTTTCTGATGTCCATTCTTCTTGTGATCTTGACTTGAGTTATCATCATCTTCTGTTCCATTTCCTATGTTGGACCCTTCGTCCTTGGAATCTATTCCTCCTTCAGCCTAATGCTCCCTACCTGTAACACCTAAGGCACCAATACAGGTTTACTCTCGCTGCAAGAGACCATCTATCTTCCTCACCGGCTTTTGATCCTAGCTCTCAAGTTGAGTCTGGGTCTTTACCTATTGCTCTTCGTAAAGTTACACACTCTTGTGTTACTAATCATCCAATTAGTAACTTTGTTTCCTATCGTTCTTCATCTCCTTTGTTTTCTAATTTTACTTCCCAATTTTGTGTTGTTTCAATTCCTAAGTCTGTTCAGGATGCATTATCTGATCTTGGTTGGAGGAAAGCAATGGCAGTAGAGATGGATGCCTTGCATCACAATGGTACCTGGGATCTTGTTCGCTTACCTACAAGTAAAAAGACGGTTGGTTGTCGTTGGGTATATACTGTCAAGTTTAATCCCAATGGTTCTGTTGAACGTTTGAAAGCTCGCTTGGTGGCTAAGGATTATACTCAGACTTATGGAGTTGATTATGAATAGACTTTTTCCCCTGTTGCTAAAATCTCCCCTATACTTGTTTTGATATCTTTGGCAGCTAATATGGATTGGCCTTTGTATAAGTTAGATGTCAAGAATGCTTTCTTACATGGTGAATTGGCTGAAGAAGTCTATATGGAGCAACCTCCTGCGTTCGTTGCTCAGGGGAAGTATCACGGCAATGTTCGCAAGTTAAAGAAAGCATTGTATGGTTTGAAACAGCTACCAAGAGGCTAGAGCATGGTTTGGTAAATTTTCTGAGGTAGTACTAAATTTTGGTCTACATAGATGTCTAACAGATCATTAAGTGCTTTTTATCAACACACGGATTTGGGTTGTATTATCCTTGTGGTGTATGTTGATGATATTGTGATCACTAGAAGTGGTTCTGAAGGAATTGCTAGGCTGAAACAGTTTTTGCAACTCAGTTTCATACCAAAGATTTGAGCAAACTTTGACATTTTCTTGGTACTGAAGGTACTAGATCTAAGATTGGTATTAACTTGTCACAGAGAAAGTATATTCTTAATCTTTTAGAAGAAATAGGTTTGTCGGGTTGTCGACCAGTTGACATTCCTATGGACCCTAACCACAAACTTCTTGTGGACAAAGAAGATTTATTTGGACATCCTGGGAGATATCATCGTCTTGTTGGTAAACTAAATTATCTTACTCTTACCCGACCTGATATATCATATGTAGCTAGTGTGGTGAGCCAATTTACGAGACCTCCTTGAGTACCACATTGGGATGCTGTTATTCGAGTTATTTGATATATTAAGCAAGCTCTAGGACTAGGATTGTTGTATAGGTCAAATGGAAATCTTAAGGTGGAAGGTTTTACTGATGCTGATTGGGCAGGCTCTCCTTCAGATAGAAAATCTACTACAAGGTATTGTCCCATACTAGGAGGCAATTTGGTCACATGGAAGAGTAAGAAACAGACTATGGTTGCGAGATCGAGTGCAGAGGCTAAGTACAGAGCAATGACACATACTTCTAGTCAATTAACTTGGTTTAAACACTTCCGTAAGAGATTGGTTTTCCTGCTCAAACTTCACTTCAACTGTTTTGTGATAATCAGGCAGCTCTTCATATAGCATCTAATCCTGTGTTTCATGAGCGGACTAGCATATTGAAGTTGACTACCACTTTATCCGAGACAAGATATTGAGTGGAGATACAGCTACAAAGGTTGTCAAGTCTGAGAATCAATTGGCTGATGCTTTTACTAGGTCACTTAATTCTAGTCATCTCAAGAGCATCTATTCCAAGCTTGGATTGTATGATGTATGCTCTCCAGCTTGAGGGGGAGTGTTAGAGCTAGGATTATTATGTCCAGTTAGGATTATTATGTCAAAGGGTATTTGGATCTTTTGTTATTACACCAATTAATATTTATAGTTAAAGTGACGAGTAGGGTTATAACTTTTGACTTTACGCTTCTCGCTCTCTCTCTCTCTCTCTCTCACACACATAAAACCTAAATTATTCTCTCTCTCTCTTTCCTCCTTCCGCATCATTTTTATTTTATTATTAGATCCCAAATTATTTTCTTCAAACTTGTAATGTGTTTCATGTTTATCTAAGTAATGGATAGTATGTTCCTAAAGTGTTCAAAGCATGTTTGATTTTAAAAAAATTATACAAAAAAAAAAAACAATAGGACACATTTGCATCTATGCCTAATAAGTGTTGGGGAGTGTCTAAGACTTGTCTGATACAAATATGACACCTTCGAGAAGTGTCTATGGTTCTTAGATATTAAGTAATCTTATATAAGATTAAAATGGTTTGTGAGATTTCTTTTAACAATTATTTTTGTACGAAGTGTTTCTAGATGGACATGTCACAGTCAAAGTCCAGGTTGACGTAAGGCTAGATAGGGAAGGGCCGAGGATGGGATTAACGCGGTTAACGAATCAACACACCTCAAGCACAAGATGAGATTGGGTTTAGGATGTTTCCCAAAGGGGAAAAGTTAGAGAAGGGAACCTTAGTCCCGCCTATTGCCATCCCTAATGATAGTACGACCAGAGTGATATGGAATGAATTCAACGGTTAAGAAAATTTCTCTAATACATGCGGCAATTATGCTTTCATTCATAAAAGAGCCAACCTAAAGGATGTGAGGGTACAAAATGTTGGACAAAAAATAAATAAATACCATCTTCGAAGTGATAAAGGCTCTTGGTAATCACACTACAAATTTGGAATTAAATCCCACCTCTATCTATCTTTTTCTTTGGGATTTTTAGGGTTGGGGGGTTAATGTGCAACACTCTCGTTGCCCCTACCGTATAGACTATAATCATTGGACCCAAAAAAGAGAAAAGGAAATAGCATATGAAATTAAATATACTCGTTTTTTGGTAGGTATAGCTTCTGTAAGATGAGAATGTTGAGATGGATGTGGTGGCCTTGCGAGAAAAGACAACGTTAAGAATTGTCTATGTGAGAAATTAGAAGTAGCTTGCATTCAAGATACGATGAGATAAAAGTCATTTAAGATAGTTAAATGGAGAAATTGGATCCATGTAGCCAACTTAAGTGCTTGGCCTTACGACTTATTAAGTACTCAAGAATCAAACTTAAGAACTACAATGTGAATCGTGCCAACTCTTTCTTTGCATACATAATTTGTTGCTCAAGTCTCTTGGAGCTTATATTAGACATAGTGATGCACTAAGGAGCTATGACAAGAGCAAGAAAATGTAAATACATGAAAGCTGCAAAAGTTAAAAACTACAATGATTTTAAGGTGGGGCCAATTGGAAACATGTCTAATCAAGTTCTTAAGGTTCAGGGTTTGGGCCTTAATTGAGTCTCATTATACCCTTATTTATGTAGGTATTAATCCGGTCTAAAAGGAGAGTTTCTTATTTGGGAATCTAAGTTCTAGTTGGTGCAGGAGTCTCTAAATCTTACAAGTACCAATGTAACTATTCTATTTTAGCAGAGAGAATATACTTTTGGTAATTATATGAAATTTTTGAAGCTCTCTTGTGAATTCTTTTTGATAATTAAGAGTATTATTAATCAAAGAACAGCCAAACAGGGTGCCACCTCTATATACAAGTTGTATGCATAGAAAACTATACCCCCTCACCGAAATTAAGATCACCAATGAAATCTAACAAAATGAAAGAAGAATCACAACAATTCCCTGACATCCAGTAATGGAAAGTGTGAAGCAATTCTAAGTTTCTTCTTGCAATTTAAGTAATTTGGTATTTTTTTCGTTTGTTTTCATTTTCTTCTTTCATGTTTTTGGAAACAAAAATAGGAACTTCTTTTTCATAGAGTTTTCATTTTCATAGGAAACAAATTTTTGAAAAATCAGAAAACAAGTTTTTTACTTCCTAAGTTCCTAAAACACCCTAGTTTCCAACCAAAACAATAAAAAATAAAAAACCGTTTTCAGGACAAGTTTGCTAAACAAGCTCTTCGGTAGTTCTAGAAAACGAAACTAAAACAGGAACCAAGACCACAATCAAAGCGTATAAGCCTTTTAAAGTCTCAACTAACTCTGCCCAGCCTTTCTTTTTTCAATGTAACAACAACAACGCATAAAAGCAACCCCAAAACCAACCTAGGCTATTGTTCACAATGCCTGGAGCCACCCCGAAACAGCTCCCAAAATCCCATATTTTCATGTTTGAGATCACATTCTTTTGTTACCCATACTAACCCTAAAAGCCTATATAATTTTCACCACTGTCATCACCATAAAAACTACTAATTTCATCCCAAAAAATAGAGCCATCAGCTGTTGACACATTCACAATTAGAGGAAGTGCTCGCTACAGTCATCCTACATCACTTAGGTACAAGTTTTCCTAGGGCGTGAACACCACCTCGATTGTAAGTTACCAAAAATAGGGAGCGGTAGTGAGAGTGAAAGCGGTGGCAAAAGCTCAAGAGCACTTATTCCATGGAAACACCAAAGTTAAGAGCAGTTCCAATGCATATTTTTGTAATTATCGCAAAGTCATTATATGTTTAAGAAGCATTGCATGGTAAAAGATTGGCTGCCAAGAGGAGATAACATATTTTGAGTCTAAGAGCGAACAATTGCATAGATGATGCGAAAAATTAAGACTATATTTAGCCTTACCCTCCCAACACCTTGACTAACAAGGACTAAAACTAGGTAATGTTTTCTACCTTTGTTTTCGATACTAAAACAAAGTTCATCGTTAGCTGGTGGTCTAGAGGTCCATGCCTAATTGCAGTTGCATCCTTTGTTTTCAGTAGCTCCAAAGTCCAGTGCATGGTTAAATTTTTAACTTTTAAAAGTCAAAGTTGCAAATTAGACCAGATTCCACATTGAGTTGAGAAATTCATGGACTACTTTGGACTTCAACCTTCCAATTTGCTGCAGCCTTCACCTACAAATACGTTACCAGCACCTAGCAAAAGAATAACTACACTAACCACACAAAAATAATAATAAAAAAAACAAAAAAAATGACAATAAAAAGAAGAAACAAGTGTATGACGTTTACTATCAGGTCAGCTAAGTCAATTTAATGCACAATAGTACATAAATGAATAGAGTATCTACAATCTTGCCACTGGCTCTACAAGAAACATTCAGGAAATGTAGACACAATGCAACTCTATACCAACTGCTTAGAATTCTCAATGCTCTAAAGCATAGTGACACATGGAACAATTACAGAAAGATAGGATAAATAGCTGAGAGATGAATAGCATCTGTCACTAGATAAATAGCTGAGATAAGAATTTAAAAAACAAAGGGCTGAGAGAAGAATAACATTTAGCATGAATAAATAGCGAGCCAAGAATAACCCTCTCTCTCCCTGTCACATGGAAATCCACAGGTTTATGCACATATGGGTGTGCACAAAAAGTGTATGCACAACAGCCTACCAGGTTAGGGTTTGTCATTACCAATAATCAGAAAACACAATGTAAGAATCAAAAACAAAACTTACGTTTAAAAAAATAATAAGGAAAGGAAAATGCTCCTCCATATCTATGATTGGAAAATTAAACAATTTCTAAGTGTTACTGACATGCCTGTCCATCTATCTATATGCCAAAAAATGAAAAAAGAATACAAGATTATATTTTTATTAATATAAAAAGAAAGATGATCCTTCGTCTACTTAAGTATGAGTTTAGAAATCTATATAGTCAAGTAGAATTTCTTATGATTGATGTTGTGTGCCAGTCATCCATTTTACACAATGACTTCTGGAAAGTCACAAGGTTATGGACCTACTTACATGGACATCAAGAACATTGCAAACATGGCCCATCTCGTCAGCTGCAAAAGGAAGATCTGGAATATATCTCTGTTCACCATCCACGATGAACTTGTAATGGTATATACCGGATGGCAGGACCAAAAGAATGGAGTGATCCTTACCTGATCCTTGCAGCATTTTTCTGTGAGTAGATGCTATTACGTAAGTGTTATTTCATAATTTCACTGTATAATGTGGTATCAGCCCTAGAATATATATCAAACTTTTTACCATACACAATGAACTATCTCTTGTATTGATGTATAGCCAAAATGATTAAAGCTCACCTTGATGTCCAGTTGTCCCAAGATCCTTCCACAGCAACATCATTACCATCATAGTTCCATGTTATCAATGTAGGTATTCCTTGCTCAAGAGGAAGATCAACAGGCCCCAGAGATTCATTCTGCCACATTTGATTGAAAAAGGGAGGGCCATCATTCCTTTGCAGAGGAGCTATAGGAACCTAAAAATGCACCAAAAACATATGGTTTATCAGTTTTGAAGCAAGTCAGCTACCAATAGGGAGTCAAAGCTTCTATTTTTCAAGTACTGGTTGGCAAGGATTAAAATTTCGCTTTGGTGCATCATTTCAATCCGCACAGAAATAGAAACGTCATTTCAAAAACATGATAGAAACAAAGAACAAAATGGGAAACATAAGGGAACATTTGGAAACATGAATTAAGTTCCATCCATGTGTATCTCTATAGCTAATAAATTAGGGTAGTAAATGCTAATATGTATAAAGAAAAATAGTTAGGAAATTAATTTTAGTATTTTTTTAATCATCAAGTAATTGAGTTTAAGAGGAGAGTGTTATTTTTATAGAATAATACTAACTTAATGTTGATATTACCTGATTATAAGATAATTTGACAGTTTTTGCGTTTCTTTGACCGAAATTAATAACAATAATTGTGATAGTAATAAAAAAAAAAAGAAGTGAGCCACAAGTAAGAATCAAATCTAATACGTGTTGATCATTGTTTCAGTGCGTTTTGGTAAGTTTTCATAGAAACATAGGAATTTCGATATTACACAAGTATTTCATGTCAGTTCTAAGAAATGGAAACATTTTGGTCGTTTCGATGGAAACAAAAGGAAATTTTGTCCCTTGCTGATTGGATAATCAGTTATACACAGCTCCGAATTCCTGATTCATGACCCTGGTAATGAAAGGTAGTTCAAAAGTTGACTCCATCATAGTCATATTGCAAACAGCAATTAGATAAAGAACTCCTGATTGTTACATCATGTCCAGATCTCAACATGGTTGAAGTTATATAACATTGTAAGAACTACAATCAAACTCGTAGCCACTGACAGCTGAATAACTCCCAGATATGTCATTCAACTAAAAAGAATGTTTGAAACTGGAATCAAGGGGAGATGGCAGGCAAGTTTCAAACCTTTATCTAACCGAATCCACAAACTTGGCTTTTACACAGCATTTATAAGTATTATTTTAAACACTAACTCACTAATTTAAACTTGCTTATCAGCAACCAGCCCCCATGTATCATTCAACATACTAACAAAAAGATCAACTTCCATTAGGTCAACCAAAAGAATAAACTACATAAATATAGTAAATTAAAATTTTGGGTTCATATTCGGTTGATTGCATTTTGCACCAAATTGGCCTAGTTGAGTATTATTTTAAAGATATGCCAATCTGTTAAATTGGCCTAGTTGAGTAAGCCACCCAATCCCTGTTTTGATGAAGTGAAGACATGTATAAATAATACAGCAACCAAATATTATCTTTACCATTATTTCTTCAGTCATGTCGCAACTTCACCACTTCCATGACATTGAAGATATGAGACAATCTTTTCGTTTCTTTTTTTTTTTTTTTTTGGCGGGGAATAATGTTACTGATTAAGAAAAATAACTCATTACACCTCTACACTTATCCCATCACATTACTTATGAATTAAATTGACCCATCTAGCCCATATCAAGACATTGTCTAGTACTCGAGGTAACTTATGAGTTATTCTCTTTCAATTAACTTCTAAAACAGCTTAAGAGTCAATTAGATCACATCAATACTAATTGTGATTGACAATCAAGTTTCATTTACATGCATTATTTTTCTTAGCAAAAAACAGAAACATTTTGGAAACACAAAGGAAACAGTCCAAAAAAATGGAAACCAAACGAAATGTTTGGAAAAGAAACTACAAAGATATTATATGTTCATATAAGCCAATAGGAGCTTACTTGAACATGTTAGAGGCTAATACAGCTATTTCACTAAAGGGAAAAAGTGAGACTAGGGAAGTAATTGTTTATATAAACTAAAAGTCATTGAAATGATGCCAGATAAAGGATTGTTATCAAACACAAGTGCGTATGATTCTGAAATTGCACAAGGTCCAAACAAAATGAACTCTAGAAATTTATCAAAAAGCCGACGATAACAACAAGAAGGAAAAATAAACAACAGCCAATGGGTTCTTGAGGTTGGGGAGCTATTTTAGTAAAGAAATGTTATAAAGGCCATTCTGATAGTTAATAAAAGTTACAAAAAAGCGTTAAAACAGAAGTCAAACAAACATTAAAAGATCACAAAAGTAAAGAACAATAATAAAAACAAATAAAATGTTTACAAGGCCAAATCTGGGGAAAGGGAATTCCACTTAAGGATAAACATTAGAAAGTCTATTGTCAGAAGCAAACAGGAAGGAGGAGGAGGAGAAGTGCTTAAAGCAATGAAGAATCCTAGCTCCAAGCCTCCAACTGTGTGTGGCTCAACATTGTCCTTTTTCTGGTCTCCTCCACTCACTTCCTCTCCCCTTCTAATTTCTTTCTCAAATTCACATATCCTTTTCTATCTTATTTTGAAAAGAAAAAAAATCAAAAATCAAAAACCAAAATAAATTTGTGGTCTACTCTTTCTTTTTCATGATGAAATACTACAGAAAAAACAATATTTTCAAACAATAAAAGTTATACAAAAAGTGAAGAAGAATATAAAACAAGGGTCAAACCAATGGCGGTGAGGAACCCCTAAACTCCAAACTTCTCTATACTCCCTACAGGTCTTTGGGTATTTAAGATTAAAAAAAAAAATAGTATATTGGCCCCAAAAATTCAAGAAAACCTTCCCCCATCCCACCCAAAAAAAATAAATAAATAATCCTGTGTCTTCCACTAGGTCAATAGCATAAGATCGGCAGAAAGTGGCGAAGGCAGGTGGGTATTCAAGTTACAATTTCTATAAAAAAAAAAATTAAGAAAAAACCCACAAAATATGAAAATGTCCAGCCATTTCTATAGAAATGAAACATAAGTTTGTTCTTTTCAGGAGGATGATGAGAACAAAAAAGAGTGCAATTTGTTTTAAGTTGGAGCCTTCGCATGTCAAAGGATTCAAACATATTAGTGAATACAGAACTTTTTTTGATCTTGTTTAATAGTCTAGTTTGTTAACTTAGTTTAAATGATATTATTGTTTTACCTTTAAGATCTACTATTTTAGCCCAGATTCGTTATTCATCATTATATTACATTATCAATTGCTAGGTTAATAAAAATTGTAAAATAAATGTAGGCACACAATTTAAATATTTTTCAACACCCTGAGTATGGTCTGAGTGACAATTAACCAGGCATTAAAGGACCCTAAATGCCAAACCACCACCAATACCATGTGTGTGATTTTGATATAAACTTTAATCACATCTTAGGCATCTGGTTATTTAATAGTTGATAACATGCAAAATATTATTTAAAACTCAACCGCATCTAAGCCAATACCACAATGTGCTCCTTCAAACACCACAATTGCACCTATATGGTATCATTATTGTCCTAGTTATGACGCACCAAACATCTTAGGCATCTGGTTACTTAATAGTTGAAAACATGCAAAATATTATTTAAAACTTAACCGCATCTAAGCCAATACCACAATGTGCTCCTTCAAACACCACAATTGCTCCTATATGGTATAATTATTGTCCTAGTTATGACGCACCAAAAGTTGGTATAAGACTTGACTTTTGTTAACTTATTGGTTATGGAGGCAAACAATTCTTAGTAGAGGGGTAGGGTACTGGTCTACCCAATGCCTCTGGTAGAAAGTTTCTCCAGTAGTACATAACTGGATCTTGTAACTCTCCAAAAGAATTCTTAGATCACAGAGAAAGGTGCCACAAGCTAAATTCACAGGACTTCAACTATTTAAGTCTCAACTAACAAGCTTCACAAGAAACGAAGTGAAGCAGTTGTCATGGAACATAAGAAGTTAGATTTTGATTAAATCACCTCGAACACAAATCGATCCAACATATGAAACAAAAACGGGAACGTGATACGCCACATAGTATAAAATGTGGTACCATAGGAAAAACTGATATAGACTACACTTACAATTTAAGATAGTTTCTAGAGCAATTTTCTTTTAACAATTAGACATCTAGTGAAACATAGTCCATTTTGTTCAAATTAATTATGTAAAAGCACATTTTTTGTAGGAGCATTATGGCCTAATTTTTTACATTTTGTTTTGCGGAGGCCATAAAGTAAATCACTTTCTTTAGCTTCCATAGCCAGTCAGGATTCTAAGGTTGACGTGTGGGCGGGGGGAACCTTGGTCCGACCCTTGTCCACCTACCAATGGTTCTCTCTGTCAAACCCTCTTTTGGGATGTCATTTAGATGAAGCATCTGATTTTGGAATGTCCATAGCTTTTTTCTTTTAATTTGGAAAATTATAGTTAAGAGAACTTGAATACAAATCTTATTTGGGAATATCTTAAGTCAGCATTTATCATAAATCTTTAATCTCTAGTTAATTTCATTTACGGAAAACCTTGAGTCAACCTTTTTTACAATCAAAATTCCAATTCCACCCTAATTCAAAATCATTAGATTATAATTGATATGTAAATTTACCGAAATCTTATATGAGATAAATATTATTTAACATTTTTGTAGCACATGGTGCCACATCATCACCTCATTTTAGAAACTGTAAACCACTACATGGGATCCACCTCACCTCTTAATCTTCTTCATCTCCCTGTCCTCTCCATCTTTTTCTTTGTGAAGACCACCAGCCATCATATTCTCCCCAACCATCACCACTACCAGTAGGACCTTTGTCTGGTTGGCCACCAACCTTTTCAATCACCCCCCCCCCCCCCCCAACACACTCTCTCTCTCTCTCTCTCTCTCTCTCCAGAACCTCATCCCTCCCCCCTCTTCCATCCCCTCTCAACCCCCATTTGATTATCAAAATCTCTCCCCCACTCCCTCATTAGCTGCCTCCTAAATGTCCCATCTTCTCTAGCACCATCACCTTGCTCACTATCTCTGCATTTGCCATTACTTCTGATTTATATATTGATTGCAAAATGGAAAATATAAATACGTAAGAATAGAACTTGCACACATGGATTGTGTCCAAGGTAATCGGTGGTGGCCATGGATGAGGTGGTCGTGGGTATGGCCATGGCATCCTATGCTTGGTGGCAACCGGTGGGGTAGGTTTGTGTATATGGATGTGGTGGGGTTTCTATATTTGTTTGAGGGGGACCATTCAGTGCACCATTTGTTGACATATTGGAAGTTTATTAAGAGTGAGCGATCAAATAAACACGAAGACTATGACAAACCAACAAGTATATCTCATTGATTCATCCTATGGGGCAAAGTGAAGTAATTGGCCTATGCTGCTCATTAACCAATAAGTTTCTCATTTTGTCATTGAGAACCCCCCAAAACCTCAAATGAGTTGCATGGCTCCTTAAAAATAGGCAAAGCAACATCATGAACTAACATCAAATGCTGAAATGTTTCACCACACAAAGGAATAGTGATTTCGTTGCTAATTTTCTAATAATCTTAACTCTTCCTGAATTTCTCATACTCATTTGGAAACAATAGTATTCAGACACTAAAGAATAACATACTACATTCCGACACACCCATGTCCATCAAATGGCTCCCGTTCCCATTCTTATTTCAACCAAAGTACTACTACAAATACTTTATCTCGTTCGAAAAGACAACCAAATAAACTTTTTTTGATATTGAAGATGGAAAAAGTGGCATGAATGCCCTTGGTTCTATGGTCTTACTTCATGAAGAAGGAATCACAATCCTATTGAGAGTCGTATTAAAGTAGAATCATGATCCTATTCATTGCTGCAAAGGGCTAACATTGGCGAATTAAATACTTAAAAATGCAACAGCTGGCAATCTTCAATGGTAACTGATCAGATCATTCTATAAAATAAAAAATTAAAAAACATTCTTCAGATTGATAAGCATAATAAATTAAAGGGGTAATTACACTTTATCCTTTGTGATTTGAGGCAAAATCAGAAGAACACATGACCGCCATTTGGTTTAAACTTATCTGCAAAATGTATGAAAACCCTTAGATTTAACAAAAATTTTGCCATATGAATATTTTTATCATTTTATCTCTTTCAGTAAAAAAATCAAAAAGATAATTCGACTCTTTTATATCAAAATAAAGTGTTACCTTGGGATTTTTTTATTATTTTATCAAATCATCTTTTTAATATTCTAATTAATATGCTATGCAATTTTTGTTAAATCTAACTATTTTTATGCATTTTACATATAAGTTCAAACACAACTTATCAAAGGATCTAACAAATCACAAACAGAACGAACTAATGAAACTCATTTTTGAAATTTCACTCATTCAAATAATCAGTTGAAGTAGTACAATGACAGAAAACTAAGACCAACCAACATATATATATATATATATCGTAACATATGTATGCATATGTATAATACAGAGAAGGCAATGAAAGAAGGGAAACCTGAGGGGCGAACATGAGCGGGGATCGAGAGCGCCCGGGGCTCTCCGGCGACGAATTGGCCATCGAATCAGAAGAAGACACGCGCCCCGGAGGAGGATGGGAGTTTGGCGCGTAATTGCCGCGGAAGACCACTTCACCGTTGGATCTTCCTGCCGGATCATCTGGGCCGGCGCCGCCGCCATTGGCTGCATCTTCTCTTCCGTTTGCATTCCCCATCTGCTTTGACGAAAGGCCAAAACGAGTTTCTTGAAGATCTGCTGGGAAGAAGGAATGTACAGAAGAGAGAGAAGGCTGTGAGGACAGAGGAATGCAGGTCGTGGGCTAGTAAAACGGTTTTTGTGTGAGCAACGCTGGTTTTTGGTTTATTTACGGGGATTGAGAAGCGGTTTTGGGATGAGGTTTGATTTTGAAGAATGAGATTTTAGCAAGTAACCGAGCTAACGCACAGAGGATGATGAGATGAGGGAGATAGATAATAATAATAATAATTATTATTATTATTATTATTATAACGATAATAATATTAGTAATAAGAAAGAGAGAAACTACTTGTACTCCTCTGACGCGCATATTTTTCACCCGGGAACTCGCGCCGCTCTATTCATTCATACATACAAATTCGTCAATTTTCATTTTTTTTTTTTTTTTTTTGTAGTAAGGATAGTTACCAAGAATTTTTCTTTGAGGAGAGAAAATTCATTTCTCCGAAAACTTATTTGGAGAATAGAGATGAAATGCTTGTAAAATTTTTATGTAACCTTTTGAGAAGCATTTTTGAGAATTTTAGAAGATTTAAAGTTCCAAATAAATTTTTTTATACATGTCCTATTCATTTCTTATAAAAATTTTGGATCGTGTTCCATTTTTCTCATTCTTCATGCTGTTTTCTTTTTTCATTTCTCATATCGACAACTATGGTATGAAGTAGAGGACATAAAAAAAAAAAATTTTGGAAGATGTGAGTATTATAAATTGCCAAAGAGAGATAAAAATGTAAAAAATAAAAAAAAATCACAAAATATAATAAGGGAAGAAGAGATCTATCATCTATCAGCTTCAAAGTATAACGGTAAACATAAAATTTGTCAATTGAACACAAAATATGCAAAGGAACTTTTTTTTTTTTTTTTGGAGTATATTTAGGATATTCATATCATACCTACTTGTAATACTTATTGTATTTTTTGTGTACAAGAAATTAATTTATTCTATATTTCTTCTATTAACTCCCATATTGTTTCATCCTTTATTTCTTAAGATTTCACATATTGACATGCCTATTATGACCCAAATCACTTCTATTATTTTCAAATTTCATAAATGCAAGTCCATAAAAACAGATACGCATTTATATAACTAAGGTACTGATCAAAACTTATTATTTTAACTTTGACTTATCCTAAAAATTTTCAATGTGAATAGTTATGCGTTTTCATAGGATAATTTATCTAAAATTATAAATGAGTCAAATCGAGTTAAGTATTATTATGTTTAAGGTGGACTGAAAAACCTAACGAATTTGAAGTGTACAAGTCATTCAATTTCTTTTGTTCACTCGTCAGCAGTGACCAAATGTTTTTACCTATTCCAAACCTGATCATGGCGTGGCGAAGAGCGCGTGGGGCTTGATGCGTTTCGTAGCGATGGGAATGGAACTGTTGCTTTACGTGAAGATAAAGATACACGTGTTTGATTTATATGGGTCCCACATGGAAAGCTCTGTAGTGTTGTCCGTAGCTGAATAATGAGCGCCCGAGCTCGTGACGTTGAAAAATATAATGGATAAGCTTTTGAGCAGTGTTGATCTGACTCTAGCTGTCAGAATTTTTTTTAGTTCCAACCAATAACAATAAGCCACCTCATTACGAATTGAACACTACATATTTTAATATCAAGATTTTTATACATCTCTACTACTGTGAGTCTTATCTTGATATTTTGTGTTAGCCTAGTCACACTACAGATATAGTGGAGTTCAAATCTTACCAAACAAAAAAAAAAAAGGGAAAAGAATATTACTCTCACGCAGTATTACTCTCACAAGTAAGTAGACTATTTTTGTATTTTAAAGTTGATGCCCAAGTTATAAACAATAACAATGACAATAAGTAATAAAAGCAAAATTTTACTCCAAGATTATAGGATAAATTACAATGGCTATCCTTAAGATTTTATGAAATGTAAGAAACTACTGCTCACTAATTGAAAATTACACAACACTCTTGTTAGAGTTTGGCATTAAATTTGTTAGAAAAATTATCATTAAACCCTTCATTGCTGAACTATTTTTTAAACAAACACACTCATCTCGTGTTTATAAATTATGTTATTGGAACAAACTAGATTATGCAGCATTGTTTGATGTGTGCATGCGTCATCAAAATGCCATGAGGATAAATTAGATATTTTGAAATGTTATAATATAATGTTAGCAAAATCTGTTACTCTTCTTAACATAAGGTTAACGAGAATGATATTCTATTACATTGTTTAAAAAGTAAGAGTAGAAAATGTAATGGTCCGCGTAATTTGCCCAAAATTATAATTACTAATACTAAACATGGTACAAAGATTCTACTCCACTTCCATGCTTAAGGTCTTTTCCAAGTACATAAGATTGTAATTTTTGATATTTGGGTAATGGGAACACCAAAGATGAATTATAAACTTCAATTTTCATATGCAAACGACAGATTTCATGTTTTAATCTCATAATTATTTTTAGATTGTACTTAACAAATATTGGTTAGGGTGTAGAGATTCTTATTTCACTTCAAGAGATTAGGCACACTAACGTTGACATGGGTGGAGTATTTGTAATTACTAATTAGCATGGCAAAATAAATTTAACCTAGAGTACTATTTGTAACTAGAATTTCATAAATCATAAATATATAAATGTTGTGTTCGCTCTTATATTTTGTCTCTCTCTTACGTGATGCTCTAGATACTTAGATACTTTTGAAATGCCATGTTACAAGGGCAATTGGTTAAATAACTATTAAATTTGTTCAATTATCTAACCTACTCTATTAGTATTGTAAGATATATATATACATATAAAAGATAACATAAGATTATCAAGCATATCATGTTAAAGGACTATTGGGATTAAGTTTAATAAAAACTAAACTTAATCAGGTGACTATAATTCTCTATCTAAAAAAAATACACACCTTATTCACATATTGTGATCCATTTAAGTCCCTATTTACATATAAATTCTTAAATACTCTCTTATATACACTAATTTTCCATGTTAAATACAAATTTCTCCTCTTAAAACCTAATGTTCTGCCTTCCCTTTTATCTCTTCCTAAAATTTTTAGGTCACTTGCATATATAAAACCACTAACGAATAAAGTTAGCTACCATTTATTAAAAACTAAAAAAAAATGAAAAGATAAATATTTGTGTTAATCCTAGCATAGTTAGAAGTTAATGTATTTGGACAAAGTATTAGTCTATTATCAAAAATATACTGTAGCAAAAGATTATGAAGTTAGATGATATATTTTAATCAAGCGCCCTCTTTACAATCTTCACTTAATACTCCTTTTTCTCATTTAATAGGTAACGATTTAACTATATATTTTGATTTCAGTTTTTCTAAAATTACTATGCACTTTTTAATTACTCAATTAACAATTAAATTTTAACAAAAAATTAATATACGAAAATTGTTTTCAACTATATATTTATGGAAATTATGTCTTTTATGTTGTCAATTTAGCTAAATGTTTTAAATTTAAGTTTATTTCTATCCAAAATTCAAAACCCTAATGAGTGAATTTGGTTAAAGAATTTATTTAATATATTAAGTTTGCTGGTATGAGAATAAATGGGTTATAAGGTTGAGTTTTGTTTTACATGTAGCTCCAAAATATTTATAAAATAAATTAATTCTTTAAAGAAAACTTATTAATATATAGTTATATACATATATGTAAATTATAATGTATGATAACTTAATATAACTTCAATCTAAGATTAATTTTCAAAATCGTTTTTCTCCGTGCATTGCACACGGCTCCACTGCCAATAAATAGTAATTCTGGTGTAAATTTTATATCAAAATGATGGGATCCATTTTAATTTATTTCCTTTAGCGCCTAATTATTATTATTATTATTATTATCTTTTAGGCCAATAATAATAAACTACACGACGGGTGGTGCTCACCTACCTATCCATGAGGCACCACTCAGATGGATGTGGTAATGTTTTGTTTTATTTTATTTGCATCCACGAAACCCACATGACTATGGAGCATCATTTTTATTTTGTGCAAAATATTACATTTAATTAAACGTGATTAACAAAGCATTACAGTTATTGTTCAAAAACTCTCTTTATTAGTTCGACAACTCCTTTTGGATCCGTTCAAGATCAAATCATATAGAAAAGCTAGGAGGAAAGCTAAAGATAGAATCAAAACACATACATAATAGAGGTTGTACCGTTGACTAAGCAGTCTGCATAATTAGTACTGCTATGCCAAGGAATGAAAAACTCTTAGTCAAAATTAAATTTGTAATAAAACTAAAATGAATATAAAATAAATAAAATAACTTAATACAAAGTATAGTGAATAATTTTTTAAAAACTGTCAAATATTTATCATATTAGTTCTTCTTAAAATATTATCACCCAATACTTTATTATATTATAGAAGAAAAATAAATACAACCATATCTTTCATTATTTGTGCAAAGCCTTCGTTCTGTCTCTTTTCTTTTCTCTCTTCTCTCTTTCTTTCCTCTCTTCTTCTTTCTCTCTTTTTTTTTTTCGCGTTATTTCTCCAGCTCTATATATAGACGAAGAAAACGCATAGTAATAGGAGAAAATGTCAATACTTAAGTTAAAGTCATCCATGAACAATGATTTCACTGTTTCTATAACATTCCCCCTGAATGACTTTTACACAAAAATATATCTCATTAAAACTTTGCTAGAAAAAACCCAGTGAAAAAAAATTCGTAGCGAAAGAAAAATAGTACAATTAGGAAAAACCCAATAAGAAAAAATCCATAGCGAAGGAAAAATAGTACAATAATATTGTGTAATATAACTTAGAATGGGTGTGTTAAAACTACCTCATTAAAACCTTGCCAAGAAATGCCTTGTGGGAAAAACCGTTAGCGAAGGAAAAATAGTACAGTATGCAACTCCCCTTCATTCATACATCTGGTATGAAGTTGATAGCTTCCATTGTTCAAAATGAAAGATCTTTGAGATGCTGCATGCCAATGTTGTGTACCAATTTCTCAAATATTGCAGTTGAGAGTGCTTTAGTAAATAAGTCTGTCAAGTTGTAACTTGACTATATCTACTGGACATCAATATCACCACTCTTCTAGAGCTCATGTATATGAAAGAATTTTGGCGATATATGTTTGGTTCTGTCACCTTTGCTATAGCCTCCCTTAATTTGTGCAATATATGTTGCATTATCTTCATATAATATCGTTAAGGTAGTTTTGATCGAGGATAGTCCGCAACTTTTTTGAATATGTTGGATCATAAATCTCAACCATAATGCACTCTCGACTTGCTTTATGAATTTCGATTATCTCATAATGATTTTAAAAAGTTGTTGTTAATATTTGCTCCAAGATATACCAGTCTTGTTCTCAGCAAACAAATATACCATGTGATATAGTTTTATGTGAATAAGAAAGATAACTAGTATCTGCATAGCCAACTAACTCTGATAGTGACTGTTATGCATAGAATAAGTACATGTTTGTTGTTCTTCGAAGATAACCCAATGTGTGCTTTATGCCATTCCATTGTCTTCGAGTTGGTGCAGAACTATATCTTATCAGCAGGTTGACAGAAAAATATAATATCAGGTCTTGTGCATTTTGTAAGATACATAAGAACCCAAATACATCTATGATATGGTACTTCAGAACAAAGAATTTCTTCACCATCTTTTTTAGGATAAAAAGGATCTTTTTGTATATCAAGTGATCAAACAACTATTGAAGAATTTCATGAATGATCTTTATCAATATAAAATTTTTTTTGTATATATCAACTGATGAATAAACATTTTGTTTTTTTAATCAATGCTCAATCTGCAAGACAAGACAATAATTTATTCTCCCAAGATATTTAAGTTTAAAGTTATTCTTTAAATAACTAGTAGTTTTTGTAATTTCTTCAAGAGTACCAATAATATTTAAAAGTATCAACATGTATTGCAATAATAATAAATCTAAATTCTAATAAAAATGCATGAATAAATTGTATTGTTCACATATATTTCTTTTAATAGATATTTATTGAAATAATTATACCATTAGATTGGTTTCATCCATACAAATATTTTTGAAACTTAATAGAATATAACCTCGAGGTTTTTCATGAACAATGATTTCACTATTTCCCTAACAAATTCAATTGTTCACTCCATGGTTAATTGGATGTTAGGAAGACTGTTAAGAAGACTGTTAAGAAGACATATGCCTTTGATGCACATTAACAACGCTTCGAATAGAATGGGAAAAGAAAAACAAATGGTGACGGTGACACATTGATACAATTGAATAAAATAAATGAAGATAAAAAGGGCATGCATGCATAAAAGCTGTTTATCTTTATTAGACCTTATCCTCTTTGAGCACTTGTTTTATGTACCTTTAATCAGTCGCTGACCGACGTGTATATATTTGAGAGTTTGGCCGCCTCCACTGAGTGTAAAAATTTTTTTTACCCCATCTATTTGAAAATAAATTTGGCCCGATTTAAACTTAATACATACATCCAAATGGCCCAAAATGTCCTAAACTCTAAAAATACTTCCTCTATGCTCTTTCTCAATCTCTTTCACCCAATCAAGTCTTCATGTCGTTGAAGAAGCTAAAATTAGAGAAAACAAAGTGTCACGCCCTATAACCCAGCCTAAGCTGATTTAGGGTACATGGCCGGCCAGTAGCAAAACTACCAAAGATCGCGTTACATAAACTAGTTGAACACCTATGCATTAATCATTTAAAATAATACGTAGTTGCCAAATTATGATTTTATAAACTTAAAATAAAACATCTCATACATAATAAAACTGTGTCTAAGCTTCAAAATATAAACACACATATGGGCCTAATGCAAGGCCACCATAAATATATACCATTATAAGCTTACAAAACATTTAAGGGTCTAGCCCAATATCATTACATAACATAAGGCCTGTGGGCTGTAGTTCAAATATCTACGTAATGGGCCTCCTTTTAAGGCCTCCCAGTTTGGTTACCTGAAAATATTTTTAAAAAATGTAAATTAATGTTTAATGAATAACAATGATGCATGAGTATAAAATTCTGTGGACTAACAATTCTATTTAATATACTTGACAATAGAGGTACATTTATGTATATATTGCATGAACTTAGAGACATATAATCGTAAAATTAAAAACATATATGACATAAGCTTTCATATTAAAACATTTCATCATTTCTAAAATATAATATTGAAAAAGAGAGGCAGGCATGTCGTAACATGATCTCGTAGAGCGTGACATAGTTTGTCATGAGCATAATATATCATAAACTTGTAAGAGTATATCTTAGCTCGTCATATAATATTAGACACATCAAATATTGTAGTTCTCGAAAACGTATAAAACGTAGATTTAAAAATAGGTAGCATAAGTATCATATTGAAACATTATACCGTAAGTTTTCACAATAAAAAGGTATAACATTTCGAATATAGTATCATAGGAGTGAGATGCAAATCCTAATATAATCACGTTAGGCATGACATAGCTTGTCATAAGCATACAATGGTATGGTACTATAAGGCAAATCATAGTATCGTAAAAGGAAAGATACACCTTACATTAATACTTGTGGGAACATACATAACTTTTCATGAAATATTTGAACAAATCATATTTTTCGTTTTAGAACGTAAGTGTGTCATGTCTTTACATCAGAGCTAAGCTCAGCATTAGTAACCTTAAAGGTCACACATAGGGCTTTTTAGATCAATATCAGAGCTAGACTCTGCATTAGTAATCTTAAAGGTCACACGTAGGACTCTTTAGGCCAACATAGTAACTACAAAGGTCACGTATAGGGCTCTTTAGGCCAGTTGTGAGACCTAGGCATAGTCATTAAGAGCTACGCTCAGTTCATTAGTAACATAGAATGCTTTAGGTCAATCATGAGAATAAGGCTCAATCATAAGAGTTACGCTCAGTTCATTAGCAACATAGAATGCTTTAGGCCAATCATGAGAGCAGGGCTCAATCATAAGAACTAGGCTCAGTCACTAAGAGTTACGCTCAGTTCATTAGCAATCATAAAGGTCACACATAGGCTCTTTAAGCCAATCATAAGAGCTAGGCTCAATTATAGTAACCATAAAGGTCACATATAGGCTCTTTAATCCAAGGGATGTCTCCCAACATGGCGATAGATTATTTTACGTCCCCTACTATAGGACCATCGTTACTAGTTTAGGATCTTAGCACGAAAGGCCTCGAGTTAGCACTGTACATTAAAAATTTTACATCTCTTTCATGTAAACATTCTAGTTCATGGGTTTCGATTTATAGCATAAGTATAACTTGCATGCATTTAAAAGTATGACATTTATAATTGAGCATAAACATTAATGCATTGAAAACATATGAAAAACATTGCATGATATGGAGTTGAACTTAAAACATTTGGCTTTAATAGGGTTTTACTCATGACATATCGTTACTCACCTCTATCCTTGAGGATTGGTGCTAAATAAGTGTATTTATACACATAGAGTACATAGAAGCATCAAACACAATACTCCAATACAAAACAAGAACATAAAAGCTGAGGCTTAAAACATTGATCCCTCAACACCAGTTCATATAATGCATCTCATTCTTATCAAAAAAATGATACTATATTCTAAGTCAATTTAACTTGAAAATATGCTTAAAGACCTTTAATTTTATAGGTCACAGGTCGAAAATACATTTCGAATAAAGAAGTTATGTCCTATGAAAAATGAAATAAAATTCTGAAGAACAATGTTACTAACAGAAATTTTGGGTTAACTTTAAAATTCAATATCTCCTAATCCATACGGAATTATAGTATTAACTTTATATGGGTACAAAGGTCTATGAGTCTACTTTCTAATACTTTAAATAGTACATCAATCCGAGTTTTCTAGAGTAAGTTATACCTGTTTTACTAAACAATGTCAGAGCTGTCAAGCATCAGGCCGTTGGAAGGACCAATCCACATTTTGGAACGACAGGCTAAACAAGGCTTTGACCATTGAAATGACCCTCACAGATGTTGGAACGATAGGAAAAAGTGAAAAATATAAGTCTCTAGCTGTTTCAACGACCAAAGCACCTGCACATAGTCGAGGAGGGTTCTCCAAGCCTTAGATTTCCAAATCCAAATTTTCCCAAACTCTACTAATGTTTCTAAGGTTCAAAAATTTACCCAAGAAGACTACAATATCTCAAAAATGAAGCTAAACCAATAAGTAAATAAAAGAAATCTAGGGTTTGAATCTCCAAACCCAACATACACAAATTTGGAGATTTTCCACCCCAATCTCAACTGCACCTCAATGAGCTTACAAGCTCCCCAAATCTAAGTAATTGGGACTCAAAAGAGTCACCCAACACAACTATAACACATATATATGCATGCTTATATAAAGATTGGTGAAATCTTACCTTCTTCGATGCTCTCCCAGACTTCATCAATGATGGTTTCTAGCTTGGGTTGAGATTTTCAAGTTTCTTCTTGACATCTCCTCTTGATCTTCCTTCTTGATTCCTTTCTCTTTCTTTCTCCTTCTCTTCTTCTTCTCTCTCTTTTGTTCTTTCTCTCTCCTTTTTTTCTCTCAACCGAAAGTGTGTGTGTGTGTGTGTGGGTGTGTGTGAGTGTGAAATTATGAGACAACCATGAGAATTAATCCCATGTGTCTGACACATAAGGCATAAGTTACAACATGTATTACTATTGGTTATTTTGACCCAATGGCATATTAAAATAAATACAAAATTTAAAAAAGTTTATATTAAATCAGATAATAAAGGTTCGAGATATTACACAAAGTCCAGTGATATCTCTTCAGAAAATGCAAACCACTGATATTTTTACTAAAATTGGTGTTCAACTTTGACACCCGCTAGAGGAAACTGTTGAAGGGACCTAAATGTCATAGATGATTTCTGGTCATTCTCTTTTACTTTCTTTCATTGTTAACATTAGTACAAAAATATTGCAATAGTCAACTTACTAAAAAAAAAGTCATGTTTTTAGTCTTGAAGAATAACAAAACTGCGACTATTATTCTTTGGTTTTTTTTCTCCTAACAAAAAAATTGAAATTGCATATATATTTTTCTGTGATGTTGTTGATATATGTATCACGTGATTGCTTATCTTTTATGAAAGAATTTGTGTTCAATTCTTGGAATATATTTTTCTCTAATTATTGGTGATGTATATTTTTTCCTCCTTATTGTCTTGTTTAATTCTTGTATTAAATGTTGTCTTGTCTTGAATTTTTTGAATATTTGCTTGGAATTTATTTTTATACAGTTATGGAAAGATACTTTAAAAAAAACTTTAAAAAATCAAGTGCTTAAGACTGTTGAGGGTCTAATAATGAGTTTTGAATATATAGAATATGAATTTTATTGTTTTGTATAAGAAGCATTTGATATCAATGTATACAGTTTTGAATATTATCATATTTTTGCATTTCTTGAAATTTATTATCTCACTTATAAACAATTATTTAAGAGTATTTTTCACCTCCTCTAGAGAAAATTCCTGAGTCCATCATTGCTTTTAATGAAAAGTAATACAAAATATAATCGTGTGCTTTTTTATTTTATTTTCGCATTCTTAAACACAAAGCAATAGGCTTTATATGATTAAAAAGTATGTAGGATCCATACTAGTAAATGTTTGTGCAATTCACTTGTATTTATGAGTGAAAAATATGTAAGAAAGCATAACACTACTAAAAAAAGAAGAGACCTTTTGCTAGGGAAAATAAACCTATTAGTGCTCTTGCAAAAACAAAATATTACCGAATAGCGATTGCAAAATAAACTCATTAGTGCTTTTACAAAAAAAAAAAAGTATTAGCGAATAGTGACTGACTTTTTGCATGGCAATTTTTTGATCTCAACAACCAGTAACCAAAAAATAAAAAATACCAAAACGTCATTGTTTAGGTTAATCGAGGGAACTTCCCTCTTTTCTTCCCTCTTTGTTCTAACTTAGTAAATTCAATTAAATTTTTTTTTGTCCTTTTTGGATCATAAGTACAGTTACTAAAGAAATTTTAGGTAATGCAAAAATATAACAAATTTTGTTTTTCTCATATAGTCTCTACAACACAAATCGCCACCAACATCTTTTCATGATTTCAACCACACCAAATCAATCACATTCTGTTAGTCTCTTGATAGGTAGGATATTCCTTGTGCTACTTGCAAATTGACTCCATTAGCAGAGATGCATTGGGTATTATTGATTGGAAAATCATTTCTTGATTGTACCGAGGTTCTTCTGGTTAGGGCCTCAATAGTCTCCGCTTGAAGCATTGCCAAGCCAATGGTTTGAGTTATAAAAAAGAGTTTGAACATCTTTTTCAATTCACTTATAAAGTAGATTACAAAAAATCCTTTCAGTAATCCCTTTGTTCGAATAGCCAAATCTTCAAAATTTTTTAATACATCGTTTATACTCTTTTTACACTTTGAGATTTATTACAATTACTTTAAACAATCATATATATACATACATACATACATATATATATATATATATATTATCGCGCTCCGATTTTTTACCAAGTCTTTTCGGCTCAGGAAAACGCACGGAACTCTATCATTAGAACTCATCCTCTTAAAAGGACGAACATGACTAGGTTTAAACTTAAAATTGGTTTGACTAAGGGCTTCTTAGAAAAATAGGAGTCGCCATCTAACTTGATTGAGGTGAGTTAGGTCACCTAAAAGTAACTGTAATCCGAAGATCAAACTTAGGGTTTTTGAAAAAAGGTTTTGTAAAACTCCCTCGAGAGAGGGTTTTTGAGAAAGTTGGTTGTTTGGCAACCTTTAGAAAGTTTTAAGCCCTTTTTGAAAATAACTCCATGTTGGTTATTCGAAAACAGAAATCTATGGTCAGGGGTTAGTTACATGTAGGGAAGATATACTAAGATCATCACCTTACCCTGCTCTTTCAGTACCTATATGTCTAATCATCCTTTGTTCACTCACTAGAATAACCGGTTACCATTATCCACCTAATATCCACTTTAGAATTTTGAAAACGGGGTTTAGTCATCACTTTTTGAATGAATGATGTATGATGCAAGTTTTGGAAGAAGTTTGAAAGTATGAGGGTTTTGAAGGGGTTTGAGATAGAAACTTTGAATTGATAGAAACTTTTGAAAAGGGGATTGGGGTTGAAGTAGAAGTTATGACCACACCATTTTAGTTTGCCTACGTATCTCATTTGATGAGAATCAGGTCATTTGTAGTTCTAGCAAGAGCCCGATAGAAAATAGGTGTGTTAAGGCCTTTAGAAAATTTTGAAGACACATTGAGGTCTTTAAAAAAGTTTGAAGACACTTTGTGATCTTTGAAAAAAGAGAACTTGAGAGTTTTAGAAATTGGATGTTGGAGTGTTTTTGGAATAGGACTCGAAGGTAAACGTGCTCTTGAAATAGGGTTTTGAAATGTTTTGAAATATTTTGGAATAACTTGATGGAGCTTTGGAAATAATTCGAAATAACTTAAGAGGGTTTTGAAAATGTTTTGAGATCTTGTTTTGAAAACCTTGAAGGTATAATTTTGGAGTGTCTCAGTAAATTGGTTTTTGAAAAGTTTTTGGAAAGTGATTTTTGAAAACACCTAGGACTTTGGAATTCTACTATAGACAACCTTGAAAGTTGAACTTAATGTATCACCTTCCTTTGGGATCCCTAATCATAAAAGGGAGAGGGACACCTTACGGTTGTGAGTTCTTAAAAATATTTTTGGAAATAATTTAAAGATAAAGTGTAGGAGTATTTGAAAATGGTATGTAATTGGTTTTTGAAGTCTCAAGAGGGTAGGAGGTTTTCGAAAAATGGGTTATGAGAATAGTTTTAAATTGAAAGATCAGTTAAAAGGGGTCCTTGAGTTGAAACTTTGAAGTATAACCTAGGTTGGGTCAGCCTAAGGTTAGGGGTGACCTAAGGTTAACCAATTTGGGTTTGGTTAGTCCTAGAGTTAAGGTGACCTAGGGTTAATCGTCTAGGGTTAGGTTAACCTAGAGTTGGATAACTAGAGTCAAGTTAACCTAGGGTTAGACAACTAGGGTCAAGTTAACCTAGAGTTGGATAACTAGGGTCAAGTTAACCTAGGGTTGGATAATTAGGGTCAAGTTAACCTAGGGTTGGATTGGAAGAGGGTTTTGAAAGGTGGTTTTATGCATTTTTTAGAAGATTTTTGAAAAATAAATCATGTTATGCAAAGGACTTTGGTAGGCAACCCTTTCGAAGACCATTTCCATAAAAATTTGACTCTAGCCAAGGACATAGTTTATATGGTTGGTGCTTGAAAACTGTTCCGAAGAAGGTTTTCTTTGGACCATTATAACTTTTGTCTTGAAAAGAGTAGGGATTCCAAAAATCGATACAATGATGACAACTTTTTGAAAAACCATTTTTAATGCAAAGATGGAGAGAATGAACTTTTGAAAACCATCTTTGAGAAGAAGATTTTAGAAACCATTTTTCAAAGGAAACCATTCTAATAAGTTAGGGTTTCCATGGCCACAATAAAAGGGAGACCACTCAAGAGATGATTCCATGGGGCCATTCCAACCACTAAACTTGAGAGAATAAAAACCTTGGGAATGAGAGAGTTTGAGAAGCATTGTTATGCAAGTTGGAATGTAAGGGTGCAAAAATGTGAGTTAGGGGTTAATAGGAAAATTTTTTAAGGCATGATTTCTTAGGACCTCATTCTAAGATTCAAGGGACCAACTCTTAGAACCGTTTTGAAGGGGGTATGGAGCTTGAAAATGACATGTAAATAAGAATAGCGTGAATTTTGAAAGACATGGTTATAAACATGAAAATAAAACCAAGTACACAAGACATAAACAAGATAGCAATATGTAAGGGGGTTATAAAGTCATACAAGGCTTTAGGCTACACCATATAATCAAGGGGTTCCAAGGCCATGCCATTTTAAAGTAGGCTAATGAAAGATCCCCCTACATGGTGGTTTTCACTAACTATCCCCTAAGCATGAACTAAGAGCCCTCTTACTTCAAACATGCAAGCAAGAGGGGTAGAAGATGGGGATTAAAATAGAGAATAGCGAAAGTAGGCTAAGAGGGAGAAGAGAGGAGTGGGGGAAGACAAGAATATAAAAGAAATATCACCTTTTATCTTCAATACACTTGCAATCTTCTATGGATGTCTTGACTTGAGATAGGAGGGCTTTAAGTATGCTTGAGGGGCTGGAAGGAGGTGTTCTATGGTATAGAAAGCTATGTAGGTGAAGTGTATAGGTTAGGGGGAGGTGGAATTTAGCTTAAGTGTTTGAGGTGTGAGATGTATATAGGAATTCGAGGTTGTGGAGCAGTTTTTGCGGAGCTTGGCTATCAAATTCGATTCTGGAATATGCAAATGGGGAGGCATGTATTTATAGGCAATCTGGGAAAAGCCTGGCACATGTAATACATGCACCAGTATTGTTCCATTTCTAGAATGCCACGTGGCACTCATTGTACTGGATAAATCTTGACGGTTAGTCGAGATTTGGCCGATCTAATCAAAATTTAGGCGCATGTAGCATACGCTCCATCACCGGAAATGTTCGTTTAAACTATGCCTCAATAATTGAGCCAACTGAGAAGGTATTAGAGGAATCGGTTGCATCCACGGTGTTCTCCTAGGGTTTTTCATGAACTTTCGTGTTTTCAAAAAATTTGAATGGTGTTCAGAAGTGAGAGATATCATCTCGAGAGGTGTGCATAAAATCGCATCTCCATGGAGCATTTGTGATATGCTCCGTGGGGGTTCAAAAGTGGCTGTTTGTGTGCCGCATGATCGAGGCCTTCGGAAAACGATCTCTCCAATCAGACCATACCGATGGAAAGTACTTTGGAAATACTTTTAGGAATTCCTTAATTTACGCATTTCTCAAGTCATTTGACAGTGTGTTATAATTAGGGAATTGAAAAAAAAGTCAATCTTGACTGAGCGTCTATGAGACACTCCAGGGGTGGCTGAAACTAGCTGTTTTGAGCCTCGCGATGAGGGACTTCGGGGAGCGATCTATCCGATCGAGCTGTATCGATGGAAAGACCCATGAACGAGCTTTCGGGAATTTTTTGGTTTATGCATTTCTCAAATCATTTGATGGTGCGTTATAACCAAGGGATCGAGAGAAAAGGCAATTTTAGCGGAGCGTCTGCGAGATGCTTCAGGGAACTTTTATCGAGTAGGGGGTGTTTAATATTGTAAGGTCCTCTTTAGGTTAAACAGGGGTGTATGGCAAGATCTGTCGTTAAAAATTTTGGGACCGGTGCTATTTTTGGGGCACGTTTGGGTTGTTAAGGGCAAAATGGTTATTTTGGCCGGGTTTGGTTGAAAATGGTCAGGAATGGATCGGAGTGTTATTTAAGTGTGCCGGGTCATTCAGGGGTGATCCCCACAAAGTCTTTCACTGCTCAGTGGGATTTGTGCAGTGATGGGGCATTCAAGGGCAAAACGGTCATTTTGACTGGAGTTAGCCAGAATGGGACCGAAATTGAACTAAATGGCGTGCAAAGTACGCCTAACTGCTTAGTAGCACTTTGGAAGGGTGGACTTATCATTTTGAGGGATTTTGAACTTTCGCAAAACGTGCCTGGAGGCCCAAAGGGCAGGTTTGGTCATTTTTCACCGAGTCGGGCTAGCAGGCACTGGTGTTGACCTAGGTGTTGGTTCTTGAGACCGCCCGGTCTTGAAAAACTACTTGTGCGATATTGGTTCCTGAGATCGTCCGGTCTCAGAGAGCTACATGTAGGGTGGTGCTGGTTCCTAAGAATGTCTGGTCTCAGAAAGCTACCTGCGATGGTGGTATTGGTTTTCGAGAACACCTAGTCTCGGGGAACTACCAAAGGTCGGACATTCTACATTGGCGGGCTAGCAGGCTCCAGAAGTGAACCCTCTAAAATTTGATGAGGTGTTGGTCCCCAAGATCGCCTGATCTCGAGAAGCTACCTGAGTGGCATTGGTTTCTGAGACTGTCCGGTCCCAGAAAGCTGCCTGGAATGCCTAGGGCCATGATGGTGTTTATGGCTTCGATTGGGCCTGGTGAGTCCAGGAAGCGACTAGTTGACTAGATTAGAGTTTGAAAGACACGTCTTGGGCTTGTGTGTGTTGTGATGTTTGAAGATTGGGTCCGGCCAGGACGGAGATTGCCGAGCAGGCAAAAATGAGGTGCTTACAGCTGCCCCTCTTTTTCTGTCTTTGCTTGTCAAAAGCAAAAAAATAACGAAGTAAGAATCCCTTTTTGTTCACGAGGCGATCGGAGGGACGATGACTCGGTAAGCTTGAAGTGTTTCGGACTCCTTGTGGGTTGCTGGTCTGGGAAATTTTGAATTTGAAAAACTTTGTGTATTTAAAATTTCGATTAGGATTTGAGTTGTTGGTTTGACAAAGTTCGGCATAGAACACTTGATTTTTGAAAATAAATTTTGAAAGCTTGATTTTCAGCTTTTGAAAGCCTCGAAAACGATTTTGTACTCTCGAAGGATTGAAAAGTTAGTTTTGGCAGGAAGCTGAAGAGCCGAGCGCATGTGATACATGCACTTGGCTTCGGACCACCTCGGCACATGTAGCACATGTGCTAGTTGGGATTTTCTTTTGGCACATTTGCTACATGGGCTAGGTCGTAGGTTTTAAAACAGAGCAGGTCCACGTTCTTCAGTGCGTGTTTTACATTTTGTGGGTGATTTGAGAGTTCCTCTAAAGTTTTTTCGAGGGATTTCGACTAGGGATTGTTGGGGGAGTGTCCGGAGATGTCGGGTGCTCGTCAGAAATTGTCATTGTTGCCGGATTCTCGCTGGAGAACCCAAAGGTTAGTTTTTTTTGAAACTTTGTCGATTTTGATGCATATGTTTTTGTTTTTTTTTGCAAATGATTAGTGTAAATTTATGCTTTAGGACGTTTAGAACATAATGGATGGATTGTTTTTGCGATTTGGTAAGGATTCGAGTGTGTTTGAGGTAATTTTGCATGTTTATGAAAATAGGTTTCCTGCAGGGTTGAGAGAATTGTTTCTATAGGCCCGGGTATTGTGCGTTTGTGTGTGATTTTTGTACAGGGAGTCTTAGAAAAATGTGTAGAACAACCATATGAACTTTCGTAATTTTCTGAAAAATTTTGAATTTTTGAATTTTTAAAAATTACAAAAAAATAGGAAAAATTGAGGAAAATTAGAAAATTGACCTTACTGAAGCTTGAAAAATTGTAGGACATTTTTGCAAAATTGTAGCGACATTCTTAAATGTTTTAAGAATTTTTTGTGGAATTTTTGGAAACAAAAATGCAACCAAAAAATTTGGAAAAACCGAAGAAATTGGCTTAAAAATTATGTTTGAGAAAGGGACGTGTATTGCGGAGGATGGGATTATTTTGGATTGACGTAATTGAAGGCTCGGGATGTCCTATGATTGCGTTTCTGACTTGTTGAATTTTGGGGTAGTAACTTTTTAAGGTGAAATCCTACCAAAATTTCCAAAAAGTATTGAGCTAAGTTCAAAATTTTTGGAAAAACAATTAGTTTTCAGAATTGGGCTTTGGAAGGAGGAAGCCCAAAGAAACTCAAATTTCAGATGATTTTTAGGAGTAGGGTTTTTGAAGGAGAAAACCCAGAAAACCAATTTAAAATTTAAAAAAAATCATAGAAGATTTTGGAACGAGGCTTTTGAAGGAGAAAGCCCGGGAAACCGCTTTGAAATTTAGAAATAAACTTTTGAGGAAAAAGTTTAAAAAACCATTGAAAACTTTGAAATAGGGCTTTTGAGAGGAAAGCCCGAGAAACCGGTTTGAAATTCTTTAAAACAGGGTTTTTGAAGGGAAAGCCTAAGAAACCGCTTTGAAATTTTTGAAACCAGGGCTTTTGAGGGGAAAGTCCGAAAAACGATTTTGAAATTTAAAAATAGAATTTTTGAGGGAAAAGCTTGGAAAATCGTTGAAGACTTTGAAGCAAGGCTTTTGAAGGAGAAGCTCGAATAACCGGTTAGAAAATTTTGAAATGAGGCTTTTTGAGGAAAAAGCTAGGAAAACGGTTAGAAAACATTTAGAAACTAGACTTTTGAGGGAGAAAGCCTGGGAGACGGGTTTGAAATTAGGAAAAAACTTTTTGAGAGAAAAGCTTGGAAAGCCGTTGAAGACTTTGAAGCAAGGCTTTTGAAGGAAAAGCTCGAATAACCGGTTAGAAAATTTTGAAATGAGGCTTTTTGAGGAAAAAGCTAGGAAAATGGTTAAAAAACATTTAGAAACTAGACTTTTGAGGGAGAAAGCCTGGGAGACAGGTTTGAAATTAGGAAAAACATTTTTGAGGGAAAAGCTTGGAAAACCGTTGAAGACTTTGAAACAGGGCTTTTGAAGGAGAAGCTCAAGAAACCGGTTAGAAAACTTTGAAACGAGGCTTTTTGAGGAAAAAGCTCAAAAAACCGTTGAAAACTTTGAAACAAGGCTGTTGAAGAGAAAGCCCAAAAAACCGGTTTGAAATTAGACATGAGACTTGGATAGGACCTTAGCCCCTCTTCTTTTTTTTTTTTTTCTTCTTCTTTTTCCCTTTCCTCTTTTTTTCCTTCTTCTTTTTTTTTTCTTTTTTTTTTTTTTGGTTTCTTCCTTTTTTCTTTTTTCTTTTTTTTTTTGATATATTCACCTTTTTACTTTTCATACATACTCAATAACTGATCAATTTTCTGCAGGTTGTTACTTTTTCAGGATATCGGAGGCAAGTAGTGATGGTTCTGGTAGGAGGCACCGCGAATCGCGCCTGGGGAGGGTAGCGACAGTAGGAGTGATTAAGCTCGGGGCGGCAGTAGGAGCGGTTCAGCTTGGGGTGGCAATAGTGGGCCTCAGCAGTCTTCGAGTAGGACGGCCGCTAGTGGTAGTTCTGCGACGGGGCAGCCGTCGGTTGCTCTAGACGAGAGAGTTGAGGATGACATTGATTTGGCCGTAGACCCGCGAACGGGGTATGGCATGGCATCTGTTCGTGATAAACGGAGGGATACTTCTTTCACGGACGACCAGCTGGCGATTCCTGACGTCCTACCACTGTGAGATTTGGCTTACCACCCGAGCTTGTATTCTCGTTATGGTCGGATGCCGTCATCGACTCACAGTTCATTCAGAGGGGCTAGTATTTCAGTCTTGAGAACCATGCAGGCATCGGCCCCATCCTTTCAGGACTTCCTACTCTAGTTAACTAGGCCATGATTACCGGATTATCTTTTGGGGGTGTCCCGATTTTCTTGTGGGCCATGACTTTAGATGAGGCTCGTCTTCTTTTGAGTTTGCTAGGGATTGCAGGCTCGAGCTTCTTGGCTTCACTTTTATACCCAGCAGAGACAACCTTTGCTCTCGTGCCCTCTCCAGCTAATCAGGTCATCATGAGGCCTCGATTGGTGTTATACGTCGTCTTTAGTTACTTTTACAACAATAATAAGTTGACGGTTCCTTTATCCTTTGTGAGCTTGGTAGTAGACTTGGATGCACTGGACTTTGTGAATTGGGGTGCCTTTACTTTTGCTAGCTTCTTAAGAGGGATGAGAGTGAGGACATCCGGGGCATGGGGGAGCTTGACGGGTTTTTGGCCATTTTTGATATGGTGGAGAGTTACGAGTACTTGCCTATCCGCCGACCAGAGGTACTAGCCGTCAACGCATTCCTGCGGGCCACGAGGTGGGCCAGACAACAGGTAGTCCAGCGGTCTGTGCTTACGGATTTTGTTGCCCTCCAGGCTAACCTGGAGTTATTGAGACCTCGAGACGTGTTTTGGGCATCTTACCGCCAATCTCCTCAGTTTGCCGGTATGAGGGATCTTATCCTTTTATCCATGTTGCGAGTCACTTTTTGGGACCTTTTTTCATGAGAGACGTACTTGGGGGAGCGTCATTGGTGGCAGCTACATACCGAATTCTGTGCTGCTATGGATCCTCCCCAGTACATGTTCGGATTTTATCGGGCCGGGGTGGAGATTCCTTACATAGTTGGGGTTCCTGGCGACCGCTTCCTTCTTCCGCTTGGTGTGGACTACGAGGCTCATTTCAGGGCGAGGTCTATTGGTGTTTTTACTCAGCTGGACTTAGTGGTTGGAAGGCAAGTGGCCGGTCATGAGGTAATGGAGCTATGCCGTCGAGCTCAGGACTTTGTTTTTGAGGAGGAGTATTTAACAGCTTGCTAGGCACGAGATTAGTATTGTGCTGAGGTGGAGGCTCTGACCGCCTGCATATCTTTGATGGAGGCCTGCTGATTATGCTATTTATGCTTCATCATTTTTATGTTTTTCATGCATCCTCTGTGTTCTAATGCTGGGCTTTCTTTCCTTTTATCTTTTTCCTTGGTCAGGGCCCTTATGATGCCAGAGTTTCTTCCAGCTAGCATTCCTCGTATGTGCTAGATATAGGTGACTTTAACCTGGATGATGGACCCACTCCTTGAGAAGACTCTTTTCACCTATCGACATGGTTATAGTTTTGTCAGACTGATCGCATTGTTTATGTTTTGAGGCCGTGTGTTGGCCTTTATGGATGATGATTGTATGATGGTTATATGTATATTATCATTATTATCTCTTTGTTTCTTTACATGAGATGATGATTGGTGTTTACTTTTAGTCTTGTCTTGAATGTATGCATATGGAAACATAACGAACAGGAATATAAACACAGGAGTCCATAAATCATGACACACACAAGAAATGGTGGGTACGTGCAAACTTTAAGTAGATGTGAAAAGAAAGTGGGTGTATTGTTGCTCGCGTTCAGGCAAAGCACACAGGTATACATAACTTTTATGAAAACATGCCTAGAGGTAGGCTCCAATTTTTTGGGTGTAACCGAGTGTCCCCCAGGGACTGATCATTTTGAACTTTTGTTTCTTCCTTGAAGATTCCCTCCCATATTATGCCCTTTTCTTGTCGTGATGAGATAGTAGTTGTCCCATTCCTAGGACTTCCATTTTTGGACCCGACTCTCCTCTCTTTTATAGGAAAATGAAGAACTTGTCACTCGCTCGACTTCCTCTCAAAGATCTCTCATTTGAAATAGTGGGCTCTCTAGGTGACAACCGAAGTAGCCTTTAGCAAAGGAGTAGGCAGCTTTCATCCTCAATTCGAGAAGGCTTTACTTTGGACTGTAACGTAAGCTAAGTTAAGGGTAAGAAATGAAGGGTATGTAGGCTCAAATAATTTTCCTTTTCCTTAACGGGGGTGACAATGAACCAGAACCACCTTTAGTAAGTTTCTGCTATTTTATTCGCCTTTCTTTTTCAAGTGTCGCTATCCTCTTTAGAACTTGCTTAGACTAAGCAATCTTCTCTGATCTCAAGGGACTTTTCCTCGAGTTGCTATGTGGCTAGGTTATGGGGTTTTTGAAAGGAGGGGTATTAAAGGCCCAAGGTGTTACACTCTTTCTAGGTTTTACCGGTGATCACTTTTTCAGTATTTCTTACTCTTTGGGTCTTTCCCTCACTTCTTATTTATTTATTTATTTATTTATTGGCACAAACTTTTACCCATATAGGGCTCATCGTTTCTTTTGATTGCTATTTGCACAATCTGTTGATTTCTCGGGGCACCTTATCATTCATTTTTTTTAATATTACATTGTTTCCTCCTTCTTACATTGTATAAGGAAACTTTCTTTCTCCTCACATTTCCTTCTCGTCATTTTTCTTTCCAAATTTATTTTCACCCATTGTGGGCGGCGATCACCAGGATGGGTTTGCCAAAGAAATGTGATTTGGCTCAAAATAGGATTTTCAAAGGGAATTCTTTTTACTGTATGGTAGAAGAATAAATGGCCCCTTTTCCTTTCAGACAAGATTGCTTAGTCTATAAAGTTCAGTCTTAGAGTTTCGGCGTCACCTTTTGAAATAAGTAGATGTTAGTTTAATCATTCCGTTACTCGTACTTGCCCATGTGTGGGGGGTGGCTCCTGGTTAGGGTGTTTGAATAAAAATTATTTACAGCTCGAGTGGGCTGTTCAAGGGAATTGCTTTGCTATTTAGGGGATTTGAAATAATGGCTTCTCTTCCCTTTGAAGGTCTAACTACCAACTGCTTTGCCATGGTATCCTCCGAGTGCTGCCCTTTTCCTGTGATCCGCTCTCTCTCTTTCCTTTCTTTAGTGTCTCATCTCTTTGGATCAGAAACGATCCCCACAGATGAGGGTACATGTACTATCCCCTCTCCAAGTCAAGGCATAACAACAAGAGGAAAAATTTCTAAGAAATGGCAAGTATCGAAGATGATAAATGCAAACTTCAAATTCTTTTTCTTTCATTTCAAGGATTTTGCATATATAAAAAGCTCTTGAGTAACAGAAGGTAAAAAGCAGAGTTGATAAAATAGGATCAATAAGAAAGTAAAGACAGAGTTTGATGAAAAGAACATCCCTTTGATAGTTACTTCTTCAGGTAGGCTTCGAGACCACGCCTGCTTCCTCCAAGTTCCATCCGCCGACTTCTTCACTCAGTTGTGCTGGACGAATTGATGCACTGGCTGTGGAGTAGTAGAGATGGGCGGTCATAGTACAGTCGGGTCATTAAGGTTGTGTATCCCATTTTGTGATCCTTGGTGGCTTTCCTTTAGTTGGACGGCTTTTTTTTGCTCAACTTCTTGGGATTTTGTGGTCATGCCTTCTTCCAAGACTTGCAATGGCTTTTCTTTGATTTCCTCCTTTTCAACTTCCTCTTTGTCAATTTCAGCACACAGGCTATCCAAATCACCTTCGCTGAACTCAAATGGTAGGTGTGACATTCTTAGCTCATAGAAACCCCAGCCCATATCCTGATAATTGAAGAGCTCCTCTTTTAGGCAAGCCTCAGCTTCAGCAGTTTTGGGGTGTAGGAATTCTTCTCCCCAACCATCTGCAGGCACAGTATTAGCAGGAATATCTCTAATGGGTTTTTCTACAGGCTAGTCAAGAGGATCCTGCTCTCCATTTGCGTTGTAGAGATAGATAGGGCATGGTGGTAGCTCTTCTTCCCAGTCACTTTTCTCCTCAGTGTCTGACTCACCCTCGAAATATTCTGTAACTATGATGCCATCCGGATCTGCCTCTTCTTCTGTGATGTGTTGATAGCATGGCCTGGTAAGGGATTTGCTGTGACATTGGGAGCGCGGACTGGTTTTGCCTTTTGGGTATTGATGACCTTATTATCAATGAGGTTTTGGATTTTATGCTTCAAAGAGAAGCAGGACTTTGTGTCATGCCCCTATGCCCCATGTCGCGCCCAGACTTTTCGCACTCGAGGAATACTCACCCAAGCGGGAAAAATACTGTACTCTCTCGTTAGAACTCACCCTCCTAAAAGAATGAGTGCGACTAGGTTTGAATTGAAAAAAATGGTTTGAATAAAGGGCTTTTGAAAAAGATTCGGAGTCGCCACCTAACTTGATTAAAGTGAGTTAGGTCACCTAAAGACTAAGAATAATCCGAAGACTACACTTAGGGTTTTGAAAACCGATTTGAAAATATCTCCTCAAGAGAGGGTTGTTTGGCAATCTTTGGAAAACATTTAGCCCTTTTTGAAAAATAACTCCTTTTGGTCTTTGAAAACAGTGATCCTAGGTTCGGAGGTTGGTTACGTCTAGGGAAGACACACTAAGCTATCACCCTACCCCGCCCTTTCGGTACCTACATGTCAATCCACCCTAGATTCACCTATGAGAGTCTTTAACTAACCATAGTTCAATCCTATCCATTTTAGAAAAACAATGTTTAAAAAGAAGAAACTAACATGATGCATGATATGCAAGTGCAATAAAAGAGAATTGAAAAATAGATTTAAAAAGAGATTGATTCGATTTGAAAATAGATTTGAAGAGATGGAATTGAAATTTGAAAGTTTGAAAATTTGGGAATAGAAATTTGAAATTGGAAGTTTGAAAGTAGATTGGAATTTGAGATTTGAAAAGATTTTAAAAACCACACCCATGAGGGTGGAATTAAAAGTTTGAAAAGTGTTGTGACCGCACCTATGAAGGTTGCTTACGTATCCCTTTGGGGGGAATCAGGTCAGTCGTAGTTTGGACCGGAGTCCGATTGAAAAGAGATTGATTTGAAGAGAGAGATTGGATTGGAAGAAAGAAATTGAATTGAAAACTGGATTTGATTTGAGATTAGAAGAGGAGATTGGAATGTTGGATTTGGAAAGATCTTGAAAGATTTGGAAACTTAGAATTTAGGAAAGATTTAGATTAGGAAAGTTTCGAATTAGGAAAGTGTCATTTTTGAAAAGTTTGAAATTAGGAAAGTTTTAGGTTTAGGAAAGTTTTGAACTTAAGAAAGTTTCAACTTAGGAAAATTTTGAAAATTGGAATGTTTCGTTTTAAGAAAGGTTTTGAAATAGGAAAGTTTTGAATTTAGGAAATGTTTAAATTAAGAAAGTTTTGAGTTTAGAAAAGTCTTAGATTTGAAAAGATGTTGAAGTTTTGGAAAGCTTAGAATTTTGAGAGATTTAAGTTTAGAAAGATTTAACTTGAGAAAGTTTCAAATTTAGAAAGTTTTGAATTTAGAAAGATTTGAAATTTAGAAAGTTTAAGATTTAGAAAGTTTTAGAATTTTAGAAAATCTTGAGATTAGGAAGGTTTGAGTTTAGGAAGAGTTTGAAAAATTAGATTTGGAAAGTTGAGATTTGGAAAAGGGGTTAAATTAGGAAAGGGTTGAATTAGGAAAGATTTTTATGTTCAAGTTTTGGAAACTTAAGGTTTAGGAAAGTGAGAAATTGGGAAGAAGTTGAATTAGGAAAGGTTTGGGATTTGTTTCCAAAAACGGAGGATTGGATTTAGTTTCCTAAACGGGGAGATTGGATTTGGTTTCTTAAAAGGAAGGTAGGATTTGGCAAGGATTTGGAAAAGGAGATTCTAGGAACCCTAGATTTGGAAAATTATAGTTTTGACGTAGAAAAGAGGTTTTGGAAACGTGTATCGTTTGGATGTGAAAACAAGAGGTTTTGGAAACCTAGGTTTGGGGCAAAGTTTGAAAATCATGTTTTTGGAAAGAAAATTAGGGTTTCGTAATTGTGGGTTCTAGGGCTTGACTTGGGCTCTAAGGAAAGAGTTTTTGGAAAGTGCGTTTTTGGAAACGAGTTTTTGGAAGGAAATCCTAGGGAGGAGTTTTTAGAAAGTGAATTTGGAAAGAGAATTTTTGGAAAGATTTTTGGAAAGAAGGAGTTTTTGAAAAGTGTGTTTTTGGAAACATAGATTTTGGGGAGGAAAAATCCTAGAGGGGAGTTTCTAGAAGGAAGATTTTTGGAAAGAGAGTTTTTTAGAAAGATTTTTGGAAGGAGATTGTTGGAGAGAGTTTTTTAGGAAAGTGAATTTAGGAAGTGTTTTTAGAAAGCGAATTTTAAGGAGAAAGAGTTTTTGGAAAGGAGTGGAAAAAGGAAGTTTTGAAAAATAGATTTTGGAAGGGAGTTTTTAGAAAACAATTTTGGAGAGGAGAGTTTTAGGAAAGTATGTTGAAAAGAGATTTTTAGGAAGAAAGACTTTTTGAAAAGAGAGTTTTTAGAAGGTGTAAAAACATCTCACTTTCCTAAAGCAATTCTAAGCATAAGAGGGCTAGAACCACTTTAGGAAAACGGTTTTGAAAACAACAAGATTTGAAAATATGGACCATATTGGTCACTTTAAATGTAACACTTTCCTAAAGCAACCCTAGCCATGGAAAGGCTAGAATCACCCTAGGATTGTGGTTTTGAAAACAAGTCTTTGAAAAAGAGATTTTGATGCAATTTTGAAAACAAGTTTGAAAACGGTTTTGAAAACGAGTTTGAAAACGAGTTTTGGAAGATGCAAGACTATGATATGCACAATGCAATTTGGGGTTGTGAACATACAAGGCTAAGGCTTCACCACATAATCAAGGGGGCCGGACCCACGTGGTCTCTGGTTAGGCTAGAAGAAAGCTCCCGACACGGTGACTCTCCAATAGCCCAATCCCACACATGGACCGGGAATCGCCTTGTTTCAAGCATGCAAAGAAGGGGGGGGGGGGGGGGGAAAAGAGATGGGGGATTAAAATAGAGAAAACCCAAGTGGGTTAGGAGAGAGAAGAGAGAGGGGGGAAGTGCGAAAATTTAAATAGGGAACCTACCGTATGTCTTGTTTATTTTGCGTGCCGTGCTGTCTTCAATCTTCGATCTTCGTCGTGATCTTCTTCTTCAACCTTCAAGGGTTGTCTTCAAGCTTTAGATGGCAGCTCTTCAAATCTTCAAAGGATGGTTGAAGGCTAGTGTATGAGTGTATGGGGGAGTGTATAAGTGTATAGGAGGCTAGGGTTTAGTGTAAGGTGGCTAGGGTTTGGAAAACCTAGGGAAACTAGGGTCTTGGAGGTGCTTGAGCTTTGTATATCGAAATATATAATTTTTAGGTTAAGTTTGCGGACCCTTTTCACGTTGAATGAGGCTCTGTATTTATAGAAGTTGGACAAACTTGGCGCCTGTTGCAGTGGCGCCAGGGCAAAATTGCTCTTGGCGCCACTAGGAGTGGCGCCAGGCCAATTCTTGGCTTGGCGGCACTACTAGTGGTGCTAACCACTTAGGAAACTTTATAAGTCGGAAAGCAACGTATCTTTGACTAGATTTGGCTGCCTGTACTAGTGACTACCATGCAACTTTTAGTCTGGCTTCACTAGGAGTGACTCCGGAAAGTCCGGGAATGATTTGGAGGAGTCGAGAATGACCCGGAAGACCAGAAAGGAGCAGGAACACTTAAAATAGTGTCTTGGAGGTATTTGACTTGAAAAACGAGGACAAGATGTGTCGGAAACGTTAACCGGGCCCTTAGGGGCAAAACGGTCAATCGGACCGGGAAGCTGCCGGGGCGAACTCGGATTGTCCCGGAAGAAGACTTGGGATCTGGAAACATTATTCAGAATGTTCCCGGAGGTTGCCGGTTTGATTCCCAAAGCCGGCGTGGTCAGAAAAAGAGACCGGCCCACCAGGGGCAAAACGGTCATTTTTGCACCGGGTTTGCCGGAACTGACTCGGAATGGTCCGGAAAGGTAAAGGAAGGTTGAGAACACTATAAAAAGTATTCTTGGGACATTACCGGTTTGATACCTAGAGCCGGTGTGGTCGAAGAAGGAGACCGGCTCTCTAGGGGCAAAACGGTCATTTTGTACCGGGTTTGCCGGAACTGACTCGGAATGATCCGGAAAGGTAAAGGAAGGTTGAGAACACTATAAAAAGTATTCTCGGGACATTACCAGTTTGATACCCAGAGCCGGTGTGGTCGAAGAAGGAGACTGGCCCTCTAGTGGCAAAACGGTCATTTTGTACCGGGTTGGCCGGAACTGACTCGGAATGGTCTGGAAAGGTAAAGGAAGGTTGAGAACACTATAAAGAGTATTCTCGGGACATTACTGGTTTGATACCCAGAGCCGGTGTGGTTCCCGAGGCATTCGGATGCCTAGGGGCAAAATGGTCATCTTGACCGGAAAGTCTCAAAAAAGGTCCAAAGGACAGTTTGGTCATTTTTCACCAAAGTGGGCTAACAGACACTGGTGTTGACCTGGGTTTTGAGTGTTTTCGCCACTCTAACGGCGGTCGTCGTGACACTGGGGTTTGTTGCCAATTCCCTATATCGACCTATTTGTGAGTATTTCCGCTACTCTAACGGTTTTGTGAGTAGTTTCGCTACTCGGACCGTCTCGAGGAATAAAATGTCTCGAGAGAGGGGTTGGAAAGGGGACTTATCATCTCCGAAGAGACGTGCCTGGAGTGGAACCGTCTCGAGGAATAAACTGTCTTGAGAGAGGGATTAGAAAGGGGTTTTACCGTCTCCAAAGAGACGTGCCTGGATTGGAATCGTCTCGAGGAATAAACTGTCTCGAGAGAGGGATTGGAAAGGGGTCTTACCATCTCCGAGGAGACGTGCCTGGATTGGAACCGTCTCGAGGAATAAACTGTCTCGAGAGAGGGATTGGAAAGTGGTCTTACCGTCTCCAAAGAGACGTGCCTGGATTGGAATCGTCTCGAGGAATAAACTGTCTCGAGAGAGGGATTGGAAAGGGGTCTTACCATCTCCGAGGAGACGTGCCTGGATTGGAACCGTCTCGAGGAATAAACTGTCTCGAGAGAGGGATTGGAAAGTGGTCTTACCGTCTCCAAAGATACGTGCCTGGATTGGAACCGTCTCGAGGAATAAATTGTCTCGAGAGAGGGATTGGAAAGGGGTTTTACCGTCTTCGAGGAGACATGCCTGGATTGGAACCGTCTCGAGGAATAAACTGTCTTGAGAGAGGGATTGGAAAGGGGTCTTACCGTCTCCAAAGAGACGTGCCTGGATTGGAACCATCTCGAGGAATAAACTGTCTCGAGAGAGGGATTGGAAAGGGGTCTTACCGTCTCTGAAGAGACGTGCCTGGATTGGAACCGTCTCGAGGAATAAACTGTTTCGAGAGTGGGATTGGAAAGGGGTCTTACCGTCTCCAAAGAGACGTGCTTGGATTGGAACCGTCTCGAGGAATAAACTATCTCGAGAGAGGGATTGGAAAGGGGTTTTACCGTCTCCGAGGAGATGTGCCTGGATTGGAACCGTCTCGAGGAATAAACTGTCTCAAGAGAGGGATTGGAAAGGTTTTGGAAAGGACAATGCCCCTAAGGGCATTTTGGTCATTTTGCCTCTATTTGGGCTTGACAGGCCCACGAAGCGATGGAAAGATGGAATTTGGACCTAGAGAATTGGTTTCGATTGGAATATGCCTACAATGACTTGAAAACAAGTCTGGACAGAGTGTAGATTGTCGAGCGGTCAAAAATGGGGTGCTTACACCCCAGAATAATATTCACAGGTAAGGGCAGGGTTGAAAGTTGGAGGCAGTGGGCTTGGCAGTGCTTGCGGGGGTATAAGGTTTTTGTGCTTGGTTTTGAGGAGTTCATGCTAGGCCTCTGTTGAGTGCATGCCAAACGGGTAAATTCTTAGTTTCGCTGGTTATTTCTGTTAGAATTGAGGTATGGTCGAGCTGCGGCTGGTCCAAGAGCAGGTGCTTACACAATGGCAACAAGGATGTTGACGATAGGAGCAGGCGATGGTGGTCGGGCTTGATATTGGGGATAGTATGGCTGATGTTGTGTTGACAGGATAACAAATACCTCTCCTTCTTTCTTACCAATGACCCGAGTGATTGCTACCTTCTTAGCTACGTTTGCGAATCCCTCACCTGTCTTGGCGTAAGGGTCTGTGATTCCGCTAGTTGTCAATCCATTCTCGATCATTTCTCTTTGCATTATCAGCTCAAAAAAAATTTTTTTGATGCTCAGGCATGGACGCTCATAGTACAGACCTTGGAAGGTGTTCACAAATAGTTGTACATACTCTTTTTTCCAGTAGTTGGGGGGGGGGGGGGGTTGACTTGAGCAGCTGCCTCCCTCCATCTTAGAGCGTAACTTTTGAAGCTTTCTTTCTGTCCTCGGGTCATCATCATCAAGGCAAACCTATCCATGGTTAGGTCACTATTGTGTCAGTATGGGGACCGAAAGGTCGTGACCAATTCATTCCAGGTTATTATCTTCCTCAGATCTAAATGGGCGAACCATTGCAGGGCGGGCCTGGTCAAGCTATGTTGAAACAGTTGCATCAGGAGTTTGGGGTCATTCCCATAACCACTTAATGCGCCAGCGTATAGTCTTAGGTGAGCCACGAGATTTCCACTTCCATTATACTTTTGGAAATTGGGCATCTTGAATTTGGGTGGCCTTGGGTGGTCAAGAAAGAAGCATAGTTTATCATAAGATGTCCCACTGAAGGTGTCGTGAACCTGTAGGCAGTGCAGGGACTCCTCTAAGTCTTGTATCTTGAGATCGAGAGGATCCAGATTTTCCTTCTTTGATGTGGCAGTCAACAGGATGGTTTCAGGGTTGTCTTCTTCTCCTTCCTCGATTTGCATTGCTTGGGGGAGTTCCTTGTTCTTCCCTGTATTATCAATTCATAGGACGACCCTTGGTGGGATAGCTTCAGTTTCCTTGGGGTGGGATGTTGAGGCTGATGGATTCACGGTAGGTCCTTTGAAGGCCATTAGTTGCACAAGCTTGAACATCTCATCTATTTTTGCCTTCATCTCATTCACTTCCTCCCGTGTCATCGAGTTATTTTGTTGATCAGGGGTGTGGCCTTCACATGTCATTTGCACTGCTCGTTGTTGGGTAAAGACCGGTGTTCAGAGTACAGGGGGCACTCGAGTTCCTCTTTTCCCTTTCCTGGGAGCAATGGTGACTTAAATGCAAGCAGTCTTACCAGGAACTATTGCTAGTCTTTTGGTGAGATTAGGGGGGAGTAGAAAATAAAGAAAAACAAAACAAAGGTTCATATGTTAGGTTCTTGATTAGAAGGATTTTATGCAATGCATGACCTAAGGACGCCCCTGCCTTTTGAGGGGGATTAAGCTTTATGTATTAACTCACGTCTGGAGATAAGGGTTGCCCCTGAATGCAATATTATACATGCGTCTACAATTCATTCATTCATTTGACAGTAATGACAACTTTATTGAGATGAATTCTCTTTGTACATAGAATTTTTTAAAAATACATTAAAATGGGGAAGGGAAACATTTTCCTTGGGACTTCTGCCTATTCTATATTTACATCATGGGATCCTAAACTACCCTCGAGTCTTTGGATTTGGCTTCTTGGATGGAAGTTAATGAAAGACTTTTGATTTGAATTGCCTCTTCGTTTTCTTGGCAGTCCTATCTTCATAAGCGAAGAGGGATTAGGACCCCTCTTTATGAGATGACTTTGATGCATACCATGAATCCTTAGGGTCTCTTGGTACCCTTAGGAGCTTTAGATTGGCTTGATCTGAGGGTTGATTAGATGCATGAAGATGCGATGACTTGAGTTACTTTAGGAACTCTTGCCTCGAAATGAATTCCGATGCATGAGCAGTTACGATGCGACGTGAAGTATACATGACGTAATGACGAAGATTAAGCATGACATCATAAACAAAAAGTAAAGCGGTCGCCCTTTCCTCCTTAGTTTTGAAATTGACGCGTGTGTCCTAAATTCGGCAGAGGTTCGACTATGCATGGGGTGTTATATGAGCATGAGGTTGGGGGTTTACTAATGCTTCCTAAAAAGGCTCGGTTCCCAAACCTTCAAACCTCCAGTGTCCACCCCTGAAAGGGTGAACTCCATCTTTGGTTGGTGGTTCGAGCGGGGGAACTATTAAGAGACTGTAGGCTGAAAAACTGACACAGCATCCGCCCACAGTCAATATACTATTCCTTCTTCTATCTAGAAGGGTAGTAACTAAGTAATATATGCAAGATGCAAATGCAAGTAAGCACACCAAGTGTGTGTGGAATTTTTAAAAATGGAGGAAAGAACCCAACAACACACATCACATCTTGTCCATTCATCATATACATGACAATAAATAAGACATGAAATAACATGTGAACAAAGGTCCACCAACAAAAGAAAAATACAAAGAGTTGGTAACTTTTCGAAAAACTTAATACAAGGTAAAATAAATGGTTAATACAAGAGCATGAATGCGAGCAATGAATGCAAATGATGATACTCATTTAAATATTGTTTTGGAAAATACGATTTGCTTTGGAGATTTTGGGTGAGTGAAGGCTGAAGAGACATGATAATGGCCTAAACCTCTAAGTGTCCCCAGTGGAGTCGCCAGCTGTCGTACCCTGATTTTTGACCAAGTCCTTTCGGCTCAGGAAAATGCACGGAACTCTGTCATTAGAACTCATCCTCTTAAAAGGACGAGTGCGACTAGGTTTAAACTTGAAATTGGTTTGACTAAGCGCTTCTTAGAAAAATAGGAGTCGCCACCTAACTTGATTAAGGTGAGTTAGGTCACTTAAAACTAACTGTAATCCGAAAATCAAACTTAGGGTTTTTGAAAAAAGGTTTTGTAAAACTCTCTCTCGAGAGGGTTTTTGAGAAAGTTGGTTGTTTGGCAACCTTTAGAAAGTTTTAAGCCTTTTTTGAAAGTAACTCCATGTTGGTCATTCGAAAACAGAAATCTATGGTCCGGGGGTTGGTTACGTGTAGGGAAGATATACAAAGATCATCACCCTACCCAGCCCTTTCGGTACCTACATGTCTAATCACCCTTTGTTCACTCACTAGAATAACTGGTTACCATTTTCTACTTAATATCCACTTTAGAATTTTAAAAACGAGGTTTAGTCATCACTTTTCGAATGAATGATGTATAGTGCAAGTTTTGAAAGAAGTTTGGAAGTATGGGGGTTTTGAAGGGGTTTGAGATAGAAATTTTGAATTGATAGAAACTTTTGAAAAGGGAATTGGGATTGAAGTAGAAGTTATGACCACACCATTTTAGGTTGCTTACGTATCTCATTTGGCGAGAATCAGGTCATTCGTAGTTTGGGCAAAAGCCTGATGGAAAATAGGCGTGTTGGGGCCTTTGGAAAGTTTTGAAGACACATTGAGGTCTTTGGAAAAGTTTGAAGACACTTTGTGATATTTAGAAAAGAGAACTTGAGAGTTTCAGAAATTAGATGTTGGAGTGTTTTAGGATTCGAAGGTTTTTTGAAACGTGCTCTTAAAATAGGGTTTTAAAGTGTTTTGAAATGTTTTGGAATAACTCGATGGAGCTTAGGAAATGCTTCGAAATAACTCAAGAGGGTTTTGAAAATGTTTTGAGGTCCTGTTTTGAAAACCTTGGAGGTAAAATTTTGGAGTGTTTTAGTAAATTGGTTTTTGGAAAGTTTTTTTAAAGTGATTTTTGAAAACACCTAGGACTTTGGAATTCCACTATGGACAACCTTGAAAGTTTAACTTAATGTATCACTTTCCCTTGGGATCCCTAACCATAAAAGGGACAGGGACACCTTAGGATTGTGAGTTCTTGAAAACATTTTTGAAAATAACTTAAAGATAGAGTGTAGGAGTATTTGAAAAGGGTATGAAGTTGGTTTTTAAAGTCTCAAGAGGGTAGGAGGTTTTTGAAAAATAGGTTATGAGAATAGTTTTAAATTGAAAGATCAGTTAAAAGGGGTCCATGAGTTGGACCTTGAAGTATAACCTAGGTTGTGTCGGCCTAAAGTTAACCAACTTGGGTTTGGTTAGTCCTAGGGTTAAGGTGACATAAGGTTAATCGACTAAGGTTATGTTAACCTAGGGTTGGACAACTAGGGTTAAGTTAACCTAGGGTTGAACAACTAGGGTCAAGTTAACCTAGAGTTGGACAACTAGGGCCAAGTTAACCTAGGGTTAGACACCGAGGGTCAAGTTCACCTAGGGTTGGACAACTAGGGTCAAGTTAACCTAGGGTTGGATAACTAGGGTCAAATTAATCTAGGGTCAGATAACTAGGGTCAAGTTAACCTTGGGTTAGATTGGAAGATAGTTTTGAAAGGTGGTTTTATGCATTTTTTAGAAGATTTTTAGAAAACAAATCATGTTATGCAAGGGACTTTGGTAGAAAACCCTTTTGAAGATCATTTCCATAAAAATTTGACTCTAGCCAAGGATATGGTTTATATGATTGGTGCTTGAAAACCGTTCCGAAGAAAGTTTTCTTTGGACCATTATAACCTTTATCTTGAAAAGAGTAGGGATTCCAAAAATCAATACAATGATGATAACTTTTTGAAAAAACCATTTTTAATACAAAGATGGAGAGAATGAACTTTTGAAAACCAATTTTGAGAAGAAGTTTTGGAAACCATTTTTCAAAGGAAACCATTCTAACAAGTTAGGGTTCCTATGGCCAATATAAAAGGGAGACCACTCAAGAGAGAGTTCCATGGGACCATTCCAACCATTAAACTTGAGAGAATAGAAACCTTGGGAATTAGAGAGTTTGAGAAGCATTTTTATGCAAGTTGGAATACAAGGGTACAAAAATGTGAGTTAGGGGTTAGTGGGAGAATTTTCTAAGGCATGATTTCCTAGGACCTCATTCTAAGCTTCAAGGGACTAACTTTTAGAACCGTTTTGAAGGGCATATGGAGCTTGAAAATGACATGTAAATAAGAATAGTGTAAGTTTTGAAAGACATTGTTATAAACATGAAAATAAAATCAAGCACACAAGACATGAACAAGACAGCAATATGCAAGGGGGTCATGAAGTCATACAAGGCTTTAGGCGATACCACATAATCAAGGGGCTCCAAGGCCATGCCATCTTAAAGTAGGTTAGTGAGAGATCTCCCTACACGGTGGTTCTCACCAACTTTCCTCTAGGCATGAACTAAGAGCCCTCTTACTTCAAGTATGCAAGAAAGGGGGGTAGAAGATGGAGATTAAAATAGAGAATAGCGAAAGTAGGCTAGGAGGGAGAAGAGAGGAGTGGGGGAAGACAAGAATTAAAAGAAATACCACCTTTTGCCTTCAATATACTTGCAATCTTCTATAGATGTCTTGACTTAAGATAGAAAGGCTTTAAGTGTGCTTGAGGGGTTGGAAGGAGATATTCTATGGTATGGAAGGCTATATAGGTGAAGTGTATAGGTTAGGGGGAGGTGGAATCTAGCCTAAGTGTTTGAGGTGTGAGATGTATATAGGAATTCGAGATTCTTGAGTAGTTTTTGTAGAGCTTTGCTATCAAATTCGATTATGGAATATGCAAAGGGGGAGGCCTATATTTATAGGCAATCTAGGAGAAGCCTGGTGCATGTAGTACATGCACCTGGGCAAAATTTGCCCTGGCGCATGTAGCATATGCGCCAGTACTATTCAATTGCCAGAATGACACGTGGCACCCATTGTACTAGATAAATCTTGACGGTTATTTGAAATTTGGCCGATTTGATCAAAATCTGGGCGTATGTAGCATACACTCAGTCACCAATAATGTTCGTTTAAACTTTGCCTCAATAATTGAGCCAACCGGGAAGGTTTTGGAGGAATCAGTTGCATCCACGGTGTTCTCCTAGGGTTTCTCATGAACTTCCGTGCTTTCGAAAAGTTTGAATGGTGTTCAAAAGTGTGAGATATTGTCTCGAGAAGTGTGCATAAAATTGCATCTTCGTGGAGCGTCTGTGATATGCTCCGTGGGGGTTCAAAAGTGGCTGTTTGTGTGTCGCATGATCGAGGCCTTCGGGAAGTGATCTCCCCAATCAGACCGTATTGATGAAAAGTAATCTGAAAATTTCCTAATTTACGCATTTCTTAAGTCGTTTGATTGTGCGTTATAATAAGGGAATTGGGAAAAAAATCAATATTGGCTGAGCGCTTGTGACACGCTCCAAGGGTGGCTGAAACTAGCTGTTTTTTAGCCACACGATGAGGGACTTCGGGGAGTGATCTATCCGATCGAGATGTATCTATGGAAAGACCCATGAACGAGCTTTCGGGGATTTTTCGATTTACGCATTTCTCAAGTCATTTGACGGTGCGTTATAACGGGGGATCGGGAGAAAAGGCAATTTTAGCGAAGTGTATATGAGACGCTCTAGGGAATTTTTATCAAGCTGGGGGTGTTTAGCGTTGTAAGGTCCTTTTTAGGTTTAATAGGGGTGTATGGCAAGACCCGCTGTTCAAAATTCTGGGATCGGTGCTGTTTTCGAGTCGTGTTCAGGTTGTTAGGGGCAAAATGGTCATTTTGGCCGGGTTTGGTTGAAAATGGCCAGGAATGGATTGGAGTGTTATGTTAAGCATGCTGGGTCATTCAAGGGTGATTCTAGCGGAGTTTTTCATTGCTCGGTGGGATTTGTGCAGTGCTAGGGCGTTTAGGGGTGAATAGGTCATTTTAACCGGAGTTAGCCAAAATGGGACCAGAATTGAACCGAATGGCGTGCGGAGTATGCCTTACTGCTTAGTAGCACTTTGGAAGGGCGGACTTATTATTTTGAGGGATTTTAAACTTTCTTAAAACGTGCCTAGAGGCCCAAGGGGCAGGTTTGGTCATTTTTCACCGAGTCGGGCTAGCAGGCGCCGGTATTGACCTAGGGGTTGGTTCTCGAGACCACCTGATTTCAAAAAACTACCTGTGCGGTGTTGGTCCCTGAGATCACCCGGTCTCAGAGAGTGATCTGTAGAGTGGTGTTGGTTCCTGAGAACACCTAGTTTCAGAAAGCTACCTGCAATGGTGGTGTTGGTCTCTAAGAACACCTAGTCTCGGGGAACTTCCAAATGACGGACATTCTACATTGGCGGGCTAGTAGGCTCCAGAAGTGAACGTTTGAAATTTGATGAGGTGTTGGTCTCCGAGATCGCCTAATCTTGAGAAGTTACCTAGGTGGCGTTGATTTCCAAGACAGCCCGGTCCCGAAAAGTTTCCTGGAATGCCTAGAGGTATGATGGTGTTTATGGCTTTGATTGGGCCTAGTGGGTCCAGGAAGAGACTAGTTAACTAGATTAGAGTTTGAAAGACCCGTCTTGGGCTTGCGTGTGTTGTGATATTTGAAGACTGGGTCCGGTTAGACCGAAGATTGCCGAGCGGGCAAAAATGGGGTGCTTACACACACACACACACACACATATATATATATATCTCTTAGCTAACTAACATTTTACTTATGATTGGCCTTAATATCAAATTTAGGCAATAAATTCAAGGTAACTATTCTACGCAAAGTATTATAATTAACATGTCCTAATCTACCACGTCATACATTTGAAGACTCAAGAATATAAATAGAAGATGTGTTCTTATTAATAGTAGGAACAATAGTTATTACATTCATCTTAAAGAGCTCATCGCTCAAATATCCTTTGCCCCTATACATCCCACCCTTAGTGAGGACAAACTTGTCATTCTAAAAAATTAACTTAAAACCCTTCTTACTCAATAATGATCTAGAAACTAGGTTCTTACGAATATCTAGCACATGAAACATATCATTAAGAGTAAGCTCCTTTCTGAAAGTCATCTTCAAAACAATCTTTCCTTGGCCTTCAAATTTCGAAGTCGTCGAGTTTCTCATATATAGTTACTCTCCACCTACTGGTTGGTAATATGAGAACATCCATTTGTTAGCACAGATATGACAAGTATCCTTAATGTCCACCCACCATATTTTGGTATTGCTAAGATTCATGTCATTAACTTCAGTCACATTTGCTTGTGCTGATTTCTTCTTAAGGTTCTCTTGATCCTTATGTTTGCGAAAATCTTTAGCACGATGTCCAAGTTTGTCACTCATATAGCATTTCCCTTTGAACTTCTTGAAATCACCACCTTTGGGACATTGATTGGAACCTTGGCCTTAGCCATTCAACTTCATCTTTTTATTGTTGGTTTACTGCACTTGTTCTACAACATTTGCCTTAAAAACCATGTAATGATTTTCATTCTTCTTTTCAGAGGCATGATTGTCTTCTTCAATCCTCAATCTCACAATCAGTTCTTCAAGTTTCATCTCTTTACGCTTATGCTTAAGATAGTTCTTGAATTCTTTCTAAGATGGTGGCAATTTTTCAATGATTGCAACCACTTGAAAGGACTCACTAAGTGACATCCCTTCTACATGAATCTTATGAAAGACAACTTAAAGGTCTTGCACTTGACTAATCACTATTTGGAATCCCACATCTTATAGTCAAGGAATTTGCCCACAACAAATTTCTTTGAGTCATATCTTCCGTCTTATATTTTTTATCCAAAGATTCCCATTGTTCTCTAACAGTATTGACTGAATAGTAAACATTATATAATGTATTGTCTAATCCATTGAGGATGTAATTCCTACACAGAAAATCAGTATGCTTCCATGCCTCTATAGCAACCACAATCTGCCTATCAGTCTCATTTCTTTTAAGTGTAGGAACATCTTCGTGAAAAAACTTAGCCAAATTTATAATAGTAAGCAAAACAATATTTTTTGTTGTCACCTTTTAAAACCAGTTCCATTAAACTTTTTAGGCTTTTCTCCATGGTTCATTGGAACAGAAGTAGTCATAGGAATAGGGACAAGAGTAGGGGTAACAACCGTTATAGATGCCATTTCTGACAATTAGAAAATAGTCTAAAATTAGACATATGAAATTACAGAAACACAATAATAACACAAAAACAAAAAAAGATAACTATCTTAAACTGGTAATCCAATCTGTGTGTGAAAATAATAATCCGAATGAACACTTGCAAAAAAAACTGAATTGAACTTACAAAAAAATAAATTTTCAACTTGCAGAAAATCAGATTATACAATGTTCATAAACATTGAAACAAAATTGCAGAAAGTAAACTTACAAACTCTGGAGATTGTTCAACTTTAAAGAAGAAAGAGATGAAGGCAAGTGTCTCACACTCTGCTTTTATGAAAATTACGCCCCCACAGTGGTGCTAATGTTTGGATTGGACGACTGTGTCTCAAGATACAGTGATTAACACACGCACACACACAGATGTAGCACTGCAATCTATGTGTTCTAGCGAACCCAACAATGGTGTACTGCTCTTTTGAATATACAGGAAAGAAATCAGATTACTCAAAGTGATGAAATCAACGCAATTTTCTAATATATATCTATTTTAATACCTTTATGTTTCCTTAAAAGGACAAAAATGAAAATGCATACTCTTCTATAACTACAGATAACCCCCCACATCGTGCAACCGCTTCAGTTTAAAAAAATTTTCCTTTTATTTTTCTTTAAATATTTTTTTTCTCGTGACCCGTGGATGCAACACCTTTTAATTAAAGATTGAACACCTCTCGGGTGTGCCCACCCTCTAGTATATATAACAGAGACACTAATATAGCTTCCAGATTGGATTTCAAATACTAGAAATTTGAACCATTGATAAAGATAGTGTTGCTTTTTCTTTTACATAATTTGTTAATATCTTTCAGTAGCCCCCCTTTTCTTTCATGCTTTTGGTTGCTGAAATGGTTTTATGAGATCTCGTTCCAACAAATATTCCATTCTAAATGGGACTTCCTGGTAAGAACAACCCATCACCAAAGGGAAACCATATCTGTCAAGCCAATTTGTGAAATCTATATATAATAATAGGTATTTTTTTGCATTCTCTTTTTTTACTTCTCTTTCTCTGATGTTTTCTCGCTAGCCAAATAGGAAATGAAGAAAATATTTCCTTTGTAATAGACCTAGACTTGGTTACTAGTCCTCTCGTTTGACAGCGGGTACGATGGCCTATTGAGTGGAGACACGCGACTGTAAGCACCCCATTTTTGACCGCTCGGCAGTCTACACTCCGTCCAGACTTGTGTTCAAGTCATTGTGGGCATATTCCTATCGAAACCAATTCTCTAGGTCCAAATCCCGTCTCTCCATCGCTTCGCGGCCTGTCAAGCCCAAATAGAGGCAAAATGACCAAAATGCCCTTAGGGGCATTGTCCTTTCCTTTCCCTTTCCAAATCCCTCTCTCGAGACAGTTTATTCCTTGAGACGGTTCCAATCCTAGGCACATCTTTTCGAAGACGATAAGTCCCCTTTCCAATCCCACTCTTGAGACAGTTTATTCCTCGAGACGGTTCCAATCCAGGCGTGTCTCTTCGGAGACGATAAGTCTCCTTTCCAATCCCTTTCTCGGGACAGTTTATTCCTCGAGACGGTTCCAATCCAGGCACGTCTCCTCATAGACGATAAGTCTCCTTTCCAATCCCTCTCTCGAGACAATTTATTCCTCGAGACAGTTCCAATCCAGGCACGTCTTTTCGAAGACGGTAAGACCCCTTTCCAATCCCTCTCTCGGGACAGTTTATTCCTCGAGACGGTTCCAATCCAGGCCCGTCTCTTCGGAGACGATAAGTCCCCTTTCCAATCCCTCTCTCGGGATAGTTTATTCCTCGAGACGGTTCCAATCCAGGCACGTCTCCTCGGAGACGATAAGTCCCCTTTCCAATCCCTCTCTCGAGATAGTTTATTCCTCAAGACGGTTCCAATCTAGGCACGTCTTTTCGAAGACGGTAAGACCCCTTTCCAATCCCTCTCTCGGGACAGTTTATTCCTCGAGATGGTTTCAATCCAGGTACGTCTCTTTGGAGACGATAAGTCCCCTTTCTAATCCCTCTCTCGAGACAGTTTATTCCTTGAGACGGTCTAAGTAGCGAAATTACTCACAAAACCGTTAGAGTAGCGGAAATACTCACAAATAGGTCGATATAGGGAATTGGCAACAAACCCCTGTGTCACGACGACTGCCGTTAGAGTGGCGGAAACACTCAAAACCTAGGTCAACACCAGTGTCTGTTAGCCCACTTCGGTAAAAAATGACCAAACTGCCCTTTGGACCTTTTCCGAGATTTTTCGATCAAGATGACTATTTTGCCCCTAGGCATCCGAATGCCCTGGGAACCACACCGGCTCTGGGTATCAAACCGGTAACCCTCTGAGACTACTTTTTATAGTGTTCTCAACCTCCTTTTACTTTTTCGGATCATTCCGAGTCAGTTCCAGCCAACCCGGTGCGAAATGACCGTTTTGCCCCTGGTGGGCCGATCTCCTTTTCCGACCACGCCGGTTTTGGAAATCAAACCGGCAACCTCTAGGAACATTTTGAATAATTTTTTCAGATCCCAAGTCTTCTTCGGGGACAGTCCGAGTTTGTCTCGGCAGTTTCCCGGTCCAATTGACCGTTTTGCCCCTAAAGGTCCGGTCAACCTTTCTGACACATCTTATCCTCACTTTTCAAGTCAAATACCTTCAGGACGCTATTTTTAGTGTTCCTGCTCTTTTCCGGTCTTCCGGGTCATTCCCGGCTCCTTCAAATCATTCCCAGACTTTCCGAAGTCACTCCTAGTGAAGCCAGGCTAAAAATTGCATGGTAGTCACTAGTACAGGCGCCCAAATCTAGTCAAAGATACGTTGCTTGCCGACTTTAAACATTTCCTAAATGGCTGGCGCCACTAGTAGTGGCGCCAAGCCAAAAAATGTCCTGGCGCCACTCTTAGTGGCGCCAGTGTAAACTTTGGCCTAACGCCACTGCAACAGGCGCCAATGTTGTCCAACCTCTATAAATACATAGCCTCATTCAACGTGAAAAGGGTCCGCAAATTCAACCTAAAAATCATATATTTCGATATACAGAGCTCAAGCACCTCCAAAACCCAAACCCTAGCCACCCTACACAAACCCTAGCCTCTTATACATCCCCATACACTCATACACTAACCTTCAACCCTCATTCGAAGACTTGAAGAGTTGTAATCTGAAGTTTAAAGCTTGAAGACAACTCTTGAAGATTGAAGACAAAGATCAAGACGAAAGCCGAAGATCGAAGACAAGCAAGGCGCGCAAAATAAACAAGACATACGGTAAGCTCCCTCTTTAAATTTCCGCACTTCCCCCCTCTCTCTTCTCTCTCCTAACCCACTTAGTTTTTCTCTATTTTAATCCCCTATCTCTTTCCCCCCCTTTCTTTACATGCTTGAAGCAAGGGGATTCCCGGTCCATGTGTAGGATTGGGCTATTGGAAAGTCACCGTGTCGGGGGCTTTCTTTTAGTCTAACCGGAGACCACGTGGGTCCGGCCCCCTTGATTATGTGGTGAAGCCTTAACCTTGTATGTTCACGACCCCAAAATTGCATTGTGCATATCATGATCTTGCATCTTCCAAAATTCGCTTTCGAACTCGTTTTTCAAATCGTTTTCAAACTTGTTTTTAAAATTGCATCAAAATCCTCTTTTCCAAAAACTTGTTTTCAAAATCACCAACCTAGGGTGATTCTAGCTTTTCCATGGCTAGGGTTACTTTAGGAAAGTGTTACATTAAAAGTGACTTTTATGGTCTATATTTTCAAACCTTGTTGTTTTCAAAACCACTTTCTTAAAGTGGTTCTAGCCCTCTTATGGCTAGAATCACTTTAGGAAAGTGAGACGTTTTCATACTTTCCAAAAAGCTCTCTTTTCAAAAATCCCTTCCTAAAAATCTCTTTTTCAACATACTTCCCGAAAATTCTTCTCTCCAAAATTGTTTTCTAAAAACTCTTTACAAAAATCTATTTTTCAAAACCTCCTTTTTCAACTCCTTTCCAAAAACGCTCCCCAAAAATCTTTCTAGAAAAACTCTCTCCAAAAATCTTTCCAAAAACTCTCTTTTCCAAAATCCACCTTCTAGAAATTCGCCTCTAGGATTTTTCTCTTCCAAAAAACTCGTTTCCAAAAATTCACTTTTCAAAAACTCCTTCCTAGGAATCCCTTCTAGAAAACTTTCGTTTCCAAAAACGCGCTTTCCTTAGAGCCCAAGTCAAGCCCTAGAACTCACAATTAGGAAACCCTAATTTTCTTTCCAAAAACATGATTTTCAAACTTTGCCCAAACCTAGGTTTCCAAAACCTCTTGTTTTCTACATTCAAACTATACATGTTTCCAAAACCTCTTTTCTTCGTTAAAATTTCACACTTTCAAAACTAGGGTTTCTAGAATCACCCTTTCCAAATCCTTGCCAAATTCTATCTTCCTTTTAGGAAACCGAATCCAATCCTCCGTTTTTGGAAACAAAATCAAACCTTTGCTTTTAGAAACCAAATCCAATCTCTCCCGAATCCAAATCTTTCCTAATTCACATCCTTCCTAATCTTCTCATTTCCTAAACCTTAAGTTTCCAAAACTTGAACATAAAAATCTTTCCTAAAATTCTAAAATTCAACCCTTTCATAATTCTATCCTCTTTTCAAATCTTAACTTTCCAAATCCAAGTTTTCAAAATTTTCCTAAACTCAACCTTTCCTACTTTCAAGATTTTCTAAAACTCAAACTCTAAAACTTTCTAAATCTTAAACTTTTCAAATTTCAAATCTTTCCAAATTCCAAGCTTTTTAAATTCAAAACTTTCTTAATTCAAACCTTTTTCTAAATCTTTCCTAATTTAAAATCTTTCTAAAATTCTAAGCTTCCTAAATTCAAAACTTTCTTAACTTGAAACTTTCTAAATTCTAAGTCTTTCCTAAACTAAACTTTCCTTATTTCAAAACTTTCTAAATTCAAAACTTTCCAATTTTCAAGCTTTCTTAAATTGTAAACTTTCTTAATTTCAAAACTTTCCAAAAATGAAACTTTCCTAAATTGGACCTTTCCTAATTCGAATCTTTCCTAAATCCAATCTTTCTTAAACTCTTGAGTCTTTCCTAAGTCTCATCTTTCTTAAGTCTAGGTTTCTTAAACCTTCTCTTTCCAAAATAAGTCCAAATCTATCTTTTTAAATCAAAGTCCAATCTTCTCAATTTCAATTTTCAATCTCCTCTTCTAATTTCAAATCAAATTCAATTTCTAATTCAATCTTTTTCTTCCAATCCAACCTTCTATTTTCAATCGGACTTTGATCCGAACTACGACTGACCTGATTCCTCCAAAGGGATACGTAGGCAACCTTCATAAGTGCGGTCACAACACTTTTCAAACTTTCAATTCCACCCTCATGGGTGCGCTCTCCATATTTTCAAATCTCAAATTCCCATCTATTTTTAAAATTCCAATTTCAAAATTTCTATTTTCAAATTTCTATTTCCAAATTTTCAAACTTTTCAATTTCAATTCCATTTCTTCAAATCTATTTTCAAATCAAATCAATTTCAAATCAATCTCTTTCTAAATCTATTTTTCAATTCTCTTCTATTACACTTGCATATCATGCATCATGTTAGTTTCTATTCAAACATTGTTTTTCGAAGTGGGTAGGATTCAACTATAGTTAGTCGAAGACTCTCATAGGTGAATTTAGGGTAGATTGACATGTAAGTACCGAAAGGGCGGGGTAGGGTGATGGCTTAGTGCGTCTTCCCTACACGTAACCAACCTCCGAACCTAGGATCACTGATTTCAAAGACCAAAAGGAGTTATTTTTCAAAAAAGGGCTAAATGTTTTCCAAAGGTTGCCAAACAACCTGTTTTCCTAAAAACCCTCTCTTGAGGTGATGTTTTCAAAATCGTTTTCCAAAAACCCTAAGTATAGTCTTCGGATTATTCTTAGTTTTTAGGTGATCTAACTCACCTTAATTAAGTTAGGTGGCGACTCCGAATATTTTTCAAAAGCCCTTTATTCAAATCAAATTTTCAATTCAAACCTAGTCGTACTCATTCTTCTAGGAGGGTGAGTTCTAACAAGAGAGTACAGCATTTTTTCCGCTTGTGTGAGTATTCCTCGAGTGTGAAAAATCTGGGCGCAACAGCGACACCTCCTCGATAATCGATGAGAAAGGTTCGATCGAAGCTAAGAGTCACCATAGACAGATCATCACTCTCCATTTGCTTTCATAGGAAAAATTTCAAGACTTCCTGTCGCGCCTAGATTTTTCGCACTTGAGGAATAATCACCCAAGCGAAAAAAATGTTGTACTCTCTCGTTATAACTCACCCTCCTAAAAGAATGAGTGTGACTAGGTTTGAATTGAAAAAACTGGTTTGAATAAAGGGTTTTTGAAAAAGATTTGGAGTTGCCACCTAACTTGATTAAGGTGAGTTAGGTCACCTAAAAACTAAGAATAATCCGAAGACTACACTTAGGGTTTTGAAAAACGATTTGAAAATATCTCCTCAAGAGAGGGTTTTCGTTTTAGGAAAACGGGTTGTTTGGCAATCTTCGGAAAACATTCAGCTGTTTTTTTTTTTTGAAAAATAACTCCTTTTGGTCTTTGAAAACAGTGATTCTAGGTTCGGAGGTTGGTTACGTGTAGGGAAGACGCACTAAGCTATCACCCTATCCCGCCCTTTCGGTACCTACATGTCAATCTACCCTAGATTCACCTATGAGAGTCTTCGACTAACTATAGTTCAATCCTATCTACTTTGAAAAACAGTGTTTGAAAACTAACATGATGCATGATATACAAGTGCAAATTAGGAGAATTGAAAAATAGATTTTGAAATAAATTTGAAAAGAATTTGATTTGAAAATAGATTTGAAGAGATAGAATTGAAATTGGAAAGTTTGAACATTTGGAAATAGAAAATAGAAATTTTGAAATTGAAATTTTGAAAATAGATTGGAATTTGAGATATGAAAACTGCACCCATGAGGGTGGAATTGAAAGTTGAAAAGTGTTGTGACCGCACCTATGAAGGTTGCCTACGTATCCCTTTGGGGGAATCAGGTCAGTCATAGTTCGGACCGGAGTCCGATTGAAAAGAGATTGATTTGAAAGAAAGAGATTGAATTAGAAAGGGGATTTGATTTGAACTTAGAATAGAAGATGGAAAATTAGAATTGTTTTGGAAAGATTGAGGTTTAGGAAACCTAGACTTAAGAAAGATGAGACTTAGGAAAGACTCGAGAGTTTAAGAAAGATTGGATTTAGGAAAGATTCGAATTAGGAAAGGTCCGATTTAGGAAAGTTTCAAATTTGGGAAGTTTCATTTTTGGAAAGTTTTGAATTAGGAAAATTTTGAAATCAGGAAAGTTTTGAATTAGGAAAGGTTTTGAAATTAGGAAGTTTTGAAAATTGGAAAGTGTTGTTTTAGGAGAGGTTTGAAAAAGGGAAGTTTTCAATTTAGGAAATGTTTGAATTAAGAAAGTTTAGTTTAGGAAAGACTTAGAATTTAGAAAGTTTCAAGTTAAGAAAGTTTTGAATTTTGGAATGTTTCGAAAAAAGGGAAGTTTTGAAAGTGGGAAAGTTTAGAAAACAAGGAAGTTTTGAAAATAAGAAAGCTTTGAGAACAAGGAAGTTTTGAAATTGGAAAGAGTTGAAGTTTTAGGAAAGTTTAGAATTTAGAAAGATTTGGGAATTGGAAAGATTTAACTTAAGAAAGTTTTAAATTTAGAAAGTTTTGAATTTGGAAAGATTTAAAATTTAGAAAGTTTAAGATTTAGAAAGTTTTAGAGTTTGAATTTTAGAAAGTCTTGAAATTAGGAAAGGCTTGAATTTAGGAAAGGTTTTGAAAACTTGAATTTGGAAAGTTAAGATTTAGAAAGGGGGTTAAATTAGGAAAGGGTTGAATTTTAGAATTTTAGGAAAGATTTTTATGTTTAAGTTTTGGAAATTTATGGTTTAGGAAAGTGAAAGTTTAGGAAGGATTTGAATTAGGAAAGAGTTGAATTTTGAAATTTAAAGAAAGATTTAGAGTTTAGGTTTAGGAAACTCATGGTTTAGGAAGGTAGGAAATTAGGAAGAAGTTGAATTAGGAAAGGTTTGGGATTTGTTTCCAAAAACGGAGGATTGGATTTAGTTTCCTAAACGGAGAGATTGGATTTGGTTTCTTAAAGGGATGATTTGATTTGACAAGGATTTGAAAAGGGAGATTCTAGAAACCCTAGTTTTGAAAGTGTGGAATTTTAACGTAGAAAAGAGGTTTTGGAAATATGTATAGTTTGGATATAGAAAATGAGAGATTTTGAAAACCTAGGTTTGGGGCAAGGTTTGAAAACCATGTTTTTGGAAAGAAAATTAGGGTTTCTTAATTGTGGGTTCTAGGGCTTGACTTGGGCTCTAAGAGTTTTTGGAAAGTGCGTTTTTGGGAAACGAAGGTTTTTCTAGAAGGGAATCCTAGGGAGGAGTTTTTGGAAAGTGAATTTGAAGATGGAGTTTTTGAAAAAAGATTTTAAAGAGAGAGTTTTTGGAAAGTGTGCTTTTGGAAACGTAGATTTTAGAAGGAAAATCCTAAAGGGGAATTTCTAGAAAGAAGATTCTGGAAAGAAAGTTTTTGGAAAGATTTTTGGAAAGAGTTTTTCTAGGAAGATTTTTGGTAGAAGATTGTTGAAGAGAGTTTTTGGAAAGATTTTTGGGGAACATTTTTAGAAAGTGGATTTTGGGGAGAGGATTTTGAAAAGGAGTTGAAAAAGGGAGTCTTGAAAAATAGATTTTGGAAGGGAGCTTTTGAAAATAATTTTGCAGAGGAGAGTTTTAGGAAAGTATGTTGAAAGAGAGATTTTTAGGAAGAAAGACGTTTTGAAAAGAGAGTTTTTAGAAGGAGTAAAAATATCTCACTTTCCTAAAGTAATTCTAACCATAAGAGGGCTAGAACCACTTTAGGAAAGCGGTTTTGAAAAACAATAAGATTTGAAAATATAGACCATAAAATTCACTTTTAATGTAACACTTTCCTAAAGCAACCCTAGCCATGGAAAAGCTTGATTCACCCTAGGATTGTGGTTTTGAAAACAAGTTTTTGAAAAAGAGATTTTGATGCAATCTTGAAAACGAGTTTGAAAACGATTTTAAAAACAATCTTGAAAACGGTTTTTGGAAGATGCAAGACTATGATATGCACAATGCAATTTGGGGTCGTGAACATACAAGGCTAAGGCTTCGCCACATAATCAAGGGGGCCGGACCCACGTGGTCTTTGGTTAGACTAGAAGAAAGCCCCCGACACGGCGACTCTCCAATAGCCCAATCCTACACATGGATCGGGAATCCCCTTGTTTCAAGCATGCAAAGAAAGGGGGGGGGGGAAAGAGATGGGGGATTAAAATAGAGAAAACCCAAGTGGGTTAGGAGAGAGAAGAGAGAGGGGGGAAGTGCGAAAATTTAAATAGAAAGCCTACCGTATGTCTTCTTTATTTTACGCGTCTTGCTTGTCTTCAATCTTCAGTCTTCGTCTTGATCTTCTTCTTCAACCTTCAAGGCTTGTCTTCAAGCTTTAGATGGTAGCTCTTCAAATCTTCACAGGATGGTTGAAGGCTAGTGTATGAGTGTATGTGGGAGTGTATAAGTGTATAGGAAGGCTAGGGTTTGGTGTAGGGTGGCTAGGGTTTGGAAAACCTAGGGAAGGTAGGGTTTAGGAGGTGCTCGAGCTCTGTATATCGAAATATAGGATTTTTAGGTTAAGTTTGCAGACCCCTTTCATGTTGAATGAGGCTCTGTATTTATAAAAGTTGGACAACACTGGCGCCTGTTGCAGTGGCGCCAGGCCAAATTTTACACCGGTGCCACTAGGAGTGGCGCCAGGCCATTTTTTGGCCTGGCGGCACTACTAGTGGCGCTAGCCAATTAGAAAATGTTTAAGGTCGGCAAGCAACGTATCTTTAACTAGATTTGGGCGCCTGTACTAGTGACTACCATGCAATTTTTAGCCTGGCTTTACTAGGAGTGACTCTGGAAAGTCCGGGAATGATTTGAAGGAGCCGGGAATGATCCGGAAGGCCGAAAAGGAGCAGGAACACTTAAAATAGTGTCCTGGAGGTATTTGACTTGAAAAGTGAGGACAAAATATGTCGGAAAGGTTGACAGGGCCTTTAAGGGCAAAACGGTCAATCGGACTAGGAAGCTGCCGGGGCGAACTCGGACTGTCCCGAAAGAAGACTTGGGATTTGGATACATTATTTAGAATGTTCCCAGAGGTTTCCGGTTTGATTCCCAGAGCCGGCGTGGTCAGAAAAGGAGACCGGCCCACCAGGGGCAAAACGGTCATTTCGCACCGGGTTGGCTGGAACTGACTCGGAATGATCCGGAAAGGTAAAAGAAGGTTGAGAATACTATAAGAAGTAATATCAGAGGGTTACCAGTTTGATACCCAGAGCCGGTGTGGTTCCCGGGGCATTCGGATGCCTAGGGGCAAAACGGTCATTTAGCTTCAAGTGGGCCCTACGGGCCCGAGAAGCGACTAGTGGACTAAATTCAAATTAAAAAGGCAGGATTAGAGTCTAAATATGCATGTAATGTGTGAAAGTGAGCTTGGTCAGCTCGGAGATTGCCGAGCGGGCAAAAATGGGGTGCTTACACTTCCCAAATAAAGATATGTTGTAGCATATCGGGGTTGGGGCGCGGTTCATAACTTTTGGGGCGAGGTGGGATAGGGTGACAACCAAGCCAGTTAAGGGGAGGGTTTACCTTAAAGCGGGTTTGGGGGACGGTTTACCTTAAGGTAGGTGGGGTGGGATATAAGTCCCCTGACTTGGATCTGACCCATTGCCATTCCTAGTGGTGGATTCTATAGTTTTATTGACTTTTGATTAAAACACATGGCTTTTCAACATGTATGTAACTTGAAAAAGAAACAATTTAACATAAACAACTCGAAACCTTACCTATCCCACTAAAAAGATATATATATATATATATAAAAAGAGGTAACTTTATGCTTGAAATGTATAAACAATCTATAACCCTAAATTCTCTAGACCCCGTATTCATATAAAAAGCATACATATTTCTTAAATTTTAAATCTTGTTTTCTTTAAACATGAAAGACATAATATCAACACCAATTTATAAACCTTTAAAATCCACGTATCATTCGTATTAATTATAGATATAAATAATTAATAGATTACCCATGTAAATGCACATATAACATAAATAAGAGATATTATTCTACATATTATCTTTAATTTTTTGTAAAATATGAATATTGGAAGTTGCAAAACCTATGCATGGTAACATGCTATATTATGTTCAATGAATATATGTTGTATGTGATTGATATGCCTCATCATAAGTTTCTTTGGGGTTGTTTACACTATTGAAATGCCCACCAGATAAATGCTGGTGCATGGATATAGCCTCCACGTCATAGATTTTAATTGTTTAATTTATCAATTTATAGGGATTCAAAACCTCTGCATTCCATTAATTAGGAAATGGAGCAAAATCTTCTTTCTATTAGTTAGTAAGTAAAAACTAAATAGAGTTCTCCATTTTATTAATTACATACTCAACATTATTTTGAGATCTTCATTCTATTGATTAGGGTGTCAACATTAGTTAGAAATCTTCATTCCATCAATTGAATGAAAGGGATACTAATATGTTTAATGAACAAACCTTATCCAATAACAAGGAAAATATTGGAGTCATTAGTAACAATTAAACAAGGGCATATTTATTTATTATTGCCTACCATATAAGGTAAGAATTGGGAGATTGCAATGCGTTACGCAAATTAATAGTATTTTTACAAAAGAAATTCACAATCTGATTGAAGATTTTTGTTATTTCTATGTTAAGTATATTAGTGCTCACACTTGCACTAAGGATTTTTTTTTGGGGGGGGGGGGGGGGGGGGGGGGGGGGGGGGGGGGGGGGGGGGGGGGGGGGGGGGGGGGGGGGGGGGGGGGGGGGGGGGGGGGGGGGGGGGGGGGGGGGGGGGGGGGGGGGGGGGGGGGGGGGGGGGGGGGGGGGGGGGGGGGGGGGGGGGGGGGGGGGGGGGGGGGGGGGGGGGGGGTGGGGGGGGGGGGGCTATAAATAAAGAGTATACATGTGTGTGTGTGTGTGTGTGTGTGTGTGAGAGAGAGAGAGAGAGAGAGAGAGGTAGGTATGGCACAAAAAGGGTCAAGATTTGTGACAATGATAATCATGTTAGCTGTAATATCCCGAATCTCTATTATTTGAATTAATGTGAATTTTTTTAAATTTTGTATTATTCTAATGTGCATTTGGATCAAATGACCAATGGTAATGCATGTTGTAACATATGCTCTTAGTGTGAGACACATGTAATTAATTCCCATGTGTATCTCCTAATTACACACTCACCTGTAACAAACAAACACACACACACACACACACACACACACACACCCTCTATTTTCTGGAGAAAAGGAGAAAGAGAGAAGGAAGAAAAAAGGAAGAGAAGAGAGAAGATCAAGAGGAGAGAAGATTGAAGTTGGAAAAGCTCAACCCTTACAAGGAGATCACCATTATTGGAGCTTAAAAAGCTTGGGAGAGAAAGGTATGAACTCTAACCCTTGGGTGTGTATGTATCAGAACATGCTATAGTTGTATTGGGTGACTCCTTTGAGTCCTAATTAGTTAGATTTTGAGAGTTTATAAGCTTCCATGGATGGATTAGGAGTTGGGGTTGAAAACCCCCAAATTTGTACATATTGGGTTTGAGATTTCAAACCTTAGATCCCTTTGATTTACTTATTGGTTTAGCTTCATTTTAAGATATTGTAGTATTTTTGGGTCAATCTTTGAACCCTAGAAGCATTGGTAGAGTTTGGGGTGGTTTGGATTTAAAAATCTAAGACTTGGAGAGCCCATTTTTCGAACCAAAATTTGTAAGGATTGTCAGGACGGTGCGTATTATCGTCCTAACGGTCACTTTTGAAGTTTGGAGTGGCCACGGGTCGTTAGGACGCAACATTTATCATCTTGACAATGGTATTTTTGGAGATGTCGAGTTTTCGGGTCATCCAGAGGCTTTGCTGACACTGGTGCCTGACAGCTCTGATACTATTTAGTAAAATAGGCACAACTTGCTCTAGAAAACTTGGATTGATATACCGTTTGAAGCATTTGAAAGTAGACTCATAAACCTTTATACTCACAACCTTAGGGAGATACGAAATGTAATATCCCGAACCTCTATTTATTTATATTAATGAGAATTTCTAGTATTTGCATTGTTTAATATTAACTATTGCCTTATTTGAGTCAAGAGTGACCAATGGAAACTTGTGTTGTAGCTTAAGCCTATAGGGTAAGACACATAGGATTATGCCCATGTGTGTCATTTTATACACTTTTATATAAACATAAAAGAAACACACCCACACAAACACACACAGACACTCGATCGATTGAGAGAGGGAGAAAAGAGAGGAGAAAGAGGGAAAGGATGATTGAAGGAAGAAGAGCGTGAAGGGAGGTGAAAAAAAAAGAGATTGAAGCCATTAGAAGACTTGAGCAAGCTTGAAGAAAGGTAAGGTTTCACCTCCTCCTATAATTATATATGTGTATGTATCTATCTTTGTGGGTTACGTTATTAGATTGTTGTGGGTGACTCTTTTGAGTCCCAAAGTGGCTAAATATAAAGTATTGTAAACCCCATTGAAAAATTTAAGGGTTTGGGATGTGAAATCCCCAACTTATGCAAGTTAGGGCTTGGGTTCCTAAAACCCTAGATCCTTTCGATTTTCTTGTTTAAAGTGTTTGATTTTGAGTTATTGTGGTTGGGTCAATCTTTGGACCCTAGAAGCATTGGAAGAGTTTGTGAGAGTTTTGATGGAGTTTGGTTTTGATTTGAGTGAAGTTTGGAGATTTTCGGGTTGAAATCTAGGTATTTAGCTTTGGAGTGGACTCCTTGGTTTTTGGAGGCGACAACTTGTCCTAGTGAACTTCCAGATTTATTCGTTTAGCTTGGGAGGCGACTCGTTATTTTGGAGCCGACACTTTTTGTCCCAGTGAACTCCTAGATTTGTTTTTTTAGCTCGGGAGGTGACTCTTTAGTCTCCAGAGGCGACACTTTTGCCCAAAGAACTCCCAGATTCATTTCTTCAGTTCAGGAGGCGATTCCTTTGTTTCTGGAGCCGACACCTTTGTCTAGCCCCCGATTTCACTTTTCAGCTCAGACACTGTTTCGTAAAACGGGCATAATTTTCTTTAGAAAACTTAGATTGATGCACCATTTGAAGCATTGGATAGTAGACTCATAGACCTTTGATCCATATAAAGTTGGTACTCTAATTCCTTATAGATTGAGAGATATTGAATTTTAAAATTGACCTAAAATTCTGCCAGTAACATTCTTCTTCCAAAACTTTAGTCCATTTTCTATGGGGCATAACTTGTTCACCCAAAATGTGTTTTTAGCCCGTGACCTATCAAATTAAAGCTCTTTAAGTCTATTTTCAAATGGAACTAACCTAGAGTGTGAACTTATCCTTGAAGGGTGGTTGGGGCGCGATGAAGGAGCCAATGTCTCAGCTTCCATGTTCAAACCTCAACCTTATGTTCTCGTTTTGCGTTGTTGCCTTGCCTTAGAGTATTGTATTGATATTTCTATACTTCCATGTGCATTCATGTAGGGACACCTTGTTTAGCACCCGTTCTATTTGGAGAGAGGTGAGTAACGATATGCCATGAGTAAGACCTATTACTCTCCAAATGCTTGCAAGTTTAATTACATTTCATGTATTTCTTTCCATTTATTTCAATGCCTCAATGATTACGTTCAAGAATAAATGTCATGCTTTGAATTACATACGAACCTTATCTATGACATGAATACAACTCACGGATTAGAATGTTCACATAAAGTAGATGTAAGACTCCTAACGTATGAATCTAACTTAAAGTCTTCTCGTGGCAAGACTTTAATCTAGCCCGATAGTCCTAGGATGGGGGACGTGAAATAAACCATTGACATGTAAGGCCTTTCGTGGCAAGACCCTAAACTAGCAACGATGGTCCTATGGTAGGGGACACAAAATAATCTATCGCCATATTGGGAGACGTCCCTTGGCTTAAAAGTCTATATATGGCCTTTATGGTTAACATAACTGAGCATAGCTCTTATGGTTGACTTAATAAACTTATGCGTGACCTTCATGGTTACTATGTTGGCCTAAAGAGCCTATGCGTGACCTTCATGGTTACTATGTTGGCCTAAAGAGCCTATGCGTGACCTTCATGGTTACTATGTTAGCCTAAAGAGCCTATGCGTAACCTTCATAGTTACTATGTTGGCCTAAAGAGCCTTATGCATGACCTTTGTGGTTACTATGATACCCAACACCAGAAAGACCTCTTAAGTGGGGTGAAGTGAGGGACATGGTTGTTTAATATAAAGACACGACACCCTTATGTTCTCGAATGAGTAATATGATTTGTTCAAATTCTTCACGAAAAGTTATGTATGTTTCACAAGTACTAATGTCATGATATCTCTCATTCCTATGACATTATGATATGCTCTTACAATAGCTTGCCATGGCATGCTTATGGCAGCTACGTTATGTTTTACGAAATCATGTTATGTGTTATGTCTCACTTCTATAATACAATGTTTGAATCGCTATAGTATCCCAATATGATATTTATATTATCTACGCTTCCAAAGCTACGTTTTATAAGTTACTATGAATGATAATATTTGATATATCTTATATTATACATCGAGCCAAGATGTACGCTTACAAGATATGATATGTTATGCTAATGACAAGCTATGTCATGTACTACGGGAGTATGCTACGACAGGTCTCTCGCTTCTTCGACCTTATGTTTTAGAGATAACGAATTATGTTGGTATGGTAGTATAAGTCATGCATTTTTAAGTTTACACTTATACGTTTCTAGGTACACGATATGTATGCATAAACGTTCAGCTATTGCCATATAGGTTGAAGAGAAATATTAGTTGGGTAGTAACACACTTATATTTTAGAACAAGAATCAAGATATGTCAAATGCTTATGATGAGTTATGTACATCACGCCTCTCCTTGCTGATATTATGTTTCGAAATGGTATGACGTTTTAATACAAAAGCTTATGCTTCAAGTGTCTTTAAGATTATACTTATACAATTCTAAGTTCGTGCCACTCATGCATAAATGTACCTTTATTCTTATGTACATTAAATATAAACGTAGCATATGGTATTTCATGCTCATGTATTGTTGTTACTCACTAAGCATTAGCTTACGCTTTTCTAAAAATGTTTTCAGGTGAACAAACTGGGAGGCCCTAAAGGAGGCCCATTACATGGACATTTGGATTGCGGCCCACAAGCCTTATATTATGTACTGATATAGGGGTTGGACCTTAATGTTTTGTAATATTATAATGTTAAAACTGTGGTGGCCTTTGACAGACCCACCTTATAGAATGATGATGTTTCGGAGATTAGGCACAGCTCTACTATGTATGACACACATTTTACTTTACATTTATAAAGTTTTAAATTCTGCAATTATGTACCTTTTAAATGATAAATGCACAGATGTTCAACCGGGTAATGAAATGCGGTCTTAGATAGCCAAGCTACTGGCCGGTCGTACACCATAAATCCATATAAGCCGGGTTTCGGGACGTGACACGAAATTTTAAAGTTGACCCAAAATTTCTATCAGTAACATTGTTCTTCAAAATTTTAGTCCATTTTTCATGAGACATAACTTCTTCATCCGAAATGTATTGTCGACCCGTAACCTATCAAATTAAATGTCTTTAACCCTATTTTCAAGTGAAATTGACCTAGAATGTAGTCTCATTTTTCTGATGAGAATGAGATGCATTGAATGAACCAGTGTTGAGGGATTAATGTTTTAAACCTTAACTTTATGATTCTTGCTTTGCGTTAGGGTTTGTTGCTTCTATGTACTCTATGTGTAGGAGCACCCTTATTTAGCACCAATCCTCAAGAATAGAGATGAGTAGCGATATGTCATGAGTAAAACCCTATTACTTTCAAATGTTTTAAGTTTTACTCCATATCATGCAATATTTTTCATATGTTTTCAATGCGTCAATGTTTATGTTCAATTATAAATGTCATACTTTTAAATGCATGCAAGTTATACTTATGTTATGAATCGAAACCCATGGACTAGAATTTTTACATGAAAGAGATGCAAAATTTCCAATGTATGGTGCCAACTTGAGGTCTTTTCGTGGCAAGACCTTAAACTCATCCGATAGTCCTACGGTAGGGGATGTAAAATAAACTATCGACATGTTGGGAGACGTCCCTTGGCCTAAAGAGCCTTTGTGTGACGTAAGAAGGTTACTATGGAGCCTAGCTCATATGTTGAGTTGTAGCACACTTATGCTTTTAGAACAAGAACCAAGATATGTTCAAATTCTTATGACAAGTTATGTTATGCTTTATCACAAACAAAGATATGTCGCATCTTTCTTTTATAATATTATGTTTTGAAACGATAGAATGTTTCAATATGATGCTCATGCTATCTATGATTTCAAGCCTATACTTTCACATTTTTAAGTTCATGCTCTGTATGCATAAATGTTTATCTATTGTTTTATACATTAGATATGAATGCTTGTCCATGGTATTTTCATACTCGTGCATCAGTATTATTCACTAAGCATTAGCTTATATTTTTTCAAATGTTTTCAGGTAGCCAATCTAGGAGGCCTTAGGAGAAGGCCATATGTGGATTTTGAGCTACATAACATAGGCCCGTGTATTTGGACTGGACCCCAATATTTTGTAATGTTGTAAATGATATAACCGTGGTGGCCTTGAATAGGCTCATATGTACGTTTATGATTTGAATTAGGCACAGTTCTGTCATGTATGACACAAGTTATGTTTTAAATTAGAAAAAATTCTACTTCTGTAATTATGTATCATTTTAAATGATGATGCACAGGTGTTCAACCGGTTTATGTAATGCAGCCTTAAGTAGTCTTGCTACTGGCTAGTTATATATCCTAAATCCACTTAGGCTCGGTTATAAAGCGTGACATTAGCGGTGCTTTTTGCAACTGTCGTTGAAGCACAAGACCGGTGCCTTGTAGGTTGCTTAGCGTAATGCTTTCGTGCTGATAGCATATATTGTGTGATTAGATGTAACATTTTTAATCAATGCAATCGTGATTTTACCCCCAACTATTCTTATACATGTACAAAGAGCGAATGTTACAAGTATAAAAATGGTACGATTAATACATTAACCCAAACTGTAATTAGCTTAATTCTCTCCTCGATCTATATAAGTATATTTTTCATGCATCTTTAAATGCAAAGCATATCCATCTGCATGCGTATCTATTTATATGCTTACATTATTTTTTTCTTCATTCCCCACTAAAGCCTAATTTACATTTGTATACATCTATATCCATTTGTATAGATCTTATTTCTTTTATACTTTTTACTCTGATATTTAAATTCTTATATGATATTGCAGGTACGAGTCAACTAAAAGACTGCATGAATGGTTGCGCTAAAGGATGCAACAACAAGTAGTTGTATAATTCCTTCCTATTGGCTATATATATGAGCTAAATCTGAATAATTTCAAAAGGCAATGAAATGTATCAATATCCATATATAAATTTTATTCGTCCATAATAAAAGAAAAGCTCAATAAGTACTGCTTTGAATAGTTTCTTCATCCCATATTTTCTTGTTAGTTGTAGTTATGGAGACCCAAATTCTTTATTAAATTTGGAAACTATATAAGAAGAGAACTTATGCAAACAGAATTTTACGCATAACCTAAGTACTTTATTTATTAACGTTACAGATTTTTCTTCGAATATTCCTATCAAGGAGATATTTTCCTTCAAAAATGATGGGCAGAAGAAGTATTCTTATCGGCCATACGATCGATCAATTGCGCTCCTAGATGGTTGAATCGAATGACAGGTTTGATTCTTGGATTTGTTAAAGAGAATAAAATTAGTTAGTATAGCTTAGCAAGCATTCCCTGGGGGCACACTACACCCACCACCCAACTTAGCACACCACTACCCAAAAACCCCCTTCGTCGCCCTCCCCCTTTTCTGCCATCACTTGTTTCATGGTTTTTCCTTCTTTTATGTTTAAGATGCATGGACGAATTTAGCTCGTCTTCATGCCATTTTATTAGCTAAGCTCGTTTTAATATGCTTATTTAACTATATTTTTTTGTTTTTTTTATTACCAATTTCTTTTTTATTCTTTTGAGATTTTAATTTATGCTTTTTACTTTTTTACTAAACATTAAAAAAAATACAATAAAAAAATATGAGCTAGTCAAACATGAGATATCGGATCTCCGACTTGAGAGAAAAATATAAGCTAGATATATAAATATATACAGATATTTGCCCCCATGACTCCGGCTTGAAGGTACCCAAGATATTAGATCTCCATGTTTTAGGTCATCTAAGTTCGATTCCAATAAGATTGCCAGACTCCAGCGAGGTTATGAAAGATATCAAATCTTCTAGTCTAAGGTTATTAGAGTTCGATCGAAATACGATTTCTGGACTCCGGCTTTAAACTACTGGAGATATTAGATTTCCAAGCTTAGGATCATTGGAGGCCAACCGTGGGCACCAAACCCTAGCTTGAGGCTACTAAAAATATGAGATCTCCTAGTTTAACTCATCAAAGTCCGACTAAAATGCAATTTCAAGACTTCGGCTTGAGATGAGCTATGTACGAGGGTTGAGAATTTGGGTGTCAACATGTCTCATTATGAGACTTATGGAGTGTCTCTCTTCGATGAAAAAAAGTTTAGTGGTCAGGTAGTACTGAGTACACGATAATAATTCCTATTAAATGATGACACGAGGTATGTGAATACATCAGCAACCTAAGTCTGTGGAGTAATGGAGAGACTTTTAAGAAAAAATAACACATTTCAAAATCTGATAGGATGTTTTTTTAAAAGTCTTTTCACTACTTTACAAACTTAAGTTGTTGATTTATTCACACACTATGTATCACCATTTGATAGGAATTACTATTGAGTACTTAGTACTGCCTGACCACTGTACTATTTTTCCTCTTCATGAGGTGATTCTCTCTCAATCAACCTAGGTAATGAATAACCTATAAGCTAATTAACCAAGTTTAGGCTTAGTTAAGCATGGTTAAGTATTACTTAATCTCACTTATTCACTAATTACACTTAATTTAATTAAGAATAAACAATCATTTTGTCCCTCAAATTTTGCTTTAGCTTTTAATTTCAATCATGAACTTTGATTTATTCTATTTTGGACCTTCAACTTTTAAAAGAAAATCAATGTAATCCCACATTTTAAAATAAGTTAGACAAATTAAAAATTAATTATACTTTGACCTTCATAACTAAATGAAAATCGTTACATTTTACCCCTAAACTACGAGAATTTAAGTTCATATTAACATTGTCGATAAAAAAAAATAAATTCAACACTTCAAGCATTTCTAATCGGGCTAATAATTGGTGATCCAAAAACGCAAGATTTTATGAATTATTTTGACAATTTTCCTAGGCATTTTGAGATGATTTATAACATTTCATAGCCATGAAATTATTTTTTTTATTTGCTTTAGAGATAAATATATATTTTGACCAAATAAATTCCTAATATAAATGTAACTATTTTTAGTTAAATGACGGTAAACCAACATTAAGTTATAATTTAGAAAGTTAAAGTATAATTAATATTTAATTTTCTTATTTTGAAAATTTAGACCACATTGACTTCCTTTGAAAAGTTGAAGGAATTAAATAAAAGAAATCAAAATTTAGGGTTGACATTGAATTCGGAGGCAAAGTTGGATGGGCAAATAATTGTTTACCCTTTAATTTAATTTTGATTAGTTTAATTAATCATGACTAACCTAAGTTAATCATGATTAACTTTATAAAAGAATTGGAAATACAATTAATATTAAATGAAATCAATTAAACACCTCAATTAGTATATGGAATATTTCAATGTCGAGCAAATAGAGTTTTCACCCAATTATAAGAAATTTCTACCCTAAAACATACACTTATTCAACTCCAATTTAATAATAGCAATTAAAGTGCACAAAAATTGTGAAACATACCTAATTAATTAAGAACAATGCTAGAGAATATGAATATGATAGAGCACATGGTTCTGAGGTGTTACAGCCCATTTCATGTATTTAACCTTTGGTAGCTACACTATTGACCTGTCGTGATCCTTAATTTGAACATGATAAAATTAGGGTTGTGAACTTAGCCACCTAGTTCGTCTAGCAAGGCTAACAGCATGTTTGGAACTCAAGGGAAGGGAAAGGAAAGAGAAAGAGAAAATGAAGGAAAAATAGTTCATTCTTTATTTGGTTTTGCAAAGAAAATAAAAAGAAAGTGGAGGAAAAGAATAGAGAGAAAGAGAGAGATTGGTTTAAAACCTTTTCTCCTTTTTTTTTTCTTCTTTCCTTTCCCTTTCCTTTCCTCTTTCCTTTCCTTCATTTTTTTTTTCTCTTTTAAGTAGAATCAAATAAGGGAAGGGAAAAAGAAGGAAAAATTTTCTTGCTTTCCTTTCTCTTTTCCAAGTTCCAAACAGGCTTTAATGCACCGGTACTAAGACCATGAATTTGCCAATTTGGAGCAAATTCATGAACTAGAAATATGAGCACAATTTGAAGTGCAGTTCATAGTTGACTTAATATTAATTGGTTGCATTCATTTTGTTAGAGTGCATAGTAGTACAAAGGATCTATCTATGGACTAATTTTCCCGACAAAGAGGGAAATTTAACTTATTTCCCAACTTGGATGCTGATTCAACTTAATTCAGCAACCTAGGTTGAGAGCCATTTTAAGTGGTTTTTTTTTAATAAAAACACTTTTTCAAAAAGCATTTCTTAGTTGTATTTTTCTCTTTTTTATCCAAGTAAAAAGTAAAAAAATACAACGCTTTTCAAAATAACGTTTAAAAAAAAAAGCTTTTTGAAAAAGCATTATTTCCATCTTCAAAACGCCATTCGTAATGGCGTTTATATCAGGAATTGAGACAACCCTTCTATTTGTGAATCAATTGAACAAACTTGCATAACTTCCAAACTAAGATTCTGATTGACGTGCCGTCAATTCCTATACGTCACTCGTGATACACCGGTGCCTTCTGTCAAGTTTCACACCCCTCGGACCCTTCCTCCCCATTTTGGTACCCCAACGGCCGAGTTGGCCCAACTCCGAAAACCTAAATTCTAAAATTTTGAAACTTCGCATAACTTATGAACCAAGACTCCGATTGACGTGTCGTCAACTTTCACACGTCAATTGTGTCACATCGGTGCCTCCCGTTAAGCTTTGCACTCTCCGGACCCTTCCTCCCCCATTTCAGTATCCCAACAACTAAGTTGGCCTAACTCTAAAAACTTAAGTTTTGAAATTCCAAAAGTTTTCATAACTTCCAAACCGGGACTTCGTTTGATGTGCCATCAACTTTTATATGTCATTCATGACACTTGGTGCCTCCCGTCAAGTTTCGCACTCCCAGACCCTTTTTACCCATTTTGGTACCCCAATGGCTGAGTTGGCCTAACTTTAAAAATTCAAATTTTAAAATTCCAAAACTTTGCGTAACTTTCAAACTAGGATTTGTTTGACATGCCATCAACTCCCACACGTCACTCGTGACACACCGGTGCCTCCGAACAAGTTTTGCACCCTCGGACTCTTCCTCCCCATTTTGTTACCCCAACGGCTGTGTTGGCCTAACTCCAAAAACATAAGTTTTAAAATTTTAATACTTTGCATAACTTATGAACCGGGACTCCGTTTGATGTGTCGTCAAGTCCCACACGTCACTCATGACACACCAGTGCCTCTCGTCAATTTCACACTCTCCGAGCCCTTTCTCCCCATTTTGGTACCCTAGCAGTCGAGTTGGACGAACTCCAAAAACTTAAATTTTGAAATTTTGAAACTTTGCATTACTTATGAACCGGGACTCCAATGGACTTGCCATCAACTCCTATATGTCAATCGTGCCATACCGGTGCCTCCTATCAAGTTTCGCACTATTCGGACTCTTCCTCCCCATTTTAGTACCCCACATGCCATCAACTCCCACACATTTCTGTAAAATCATAGCCGTACCTAGGTTCCTAAACTCCAATGTTCTCGTTTACCTTGGAAACTTTTCGTAAGATTCATCCCAATCACCAAATACTATTGCAATGACCTTTGTTTTTCCGAGCCATGCTTTCTTATATGACACTGTGAAACCAGCATTATTTGTTACATTCTTTACTATGGATGCTATCTTCCAACCATGAACTTTCTGTACACTATAAGATCCAAACGAATATTTAAACTTTACCAAGGAAGAGTATCAATACATAAATTTATATGTCTCAATTTAAATTGAAAACTCATAGCAACTTATCACAACTTGGGACATAATTATGCGTGCAATGAATGTCGAATTTAGATTGCGGTGATCCAAACTGTCCATTCCATATAAACAGGTATGCGGTCTGGGGTTGTAAGCACCCCATTTTTGACCGCTCGGCAGTCTACACTTCGTCCAGACTTGTTTTCAAGTCATTATGGACATGTTCCAATCGAAACCAATCCTCTAGTCCAAATTTCGTCTTTCCATCGCTTCGCGGGCCTGTCAGGCCCAAATAGAGGCAAAATGACCAAAATGCCCTTAGGGGCATTGTCCTTTCTTATTCCAATTCCAATCCCTCTCTCGAGACAGTTTATTCCTCGAGACGGTCTGAGTAGCGAAACTACTCACAAAACCGTTAGAGTAGCGGAAGTACTCACCAAACCGTTAGAGTAGCGGAAATACTCACACCGTTAGAGTGGCGGAAACACTCAAAACCCAGGCACGTCTCTTCGGAGACGGTAAGACCCCTTTCCAATCCCTCTCTCGAGACAGTTTATTCCTCGAGACGGTTCCGATCCAGGCACGTTTCTTCGGAGACGATAAGACCCCTTTCAAATCCTTCTCTCGAGAAAGTTTATTCCTCGAGACGGTCTGAGTAGCGAAACTACTCACAAAACCGTTAGAGTAGCGGAAGTACTCACAAAACCGTTAGAGTAGCGGAAATACTCACAGAACCGTTAGAGTAGTGGAAATACTCACAGAACCATTAGAGTAGCGAAAATACTCATAGAACCGTTAGAGTAGCGGAAATACTCACAAATCATCAACCCCGTCCGAGTAGTGGAAATACTCACAAGTCATTAATCCCGTCCGAGTAGCAGAAATACTCACAAATCATCAACCCCGTCCGAGTAGCGGAAATACTCATACCGTTTGAGTGGTGGAAACACTCAAAACCTAGGTCAACACCAGTGGCTGTTAGCCCACTTCAGAGGAAAAGGACCAAACTACCCTTAGGACTTTTTGCGAGACTTTCCGGTCAAGATGACCATTTTGCCCCTAGGCATCTGAACGCCCCGGGAACCACACCGGCTCTGGTTATCAAACCGGTAATGACCTGAGAATACTTTTTATAGTATTCTCAATCTTCCTTTACCTTTCCGGATCATTCCGAGTCAGTTCCGGCCAACCCGGTACAAAATGACCGTTTTGCCCCTAGAGGGTCGGTTTTCTTTTCTGACCATACCGGCTTTGAGTATCAAACCGGTAATGTCCCGAGAATACTTTTTATAGTATTCTCAACCTTCCTTTACCTTTCCGGACCATTCCGAGTCAGTTCCGGCAAACCCGGTAGAAAATGACCATTTTGCCCCTAGTGGGCCGGTCTTCCTTTTTCAACCACACCGGCTCTGGGTATCAAACCGGTAATGACCCGGGAATACTTTTTATAGTGTTCTCAACCTTCCTTTACCTTTCCGGACCATTCCGAGTCAGTTCCGGCAAACCCGATGTAAAATGACCGTTTTGCCCCTAGTGGGCCAGTCTTCCTTTTTCAACCACACCGGCTCTGGGTATCAAACCGGTAATGACCCGGAAATAATTTTTATAGTGTTCTCAACCTTCCTTTACCTTTTCGGACCATTCCGAGTCAGTTCCGGCAAACCCGGTGTAAAATGACCGTTTTGCCCTTAGTGGGCCGGTCTCCTTTTCCGACCACGCCGACTCTAGGAATCCAATTGGAAACCTCTGGGAACATTCTAAATAATGTTTCCAGATCCCAAGTCTTCTTCTGGGACAGTTTGAGTCTGTCCCGGCAGTTTTCCGGTCCGGTTGACTGTTTTGCCCCTAAAGGCTCGGTCAACCTTTCCGACACATCTTATCCTCACTTTTCAAGTCAAATACCTCCAAGACACTATTTTAAGTGTTCCTGCTCCTTTCCGGCCTTCCGGGTCACTCCCGGCTCCTTCAAATCATTCCCGGACTTTCCGGAGTCACTCCTAGTGAAGCTAGGCTAAAGTTTACATGGTAGTCACTAGTACAGGCGCCCAAATCTAGTCAAAGATACGTTGCTTGCCGACCTTAATTGTTTCCTAAATGGCTGGCGCCACTAGTAGTGGCGCCAAGCCAAAAAATGGCCTGGCGCCACTCCTAGTGGCGCCAGTGTATAATTTGGCCTGGCGCCACTGCAACAGGCGCCAGGTTTGTCTTCCCTCTATAAATACAGAGTCTCGTTCAACGTGAAAGGGGTCTGCAAACTTAACCTAAAAATCCTATATTTCGATATACAGAGCTTGAGCATCTCAAAAACCCTAGCCTCCTTAGGTTTTCCCAAACCCTAGCCACCCTACACAAACCCTAGCCTCCTATACACTCATACACTCCCCCATACACTCATAAACTAGCCTTCAACCACCCTTCGAAGACTTGAAGAGCTGCCATCTAAAGCTTGAAGACAACTCTTGAAGTCTGAAGGTGAAAATCAAGACAATGACTGAAGACCGAAGACTGCACGGCGCGCAAAATAAACAAGAAACAAGGTAGGCTCCCTATTTAAATTTCTGCACTTCCCCCCTCTCTCTTCTCTCTCCTAACCCACTTGGGTTTTCTCTATTTTAATCCCCCATCTCTTTCCCCCCGTTCTTTGCATGCTTGAAACAAGGGGACTCCCGGTCCATGTGTAGGATTAGACTGTTGGAGAGTCACCGTGTCGGGGGCTTTCTTCTAGTCTAACCAGAGACCACGTGGGTCCGGCCCCCTTGATTATGTGGTGAAGCCTTAACCTTGTATGTTCACGACCCCAAATTGCATTGTGCATATCATAGTCTTGCATCTTCCAAAATTCGTTTTCAAAAAGTTGTTTTCAAAAATCGTTTTCAAAATTGCATCAAAATCTCTTTTTCAAAAACATGTTTTCAAAACCACGATTCTTGGGTGATTCTAGCCTTCCCATGGCTAGGGTTGCTTTAGGAAAGTGTTACATTAAAAGTGACCTTTTTGGTCTATATTTTCAAATCTTATTGTTTTCCAAAACCACTTTCTTAAAGTGGTTCTAGCCCTCTTATGGCTAGAATCGCTTTAGGAAAGTGAGACGTTTTCATACTTTCTGAAAACTCTCTTTTCAAAAAGTTTTTCTTCCTAAAAATCTCTTTTTCAACATACTTTCCTAAAACTCTCCTCTCCAAAATTGTTTTCAAAAACTCCCCTCCAAAATCTATTTTTCAAAACCCCCTTTTTTTTCAACTCCTTTCCAAAACTCTCTCTCCTAAAAATTCACTTTCTAAAAACGCTCCTTAAAAATCTTTCCAAAAACTCTCTTATTCAAAATCTCCCTTCTAGAAATTCCCCTTTAGGATTTTCCTTCCAAAAAACACGTTTCTAAAAACACACTTTCCAAAACTCCTTTTCTTTAAAATCTTTTTCCAAAAACTCCCTCTTCAAATTCACTTTCCAAAAACTCCTCCCTAGGATTTCCCTTCTAGAAAACCTTCGTTTCCAAAAACGCACTTTCCAAAAACTCTTTCCTTAGAGCCCAAGTCAAGCCCTAGAACTCACCATTAGGAAACCCTAATTTTCTTTCCAAAAACATGATTTTCAAACTTTGCCCCAAACCTAGGTTTCCGAAACCTCTAGTTTTCACATCCAAATTATTCATGTTTCCAAAACCTCTTTTCTACGTCAAAACCACAATTTTTCAAAACTAGGGTTTCTAGAATCTCCCTTTCCAAATCCTTGTCAAATCCTATCTTCCCTTTAGGAAACCGAATCAAATCTCCCCGTTTAGGAAACTAGATCCCGTCCTCCGTTTTTGGAAACAAAATCAAATCTTTTCTTTTAGAAACTAAATCCAATCCCCTCCTAATCCCAAACCCTTCCTAATTCAATTCCTTCCTAAACCATAAGTTTCCTAAACCCAAACTTTAAACCTTTCCTTAAATTTCAAAATCCAACTCTTTCCTAATTCAAATCCTTCCTAAACTTTCACTTTCCTAAATCTTAAGTTTCCAAAACTTGAACATAAAAATCTTTCCTAAACTTTAAAACTCAACTTTCAAATCTTTCCTAATTCAACCCTTTCCTAATTTAACCCCCCTTTCCAAATCTTAACTCTCCAGATTCAAGTTTTCAAACTCTTTCTAAACTCAAACCTTTCCTAATTTCAAGATTTCCTAAAACCCTAAAACTTTCTAAATCTTAAACTTTCTAAATTCAAAACTTTCTAAATTCTAAACTTTCTTAAACTTCAAATCTTTCCAAATCTAAAACTTTTCTAAATTCAAAACTTTCTTAATTCAAGACTTTCTTAAGTTGAAACTTTCTTAATTCAAACATTTTCTAAAACGAAACTTTCCACTTTTCTAAACTTCCCTATTTCAAAACTTTTCTAATTCAAAAACTTTCCGAAAATGAGAATTCTCCTTTTTCAAACCTTTCTCAAAACAAAACTTTCTTATTTTCAAAACTTCCTTGTTTTCAAAACTTCCCACTTTCAAAACTTCCTAATTTCAAAACCTTTCCTAAAACAACACTTTCCTAAGTTGAAACTTTCTTAAACCTAAAACTTTCCTAAACCTAGAACTTTCCTAATTTTGAACTTTCCAAAAATGACACTTTCCTAATTCGAAATTTTCCTAATTTAAATTTTTCCTAAATTCCAAGTTTCCAAATCTTTCAAAATCAACATTCTAATCTAATCTTTCTTAATCTCAAGTCTTTCCTAGGTTTCCTACCTTTCCTAAGTCTAGGTTTCCTAAACCTCCTTCTTCCCAAAACCAAGTCTTTCCAAAATCGATCTTTCCAAAACAAGTTCAATCTTTCCAATTTCAATTTGTAATCTCCTTTTCTAATCTCAAATCAAATCCAATTTTCAATTCAATCTCTTTCTTCCAATCCAATCTCTCTCTTCAAATCAATCTATTTTCAATCGGACTCTTGTCCGAACTACGACTGACCTGATTCCCCCAAAGGGATACGTAGGCAACCTTCATAGGTGCGGTCACAACACTTTTCAAACTTTCAATTCCACCCTCATTGGTGTGGTTTCCAAAATCTTTCCAAATTTCAAATTCCAATCAATTTTCAAATTTCAATTTCAAATTTCTATTTTCAAATTCCTATTTCCAAGTTTTCAAAGTTTCTAATTTCAATTCCATCTTTTCAAATCTATTTTCAAATCAAATCAATTTCTTTTCAAATCAATTTCTATTTTCCAATTCTTTCATCTTGCACTTGCATATCATGCATCATGCTAAATTAGTTTTCAAACATTGTTTTTCAAAGTGAATAGGGTTGAACCATTAGTTAGTTAAAGACTCTCATAGGTGAATCAAGGGTAGATTGACATGTAGGTACCGAAAGGGCGGGGTAGAGTGATAGCTTAGTGCGTCTTCCTTACACGTAACCAACCTCCGAACTTAGAATCACTGTTTTCGAAAGACCAAAAGGAGTTATTTTTCAAAAAAGGGCTAAATGTTTTCCAAAGGTTGCCAAACAACCTATTTTTCGTAAAAACCCTCTCTTAAGGTGGTATTTTTCAAAATCGTTTTTCAAAAACCCTAAGTGTAGTCTTCGGACTATGCTTAGTTTTTAGGTGGTCTAACTCACCTTAATCAAGTTAGGTGGCGACTCCAAATCTTTTTCAAAAGCCCTTTATTCGAATTAATTTTCAATTCAAACCTAGTCGCACTCATTCTTCTAGGAGGGTGAGTTCTAACGAGAGAGTACAGTGTTTTTCCCACTTAGGTGAGTATTCCTCGAGTGCGAAAAATCTGGGCGCGACAGGGGTATTGTGTGATCTCAAAGAAAGTATACTTTTTCTACAAACACGCACGCAGTTTTTACGGATAATCGCGAGTGCACTTGGTATTTCATACTTTTTTGTTTGTTTCTACAACATAATAATGTTTATTTTTCTTCACATGATACTAGTTACATGCACTAATTACTGCATTCTTATATTTGAAAACCATCCCTTTTGTAAATTCTGGATTAGCGTTTGACCATGTCGGACCGCAATCATATAAATTTTAACCAGTTATGGTATCGTCTACCACATCCAGGTTCGTAAAAAAGGGCACGAGAGTGTTATTCAAGTCGGTAGTGTTCACTTGTTCGTGTCTTTCATCATCAAAGTCATTATTTTTTTTTTATTTCTCATCAAAACATCAACATTTTCGTCTGATTCAATGGGCTAAACATTGATATTTTCATTTACTTGTCTCCCAATCTCATCTAAGCTATCGAGCAGCTCTACAAGATCCATACTTTCACTAGGACCTCCCGCCTCTACGCACCCTCATTGGTCAGAAGCATATTTTGGGTGAGGTGTAGCTAGACTGTGAAAATCATGAAATTGTTCAAAATTACTCTAGTCCTGCGAGTAATCCTCATTTGGGCTGAACAGGTTAGAAATTAGTTGCCCCGGCGCATCCTCTAGCATTGCGCTTTGACTACTCTGTCTGAGTGTAAGCATTCCAGTAAATGTTCCCAAGGCCGATACATTATCCCCCCGCGACAAGAGTTCACCGTAAGACTGGACATCTCCCCAATTCACATCTACCTGACTAATACTGGTGATTATTGTGCTCCCCTATTTGACAACGTATATTTCAAGACAATGCAGGTCAATATATCTTGAAGAGAGATTCAAGACAGTTTGCAATGTCATATTGTCATTGACCAGAAACTTTTTATATACTAAGACTTCTCCAATTCATCGACAAGGGTACATATGAACTTTATATTCACATATTCTCCATAGTCAGCCATTATAGGCATGATCATTTTTTGTAACCCAGCAAGTGAGGTTCCTAGTTCTACATCATAACATCCACTAGCCTCTACATTATATGCTATACCCTCTCATTGATCTCATACTATCTCCCCCCCCCCCCCCCCCCCCCCCCCCCAAAAAAAAAAATACCGTTGTCATCATTACTTAACTGTGCTTACCATGAAACACGTATATGATTAATATCAAAATTACATACAAATTTTGTCGTAGATATCCAAAGATTTTTAGAAGGATCAAACAAATTAAAATCATAATGTCAATAACTAATATGTAACTAGAAGGATGAAAGTATATTTTTAGTTGTGCATTATACTTTTCATGTTGATCTTTAGCTATTGTTAGGAACACAGATGAGTAGAGAAAAGAAGCAAGACAAAGAGAAGGGGGGAAATGATGAAGCAACTTAATTGTTCAGTTGAAGCAACCTAGTTGTTCAGCTAAATACCAAAACACAAGCATCAAAGAAGAGCACTAAGAATTGATAAAAAATAAAAAAAAAAAACAGCTGACCAATGTGCAATGCCAAAAGCCTAATCAAATGCCACATTATATATAACCTAGGAAATAAATGTTATATGTTATAAACATTTTAATTTTCTCCTACACCTAAGAAATCGAAAAACAGGGGAAATGAAATCACACCGAATAAATTGAATCAAAGATCATATCACATAAGCAGAAAAACCATCTCACATACAAAATGGAGATAAAGCAACCAATAATCAGTCCTTATACAAGCAAGGCAAAGGAAAAAATACAAACGGAAGGATCAAGCCAAGCAAGCAACAAGACCATTCCAAGGGACCAAAAACCATAACAAAGAAGATAAATCATATCAAGGACTAACAAATAATAATCAAGTTTAATATATAGCAATTCACAAGCTCGTACCTATTGTACACAACCCAAACCTAAATTAAGACAAAAGCCAAAGCTATGCATACATACATACATATATATATATATATACACCTATAATAACCATAAGCCCTAGCTTCCATAATGTAGCCTTCAATGTTCACCAAAATAATACCAGAGAGAGAGAGAGGGAGAGAGAGAGATGATCTGGTCAAATTTTGCACAAAAATGCTTTTACGAAAGGCATTTTAAAGATGAAAATAATGCTTTTACAAAACGCTTTTTTTAAAAAATATATATGTCATATATTTTTTACTCTTTTTTTACTTGGATAAGAAAAGATAAAAATACAACTAAGAAATACTTTTTTAAAAAAATATTTTTATTAAAAACAACATTTAAAATGGCACTCAACTTGAATTGCTAAATTAAGTTTTTTACTTTGATAAAAAAAGATAAAAATACAACTAAAAAGTATTTTTTAAAAAAATTATTTTTATTAAAAACGCCATTTAAAATGATGCTTAACTTGAATTGCTAAATTAAGTTGAATCAACACTCAAATTAAAAAATAAATTAAATTTCTCTCTTTATCAGGGAAATTAGCCTCTAGCTATGCCCCAATTATTTATCTTGGTCCTGTCCGACTTAAAAGCTTGTGACTTGTCATACACATTAATTGCCCAGCACACAGGCTAATTTTCCTGACACACATATTTATGTGTCTTAATTCCGAACCTGGGTGCTGTTTGAATTTAATTCAGCAACCCAAGTTCAACGCTTTTTCAAAAAGCGTTTTTAACGAAAACACTAATACAAAAAGCATTTTTTTTGTACTTTTCCTTGGTATGCCATATGTCTTATAAAGCTTTTACAAAAAGGATTTTAAAAAATAACGCTAGTCCAATTAGCATTTTCAGAATAACGCTATTCAAAATAGCATTTTTTTCTTCTGAAAACGCTATTTCAAAAAGCGTTATTTGTCTAGATTTAAAACCCCCCATTGCATTGCCTTCTCATTCTGTGGCGGCAAAGGAAGAAAACTTGAAATCTCTCACAAATCTCTCGCATTGGCACTCTCCTCTCGCTGGGTTCAAGCCTCCAGTCTTGCTCTCTCTCTCTCTCTCTCTCTCTCTCTCTCTCTCTCTCTCTCTCTCTCTCTCTCTCTCTCTCTCTCTTGTGGTCTATCTCTGTCAAAAAGGTAATACTGTACTTTTGTGTTTATCATCCATCATTTGATGTATCTATTTATTGACTTAGGAATGAAAGTAGTTATCTATACTGACGATCACTGGACCTTGGATGTGTGTTCGGAAGAAATGAATATCGCTGCATACAACCATATGTATAGATTCTTATGTAAGTTTTTATGATCCTTTATTTTCTCTATGGCCAAATGTATAGAAATGAATAAATAAAGGAGGAGAAGTAAATGACACACTTGAAGTTTTAACAAATGGACACCATTTTATTTGTGTGTTGTGTTCTAGTTTTTATTGAAAAATGAGGTAGAAATAGATCAGGTTGAATAAGTTTCTCCGATCCAACTGATGGTAAAATATTGGTTGGCCTAATTAAACATCTTTCTTGGATGGATTGTAAGGCCTCGTTCAGATTTTTCTGCTCCTAGCTAGCTACTATAAGAAATGGGTCTTGCATTCATTTAATTAAATTGTTTGATGGAAGTTTGGTGTGATATATACTATGTTTTGGCTCTCTATATATGCTACTTGTGATTTAATAAACCTGATGTAAGTTACTTTCTTGGATCTGACTTGTTTTTCTTGGTCTCTTAGGAAGTTGTGATTTTGTTGAAAGGAGGGCTAACATAAAATTTCTTGAGTTTTAAGGGGCCTAGACTATATTTTATTTATTTATTTATTTATTTTTGTGCATAGGAAAGAAGCACAAAGAAAGAAAGAGAAAAGGTGAAAAAAAAAAATCTTCCCACCACTTTTAAAAAGTAAGCTATGTGTTTGATGAACATCAAATAGTTGGTGACGACTTTCCCACATTGGGAGAGTTTGGGGGTGTATTTTAACTTCTAAATCTTCCCACCACTTCCCATTTTAAGAGGTTGTGTTAGGTTTGGTTTAATAAAACAAACCATTTACCTTGCTCCAAGGCATGTTACTTCGGTCTTTGGGCCACATCAGAATGGGTTGACCTTAGCTTTCCATTTTTAACGGGTTGCATGGGGTCTAGTTGTTTTTCAATGAAAAAATATTAGCATGATTGAATCATGTTTCAAACTAATAAAACTGAAGTATTTGAGATCTTACATTTTGCAAAGCAAACTTATCTTCAAAATGATGAATATATTTGCATGAAATACATATTTGAAAACTATCTGACTGTTCAAGCATGATCATACTGTGCATTTACGTGACAATGGTTCAAGCATGATTCTTGTGCTATGAATTGCTCAATGATTTTATTGTGCATTCACATGACATAATTTTTATAATTAGTTTGTATATATATAATTTTATGTAAGTTGTGTTTGGTAGGCAAAGCTAATTAATGATGACAATGGTTATGTTTTATTGGAGGAAAAAGATAATACGAGATCGCTGAGAAGTTGTATCCTACAATATAGATGCTAGTGCGTATTATGATGTTGAAATGGGAACTTCAGTTGCTGTGTTACATGACATGATCATGCCAATGATGGTTGAGCACCAAGAACATGTGACTATAAAGTTCATATGTAGATATCCGCATAGACGAAATAGAGATGTCATGATATATAAGAAGTTGTCAATCAATGATGACAAGACATTGCAAAATGTCTTGAATATCCCTTCGAGATATCCTGACCACTAGTGTGTTGAAATATACATTATGAAGGAGGAGGGTAGCATAGTGAACATTAGTGTCAGTCATAGGGATGTGAGTTAGGGAGATGTTCAGACCTACGGTGAACTATTGTTAAGGAGGGTAGATGTATCAGCACTGAGGTCATTTACTTAAATGGTTTCATTTGGGCAGAGTAGCCGAAGCACAATAGTTGAGGAAGCGCTAGGGCAACGAATGTCTAGCCTTTTCAGCCCAATTGAAGATTTGTCGCAGGGGCTAAGTAATTTTAAATAGTTTTATGACTTTTATAGTCCACCAACACCTCACCCAAAATATGCATCAACCCAAGGTGGATGCATAGAGGCGAGAGGTCCATGTGGAAGTGTGGATCCTATGGAACGCCTAGTTACATTAGACAAGACTGGGACACATGTAGATGAAGATGCAGATGTTGTTCAGCCTGACACATCAGATGAAGATATTGATGTTTTAATGAGAAAGAAACAAATGACGACTTTGATGACGATGGGCATAAAGAACCGAACCTCGGTAAAACCTTACATGACACTCCGGATATGTCCTATTTTACGAACTTGGTTGGGGCAGATGATGTTGTAAGTGGTCGAGACTTATATTATCGTAGTCTAACATGGTCAGATGCTAATCCGGAATTTGCAAAAGGGATGGTTTTCAAAGATAAGGATGCGGTGATCCATGCATGTAACTGGTATCACGTGAAGAAAAATAAACATTATCATGTTGTGGAAACAAATAAAAAGGCTTGGAGCACCAGGTGCAGTCACGATTGCCCTTGGAAACTACGTGCTTGTTTGAAAAAGAAGCACTATTTTTTTGAGATCACACAATACCCCGGGGCCCATACATATTTACATGGGATGGAGAGTTTGGATCACCGTAATCTTAATTCGACATTCATTACACACTTGATTAAGACGCAAGTTGCAGTAAGTTGCTTTTAGTTTCAAATTTAAAGTAAGATGTGTTGATATTATTTGTTCATGCCCTTCTTTGGTAAAGTTAAAGTGTTTGTTGTGGTGTACAGGAACGCCCTGGCTGGAAAATAGCATATATAGTCGAGAATGTTAAAAATAATGTTGGTTTCAGAGTTTCATATAAGAAAGCATGGCTTGGAAGAACATAGGCTATTGCAATGGTTTTTGGAGATTGGGATGTATCCTACGAAAAGTTGCCCAGGTACATCAGAACGTTGGAGTTCAGAAACCCGGGCATAACTGTGATTTTGGAAACATTGGACTTGGGTACGCTGGGCGTTAGGGTGCTAGATAGAATATTTTGGGCGTTTCGGCCATGTATTGAAGGTTTTAAGCATTATCCGCCAGTCATAGGAATCGACGATACTTTTCTTTGTAAAAGATATACAGGAGTTCTCTTGATTGCTACTGCAAGAACTGTTACGAAGAACATTTTCCCGTTAGCTTTCGCATTAGTTGAATCAGAAAACTATTGTGATTGGTCATGGTTTATCAAGAATGTCAGGCATCTGATTGTGCTGGGCCAGGAAGGTGTCACATTGATTTCTGATCGGCATACAGCCATATTGAGCGCCGTCAAACAAGAATGGGAAACACCACGACGATGGCAACTAGCTGGATTCCATAGATATTGCCTAAGGCACTTTAAAAGTAATTACCACAAAAATTTTGGTAACGTTAAAGTTAAGGATCTTATATGGCAAGCTGGGACTGCCCATCAAGTGTGGAAGTTTGATGAGGCAATGGATGAAATTAAAAATTTAGAAACAAAGTTAGCATCGGCGGTAAGCGTGTATTGTGCTTTGTGCAATGAGGACCAAAAGAAGTGGACATTGGCATATAATTAAGGTCATCGTTGGGGAGTTACAACCACCAATGATTCAAAATGCTATAATAATGTACTTCGAGGTGCACGAGACTTGGGCATAACTTCATGTGTTCAAGTTACCTTCTACTGTCCAGTGGCCACTTTTAATCATAATCGACTACAAATTCAACGTGCTTTAGCTAGGAGGTTTAGGTACCTATCCAAAGTGTAAGCTAAGATAGAAAAGTACCAAGCTCGATCGGCGGGGCATCGCGTACCTATATGTAATTGGTAATGTTATAAGATTTTATTTTAAGTGTATATATATATTTTTATTAGTAATAGATTCTATACTTCTCAATATCTAATACAATCACAAACAGACAACCATAGCATCGGATTCCGCTAAGGTTGTTACAAGTACAGTAGGCACGAAAGGGAACCACAAACATGCTGTATATTTGAATCCTCCGTCATGTGACTACAAAAAATGGGTGATCTATCATGATCCTTGCTTGCACATGCTGGCCGTGTGCGCAAAGTCGGGCAGACAACCATGGTAGTTAATTGATCCAAAGTATAGTATGGACATTTACGCTCGTGTGTACGAAACATCGTTTAAACCGATGGTGCATGAACATTATTGGGCTCCATACGATGGTCCTAAAATCATTCCCAATCCAAGTAGTCGACGAGAGCCCATATCCAGCCGACCAAGTACAAAACAAATACATAATAAGATGGACATCTCCAGAAAATGTCAAACCAATCATTGCGGTATTTGTAAGGAACAAGGGCATGATAGGCATAAATGTCCAAATCGAACTGGCTAAATTATGTATTGGAGGGTTGGCACTTAGGCATGTAATTATGGTTTATTTGTACTTCTATTTCAGATAAAGGTTAGATGTACTTATTTTTCAACTTACTGATATCTGACTCGCTGAGTTATGTATTGTGGATTTATTTGTATGTATTTATGTGGTTTGGTTATGATATTAGTGGGTAAGCACATCATTCAAACGTGATACCATTCACATGCATAGAACAGTCACATCAATTAGTACCCTTCACACCCTTTCGTCACATCAGGTAATAGCCTTCATAGCCTTTGCTCACATCAATTAGTACCCTTTACAACCTTTCGTCACATCAATTAATAGCCTTTACAGCCTTTCGTCACATCATCAGAGAATAGCAACAACCTTTTTTCAAATTGTTCATGAGTTTTACTAAGGAGACACAAGAACTTTGCAGATAATAATAACATCAGCCTTCACATTCATGGAGCTGTCACATCATGCACATGGCCTTCAGGGAGTAGTCACACCGTTCACAGGCTTTTGTCAACCTTCACAGCCTTTTACTCAAAGCTTGCACCTGCATAGGGTAGTCACATCCTTCAGAAGCTATATTCATTAGCATGTATATGCTTGTTACCCTTTACTTAGCTGTCAGAAGACATTGTTGCTTTGCTGGAATGCCATCATCCTTCACATATGAATGTTACCACCAATTGACATCCAAAGTGAACTCAAAATCAATGTCATGTACAAATCACAAGATGACGTGGTTCGCAGGCCACAATTATGTCACCCGACCCTATATAAGGATTGCTCCCACTTTTTTTGTAATACTATTGTGTGGCACTCAAACATGAATTACATAGTCAGTGATATTTTTCATGCAACTAGTCGGCATTGGGTTGGATATGATAAGTGGGAGTATCCTTTGGACCCTAATGAACACTACTCACGTAAAACTGTCAACAAAATATACAATGAGCACTAATATCGTGTTAAGGAGGCCGACGCCTTGGTAGATGTTTGTCGAGGTATGAATATTGTAGTCCCCCGTCGTAGAGCCATGAATATGCCGATTAATACTCTTCAGTTGTTACAAATGGCATTGCACCTTTTCGTGAAGAAGTTAGGAGGATGATACAGTGTCATCAACAGTGGTCATTTCTTCATTCCGCAAATGAGAAAAAGGAAGATGGATTTATGGTTAAATGAGAAATGTATATGCAAGAAAGTAATGATGAGAAATATCAGTCAGACATCCAGCTTTCAGCTAAAGATAATGTTTAACACAATCCGTTTGCATTATGGTAGTGGTCAATATGTTTGTTTTTGCACTTCATATTATAAGTTTTTTTGTAACCATCTTGGAAATTGCCTATGTTTCTAAGTGTATGTGTGTACTTCACATTGAACTTTGATGCAATGAGTGATAATATTATGGCCACCATCTCATTACTAAATTCATTGTTAGAAATGGAAAGAGTTAACGTATACGTGCTTACATGGCTATTGTAGATAGGCAATGAACATACAAAGTTTGAAAAATTCAAGCTATATAACATAGTGGTGGCCAACTCAACTCTCAATCCTCATCTGACATCTCGTAGTTCGATAGGTATTTTTTATTATTTAGAGCATTGCTGCGCTCTGTGGTTGTCAGTTCCCTCTATCTAGCCTCTGTCATTTTAGTAGCAAGTTGGAGCATGAAGTATCGGCATTGCCGCATAAGCATTCTAATACTCTCCGTTTTTATTCTTGTCACTGCTTCTTCATACTCTTGCATGTTCATCCTCGACATTGCTTGAGACCCATGTCGAGGGATTCTCACTCCTAAGTTCTACAAATCAGTGACTAGTCACCTTTGTTCCTTAACCCTGACCACCCACTCTTGGCGTAAACCAGCATAGTAGTCTTTAAGACTTGAATATTTTTCTCTCTAGTATTGATCGCGATATGGAGGCAACAACAACACTCGAGGGTGTTGGGGATTGGCCGAACTCAATGGTCTTATGTTTGCCATTATGTATAGCAAATGAGATAATGAAGCTATAAATATTTTTTGAACTCAATGTACACTAGTAGCTAATATTTATAGAAGGAGTAGACTCAATTAGTCATATATTTACACATTTGTTATATTACTGCTTTGGTTTATGTTGTGTAGTCACATCGTACGTTACAATGAGGTTGCTGTATCGTACTTTAAATAGTCATGCATGTATGGATGTAGTATCTTTATTGCACGATATAATAAAAATATATTAATATATACTACTACATGTGACATTGCAGGACCTATGGAGGTAGGCTTGCCAGGGCCCATTGATGACACCGTGCTGACGTTACAAGCCTACCATCAATCCATTTGGATATAGGACTATATGGTATGTAAGAAGTTAACAGTTTTTGTTTACATGAGGTTGGTAAATTTTTCATATCTTTTTTCACAAGGCACAAATGCGCTGACATGCAGACATGGCGGGCTAGGACTCTATGACGTACAGTTAGATCCACATGTTTTACACTATGTATTACGGGCAGGTTTTTATGGTGTATATTGACTTAGTCCGATCTGTTTGGACCACGCATTGATTACTGCGTTAGTAGAGTGTTGGCGACTGGAGACACATACATTCCATCTACCTTTCGGGGAGGCCAGCATCACATTACAGGATGTTTCCATCTTGTTGGAACCACCTGTCGACAGAGCGCCTATTACATGTGCACAGACGCCTTCTACATTACATGAGTGCCAGGAGATATGTATGCAGGCATTCGGTGTTACACCACCCGCAGAGGAGATTGACAATGGCCATCTAAGGATGGCATGGCTTCATCACATATTCCAGGTACTCCCACAGGACGCAGATGAGGTTACTGTACAACGGCATGCACGTGCCTATTTACTGCAACTTCTTAGGGGTATATTGCTCACAGATTACTCTCAGACTATGGTGAGGCTCGCATACCTCCCATTTTTACTCGACTTCGACACTGTGGGGGCATATAGCTGGGGCAATATAGTTTTAGTCATGCTTTACAGGAGCATGTGTCGGGCATTGAGGAGTGGCGCTAAGCAGATTGTAGGAGCACTCATTTTATTACAGGTAGATTAGATGATTCATTTTATGCTTGTTAACAATGCTTGACTTTTATTACAATTTATTCACTGCGTGGTTAGTGCACTCACTTTGTACAGATATGGGCATGCGAGCGATTCCCATGCATGGGCCTGCATCGCGTGGATGATCCTACTGTTGGGCAACAACCATTAGTTATTAGGGGGGTGCACTTCCCCGGTGGACCATGGGGAGTTAGGTATGACTGCCCTTCTATTAACACCTCTACACATTTATAATTATAAAATTTTTTGATATTATGTTGAATGTTTATATCAGATGGACATCTAGATATCGCACTACCATTACTTCTACCTATATGGTCCGCGTCTACCGAGATCAGCTGAACCGCTTGAGACCTAATGAGGTATGTATATAATTTTAGATTTTGTAATTCATATTACTTAGTTGTATCATCATTACTTATTAATTGGTACTATCAATGTAAACTATGTAGTTCATCTAGATGTCGTACCATGCTATCATGCATACACTTCCTAATTATTGTCGGGTTGCGAGTGATATATGGGTGACTCAATCCCCTTTTCTATGCTTCGAGGTTGTTGAGTGGCATCTACCGGATCGAGTCTGCCGATAGTTTCAATTCAGATAGGTTGTACCGACGACTCATAATATCTCACCTAGATTACATGCTATTGACATGAGAGGAAGACCACCTACTGATTGGATGCAGTTCCATCGAGAGCACATCAAGCGATGGCAGCATAAGCGTGAGTATCTTGTAGTTGGGGTGATTGATGCTATAGACATACATTACAATGATCCGTATATGGTATGGTACTGCCGTATCACACGTCCACTAGTGGGCAATCCAGTTCATCGGCCTACTACTGGATACCTTGAGATTGGCTCTACGATCGAGATTGCGATTAGTAATGTGTACTATTATTCATATTTTTAATGTCAATTCTAAACGTTTGAGCGGCATAAGAACTTCAACTTATTCTGCAGACTCGTCATATCGTGGCCATACATTAGGTAATCAAATTTTGCCATCTATGCATACAATAGACCGGAGGCACTATAGGACATGTATATGACCCATGACATGTGTAGCAAGTCACTTCATGTATTACGTGAGCAACATTGGATTGCATAGCCAATAGTTCCAGTCCATCCCTCGCCCATGCAACCATAGTTTTGGGGATCATCCTCACAGTAGGTCCCGCAGTCTGTCCCTGCTACCCAGCCATCCGCACATCAGGTCTCGTAGTCTTTCGGTGTTACCTAGCCTTCCTCACAGTGGGTCCCATAGTCTTTAGGTGCTACCCAGCCATCTGTACATCAGGTCTCGCAGTCTTTTGGTGCTACCCAGCCATCCTCACAGCAAGTCCTGCAATCTGTAGGTGCTACACAACCATCCTTACAGTAAGTCCTACAGTTTGTAGGTGCTACACAGTCGTGCTCACAGCAGGTCCCGCAGTCTATAGGTGCTACCCAGCCATCCTCAGCCTACGTGACTCTGACAATGCCAGCATATACATATCACACCTAGTCACACGATGTGCCCTCATCATCACATTCGACTAGTTCTGGGGTCATACCGTGTTATACCACCCATCGCCATATTACATCGCCAGTAGGATATGATGATGACTTCAATAGATATGTCGACCCATTATTAGCATCTGGACAGTAGATAAAGACGCCTTTCTCAGTAGAGGGGCCATCACAGGTCACTGAGGGTACTAGCGCGCATCAGATTCATCCAGTGGTGGCACCTCCTACCATAGATATTGAGGGTGTTTCACAGATCACACAAGCAAAGCCAGAGCCACAGCCACAGCCACAACCGAGATTACGGATCATCACACGTGTCTTCATTCGTCAACCCAGACCCACGAGAGAGAAGAGGCCACCCCCCTGTGATACATGAGGCCATGTGTAGTACTTCTTGGGATGCGAGATTTTTTTTTGCACACTTGAGAATTAGTTTTCGAAACTTGTTGGATATAATAGTGAATGACTATAGTTTTTGTTGTAAATGAATACATAATGTGAAATTATGATTTTATTCTATTTATATCAATTTATAAATGAATACAACTGCTGTTAAATGAATACATAATGTGAAAATGTTGAACATTGGATGAAAGTAATCTCAAAACAACTTATCAAAACTACGTTGCAAACATTGAATATAGAATAAAGCCAAACAACAAATAGTAGTCCAATCCTGCAGCCTTATATTATAAAACAAACGAGCATAGTTGGCTTGATATTTTGGTCAAAGTCGCTATTAAATGAACTGAAACATGAGGACAAGATGAAAACTTGTCATGTCAATTAAAGGCTACACCAAAGATAAGAGAAGATGTGATGGCCTAACTGAAAACTTGAAGACTTGTTATTTTTTCAAGAGGCTGCACCAATAACAGGACAATACTTTAGCATTGTCATGTCCTATTACTTGTCAATTCATAATTGTCCCATCTCTATCTTCTAAAGTCTTTCACGTGAACCCTTTTCTCTTGGTGTGAATCGATTGAGTATAAAATGGTGTGATTACATGAAATGCTCAACCAACCAAACCTCCAAACAGGCCCAAGCAAAAAGGGTTATTCGGTGCATCATCTAGTCATTCAGTTTTAACTGACGCTGTGCATGGAAACCAAAACTCAACCATCCACATGGTGGGTACATATACAGACTCAATTGGTAACAAATGGTATAGCTGAAAACGTAGTTTCATCAACAAACCTATCCTAATACACGATATGATGGGTCCGGTCAGCCACATCTTCATTGGTAATGCATCCTTACAACTACCTTAAGGTGTCACCGACGACCAATGCATAAGGTTGTTGTGGGAAGACTTATTAAATAAACGGTGTGAACAAGAGATGTATTGTCGATGGCATGGCCTACGTGTCCCAAAAGGCCGCTCAGCTAAGTTTTTTAGCAGGAGATCACCTAAAAACAAGGTCATAAAAGTGCTAGAACGTGAGATTGATCAAATGCAATGAAAGCTAGATAGATATCATTTTATGGAGGATGCGAAAAAAGAATGTGTTGATCCAACAAAATGAATAATAGAAATTATTAAAGATCTGCTGCTAGTTTCTAACCAAAAACTTTCAGACTTCTCAGAAGAAGAAGGTGACAATGACTTTGATAACTATCTACCTAGTAGCCTTAGCGTTACTGGCAAACTACTATGTTGTTATGAACATGGTCCATAAAGCTTGTACCGGTTTGTAATTCAGTATGATGCAAAATAAGTTATCATGTTATCCTTCATAATATATGTCTAAGTTTGGATAATATCTGCCATTTTGTATTTTATGTCATACATATTCCTGTTATGTGTGGGAGTTGACGGCGTGCCAATCGGAGTCCCGGTAAAAATGTTATGCAATCTTTCGGAGTTTTGGGACTTGGACTTTCGGAGTTAGGCCAATTCGGCCTTCAGGGTACCGAATTGGGGAGGAAAGGTCTGGGGACTGTGAAGCTCGACGGGAGTCTCCGACGGCTCTCGAGTGACATGTGAGAGTTAACAGCACGTCAATCGGACTCCCGGTTAAAATGTTATGCAATCCTTCAAAATTTCAGGACTTAGACTTTCGGAGTTAGGCCAATTCGGCCTTTAGGGTACCGAATTGGGCAGGAAAGGTCTGGGGACTGCGAAACTCGACAGGAGGTCCGAAAAATCCCGAGTGACGTGTGGGAGTTAATGGCATGTCAATCGGACTCCCCTCTCAAATGTTATGCAATTCTTCGGAGTTTCGGGATTTGGACTTTCAGAGTTAGGCCAAATCAGCTTTCGAGCTACCAAATTGGGGAGGAAAGGTCCGAGGACTGTGAAACTTGACGGGAGGTTTCGGCGAGTCCCGAGTGACGTGTGGGAGTTGACGGCACGTCAATCGGACTCCCGGTTAAAATGTTATGCAATTCTTTAGGATTTTGGGACTTGGACTTTCAAAGTTAGGCCAAGTCGGCCTTCGGGGTACCGAATTGGGAAGGAAATGTTCGAAGACTACAAAACTCGATGGGAGGGTCCGGCGGGTCCTGAGTGACGTGTGGAAGTTGATGGCACGTCAATCGGACTCCCCCTTCAAATGTTATGCAATTTTGAAATTTTAGTAATAGGTTTTTAAGTTTGCTGGTTTGGGGGGTGTTTTTGCTGATGTAAGTACTTTTTGTAAACGCTTTTTGAATTAGCATTTATTTAAAAATACTTTTTCAATTAGCGTTTTTAATAAAAACGCTTTTTGGATTAGCGTTTTTACAAAAAAAAAAAAAGCTTTTTAAAAAAGCGCTGAACTTATGTTGCTGAATTAAGTTCAAACAGCACCCAAATCCGGAATAAAGACACAAAAATATGTGTGTCAAAGAAATTAGCCCAGCACACACAGTCGGGATCTCACTCATTTGTTATACCTCTTGGAACTGCCCTTTTGAGCTTATTTTGTTTTCCTCTAATAAAGTCGATGGAACTGGCTATATATTTGTTTAACCAAAGTCCAAGCAATAGCTCCATCGATTTTCAATCAATTCTCAAAGCCAGAGCTTTTGGAGAGGTGACAGATAAAAAAATTAATGCACAAGATGCTCAAGCCCAATATCTTTATGATGCCTATCCAAGTGCAAAAGAAATTACCATCTCTTCCATTCGAGAAACTTTTAAGTGTCCAGTTTGATTGTCGATCTTAATTCAGATGACATTAAAGCTTAAAATTGGAGAAAGAGGTGAGGTTGATGGACAAAAGAGATAGAAGCTCTAAGGATTGATAGAAAGTGGATTCTCTTTTGGCATCGATCAAGCAAACTAGGGACAGCATGGCCAGAGTAATTGGAAGAATCCTCTTCAACACGAACGTCGATGAAGCTCCAAATATTTAGAAACTGCTACTTTGGAAGATCTAGGGAATTCGTAAACGACGCTTGCGATCTTTCTCAATGGTTGGAACTAATTTAGAACTCATTTCATCAGACTTTGTTTAAAATTTGGCTTTTGTGAATACCTTGATCCCGGCATGGATGATTTGTGTTTTGATTATGTCGGAGAGGGGATTACTCGAGGTGCACGGTAGGATACCTTGACCACGAAACCAAAAAACAGAAGAAAAAAAAATCTGGCTTTTGATGAACTTAATGTACTGTGAATAGCCCTAGTCCAATTGTTATTTCTTGCTCAACAGTTTTCTATGAATTTATGCAAGATTAAAGGTTTACTTCTGCAGTGAGTAATTTTAAGTTATTTATTCAAGCAAGACAATGTATGACCAAAGGATCTGTTTTCATAGTTGAAAGTCTCACCTTTCATCTTCCTGCTTATTTAATGAAAAATGGATCGGACAATTTCGTGGAAACTCTACTCTACTTAGTGTATTCTTCTATAATTCTATGTAATATCATTTGTATGTATAAAAATGTGTAGTTATAAAAAATGTTAAACTTTTTCGGTGTTTATTGCCCTTAAAAATGAACTACTACCCCTCATTAGTTTTTATATGTTTAGAGTAAATAATTATTTTGTCTTAAATTTCAATGTCATCTCTCAACTACCTTCAGCTTTTGAAAGTAAGCTAATATAATCCAACATTTTACACACGTAAGAAAAGTTAGAGATTAATTATATTTTGACCTTCTTAACAGTGACTCAATATTTTTTTTACTTGTTAAATTAAAAATTGTTACGCTCTTACCTCTACACCATTTGAATTAAAATTTGTGTAGATACTGTTAACAGATAAACGAATTACTATTTTTTTTTAACTTCAAATAATATATAATTTCTTGCGGCCTTGACCAAACCAGTCCATAACATGAATTTTAGGCCACGTTTGGTTGTTGTATAGAATCATGTTTCCTAGTTTCGTTCTTTGAAAATAGTCAAAATGGCATTTGATAAACTATTTTCAAAAAATTTTTCTGCAACACTCCAGTTTTAGAAACTAAAAAAAAAAATTGTTTCCAAGGTTTTTGAAAACCGTTTCTATATGTAGATGAAATTTCTGAAACACTCCAATTTTTAGTTTATTAGGGTAAAGTGATATTAAGTCATACTTAGAGGGTCAAAGTATCATTAATCTTTAAATTTTTTCACATAATTTAAAATGTTGGACTACGTTTAATTACCTTTCAAAGTTATAAGGCTTAAATAAAAAAAACTAAAGTTGAGGAACGACATTAAAATCTAAGATAAAGTTGAAGCGACAAAATGATTATTAATACTTTTATTTTTACTAAAATTACATTCCATATATTCAATTTTACTTTTTTTTTTAATGGTCGGTTGTGTGGGTCAGCTTTCTAATTATCTATCACAAGAATAATTAGAAATTAAGAATATTTAATGTTGGCAAGGCTGTGGGTATATGGTCTCTGTGATCTTCCTCTCAAGGTAAATTTTAGTTAACTTAACTAAAATTAAATTGATTTAAATGAAATTAGCTAAAATAAAATTAAATCAAAATTTCAGCTGTATGGTAAGTTGAATCCTAGGAAGACTACATTTTGAATGAAATCTTTTATTCTGTTTGAATAGGATGCGATAAGAACACAAATGGTGATGCTTCCAATTGACTAAAATAAATGAAGGCAAAGAAAAAAAACGTGCGTGGATAGTAGGTTGAGAACTTATCCTCTTAATCACAAGGATTAGCTTAGAATGTCTTCATACTAAGCACGAAATCTCAAATTCAACCATGTCTCTCTCTCTTATGGTAAATCATTATATATATAATTACATAAAATTTACATAGTTCATACAGACAATAACCCTACACGAACTCGAGGGAGTAAACGACTAAATACCTCAACATCTTGTAGCAAAAAGAAGAAAACAAAAATTCCCATTCAGTATGTGGTTTTCTTCCTTTTCGAACCATGCATACTGTTAAATTCTTTAATAATATTTGGTTTGCCAAACTTGGCAAATGCTAGATCTATTAACATTTGGAAACGTTTTTGTTCATTTTTCTTAAAAATTTTTGTTTCTAAATTTTTTTAGAACAAAAACCAAAATCATATTTGGTAACTTGACTTTTTTTTCAAAAAATGAACAATTGTCAAAAAAATTTGAAAAGACTAGATAAACTAACAACAAAGACATTTTAGTAATACAACATCTATTCCTTTGATCAAGCTAGGTCTACACTAAATTTTTTTTCCCTGGGGCCTAAAAACAAATATCAAGTCTGCCCATTTAACCTTTTTTTCTTTAAAAATAATATTAAAAAAATGAAATCTAAATACATAACCAAATCAGAATATAAAAATTTATTATTTTACATATATTTTGAACCAGATTTCAAACACAACTGTCAAATCTGCCCATTAATCTAATCTAGCTTAAAATAAAATCTCAAGCCCTATGAATGATAAACGAGCTTGGATGGGCCTAGCGAACCATTGAGCCCGTGACCAACCCTAACCCCTTGCATCTTTACGCTTTGTGTGAAATCTGAATTTTTAGTAAAAAAAAAAAAAAAAAAAAACTTGAAAAATATAGAATAAAAATATTTTTTTATTTTGTTATCTTTTTCTTTTCCTTTTTCTTTTTCTTCCAAAAATCAAAATTTCAAACCGAGCGCTAATCTCTTCCTCTACATCTTTGGTGTCTCCAGTCCTTACCACCAACCGCAACCCCAAGCCACTTCTACTTGCACCTCCACCGACCAAGCCCCCATCACCGTCGCTCTTCCAGAATTGTAATCATAATTGTAATCTTGAGTTTGATTCACCCCACACCCTCCCCAGGACTTGGTCTTCCAATGTACCAAAAATATAATATATATATATATATATATATATCTTTTACTTGTGTTTCTTGCAAAAAAGGAAACACGTTTAATAAAATCCGAGACACCTGAAGAAAGCTTACAAGCCAAGGTGTTTGCCTTCTAAAATTATAAATAATTAACGATATTGATAATATCAGTATGATTGAATATTTTAAAAAAGTAAAAACCTTTGGCCTGCTTTATTTTAACTAGTACCCCGGAAATCACATACAAAGCAGACAGATGGCCTAAAGATGGTATAATCTTAAGCAAAGAAATGAAAAGGTTTCTGAAGGGAAGGAATGACCTGAGCAATGCATCAAAGCTCATTGCATTCCAGATGTGGGTTTAGTTTAGGCCTGCTTGATCACCTCTATTTCAATTCCAGCCTTCTTCAACTGTTTTAGAAGCAAACGGCAACATACTGCCAATTTTACAAGAAAGATGACAATAGTGATCGGAACAAATATATATATATATATAGTTCTATGTATCAACTTATAGGCCACTTGCATCTGATGTCTTCCATGGCTGTACATCTCCATTTACTCATGGGTTTGTGCAAGAAAAGGCATGAAGGTCAACAGCAATCCAATGAACTGTATCAAGTTCAATACGAAGAATACCAGCTGATCACCTGTGTCCAGCAACCCAAAAAATCAAAACTCACCATTTTTCTCAACTACCATTGATGACTTCTGAATAGAAACAGTAATACAATAGGCACGTATGAATCTGTGTGTGTGTGTGTGTGTGTGTGTGAGTTTAAACTATCAAGACTTTCCATCAGAGCACGGACCAAAGCAGACCGATTCCACACCATCAGTCTCAAATTGATATATCCTGAAGCTGCCAAATTATCATTTGAAACTCTCAATGCAGCAGGCAAAACATGCCAAATTATCAAATTTCAGCGAACCTCTGAAGCTGCATTATTACAACTATTAACAAGAAAAGTAAAATTTCATATATTCATATCATGGACTTCCATCAATTTATGGGATCCACTTCTGTGATCGTCTTTGATACTTTGAAAGAGAAGGTTACATATGCTTCCAACTTCTGTTGGGAATAAGGACTTGAGCATGAAAAGTATGACCAAGTGTCAGTTGACATCAGTCCAAATAAACGGAGAAAAGGAAGACAAAAAAGGTATTAGATGACAAGAAACTTCCAAGAGAACTCTGCAGCCCTAGCGAATGGAAATCACAAGTCATCACCAATATTTTAACCATATACTTATATAGTTAATACATTGCTAACTGCTAAATATCACCTTTGGCATTTACATCATTAACCATATAACAAAACATTAGGTAGAAAAGTTTCCCTTCTCAACATGAGGTTTCACATTTTCCAATTATGTAGTTCTAAGGATACCGCAAAGATTTCAATTCCATCACTTGTTTTTGAGTTCAAGCAAATTCCAGCATTTTCCATCTCATGTTTTGGAATTTTCTTTCATGAATTCCATGTTGATCTCATGATTGCACCTTCACAGTCTAGTTCACCATATGTCATCACAAGACACAGGCATTGAAAAGAACCAAGGACTGCGACCCCTAGTCCAGTCACACGTCTAAAGTCAGATAGGCATAGGCCTAGCATGACCTAGAAGAGGCTTTTGCAGCTGACATTTAGGGCTGACCTCTGGTCATAGTATGCCCACATATAATATTTGCAGCAAACAGAATGCTAAAATAGAAGCATTTAAGTATCAATACGTAGAAGGCTCAGGTGTCCTTGAAAACAAGGAAGACTATTGTTGAAGTTGAAGTAGCAAGGGTGTCTCCATGTTCCTCGGGTATATGCCCAAATGAAGGTCAATACCTTTAAGTGATATTTTTATATAACACTTCCTTTGAAATGTCTACATTCGATTCTAGATTAGGCAGTTGTATGATATATGTGCCTAATCAAGGCAGCCAATACAGTGGCTGAACCTGGCCTTAATATTGAGTCAGATGAGTTACGTAGGCTCACACGTCCCCAAAGAAGTTCAAAAACCAAGAGAGAGAGAGAGAGAGAGAGAGAGAGAGAGAAGTAGAACTTTTATCCATAAACTAGACGACTTTGAATAAATGACTGCAAACCTGGGAGGAAGGCAGCAACTTGACGCTTTTGTGCCAAAGAGAATCTGTGAATATCGGGGAAAAGAGGCATTATTTATCTATATAATCACGTGCAAACAAGTTATGCTGTAAGCCTGTAAGTACACTCAGAATATCTCAATGAAACAATATGTTCTGGCCAGAAGATTGGAAAACTGAAGTTTTAGATCAAAACACCAGTGCTTGAATGCGTAGTTCAGGTTTGATCATACGTGCACAAACCCACCCACACACACGTGCGCGCACATGCCCTGATATGTATGTATAACCTGAAATCATGCATTTAAGAAACTCCTAATTGCATAATAGAGCTTTCCCGCAATTTTGGCAATTCTGACAGTGTTCTAGATCACCACCAGAAGTGCTTATGCATAAATTTTCAAAATAATTATAGATCCCATTGTTTCCTTCAACCCTTCCCTATTGCAATTTAACAGTGATGCAGCATCCCCTAATCCTCATCAATTTTTTGTTCCACGTTACGTGTCATCCATCTGGTTCTACTTAATTCTGTCATTCATTGTGGCTGTTCCACACCCACATAGCACATTCACTTACACAATTGCCACAAGTTCAACACCATTTCATCTCAAACAAGTTACAATGTGATTTGTCTATCTAGCGTTGTCAATTATTAATACCAAAATTTCAGATTTCCACGCCTGAAATTCCTTACAAGCGGTCTCTGAACCTTCCATCCGGGTGATTAACAGGGGGTCAAAGTAGGCAGCAAATTTGGTAAAAGTTTTCTCAGAAAACAAGTGCGCACTACCATGGGGCCAAGCCAGTTAAGAGCCTTGGAAATTGGAAGACAAGATGGGTCAAGAATGACAAGGCAATTACTGATCAGAGAATGAAAAGGGGCAGGAGGAGAGACTGTATAATATATATGACTTCAAAATTTGCAATTCTACCGTAAGCAGTCATACACCACGTACGGCATTATACTGTCATGAAAATTGATGCCATGTAAAAGTAGAAGATCTATAATTCAACCAGGACCACTTCTGATGTTCATTTGTCAATTCAGGGAGTCATTCCAAACCTGGCTTTCTGTTTCCTTTTCTGTGATGATTGAACATATTCTTTCAGCCAATCTTCTCAAAATTCCATTTTCATGTTGCTCTATCACTATCTCCAATGATATTGTCTACTCTTGTTCTTTCCTTCCAAATTCATATAGGAGGGAAAGATTTATATATATTGGCTATCAAAAAGAATTTACCTGCTAGTGTTTCACCTATGAAGGGTTAAATAATAAGTCAATGTAAGTAATTCATTCTAAAGCACATCCCCTATCAGTTTTCTGATGGCTACAAGGAAAGGCATTTTTCTCCTAGTGAAAAGAAAACATATAATGGCCTCTTTTAAGTTAGATATAAATGTTCCAAGGTACTCAGGCATACCTCCTGGCAAATAAAGGCTAATCCATCAACAATAAGAGCAGTAATGAAGTGACTCAATCTCAATCATATACGCATCATCACTACATTGCATATAGGGTTCACCATGAGGGGAAATTTTGTTAAACACAAGCAATAAAAGATGCTTCTGCATTTGCCCTGATTTTTCTCTTATGACCCGAGAATCTATTCCCAATCTCAAATTTCAGTCCACTTTCATAGAATTAACTCTTTTTTTAATGATCCCAATTCATACTTAACAAGCCCGAACTAATGAATACTTGTGTCAGATATTCCACAGATCAAGGAAGTTTGAGTTTACTTTTGAATCCAATTAATCCCAAAGTGCCATAGAGAGCAACTAAAGTCCAGACAGCCTAAATGATGCCACTAACCTTGAACAACTTGGAGCAGGGAAAGTCAGAGCAATATTGAGAGAGATATCCTTCAAGCTAAATCAACTATATTATTTGATCCCTTGTATCCCTTCAATTTCATCAATTTTGTTTGATCCCACACTTGAGAACTTATGTAGGAAGACATCTCTGTAGGTCCCGTTGAATTTCATTTAGAGTTGGATTCTAAAAGGATTAAATCTTTTATTTCTCAATGACAGATTCAAGGAAAAATATATGTTCTCCTGATTTCTATCCCAGCAGGATGGCTATCGCTGACAAACATTATCTTTATTTGATTTCTATCCCAGCAGGATGGCAATCGCTTGACGCACATTATCCATTTACCCACTGATTTCTTCTTCTTCTTCTTCTGAAATTCTTCACACCCTCTGAAATTCTTTATATTTATTGTCATTTATTTACTAAAATCACTTTTAGTTTCTTAAAACTAACAGTGGATAAAACCATGAAAATATTTACTAAAGCACAACTCTCATTGTTTTCAATGATCTGAATTGCAATCATGGAAAAATGAGAAATAAGGCAGGTTCATTGATAGTTTCAACTATGAGGCAACCAGATCTTCCAAGCAAATATTTAACAGTTCTAAAACCTTCCACTGAAAACATAAACAATAAATTATTGTTTATTTGAGTTTTGGTTTGCATAGTTCTAGGTTTTATGAGGTAGGACCTCCCTTGAAATCAAATCCTGATGTGCTGACTTATCAGACGGCTCAAAAGTGCTTTGAATATTATAAGATGACCTACAACCCCATCTCTTTCATTTTACATGCTTTTCTAGTTGCACTTGTACCCTCCATGATCTCAATTTTTTAAGTTGTAATGGGAAATGCATGCAGCCCGTGAACAAAATCCTAGGGCACTGGCACAAAGCAACTTATGAGAGCTTGGTTTGGCAGATCCACAAGTGCTTCCTCAACACTTTTTTTAGAGTCATTGTCGCTAGGTCTGGAAGTTATACTTAGGTCAGCCTTTTATAGGGCCAACTTGACCATATCAGCAAAGATTTAGCATCACAAGAGATTTCTTAATATTGCCAATAATATCACAAGAGGAATAGCTTGCTTCCTTTACAAAGCAGACAAGTTTGTATGTTTCACTCAAGAGGGTCTTTCTCTGACCAGTGACCACCAAATAAAACAAAAAGAAAAACTTATGGTTTAACATCTTTCTTCTCCTTATCGAGGGATCAAGTTAGTTTGGTTTTTCCATTCTTCAATTCATAATAAAGGCATGCGGCAGAATCCTAAAAGAATGATGATTCTGGTTTTGAGGATAAGATTGATGATGATGACTGATTTGCTGCTATCTCCCTTAATTCTTTCATATAATCAACAGTGTAGTAGACTAGACTAGGCAGCACCTGATCTTGTAGACAATGTTGGAGATGTTGGATATGGACTTTTAATCTATAAGGTTCATAATGTTCTCCCTTCTTATTTAGACAAATTTTTAAACACATTTTAATATTTTTAAGTCTTAAATCTAAAATATATGTGAAATTGCCCAATCCCCATTCAAGTCACAGTGATTGAGTCATCTGAGAAGACCCCATTTCAGCAACTGATACCATGATATTAAACCTTGAAACTTATAGTTAGAAGCCTAGTAAATGTCAAATTCAAAGATACCAAAATCCTGCTTGCTGATTATCTCAACTCCAATTTAAGGGAATAGGACTACAAACTTGGGCACACGACTTACAGAGCACCTCCTCCTGCTGGGCCAAATGCTTTGGAAACAGACATTGCGGTCATAGAAATGCCATTAGCAGCTCCTCTTTGGTGTTGGGGCTGTCACCAGAATATCAGCTCAAAAAATGTTCCATAACCAGAAAACATGTTGAACTGGAAATAATTATTAGCATCATAAAAATTGATATGAGCGAACAAACATCTTGCTGTAGGAAGGATTGGAAACTTACCACAGCATTGTTCAATAAGATAAATAATCCAGTGACTAGGGACACCTGCGCGGTATTGAACAATCATTTTGTAAGATCAAATTAATTCACCAAAGTGACTACACAAGACATATAACTTGTGATCAAGGAACAAAATTTTCATTTGTTTCCACCGAAACGTTTCCGTTTCCTAAGGGACCGAAACGAAACACTAGTGGAATAACGAAACACTATTATTACAATCAAAACACACTGAAACATAGAAAAATGCACCAAAACACAATGCTATATATCTAAACAATAAGTTGTATTAATCCAAATTTAAAATTTTTATAAAAGATGTACAATTTTTATACAAAAGATTGTATTTTACTATTTTAATATTTGTCACTTTTGAAATGTTTCTGAAACATTCTGAAACATTTTCGAAATGTTTCCGAAATATTTCCGTTTCCGAGCCAACCGAAACAATCCCTCAAAATGAAATTTTGATCCTTGCTTGTGATTACCATATCAAATGATCAAACCCTTTCAATACATAAAGGCATATTAAGGAGAAAAAACTAAAGCTTGTTAATGTTGTTGGCTACAAATTGAGCACTTGAGCAGTAGCAGGGGGCTGTTTTTGTTATTTTTGTGAGCTATAGTTGGATCATTTAAGGAAGGTTAGATTATGCCGGTCAATAGGGTCTAAGAATAAGGATAAGAGGCTAACAAGGTGGGATTACGGATTTTAATAGCAAACAAAAAGCATAAAATAAAAGAGAGGAAGAAAGAAGGATATAGGAAGCATTCTACATAGGCATCATACCTAGCACTTGAATGAAATGTGTTACATAAATCAGTTTTGTTCCAATTTTTCCTACACCTGTATGTTTAGCCAGCAGGTGCCCATATTTAAAGGTGGTTATTCCTGTTTGATTAAGCAATGGTTGGAAAATTGACAACATAATAGGCACCTAAGATGAAGCAAGTGTTGAGAAAAAGGTATGTTGTCTTCTTGTTCCTATTGATGCTATATTCCCAAGACCTCAAGGCTAATTTTGTAACATTTATTATAATTTTACAACAACTATACAAGGCCTCAAAGAGCCACCCGTATGGTCTTCTTTCAGTTCTCATTTGTTTCCTCCTCTTGCCATTTCTTATCCACCGTTGGCACAAAAAGTGCTATAGCAAATGCATTGCATGGAAGAAGGCACTCTGCATACTCTTTTTTGCTTGATTCCAAGATAAATTACAGTATAACAAAATGGAGACCCAAGCACTCCCTGTTTGTCTTCGTTCTTATTTCCTATTTGTGGTATAATTGGATTTCCACCACCATTCAAGCACTCCCTCTTTTGGATCAATGGAGTTGTTTCGAGAACTTGAGAGTAGTTTTTAAAAAAGAGTTATTTTGCAATGCACAACTAACCCTAGGAAGTCGAGCCCAAGAGATTCTAGACCAACCCCAAAATAATAATTTGTTAGCCGCAAGGTTATTCAAAGTTATTTCACAAATAATTTTGAGGATAACAATGCATTCATGAATGTGTGCAAGGTTTAATTCAAAAGTTTTCTTAGTCATTTCAATTATACTTAAATGCTTTTATTGTTCTACCACTAAATCCGTGGATTTGTATTGTGTTTAATGAACTTACTGTGTCGCAGATTTACTGGAACAAAACTAGAAAAGGAAATGGAGTCAAGCCCGAATCAAGGATCAAAATTTCATTTCCATGCATTGTTTCGGTTGACTAGGAAATGGAAACGTTTCAGAAACATGAGGGAAATGAAAAAAATAAATTCGCAATATATGGAAACATTTCGAAACATGAATTAAAGGCTATCCATTTATATTTCTAGATCTAAATTATAATCACACCTATTTACGGGCTACACAACCATTTATAATAAAAGAACTATGATAAGATTGATAATAAATGCTACTATATATAAAAATAGTTAAAAAAAAATTAATTTTAGCACCTTCATTAAACATTACGATTACTTGATTATAAGATGATCAAGTGGCTTGCCTTGGGGCCTTATACAGTTGGTCATGGTCGCATAGGGTTCAGATCCCAGTAGCGTCTCTAGCAATAAGTTGATGAAGCGAAAGATGATTTTTTTATTCCTTGCTTGAATGCAAACAGTCATAGCCCCACAACTTGACTGAATTTATTGCTCTGCACGGAGATTTTACGTCGGAGTACTCGACGGGACGTCAAAAGGTGTCTGGGAGAAGACGGCCCGACTGCAAACGGCAGATGGCTATAGCTGGCTAGATGGGAGTCGGCGACTGAAGCAAGGCCATATCATGAGTGAAACATCATGATCGGGGCTATGAAGCTTACCTTATTAGAGAAAGGGGAAAGGGCCTTTTCAGCTTGCTCCTTTCAGGAATGGAATGATAGGGCTGACTAAGTCGTATGTCTCCTGTCCAATTAGGGGCAAAGGAGTAGCATGAGAAGTGATGGGAATGCCCTAATGCGAGTGACCGAAAGGCTTTCGAGTGGAAGCTCGCACCTCCCCGCCCATAAACATGTGATTTAGTGTACGGTACGTGCTTTTTTGAAAAGATTAGGCTCAGAATTATTGGAAGAATTCTTTACGGAGGAAGAACAAGTTTTTTCTTTAATCTTCCCAAAAGCCTTAACTTCTGCTTTGGTTGGTTCCCTTTGAGGGGTCGCAGGGGCAGAAGGCTGACCGACGAACCAGGGTTAAAAAATTAATTGAGTGACTTATTCGTCTTACTTGATTATAAGATGAGCAAGTTGCTTGCCCTATGGTGTTGGAGGCTTATACAACCAAGGACATGGTCGAATGGGGTTCAAATCCCAATAGCCCCTCCCTCTTCCCCTAACAAAACAAACTCTTACCTATTAAACAAAAATATATCTTGATTATAAGATAATTTCAAATTTTGTGTGTCTCTTTAATGCACAATTTTTTAGATACAATAGATAAAAAAAATTTGGCCTAAATTAATTATAGTAACAATAGATAAATTCTCCCACCAAATAATAAAGTTAATATTAATCATGATAATTATAATAGTAACGAGTGACTTACTAGCAAGGTTCATGTCAAAACAACTTATTATTTCAGTATGTTTCGTAGTGTTTCGGTGGTGCATCTTGGTGTGCTTCAGTATGATTATGTGAAAACATTGGAATTTCGAAATTCCCCTAATGTTTCATGGCAGTTCCCTAGGAAATGGAAATGTTTGGTCGTTTAGATGGAAACAAAAGGAAAATTTGTTCCTTGACCAGAATAAATGGAGTCAACTCATTTCTGCTATAGCTTGACAGATTAGTATATTATCTAAATTTGAGATTTTAGAAGCTTTACTCAAAGTTAATTTTGAGATTCCATCACGCTTCAATTTAGAAAAATATACTAAAGCATGTGGAAGATTTGAAGATCAATTAAGGAAGGTACTGAAGTCAAAGCTGGGAAGCTTGTAGAAGAGGACCTCTGCAGAATTTTTCCAAAAGGGAATCCGAAAGATGAATATGGATTTGTCTGCAAATAAGTCATGAATATTAGAAGTTTTTAAGCCAAAGGAAAGAAGGGTTATTCTAGCAAATCAAATCAAGAAGAAGCATAGCCATACGAACTGAAATCAACTGGACATGATTTTCTCAGTCAAGGAAGTTCAAAACAATGATGATATACCCAAAGATAAAGCCTTTCTTCTCTCAATCAAGAAAGATTTCCTCATGTGCTATGATACAAGCCTCAGTAGGAATGGTATTCAAGATAAATAGGCAATGGTCATATACTGAGCTGGGACATTAGTAGCTCCAAAAAGATGTTAGGAAGTTTTATTGGTTAAGCTTTCAGTTACAGTTTGATTCTTGTAATACTAGCTATATACCTGTGAAAATAAATGGGTTTGTAATTCATTCTGATTTTAGTCGAAGCAATTCATTCTTAGTTTTACCAGTTAACTCTTCTCCTTAGTCGGAATTGTAACATTGGTATCACTGTGTCAGAGCTGGCGACCTCCAGCACTTGTATCAGGTGGTTGAGATGGCAGATGGAACTAGGGCTAAAGCCTAAAGATATCCAGGCACTGAACGAAAGCTGAGGCTATTAGAGGACTGAGGCTAGAATAAGCAGAGGGAATCCAGGAACTAAAGAGAATGATGGTTTCAATGAAAACCAAATACGACCAATTGGCTTTGAAGATGAACCCATCACTAGCTGAGCAAGGAGAATCATCCCAATCCGTCAATGATCCAACTCTTGGGCAATATACATACTTGACTTACGGAACAGGAATGCCACGTACTCTAAATTGTGGTACGATAGGAGTAGACTTGTATAAATTACACTTAAAATTTAAGGTACTTCTTGAGAAACTTTCTTTTAAGAATTAGACATCCAATGGAATATAGTCTATTTTTGTACAAATTGGTCACATAAAAAAAAATTTCTAGGAGTATTATGACCCTTATTTTTTTTTTTTGCATATTGATATGCCAAAAATTTATTCTCCCTTGATTTTCATTGATTGTATTTGATTTTTTTTCCTCCTTAGGTAACTTTAAGGAAATAAATAGGAAAATAATTTGGGATCGCATTAGATCGCCAAATTCATAGTTGTGGAACAAAAGTGTACCATGTTTCAGAACGTTGTTCCAAAAATATGAATCAATAGGGTATTAGCGTATTCTGGTAATATAGGTCAAAGTACTTCTCCAAAATAGACCTAAGGTTCGGTTACCATCAAATCAGAGTTCATGAAGATGATATCCCAAAAATTGCTTTCAGACTCATCAGGGGCACTATCAGTTCGTTGTGATGCCCTTTGGACTCACCAATGCTCCTGCAATCTTTCAATGTTTAATGAATCAGATTTTTAAAGACCATCTCAAGAAATTTATTTTAGTATTCTTTGATGATATCTTAATCTACAATAGATCTTGGGAAGAACATTTGATATATTTGAGAATTGCATTGGACATTTTGAGAGCCAATCAGTTGCTAGTAAAGAAGACAAAATGTTATTTTGGAAGGAAAGAAGTGGAATACCTAGGCCATATAGTAAGTGATCTGGGAATCTCTAGAGATTTAGCAAGGGTTGAGTGCATGAAGAAATGGCCTGAGCCACAGAACCTAAAGTCTCTGAGAGGGTTCTTGGGTCTCACAGGGTAGTATAAGAAAGTTATAAGAGGTTATGGGCAGATTAGTGCCCCCCTCACTAATTTACTGAAAAAAGATGCATTTCATTGGATTGGTGAATTAAGGGAAGCCTTTAGACAACTCAAGAAATCTATGACTAGCACCCTGTACTAGACATGCCAGACAACTCTCAAGAGTTTGAGATTGCGTGTGATGCCTCAGGTAAAGGAATAGGGGCAGTGTTAATGCAAAAGGAAGGCCCATTGCTTACATAAGTAAAGCTCATGCACCCAAGAATTTGAGACTTTCTAGTTATGAGAAAGAACTAATGGCAATGGTAGTAGCCATAAATAAGTGGAGGCATTACCTATTGGGCAGACATTTTGTCATCAAACTGACCACCAAAGTCTCAAATACCTCATGGAACAGAGAATTTCCACCACTATGCAACAGAAGTGGATTACCAAGTTGTTGGGATATGATTTTGAACTTAAGTACAGAGTTGGAACTGACAACAGGGTAGTTGATGCACTATCAAGAGCTAAAGGTAAGGGAACACTAAATACAATTACTATTCCGCAAGAGAACTAGTTGAAGGAAGTGAAGGATTGTCAGAGAGCTAGCCCTGAGCTGGCAATCTTGATCACAGAACTGGAAGCCAAAACCAAGGTTCACCCAGGTTTTGAGTGGCATCAAGGTCTTCTGAAATAAAAACGGAAGTCATTCATTGGACCCAAGCCCCAATTAAAAAAAAATATTTTGAAGGAATTCCACAATTCAACTGAAGGGAGACACTCGGGAATGGAGAAAACTATAAAAAGGATTAAGAGGCACTTTTATTGGAAAGGCTCAAAGGGGGAAGTTAGAAGATTCATATCAGAATGTGAAAGCTGCAGAGAAACAAAAATGAAAATGTGAGAATTCCAGGGTTGTTACAGCCTCTTCCCATTCCAACACAGATTTGGACATATATTGCAATTGACTTTGTCGAAAGGCTACCTAATTCAAGGGGAAGAAATGTTATAATGGTCATAGTGGATAGGCTTAGGACATATGCACACTTTATGCCCTGTCTCACCCTTATACAACTCAAGACATTGCGCAGGCCTTCATAGATAACATCTTCACATACATGGCATGCCCAAATCCATAGTCAGTGATAGGGATCCTGTGTTCAAACGTAATTCTAGAAGGAACTCTTCAGGCTACAGGTTGAGGAGTTAAGATTAAGCTCAGCCTACCATCCTCAAACGGATGAGCAATCAGAGGTTCTAAACAGGCATCTAGAGAACTACCAAAGGCGCATTACTGGTGATAAACATAAGGATTGGAACAGGTGGATCCCTTTAGCAGAATGGTGGTATAATACTACCTACCACTCTGCCACTGGAATGTCTCCATATGAAGTGGTGTATGAGTAGAAACCACAACATCATAGTAAATTCTTTACCCAAGATTCTGCAGTAGCTACTATCAATGCGACCCTCAGGGAACGAGATCAAACTATTCAAATCCTCAAGGAACATCTCTCAGCAGCTCCAAACAGAAGGACGCAGATAGCGGAGAAACATAGATACGAGAGGCACATTTTTTTGAATGATTGGGGATACCTTCGACTTTAGCCTTATAAACAACTTACAGCCTCTAGGAGGAGAGATAAAAAGCTGGCCCCAAGGTACTATGGTCCTTTTCAAGTCTTACCAAAAATTGGACAGGCGGCTTGCAAACTCCAGCTTCCCCAAATTGTAAGATACATCCAGTGTTCCACGTCTCATGTCTCAAGCAGCACCTTGGCCAACAAGTTCTTGCTCAGCCCAATTGCCTCCCACTGATTTGCAAGGATGACCCTAACCCACACCAATGTCAATATTAGAAAGGTGAGCGATTAGGAAGAAGAATCTGCTGGCTGCCCAGCATTTAGTGCAATAGTCAGACTCTTTTCCGGAGGATGTGACTGGGGAGAACTGGACAACCATTCAGGAGCACTTTACTCACTTCACGCCTTGAGGACAAAGCTCGTTTCAAAGAAGTGGGGAATGATACAAGCCCCAGCAGGAATGGTATTCAAAATAAAGAGACAACGGTCATATGCTGAGCTGGAAGATTAGTAGCTGAAAAGGGATGAGTTGGCAGTTAATTACTGAGCTGGATTTAGTAAACGATATGGCAAATTTCTATTGGAAGACAAGATGTGGAAGTTGGGCTGTTAAAACTAACTTGAATTGAACACTCTGTTCGTCCCTGTTTTCAGCGTCAAATCAGAGCCTCAACTTGAGTGGTTGTTAGGAAGTTTTTTCAGTTATAGTAGTTACAGTTTGATCCTTGTAACAGTAGCTGTATAGCTGTGAAACGAATGGGTTGTAATTCAACCAGATTTTAATCAAAGCATCTTGTTATTAGTTTTACCAGTTAACTCTTATCCTTGGTCGGAATCTTAACATTCTGTTAGCCAGCAATACAAGGATGGAAAGGAGATTTGGTGGTATAACCTTAGACTTTTGCAAAGGTCAGTTTCTGGAAATAGAGTTTACAAGGGAAAGATTTAATCAAGGTATGTACTTTGGCCAAAGTTCAAACAGCTGGTCAACTTCCATGATTTAATGTGCTGAAATATACAGAAGGAAAGCACCAATCACGAAAGAAATATGCTAGCATCAAATCTAAAAGATCAAAGGAACTGAATTTCCATTTCAAGAAGATGATAGAGGCAACACATAAAGTTTACGGATAGCAAGAGGATATTTCCAGTATTTGGCAAGGTCAACTTGATGATCGATAGAAACAATTCAAATGTGCAGAAAACTCCCAAAAGGAAAGATAACTCAGAGGATATGATTCTTCCAATGTTCAAAATTCAGTAAGACAACTCCATGAGAATTTAAACATGCAAAAGTCTACAAAAGGAAAGCTAAATCAAAGAAGATATGATTGTCCAATGTACAGAAGTTTGGTGAACTAAGTCCCAGAATTGAAAACTGCTGAAACGCTCTTATGGAAAGAAAAAAAAAAAAGGCAGCATTCAAAGTTTATGGAAAGGAAGACTGCAAAAATTTATATTCTACGGCTAATTCAAGAAGACTTGAAGTTCGTACATACACATGACAGGGAATTGAAGAACTAGAGAATAGAGATTAGACTACACAGAGAACAGAAGAACCAAAAAGAAGAGAAAGAAATGCAAAGCCGAAAAAGATAACACCTTGCTGCCATTATTCTTTGAGCTTCATTTCTAGACCTACTATTTGAGAGTGTTGTATTTGTTAAGTGCTTGGAGCACTCGTTGCTTATCATGTGTTAAAAAGTTTTCTAGCACGCGCAAGCTAGTGGTGAAGGTTACTAGCATTTGGGCAATCTAGGGGGAAGTTACTAGCACTCATGCAAGTTGGGGGTGAATGTTTACTAGCACCTGGGAAGCTAGTGGTTGTATCTTCAATTTGGATATAGTGGAGCAAATTTTTAAGGAAGGAGTTTTGGGGAGTGAAAGTAGGTTTTGAAGTTCAAAACTGAACCACTGTAAATCCCAGTGTCGTATTTTCTTCTCTATCTTCGTTTCTGGTTGTTTGTGATTTGTACACTCAATCTTTAATATTTGCTTTTACATTGCAATAGCTTCACCATTTTTTAATTCCAGCATTTTTTGGGTCAACCCCTTTTTAACTTGAGCTGCTTATTTATGTTAAAAGTGCATTATTGAACTGTTTTAATTTGAGATTGTTCCTTGAAAACAAAATTCAACACCGGCCCCCCCCCCCCCCTTGCTTGCTTTCCGGGTTAACATAATTATTCTAAGATTTTCAGCAATGAATTCTCTGAAATTCCATCAACAAATCACTTCTAAAATAAAGCAAATTCCATCCCCTTTCAATTCACAAAGTCTACAACCTTTCTTCTGCTACCTTTTAAGCTCTAAACTTACAAACTTTGACTACCATACAACTATCTGCGGGTGATATTTTTTAAAATTTTCTGGTACTGCCCCATACCAATTTGGTTTGTTTGCAGTTGCCCTACATCAATAACTTAAGAAGTAACTGACAATATTGACACTGTTTGACTATTCAAGCGGCAAAATATACTATGATGATGAACCTAATCAATTCCTATTCAACAAAATAAAAGACTTCACGGTGTGTAAAGGATAGCAGAATCTTTCGTCTATAAGGAAAGCAAACATCAGCATCTTTAACACCAGTGTTTGATCTTCTCATTCACAAGCAGAAATTATTCAGAACTTACTATTTAGCTTCTTCCCTTAATGTTGATGGAATTTTAGCCCTATCGTACTAGCTAGCAGACAACAAAGAGCAAACTTTTAGATCATATGTCCAAGAGTTCATTGATAAAAGACTTGCAGATTAATTGAATCTTCTTCTCTTACATTGAGTAAGATCATAGCAAAGTCAAGCAAAGCAAATGGAGAAAAAAAATATTTGGGACACTATAAACATGTTGTTTGAATTGCAAATATAGCAACTCAAGAGTGGGCAGGTGGGTATGTTGGAGTAATTATGGAAGTCACCAAAAAATTTCTAGTTAAAAAAGTACTTACAGACAATGCATTCCTTAATATGGATGCAAAATTTATTGCTAGATGAAGGGTTAAACCCGACAGCATTGCTATGTAGGGATAAATTGACAGCAAAGGAATTGATATAACCTGAACACGGAAAGAGACAGAATTATTTCAATCCAATACTAACATGCAAATGAGAACGCAAAACTTGAATAAGACGAAGTTTAAGATTATACCGCTGAAAGACGTGTAACCACAAGTGGCCCAAGAATCTTCTCAATCGGTGGGTATAATAACAGTTGAAACAGTAAAAGGCCACATCCTAATAGTTCAATCAGAAAAATCAAGAGATAATTATTCAAATACTTCTCATGTAACCTCAAAGAAAGAGAAAAAATCTTGCTAGAAACAGAAAAATCTACTAACAAGCGTGCTGTTTTTAATTAATCTTTGGAAAACTTGTTCACTATTTTATAATCTTTATCATGTGTCACTATTTCCAGTTAGGAGCATTAGAGGAAATCCACATGAGGGGTATTGACTCGTGGCTCTCATAACTGATTCAAATGATAAAGGCATAACATTTAAGGACCAAATTCTTAAAGCTATTAACATATAAAACAAAAAGGAAAAGTGATGGCACTGCATGGACATCAACAAACTGGTATGACATTTAAGTCTATGAGTCTATGAGTTACAAAATACCCCATGTACACCAATATATATTTCATACTTGGAGTTGAAATGCGAGAAGATATGCCTGATGACACTGTTACATGAGGTGAGGACAAACATTGATTGTCAGCAATGTCCTTCCTCAGATACAGTAACCCTCAACCATAATCCCTCAGTAATGAAAGCTAAAATATAAATGAAGAGGAATTCAACAATATAAAATAGACTTTAGTGGTGTTTGGACAAACACCCTTGAATAGTCGAACATTCATAAAAAGTACCACAGAGAGCATTAAATTGAGCACATCACTGGCTTAATTCCCATGTACAAACAACATTAAAAGGTTCAAAACCAAATGGTGCTGTCTTCCTTGCTGTTTCTAAAACTTTTGCACAATTGAATCTTCTCCTATTTTGTTATGATTTTCCCATTGAGGAATATCTATATCTATATACAATATAGAAAAAGAGGCCACTATCACCGTGGTTGTGACAAGTGACTCATTTTGAGTGGGTCACAAATTGTGATTAAAAAGTTTTGTTTCCAAAATAAAAAAAATAAAAAATAATAATTTTGGTTGACTCTTTGGTTCACTATACATGTATTTAGTCTATGAACTATGGTTCACTGTATTTAATGAGTTCATGTATTTTATGGTGTTTGTCTAGGAGAGTGAATATGGTGCTTTGACTTTCATTGTTATTTATTGTTGGTGTGAAAGTCATGCAATTATATGATGTATTTATTAAATTCAAATGAAAGAAACTTTATTATCTCCCCAACATTTTTAATTATTAATTATCTCATTATCATAATAATTCATCTTTGTATTTATATAGAGTTACATAAAACAATTGAGTATATTAATAATAAAAATATATGGTTAAATGAATACATAGTTAAAATATATAAAAATAAAAACATAACAAAAAATTATTATTTTTCTTTTGATAATAATTTTTTGTTATGTTAAAACATTACAAAAAATTATTATAATATACTCATTTATTTAGATGAATACATAATTAAACATAAATAGTTACATAATATACGATTAAATTACATAAATGGTTAGATGAATACACAATTAAATTTTATAAAATATAACTAAGTATTATTATATTTATTTTATATGTAACATAATTACAAAACTTATAAAAAAATGTAAACACTAAAACAAAATAATAGACCTTAAATTAAATAAATAAATAAAAAATCTTGTTCCTCCGCCATTATTGTTGTGATTGCGGCAAATGGCTTACTTTGAATGGTATTTTTATTCCCTTTTTTTTTTTTTAAATTTATCTAAGTTCCTTCTCACTACCAAACAACACATATAAAAATATATATATATATATATATAAGATCACTACAGCAAAATAATAGATTAAAAATAAAAAGCAAATCTTGTGCATCCTTTTTTTTTTTTAAATCTAACATTTTCTTAGTTTTTTCAACTATTATTTCAAATAAATTTTTAAAAATTATGAATTCAACTACATTTAATAAGAATTTTAAAAGTTAATTCACTATTTTCTTAGTTTCCTCAACTATTACTTCAAATATTTTCTTAGTTTCCTCAATTTCTTAATTTCCTCAATTGTTACTTCAAATATTTTCTTAGTTTCCTCAATTACTTCAAATACATTCTTAAAAATTATGAATGCATCTACATTTAATAAGAATTCTAAAAGTCAATTCACTATTTTCTTAGTTTCATCAACAATTACTTCGAATACATGCATTTTTTTCCTTAGGCAAATGCTAAGGAAATAAGCCATCCTTTTCATTATATTGTGTATATAAAAGGAGGCCATTGTCGCTGTGGTTGCAAAAACTACCTCACTTTGAGTGGCTCTCAAGTGTTAGTTCAAAACTTTTCCTTTAAAAAAGAAAAAATGATCTGTGATTGTTTGAGCTGTCTGTTTGGTCCATTGCATCTATCGTTCTTTTTGTGAACCATGGCTCATTGTATTTATTTAGTTCATGTATTTTTATACTTGGCAGAAAACAGAAAAGTTCATGCATTTATATAAAATTTGTGTAGGTGAAAAAGTATGTGATACTTCAATTTCATGAATATCTATCGTGGGTGTGTGATATTTATCTATACTATATAAGAATGTAGTGGGACTCTCTCCATCCTCCAAAAATCCATTCCTTATTTTCTTAAAATTCTAAAAAATGAAGCGCCACGTGCCACCCTAACTTTTTGCCTCTCCCCCCTCTCCTCTTCTTTTAACTCTCTAATGTTGGCCTCGTTTAATGCGGGCCTCTTTCTTTCCTCTCTCTCATGAGTTAATGATTTCTCTCTCTTTGAGTTAGTCCCCTCTCTTATGAGTTAATGTTTTCTCTCTCTTTGAGAGAATGTTTTAATTAATATAATTATACTTGAAATAATTAAAACCTTTATATTTGGGTTGCCTAATTCTTTATATAATTTCACATAAATCATTACAACTAAATGAAATATTAACCACGCAATTGGAAGAAGAAAAAAAAAGAACAAGAAGAAAATTTTATCAGTTACACATTTAAGAATATATAAATCATGTGCACATCACCAATCGCTACTAGCGCAAATTTCGTGCATAGCAGACCACACAATTGGGGAAAAACAAAAAAGAAACTACATTAGTTACACAATTTAGGATATATAAATCATGTGCACAACACCAGCCTAACTTTTTGCCTCTCCCTCCTCCATTCCCCCTCAATGCCTTACCCTCTTATTACTTACAACATTGGTCACTGCTAGCACAAATTTCATGGATAGCATGGCTAATTGCTAGCATAGGTTACTAAACAACATACTCGCTATGAAAATGAAAAAAATTATGTATTATTAAGTTTTCAATATATTTATAAAAAATAAATAGAGTATATATAAATTTCGTATACAACACTGCTAGCACAAATTCCCTACATAGCAAGGTTATTGCTAGAATGGGTTACTAAATAAAATACACAACATGGGTTACTGCTCGCATAAATTCCCTGCATAACACAGGTTACTGTTAACATGGGCTACTATAGAAAATACACAAGGTGGGTTACTGCTCGCACAATTCCCTGCATAGCACGGGGATTGCTAGCATGGGTTCCTAAATAAAATATTCACAATGGAAACAAAACAAATTCATCATTGAAGTTTCCGATATATATTTTAAAAATTAAAGAAATGCTATATTCTTATTTTACTACACATTTTAGAATATACAAATCTCACGTAGAACAAAGTTGTTGGTAGCCCATGTCACTAGGTAAATTGTTTACCATGCTATTCAATAAAAAAGAAAAAAAAAATCCCATGTATTATAAGATTTTGGTATATTAAATAAAAATAAAAAAATGCACAATTTTGATTATTTATGCAAGGTACAATGCACAAATCCCGTGCAGTTATGGTTAGTATATATATATAAATGTCTCCGACTTCATCAGGCTTCTTTTGGTTGTGACGTGTCACCTATTCTCCTTTTAGTTTATTTCCCTTCCTGTCTTTTTGATTTACTACACCAGTTAAGTAATCTTCAGAATTTGCTTTGATTGAAATGCATTTGAACTCAACAAGAATTTTGATAGCCGATTAACTATATTTTACTTTCTTAAATTACGAACATAACTACATGTTTTTTTATACTTATAATCCACTTCATAAATGTATTTTCGATAAGAACCAAGTACAAAAGCCACTATACACTGTATTTGATTTGCAATTGTTTGAGTTGTCGATTTGGTTCACTATATTTATTACTTTTTTTGAACTATGGTTCACTATGTCTATTCACTTCTTGTATTTTATGGAAATTTGTTTCCAACTTCATTAGGCCAATTACCTATATTCTAAAATTATTAACTTAACTACATGTCATTTTACACTTAATAATACTCTTCATATATGTATTATTCGTAAAAGCTATGCAAAATTCATGCCACTACACATTGTATCTACTAAATTCAAGTGAAAAGAAAATTCATTATCTTCTCAGCCTTTCAATTATTAACTCGAATGCATAAATTATATATACTTATGGTATTTTTATACAATTACTAATTCATCCTCGTTACTAAAATCAACAATACATTAACGTCCTCCTCAATTACTCGCTTTACGAGAGCAATAAATGTGTCTTACTATATTATTCTATTCACTTCATTCACGTGCTTGATTAATTATCATATGGCCAATTATATATAGCACATAAAACAAATTAGTTTACTAATATTCAATTTAAATTAAACATAAATGGATAGAAGAATTCACAAGCCATTCTTATAGCCAAAAAATTATTGCATTTGTTTTCTATGTAAAATCACTACAACAATTATAATACATCAAAAAATTAGAAAACAAATCTTGTGCATCATACAGGCCTAAAAGTAGTTTAAGGATAAAAAAAGAAGGTAAAAAAGGGGAAAGAGAGATGAGACAAAAAGGAGAGCTAATCAATATCTCTCCCACACATTTTATTTACATTGGTGGGCAAGAGAATTGCACACCCCAGAAATGGCAATACAAGAAAGTACTAAAAGTTTTCTATAAGGTGACACAGATATTAACTAATAGGATATCTGTTAAGCATCCACAATTTATTTGTGAGGTAAACAACCTACTAAAAATTTTCATACAAGGAAGGTTAACCCTTACAATAGCACATACTACTCTTTTTTTTCGTTTTCTTTTTTTTTTTTTCTCTCAATTTGGTGAATATTATTTAACATCTAAACATGATATGATTTGGGATGCATTTTATGTTGGGTTTTAGGTCATTGTTGGTGGAAAAACTATTTTTCAGTGAATATTGTACAGCTTTCATGCTTATAATGCTGTTAAAATGGGAAATCAATAAAATCAAAAGTGAAGTCAAGAAAACATATTCGTGGAGTTATAACATCATGTAAATGCAAATATACATATGCGTGCGACCACATGACTTCTTTTATGGGTTATAGGATGTACACAATAAGATGTGATTGTATGAATTCAATATCGTAAAGAAAAAAATTGGAAGTGATAATTTACTTATCAAAAACAAAGAAAAATTAGAAGTGATAAACGTTCATTCTCAATTAATGTTTTAGAAAAATTCTAAACCAACATTTATTTTCTAAATAAAATTTCATATGTGAATTTAACCATTACAAATATGTATATGAACTTAGCACAAGATTCAGTATGTAACTTAAGGATCTCTCTCTCTCTCTCTCCATCTTCAGCAACCGCCCCACCCCCCCCCCCCAAAAAAAAATAATTATATTAATAATAAAAAAAGAAGAAAGGACAAGAACTAAAACCCACATAAAAGGCAATTACATAGTTGTGGTCCCATCAACATGAAGTGCTAGGAAGGTAGACTAATGCAAAACTGATCATCGCCATTATTTGCTTGAAGTGAGTTCAAATATAAATACATTGAATATTATGAGACCTGCAAACGTAGATCTCACTTGGTGACTCTTCTATTAAACAGGATGTATTGAGCTCATAATTCATTAGTTACTTTTTATGAATGTCAACTTAGTATCGTATGTAAATTGCTCCCAGTTGTTCAATCATTTGAAAACCAGACTCATTCTTTGGTAAATGATTACTAGGAGTTCAACTGAATAGAATTTGATCAATCAATGTGGTCCATCATGGTGATCCTGATACTTTGAAGAAATGTTCCAGGTATGCTCAATACGGTGAAATTATTGAATTTGGTTATGCTACTCTTAAATTCAATCAGCCCCACGACTGGTATAATGAGGCTGTGAATTGTGATTTGAAACCCTTGAAAATGTTGAAAGACAAGAGTCATTAGAAATCAAATAATGTTGTTTGTGGGATCTCCTCTAATTTTTCATGAACATTTGGTTAAATAATGTGGTAGAACTTTCGGGATCTTCATTGTTTTTATGCTTATCCTGTGCTATGAATGTCCAAAATCATTACTAAAATTTCCTGGATTGCATAAATGATAAGAACCATCTTCACTTGGACTTCTTTTTGACAAAAGATTAAGGCCCTTTCAGATCACGATCCATTGCACTCCCCGAAAATGGTACCTTTGCTTCTCAGACGACCTCTCTTTTTCACATTTTGTTCTCTTTAAAATATATCTATGCTTCAAGTAAGTTTGTTTCCTTCTTTCCATGTTTACTATCATATTTGTAGCCATTTTCTTTGGGGTCAGGTTGTGTGTGCTAAGCCCTCGTACTGTTGTTATTTCCCTTTACTTGGAGAGGTGAGGATCAATGGAAAAGCCCTTGTGCAGAATTCAAGGAAGACTCTCCATCAGGATTATCAAGAATAGTTTCTTTGAAGAAAAAAAAGGAAGACAGAGAATGAATGACAACTTGTATGAAGAAAATAAAACCTCTATTCAGATTAAATTGATAAGTAAATATTACTTTTCCATAGTTAACAGTAGTATTTATACATATAAACACTCCAAAAGGGAGAGCCAGCCTATTACATAAATTGAAAGGAAACATTACAAGGCAAGGAACAAAATTTTCATTTGTCTCCATCGAAACAGCTGAAACGTTTCCGTTTCCTAAGAGACCGAAACTAAACACTAGTAGAATAACGAAACACAACTATTTCCATCAAAACAACTAGAATATAGAAAAATGCATCAAAATGCATTGCTATATGCTAAAACAATAAGTTGTGTCAACCTGAATTTAAAACTTTTCATAGATGTTGTACAATTTTCATTGAGAAAAATACAAACTATTGTTTGTTAAAATTTGTCACTTTTCAAATGTTTCCTAAACATTTCTGAATTATTTCCAAAATATTTCCGTTTCCGGGCCAACCGAAACGACTTCTCGAAACGAAATTTTGATCCTTGTTACAAGGATAGTTTTTTGAACTCCAAAATTCATCACAAAACAATGTATTTATAGAATCAAGCAAATAAGTCTGACAATTCATGTAGAAATCCTGAAACCTTTTTTAATGATTATAAATTACTTTGCTGCTGTGCATACCTGAGATAGCCAGAACTTCACCAACCTTTTGAGATGAAAAGCTCAAGCCTCCAAACTTTTTGTCACTGACTGCCCACAGTGAGAATATCTGTCCACAAATGCCAAATATAACACCCCTGATGAGTTAAAGAACAACTATAATACTAGGAGAAATAGAGTACGCCTATGATTATGGATGAATTATCATTGATACATGGTATGACGAAAAAGAAAGAAAAACAAAAAATAAATAATGGAAATCATTACTAGAAGTGTAAAAAGTTATGTACCACAAACATATTTACAAAGGAGCCATGTTTGAGTTGGCATGTATTAAACATCGTAAACAACAATGTACCACAAACATTATAGGACACATATCAGACAACTTGGAAGCGTCCGTAATTTTAAGATTAAATTTCTTAATTTCAGGGATTCGGTCCATACTTCCTGCACATTCCCTAGCACATGGTCAACATTGTTTTACGATTGGGACAGTTTTATTTCAGTATAAAATAGAACAAAGAGGGTAAAGGGATATGAAAAATATAGTAGTGCAGGGACTTGGTTGACACTTGATTTGTGCACTCTATATTTTAGTACAGGAGTGGAGCTATACTGAAGGATTCTTTTGGACCCTATCTACATAGCAACAAGATATAAAATTAAAAATTGGTCAGACTCAATTAGTTTCATTGATAGCATCAAGAGGATAGATTGATCAAGTGACAATTAATCTCTCTAGTCCATCATGCTAGTTAGAAACTTCAGTTTCCCGGGACATCATACTCATTGGCAGGTGATATGATTGAACATCTTATGACTCAATAGATTTAGAGGCCATGATGGTACATTGTTACAAAACGTGTATATTTCAAGGCAAGGTGCTACATTGTTACAAAAAATTGTCAAGACTGCACTAAATTTCTTTAACTTGCTCGTTAAAAGAAAATTGATCCTTGAATTCATAACGGTACCTTCAGTAACACCACTTTCTTTATTTAAGAAACTTGTACATCAAACCAAATTTATTTCAGATTTTATGAACATATTGGATTTCTTACAGTAGAATTGAACTTGACCAACCTCATTCAAAATGTTGAGCATTTTAATGAAGTGCATTGACTTCATTTCCTCTTGCTAACCATGCTCAAGGTGAGGTATTATAGACGCCATTTCCAAAAATTTGATGAGGCTGACACTTCAATGTTCTAAAGTATTTTAGGTGCTAATAGTGGTATTAGAGCCCAACGCTCTACTTGGGATGCTTATTTCCTTTTCTGATAGTGGTGAATAGTTTGTTAATGTGTCTTGAGGTGGATGAACGACAGGGCCAGCTCATGCCTTAGGCAATCAAGCTGGTCGCCTAAGGCCCCCAGTTTTTTAGAGCCCCTAATTTTATAAAACATTATATATTATAGTTATAGCCTAAAATAGTTTTTACAACTTTTCTTTTGTAAAAGACCCTCATCTTAAAAATAAATAAATAAATCAATTACCTCATTAACTTTAAAATTTAATTTAACAAACAAGTAAAGTCATGTCTGATTATTATTTTTTTCAACATAAGGTAGGTCCAAAGTTTCAACTCTAAACAATTCTCTCTCTTCTACAAATTAAAAGTTTGAACCTATGACACTCTCACTCTATATATAAATGGTACAAACTGAAAATAAATTATTGAATCTCATCAATCCCAATAACTCATCATCAAACTGCTTGTTGAGGTAGGTTTTTTATAATTTTATGTAATTCAATTTTTCTGCTGACATATCCTCTTTCAGTACTCTTCTTATTCTGTAAGTACAATAGTACTTCTTGTATTTGACACCACTAAAAATTAATATTTTATTTTCCCTCTTGAATATCTTGTGTTTATATCATTACTTTTTTGTAATTTATCTTATTCCATTTTTGTTTTGTCATTATTAGTAAAAATACTAATAATTCAGTTAGAAATTTTGATCATCATGTTGTAGAAGTATGATTGTATCAAATTCAAGTTCTTATCCATATCTAAAATCTTATTGTCAACAGTAATAAGTGAGGTTTTATTATTCAAGTTCATATCCAGCATTATTTAAATTCCAAGATTGTAAGAAGCCTCATCAAAAAGCAAGATAAATAAAATTTAAATTCAAAATTTACAATAATATTAAAATGTAAAAAAGCCTCATCAAAATTTCTTGTCTTAGGCCCCAAATAGGGTTGAGCCAGCCCTGATGAATGAAAGGAAAGAATGATGAGGGCTTCGACATGTTGATATTTTGTGTTGCAGAATTTGTTGGGGCATGTATGATATTGAGGGAAAGATAACAAAGTTAATTTCTTCTGGCGAAGAAGATAGTCTATCGGAATATAATTCGAGGTGGGTACTCTAAGGAAATTGCCTCAAACTACTAATTTTGTTAAAATTACTGTATATGGTAACGTTATTCCTTGGCCAACAAGAAGTTTATGCAGAACACTATGAAAAGGAATTGATTGTTGAAATTTGGTTGTACCAGAATTGAGAGTCGAGACCATCATCCCCTTTTGAGGAGCTTGGTGTGAGAAGAGTTTAGTGCATGACTCTTGTGAGAATGGTAATTTCCCTGCTATTTTGGAGGCAGCCCTGATGCAAGTCCTGTTCAAGTTGGGCACTGTTGAATTTGTGACTTAATAATGGACCCACAAAACTATTAGTGCATAATTCCATGTTACTGTATATTTCCAGTAATGAAACTTGATACGTTTTTCCACTGTAGACGTAGCTCTATTTTGAGTTATCGTGCTAATTTCTTTTGCATTGTTTCACTCCTCTTTACCCTGAGCTAACTTTTATTATTATGTCCCACTAACAGGAATGAATATTACTAACCTTACAGTAATTAAGTGTTCAGCAATGGAAAAACGTGACTGTCTTCTTCATTCACTCAGTCGAATATGTTGGAGCTTCTAAAATCAAAGAGATTAGTTGAATCTATACATAGACCACAAAGCAATAAATTTTGATGAACTGGCAACATTGCATAATTTTAAAAAATTAGAAGTCAAAACATTACAAAGCACTGTCACGAAAAACTTCCTACCAATTAAGATTTTCAGACTTCACAACATTCTTAATAAAGATTTGACAAAGTTGATGTGTTAGAATAATTCTGCTTCAATTTGTTGGGCATAGGCTCAGGCTTTTGCTCAATCAGCTGCTTGGCTCTCCTACAACTGAACAGACTAAGATGGTCTAGTTAGTTCAAGGGAGACTAGAATTTGCACCTACATTCCAAATCCACACAAGGCCACTATCTTCATACTTCCTATGATTATCAGCTTTAAGAATTGAGTCATGCTCAAGGTTTTGCGGCTTTTCATTCCCATCTTTCAACAAGAATGTCCTTGTCCAAATTGTGGATGCAGTCATACCTTAACCAGAAGGGTAAGTCATGGCTCTCATATATATAAGTTTCCCAAACTTATATAGTGCTATATGACTCAAAACCAAAGAAGTAAAAACAGCCAGTTGCTCTCCTTATTACCAAGGAGCACCAAAAAGTAGAAGGAAAAAAATTGAGGCCGAACAAGATTAGGCTAGAATATAATCTTCAGTAATACTACCAAAATAGAGTAGGCTAATTGAAAAACGAAAACTCAAATAGAAATGGGATATAGAAAGGGTAATTTTCAAGACATAAAATTCATACTCCTATCCATCTAAGGACGTAATAAAAGAGTTAAATAAGGATCACAAATGAATCACATGATAGGCTCTTTCAATCAATGATCCAAGCAAAACTCAAAATCAAACACATAGCAATGTACTTGAACACAAAGCAGTCATGACTGATTTCGCAAATGTGGAAGTGAAAATATCTGAGTCTGTGACTGAATCTAGTGAGACTTATATGGAGGATGGAGTGGGCCATAGGCTGACCAATCACATAAAGAGAATGATGTCTGATAGCTGCTCCCTTGAGAGTCCATTACTTTTTATCAACAACCATATAATTATCAGGATGTCTGCTAAGTAGGTTTATTCAGCATGTCTCCTGAAAGTTGAGTCTTTCCAGCATACATATTTGATCCAGCCATGTCATCTATACTTTTATTACCAAATTTACCACCTCCATGGTGCTTGGCCCTGTCCTCCCATGGGAAGCTGAAGCAAGGACAGAACTCTCTCCAAAATGAGCTGAAGCAAGTGAGATAATCCTTCACTTCCCTAATTTTATTATACACCAAAGGAAGCAAACCAGCTACTGATATCTTATACTTCCTTTGCACTCAATAAAACAGGTACTATCTATGACCAATCAAAGTGATAACTACACTGAACTTCAATATTGTGGTAGAAATTTAACGTCCTAGATGTGGGAACATATCCGACTAATTCCATCATTGCGAGTGTTCCCTAAGACTTGACAAACTACTGCCTTTATCCCAGCTTGGCTTTAGAACACACAAGAACTCATAACGATCATGCACAACACAGTACAACACATCAAGAACAAAGGGAAAGCCTCACTGAGTGTGGACAGAGTATATAATTTATGTAGAGTAAGGGCAAACCAAGTAGCAAATTTTGAGAAAGCGGTGGCCTGAATGATAGGAGCAGCAAAACCCTGACCAACTAGACATAATAATCCCACAGAATAATCTTATATTATCATGTTTGCTACCCACAAAGGGCTACAAATATTGGGGGACATGACAAACAGCTTAATCTTCAGAAATACTTAAAGAGCTCTTTCATTTCCACCATGAAATAACGTGAAAGAGAATGGCTCCAATCTGCAGAGATTTTACAAGCTGAAAAGAAGAAGAGGATACCCTTCTAATCAAACCTGATCATGAAGTCAACTGCTGAAGTCCATATAGTGCTAACATCACAACTAACTGGAAGCTTTTTCTTTGCATCTAGAATCTCCAAATTAATTGATTCGCAAGGGTGCCAAGTTATTAAAACTGAGAAGGAAAGCAAGTGAAAAAGACATTTCTCTGAGTTCCCAAAAAGTCCATCTTACATCTTGATTTTTAAAATTCTCATTCACGCAAATTGAGAAGGAAAGTTGAAAATCTGAATGTTGGTCAATGTCAAGGCTCACAGTTCAGACACAAGGGGCTTGAAGCACACAACCAGCTTACATCATCCAATTGAGAACCTTACCAACTTCTATAAAAAAAAAACAAAAAAAAAATTGGCTAAAGAAATTCATCTACGTAACTAACAGAATATGTTTCAGTTTCACAATAGAAGTCCATGGAAGCAGGGTGGTCAAGATAGTAGAAACAAAGGAAGACAACTTACTTCTGTATAAGCAACTTCTTGAAGTGAGAAGACACAATATACAATGATTGTCGACATCAAAGGCCAATTCTTCAAAAGACTTCCATAGTAAGAACTTTTTTTTTCTTCAGCTTCAACAATATCATTTCTCTCATCAATTAGATTTGAGGAAGCTTCCAGCACACAGCAGTTGTCACTGCTTTCATTTGTCCTCTTATTATGAATGTGCAATGTTTCCTACATAAACGATAAATTGTTTATTAAATATCATCATCCCAAAGACAGTCCCTTTAGTAGTAACTTGGTGCACAGGATGTTAAATGCAATGAGATAGCAGGATGTTAAGTCAAATACTAGTCATGCGTTATGAATTTAACGGAACAAATGTCTTCTAACAAAAACAATCAACAAATTGAAATAAAAAAAAATCTGTACAACACTATTCTCCACCGAAAATAAAAGAATATATGCAGTTTTATTGTTGTATGCTCCACAAAGTACCCTTCAAAATCCATGAAGGAGTTTCTATGACTATAAACACTTTGCACAACTTCACATGACAAAGTCAGTAACCTGTACAACACTTATGTCACTACCCAAACAAGATCATATTAATAGTATATGATACTTTCTAATGCTGTGCCTCTTACATTATCATATTCACTGTAAACAAAACTATACTCTTTAACGAAAGGAGAACCATTTTCTCCATTTATGTTGCCTTGTGATGGATGTCCTTAATAGAGTGATCTCTGAGATAATAATTTTGAGGGCTTCCCAATGGCCCATCTTACTGTTGTTCATATAATTTTATTTGTTTCTACATGCAAGAGATGGGGTTTGTACTAGCTAGAGATAAAAAATGTTTTTAGTGTATATGGAGCAAGCTCCTGAGTATGTAGCTTAAGGGGAGTCATACAAAGTTTGTTAATGAAGAAGGCAATTTGTGGTCTCAAGGAGTCTCCACATGAGTTGAGAAGTTTACTTAACATGGCGTCCTTGACAAACAAAGCTCTCATAAAATTGTAGTTCTTGCACCTACTTAGATGATGTTGTGGTTCCCAAGATTGAAAGTCGACACGCTAGGTTCTTAAAGGCCCAACTGCATAAGTGCCATTGTATGAAATATTTGGGAGAACTGAGGCACTTTTTGGTATTTAGGGGAATGAGGTAGTTAGATCAGGGAAGGTATTTTCTAGCAAAGAAAATGATTGAGTGGCCATGTTGAGGCTGAGAGTTTACGTGCTTAACATAGTGACTACCCAACGAATTCTAATACCAAATTAGGTAGAGATCAGGTTGAAAACAGAAGACTTGTGGGAAATTTAATTTTTCTTTTTTGTGACACAGCAAAACATAGCTTTTTTTGTAGGAGTGGTAAGTCTGTTTATGAAAACACTAATGCAATTGAGATGTGTGTCATATCGTAAGATGATCGAAAGGAGCTCTTCATAAGACATTAGTATTAAGAGCTAATAACGTTGGCACTGTTGCTTCTGCAAATGCTAATTGGTAGGAGATCACCTCGATAGGCATTCTGTATCTTATTTTGTACTTTTCTGAGTGACTTGATTAGTTGAAGTAAAGAAGCAAAATGTGGTGGCACTCAGAAGTGCAGAGGCTAAATAAAGGGTGATGGTGCATGCAGCTTGTGAGATGCTATGGGAGAGAACTCTACAAAAGGTGATTAGTATCAGTAATAATCAGCCCACAAACCTGTTTTAGGATAATAGGCTGATATATGCATCACAGTAATCTGGTGTTTCTTGAGCAGAGCAAACATTCTGAGGCTCAATATCTCTTTGTAGGTGACACTATTATGAAAACATATTGCACCTTCATCCACCGAGTCTTATTCAAAAAGGAGATGTCTTTACTAAAGCTTTACATAACCACTTATTTTCAGATCTTTTTCACAAGGTGATCATGATGGACATCCATGCTTTGGCTTGAGGCTAGATTCATAAGTGTATAATAAGTAATTCGAGTTGCCCACTAAAGTGGAGCTTCCCATAAAGAGAGTAAGTCACAGGTCTTCCTTTCATTCTATTTTCACTTTTTTTCTATTAGAGTCACAGTTGTAACAACCACGATTAATAATTATATCTGAAAGCTATTTGACTAAAGTGGGTCGCCTTGAATTCTTGATTACTAATCAGTAAATTTGAAATAAATTTTAGTTTAGGAGCACCTTTTGCAAACTAAATGCTAGTTCTTTTAAGACATACTTGAGTTTATGGATTGATACACTTTAGAAGCCAAAAGGATTAAGTTACATTATAAAATTAAATAAAAAAAGAAACCCAAAAGAATCAAGTCTTAATCCAATTCCAAATACAACGGTATCATAGTTTTTACGCACTTACGGGAAGCCACCAACAAGAAATAAATACTCCCATTGCATAGACTGATATTATAAGGCATGGTAAAAAGTAAGGAAACCTGCAACATGTAATAAACGAATTATTATCACATAGGAAAACAATGTACATATAGTGATTGACGCAGACAAAAAGTTAAAACCAAATATGACCCTTGCAGCACGACATACCTTCCAAACAAGAAGTTCTCGGAAAATATACTTGGATACTTCTCCACAGGCTGATGACACAGGGGAAGCGATGAAAAATTAGTTGGATCTTCAGTAATCAAAAGAAATTCACAAGAAATTCATAAGAAACTATGCAATATGTGACTCTATTTAGTGTTTAGAGTATAGATCCAATGTTAAACCGAAGATTCACTAACAAATACCCTATTCTTCCTTGGAAGAACTGCAATATTTAGTACAGGCATCAGATTTATATTTTTCATTACATGCTTGATAACTTGAATTAACAAAAAAAAATGCTGCTAAGGACTTCAATTTCCATCGAATTGTGTGGTCGAGGAAACTATATCCTGGAAACATTTGAAAGAGGTAAGCACTTCACTTCTCTTCTTCATTAAATAAACCATTCTATTCTAAAAAAAAATCAATATAGAAGCAATGAACCATGCATAACTGAAAGGGCTGCACATATTAGAACGAACATAACAAGTGCAATTCTTTCACTAAAACTAGGCTTGAGATACATGAATCCATTTCACAGACTTCACAACAAAACTGCAAATTACATAAATGCTGGATATTCTCTACAATACAAAGGTGATATCCCTATCTTTCATTTTTTGAGGAATTTAGTTTAATTACATTTCGATTAGCTTAATAAAGGAGCTTAATTGACATGGTGTAACATTGATTATATTCTTGCATTTTATTTGAAATCAGCTCTGATTAACTAGATTAAGTGAGGATTAATAAGTACTAATCAAAGTGATTAAACTTAATCGCTTAGTCATATTGGTGCTTGCATGGATGATTTGTGTGCTTCACACCTCGAGGTGCTTGTTAGAACAAGAGTGGGTATAACATGTGTGGTGTTAGATATATAAATTGAATATGTAGTTCTTGAATTAAAACCAAAGAAGAGAGAGAGAGGAGAGGATCTTGTGCTGTAAACCATGTGTCTGCTTAGAAAGAAACTGTGGCAAAGTGAGGGAAAATTAGAGAAAGCAAGCAATTGAAGAAAGAAAATTGTATGAGTATGGTTAAATCTTTATTCTTTGTATGAGTTGACCCAAAACTGCTGCCTGCAACTTAGTTTTTTAAGAATTTTGGACCATATTCAAATGGCCGTTACTTCTTCATCCAAACTCTGTTTGGGGCCTGTGACCTATAGATTTAAAGATTTAGAAGTCTACTTTCCAACGGCACAAGTCTCCCTTTTAGATTCTCAGCACTTAAGAAAATACGATTAAAAGAGTGCACCTGTATCAGAGGATCAATGTCCATAAAATTTCACCTTGGATGACTTTTGTGCCCTCTCGAATATATCTAAGCATTTCATATCATATGTTATGGTAATACAATGGTGTCAAGTCTAAGATTGAGTTGTGGCATATGCATTTATTTGCAATATCATGAGCATTTGATATTCACACACTCATGTACAATTCATTTGATATCTGTTAGGTAAGAGGTGACTAAGCATACTTCGACTTCACTGACAGAGTGACTTGGCTATCCATAATAGTATTTTGGCCGGCTGAGGTGGGTGTACTAATTCATATTGAATGACGCACAAAATTTTTAAATCAGCTGTGGGTGTATTATCTCATACTGAATACTAGTTTGATGTGGCATATTATTTCTTATCGAATGGGGGTTAGAATATATATAAGGTGTGATTACGTTAATTCACAGTGAATATTGATTGAGGCTTATATATCAGATGTAGCCCTATAACTCATCTTGATGGATGGTAGAAGTATTTGTATGTGATGAGAGAGTAATATCCCATATTGAGTATTGATTGAGGTGTTTAAGCGGTGTGATTCGGAGCCCTTGCATTGTATCATTGCATTGCATTGCACTGTTACATTAAAATGTCTTGAAGACAATATACTTCAGTGTACTGGGGATGTGCCTTTGAGGTGTATTTGTACTTTATACGTGGCTTGAGGCTGAGACATTGCAAATTACTGTCCTGGGGACATTGCCTATAAGGCTGATTCACTCATATTACATGGCATATGGCCGACAGGTGATGAATGTGATATGTGATGTGCAAGTAATATACAGTATTGATTATCATTGATATATATATATATATATATGGATGTTACATATAGATACATATAAGCTGTATCGGCTCTGAGCCAAATATGATATGTGATGCACGAGGTCCTATAAGGTCAAAACGGGACATCTTTTCCAGTAAGTACACAGATTTCAATTTTTTATGAAAAGCTGGGCCACTAGGGGACAAACTACTTCAAACCCCAATTGAGATGAAGTACAACAGGGGATATATAAAGAGAATCCAGTGAAATATGCCTAAACATTAGGGATAACTTGCAAAACTGATTTACCAGTAAAGGATGATAAACCTACTCAACATGAATCTATGTTGTGAACTTGATGAAAATTTAAGTACAACTTAATGTTTTTCTACAAGTTAGTAGGAATGTGCTGCATTGCCCATGTCATGAACACAAGTCAACAAAGTCATTATATGTTGTGATCCTAAGCAAATATAACCTACATCTCATGCATAGATACACCTTTGCATTAAATGTGTTCGCGGTCCACCAGTCAAAGAATCATCAGAAGAAAGTTAATGCAAAAGCCTCAAACCTGTGCAAAGAAACCTCCAATTGCAGGACCGATAATCAATCCTATGCCCCGAGATGTACTAACCTGAAATAAAATAGTGATACAAATAATTATTATGATAATGACAGACTGTTGAAGGAAAAGGCACAAGAAATTTTCTTACAACAGAAAGTGCCAGAGCTCGATGCTCTTCTCTACAGATTTCCGAAGCATATGCCTAGATTATGTCAAAAACATACTCTTTAGAGTGTTTAAATGAAAGTAAATGTCAAGGAACTGCAAATAGATAAGAGTCTCTAACAAAAAGTTCTGTCTCAGCAGCATAAATATATCAAAACCGGCACTCTAATTTAGATTTTATATCTACAGAATTAAATATAGAGCATTTGCACTCTACCACCTTGTGGGTTGTCCCAAAAATGCATTGTCTCGCTGTCATTTGGAACTCAACAGTTGGCCCCTCGTGGTTCAAACTAAAATGCAAAATACTATGGAGTTGATGGATAAGCTAAAATGACTAAGTACCCTTCTCTTTTCATCTTTTCTGTTGACGTCTCTCAACTCAATGCCTTCACCGTCTACACTCCACCACCATATATACTTTTCCTTTAATGGAGACCACACACGCGCGCGCGCGCGCACACACACACACACACACACACACACACACTCTCTCTCTCTCTCTCTCTCTCTCTCTCTCTCTCTCTCTCTTTCTCAACCTGACTGCCAAACTCACCATCATAGCAAGCCATGAACAGCAATTCCAAAAATCAAAACCAAAGAACGTTGTTCTGATTATCAGTAATCTGGAAAAGAAAAGAAAATCAAAAGGATGAAATACTAGGATCACAAAAGGGGGCCACCGTTGGCTTCATCCCTCACCAGTGATTGCTTTATGTGTGTAGAAGTGTGTATGTATGTGAGTAATGTGTATGTACAAGTGGTTATACATCATTGCTTTTTGATTCTCTAGAGATGGATTTTCCAGAAAGGCAGGAGATGCCATATATGAGTTAGTTTTTTTGGGTTTTAATGAGATGGATTTGCGTATGTATACTCACGGTCATATAGGTATGCATGTCTGCATGTAAATCCAACTGATTCTAGGTTTTTTTGAAATGGGTTTACAAAATGAAGAAAAAATTGGAAAGAAATTGAAGAAGAATAAATAGATGACAAGGTGATTTTGTGGTGGTGATGTGATGAGATGGCAGTAGACGGTGGAGGGGGTTTGTGGGAAATAGTTGGGAGAGAAAGAGAGATCATGGAAGCACTGGTGGATGGTGTTCGGCAACGGGGGATTGTGGAAAATAATTTGCAAGAAGGTGAGGGTTGATGGCAACTGAAATTGTTGGTGGAAAGCAATGGAGGTACAAGAAGGAATGTAATGAGGTAGAAGAAAAAGAAAGAGAGAATTGAAAAAAAAAATGTTTCTGAGGGTGGTGGCAAAGGTTTTCCATGGTGGAATGCAGTGAGGGAGGAATGAGGAAAGGAGAAAGAATCAGATTACGGTGGGTGAATTTTGTTCAATTGTGAGTTTTGAACCATAGGGACGTGATGTATTTAAAGCCAAACCACAGGGGGTATTCCTAGTAAATATATGAACGCTGATATGCCAGCATATATGCCTACCCCAACATCAATTCTGTTTGTATATATATATGTTGTTAGTGATATGCCCAAAAGCCAATCAGTGAGATGGTTTAGGGACATTTTGTAGAACACTCTTTTGATTTAATTAATAATAAAGGGAAAGATTTATTTATTTTTAATCATGTTTACTTGTGTTAAGATTATGTGATAAGTCCATAGAATTAAAGTTGAAAAGATATGTTCTCAAGAGTCAAGAATAGGAATTCTATAGTTCTCGGTACTTTATTCTAGAATGTTCCTAGTGATAGGATTACTAACTGGGCATTTGTAATTCGGATAGACCAGTGCATATTATGCTTGCTCTTCAGAAGGTGGCTAGTCTTAAGTCACTTGTATGGGGACACTAAAGGGAACATGTGGTGGGTGCTTGTTAGAGAACAAGTTCAATGAATATCTCAACACTTATGAATGTGTATATGGAGTTTTACTTGCTGTTAGATAGACGTTCATAGTTACAGTTGTGCTTGTAATCACCAAACATGAGACATTATGGTTGTCTTTTGTGTGAATTACTATGTGTCGACAACACAAGGTATTCTTGTTCTAGCCAAGAAATAAGAACACGTATGAGATGGGCTTAATGGGGCAAATAAGGAGACATGTGAACGTTCAACATAGAATCTATCACTCCCACATGCAGAATGTCCTATGTGATCTTCTAAGATATAGCTCAAGGAAAACCTTGACCAAGACAGAATGATAATTAGAAAAGAGTTCCTAATTTTATTACGACGAGTTCCTAATGTTATTAAGGGTTTGACAGCTTCCATGCCTCATTGACTCGATTGGGATATTGTACGAGGGAAGTATTGAATTGCATGGTAACTATTAACTGAAAGGTCACTTGGAACACTCATGGTGTCTGGGTTGATCACTCATAGTGTCTGGGTTGATCAAGATATGCTGGTTGGTGTCACTCTTGATTGTAGAAATCATAATGATTAATTTCTGAGTGAGAAATAGAAAGGCTTCTAATTCAAAGTAAAGATGGAAAAGTTCTACTTATTCTACAACCAGATAAGTGTGAACCTAAGAGGTAACACAATAGGAGTAATGTGTAATTTTTTTAAAAAAAAATTAAAGAGAGCTAATCCTAATTAAGAGTTAATTAGGGATGTGATCTTAATTGAGAGATGCTGTGGCAATTAATAATTAGATGTGATATATCCTGACAAGATAAGATGGGCATCCTACTCCTAGTAAAATAGAGATAAATTTTATTATAAATAGGAGTCTTATATGAGAGCTAGCACTCTTAATATATTCAATCTCTCTGTGTCTTGTTTGAGTCTTCTTGAGAGATCTTTGAGTTCAAAAATTACTTTGTGTGGATACTCGTAGAGGCTGGACATTTGAACAGCGTGTGAGTGGACATTGAAGGTTGGATTGGATTCAACAAACTACTCAAAGATTGGATTTTGCGGTTACGGTGTTCATCAAATCTCCTAGTACAGATGTTATTTATGTTTTGTAAACATCACAAACATGATCATGGCTTGTAGGAATAAAAATTTTATTTTAAACTCCGCTACATATTACGCTACCATTGCTTTCATATGTGACATACCCTAATGGTGCCGAGTAGACTATTGAAACATCCAAGAAGAAACCTCATAGAAAGTGCCATCCAGAAGCTTGTACTGAGCCCAAATAGTGCGTTGAATATAACTCTGAGTTGAAATGATGAATGACAGAAATTATCAACAAAAGAAGAACTTATAAAATCAATGTGATTGACAATAATATTTCAACAATAGAAGTTGAATGGATAAAATAAACATTGCTAACACTGAAAATGTCCCAATTAAGATAATAGGCTTTCGACCATATCGATCAGCTACCACTCCCCAGAAAACTGATGTCAAAGCTCTTCCAACCATAAAGGAAGATCCTAGAGAAAATAAGTGACATTATCATATTGCATTCTAGGAACTTAAAAGAATACAAAAGCTGCAGTAAAAATTACACATGATATGGCACCACGTATTACCCAACATTCCTGCATAGAAACCAATATCTTCCTCCCTCTTTGCAATGTGGAAGTCCCTGATCTGCAAAGATAACATTTATGTGTGTCTGATGATGCAAATATCAAAGTAGCAAATTTCTTTAATTCATCATAATCAACAGGCTGTAGCTCAGTATCAAGTGAACTGAGCTTAAGGTGGAACTTAATCCAGTGGAAATACAGAAGCGCATTAAGCAGGAACCGCATATGCACCCCATGATCATGGATTGACCATGCACTGATATACATGTATGTAGGTATATCTATGTATGCATTGCTTAAATATAAGTAGCTCTAAGCAAATGGAAGGCAGACCTCATCACTCTTCGAAACATGGCACACAGATATACATACTCAAATACATCTGTATTATATAAATACGATTAGTTACAGAAAATTAACAGTCCCACAAAGCAGTTGACAGAAGCTGGCAAGGATACACTTATGTGCAAGTCTGTACACATCATAAAATTTATAATAAGTCTCAGGAGCCCAAACAAATTTTTGTATCGAGTCATTAGGAATATTGACATGTGGACATATAATATAGACAGATCTCACATAAGAAGCCATTCATAAACATACTATTGTATGGATTGAAAATGTAAATGCATTCACAGAGGCACTCACATATATAAAGTTGCAGACACACACCCATGGTTGCATTGAATCCATAAGCAGTGCAAGCATTCCAGCTCTGTTTCTGAAATCTTGGCTCATTTTTTAAGTAATGATAGACCAATGAAGACATATCATAACTAATGATATATTGAGCAGTCAAGGCTCTGATAACGATAGTAGTAGTTCAACATGCATTTGGACCACTACAGATATTCATAATAGATTTACCAGAAAGGAGAAAAAAAAAAAAAAACCATCCACTATATTTGAATAAGTTATCACTAAACATATTCTTTCTCTCAATGAATAAATATAATATTACAATCTGAAAGTAGTAATGTTAGTGATTTCATAGACATGGAAAATCATCCATTTTGATGAGCCGATATATTTCTAAGAGTTATACCAATGTGTCATACTGCTTCTGCGCCAGAAACCAGTGTAATGCCATTATAAAACAATTTGAAAAAAAAAAAAATAGGGCACATTAAAAAAATATTCCCATTTAATGCAATGGGGTCTTGCCTCGTACAATAATTTATAATATAATCACTGCAGAAAATGGGTTAGAAAAAAGTAATATAGAATTTGTATTATTCACAGGTATTTGTTTGGACCTCACTACTGTAGAATATGTTAATAAACCAATGATACATATATAGAAACAGATATACACTTTATGTTAATAACATTTTCCTTTCTTTCTTTTACCTTTTGAATCATTTGGGCTACTGACCATGATTTTCAGAAAGGCATTATCCAAATATCTTTATTGCAGAGTATGTATAGGGATGTGAATATGTATAATTAGGAACAATATAAAACACGAAAATGATGTCTGCCTGCAGATGTCACTTTCATCATGGATGTTTTCAACCCCAATCAAGCCTCAGAAACAGCCTAGTATTCCAAATAATGAATACATAGCAACAACCACCATCAAATAGTTTACAAGAGGGAAAGGGCTTGTCAGTTAACAATAAGATTTAGAATTTGTAGATCCAGACATTTCATGCTCAACTCGCATAAGAAAGCACACACAGTAAATCCCAAAATTGGACAAATTTCTTAGGGCCCAAATACGTTTGGATAAGGATTTTATTTCAATGTGTCTAGAACACCAATTGCCAATGTGACAGGTGTATGAATCATGCCATGTGCTCAGAATGCGAGTTTGAGTAATGGAATCAAGACTTTTAAAGACAAAAGAAACATGAAACCTTATGTATTATTTTCTCAGGATAAGAAACCTTTTCACCCTAGTTAATGGGAAGCTGGTGGCACAAAGATCACCCTGGTCAAGTTCAAATAAGAGAGCTTCTCTTCTAAAGCACTGGAAAGACACTTGGGGCCCACGAAGCATTCTAAGAAATCCAGCTACAAAGCTTGGATATATATACATATACATATTTTTTGATAAGTGCCTATGTAGCTTGAATGTAATCCAAGCATAATTATAACAAAAAATAATTACTAAAGAGGGGAAAAAAAAAAAAAAAAAAGCTGACTTTATAGTTCCTGTTAGTCTCCCTGAGCCAGTGACAATTTTCTGAAAGACAAATATAATTATCAACAATAACCAAATGGAATTTAAGATACCCTTTAAAAGAAATAGGATACCTAATAAAAAGTATTGAAACCAAAAAAATATTATGCAGGTCCACAGAAAATTGAATTCCATCATTCAAATACCTAATGAATAAGTTTATCAGTGGTTGTCCTTGTGTTGCAATATCTATCCTGGGTACATCTCAAAGTCAAAATATGGGCCCTACCAAATTCCTTTTCCCTATTCTAGTCATTTAAGGTCTGTTTAGTGGGAATGGATTCATTCATAATTTCATAGCCCTTTTCATAGAGAAGTCCACCATACTGACTGAAGCCATTTAAAAAAATAAGCAAGTTCAAATTTTTTTCTAATGTTATCAATATAAGGTTTTCTTGAAATGACAAAATTCAAGATTTCAAAAGTAAGTTTGTCCAAAACTCAAGATTTTAAATTTAATTTTTTCCATTATCTAAAAGAAAAACAAATTTTATTACCACTAACATTTTACAAATGGCCCCCAGTCAAGAGATGAATTTGTAAACACAACCCTTCAAATCAAGGGAACATTCAAACAAGTCCTTCTTAAACACAACCATGTAATGCAAAATCACAAATGTAAACTTGGATGGGGGCAGTTGAGTAGTGGTTGTTCAATTAAGATTCTAGGGCCGATTTTGGAGCAAGTAAAATGAACTATATGCTCTAAATGGGAGCCACACCATCAAGGTCATACTTCCATCTGCACATGTTTTACAAGCTGATAGTTGAACAAGAGTCAAGACTTGTCATGCACAATCTATCTTGTCTACAGAAGTCCTCCGAAGAAGAAGTCCTGAACACCTTAAATTCCTTCATGTTATGAGAAAGCTACATGTGTTAAGCCAATTATATGAGAATTGCTTTCACAGTATGGTATAAACACACTGATAGAAATGAGGATCACTGTAAACAAAAAAATGATATAACTCTGCCGGACAAATACGTACCATGAAGTAAACAAATGGAAACAGAGATTGTATTGGAAGAGCTGAAAAACACAAAAAAACCAAAGTAAAAAATTGTGTAGGAACATCAGAGTACCATAAATGAAAGAAAATTACAACAGAAAAGGCCTCTAAAAGCAAACTGTAACGTAAAGCGATGACGAATGATATATGCACCTTTTATAATCCCAAATAAAGTCCAAGGGCCCTAGGAACTAACAAGTAGGGATAAGGTCTGGCCGTCAATCTTGGTGTCAAAATTCATTGTTCCACCCTCTTTAACAGTTTAAGCTTTAAGAGTAGTCAATTGTGATATCCAATTGTTTAGCCAATGATGTGTCACATTTTCCTGTGAACGGCTCATTTGTGCGAGGCCCCACCTCAGGGTGTGTGTCAAAATACATTTTTGAGTAGTTTGTTGCTGAAAAACTTATGGATGGAGAACAATGAAAGATTGCTGTCATAACAAAAACTACACCCCCCCAAAAAAAACATGCCAATACACACCAAAAGAACCCGAAAATATCTGCCCTTCCCAGGAAACTTAGGGCGTTTTTAAGTGAATTTATATACAATATAGAAAAGGAGGCCGCTATCGTTGTGGTTGCAACAAGTGGCTCATTTTGAGTGACTCTAAAGTGTTGTTTAAAAAAATAAAAAATGATAAATAATTGCCTAGTTATCTCTTTAGCACACTTTATATGTATTTAATTGTCTCTTTGATTAGTGCATGTACTTAATTTTTTGGACTGATTCGGTGTACTTATAATTCAATGTACTTATTTACTTTATGTATTTATGGTGTTTGTGGCTTATTGCATTTTTTTTCCATTTATTTATATATTTTAGTACATTATTTTAATGCATTTATGCTTATATTTATGTTAGTACATGTGTTTTAGGTTCATGTATAGATATCAATTGTATGTTATGTTCCTGAACATACACTACATTTATGTAAGTGTACAGATTACTACATAAACATGCATATATTAAAGAAGAAATATTATTAATATACTCATTTAACCATAACACTGACCCTTAGCAAGGCCTGATGAGGAGGCACTATCTAAGTGGCTCATTACTCTCTTTATGCGAACAATTAATTTTTATTTTTAGAATAATTACATTTATGTGATTTATATATTTCATAAAAAATTATATTATTTTTAGAATACATAAATAGAAATAGATAATACAGTTGATTGTACTAATATTCAATTTACTATAAGCAGATATGAGTTAGTTAAATTATATAAAAAATTTAAAAATATAACAAAAAAATTTATATTTAGTTTTTATTTGAAATCACTGTTGTTAAAAATGGATCTAAAGAGGCATTCCAATCCTGTGCATCGCACGGCTCTAAAACTAGCTCATAATAAAAGCGAGACTTTAACAGAAAATGCAACAGTTACACGTTTGGAATGCAATAAAAGCCCTACATTACAGAACAAGGACCAATAAGGATTCAACAGTTTGCACTTGCAGTCAAGGTTCCAAGTGAAGTATAATCGAAGTCCTACATTAAAAATTCCCCCAAAAATGATTCATACGGGAAGTTAGAAAATATACTCTGTTACTTTCTATCTCTCTTACTGCGGCTAAAGCATATGCAGTTAATTCTTTTGAAGCACCTACGGATGAGCTCTATTACCTTGGATCCTCAACAAAAGATGCTTACATATATATTTTGAAATACTCCCACCTTTGAAGTTTGAACTGATGGAGCATGAATAATATGTAAATTACTCTACACATATTTTTCCACTCGCCAAACAAGCCAAATGTGGAGAAAACATACTTCAGATAATAAAATAAAAAATAAAAAAAAGAAAAAGAAAAAGAAGGATAAACTTAATAAATGTCAACTAGTACTGAAAGGAAAAGATGAATCACACCTCAACAACCAGTTCACTGCTGAAAACCAGTGTAAGATGGATCAACTTTCTATTTGGTGTTCTAACATTTTATTAAAATCCCATATTTCAGTTAATTATTTGAACATATGATCCTAATGACCAATTTGATATTAGAATTGCTAGGTCTTGCAGCAATTAAAATTCTACATTTTTTAATTATACCACTATTGATTTCATGGATGACGTACATCTCTAATTTAGTTTACAGAATACAGATATTTAGTTTACAGAATCATATTGATTTCATGGATGACGTACAGCTCTAATTTGTCCAGATTTGGACTAACTGTTGACTGCAGTGCCTAAGACAGATAATCCCACTCTGAAAATAATTTAAAAACATTGACTATGAAAGGCTTCTTAAATCAGACCCATAAAAGCCAAAAGAGAAAGGCTAAGTTACACAGTCAGGGTTGTTCAGAGGAATTTTGAAGACTCATAATTGGCAAGTACATCCCCATCCCCTTCCCAAGAAAAAAAACCATGCAACCCCTGCGTGCACAGAAGAAAATAGGTTGTTCTTGGACAGCTAACGAACAAATGACTAAATAAATAAACAGATAAAACACTAAGGTAAAGGGAACAAATTTGCACACAGACATGCTTACACACACAGAGACATCAAGGTGTGAATCTCCAAGAATTGCTTGGGATGCCACCATCAACTGTTTTTGATAGCCTTTCAGGAAGTGATAGTGTGTTTTTTTCTAGATTATTATCAAAAGCCATCTCAACAAGTCTGAAGTTTCTTCAATATGGCATCTGATATATAGAAAAGCAAAAGCAACATAGGGGAAGGAGTCATCAATGCACTCAGACCCTTGCTCCATGCCCTGCCCCTTTCTCTGAGTTCCCATCTTAATTTAGGGTATACAGATATTCAATTCAAATGAACAAGTTTTAATTCCAATTACTTAGGATCGGTTACATCGATCTATTTTGTCCACTTAGCTTTATTCCAAGCCATATCCTAGATCAAATACCATAATTTTTTTGTTACCCCTTCAACCCATGTCCCTCTTAGCCTTTCTCCTGTCCTTTTGGCATTTTGACCCGACTCAAATTACTCCTACTCAGTGCATTAGTTGGTCTAGGTTGCCCACTGCCAAACCATTTCAATTGAGTTTCCCTCAGTCTATCTTCCATTGGCACCATTTCTAGCTTCCCACAAATGCCTTCATTTCTTATCGTAACTTTTCTTATAACACCACTAATCTATCTAAACATTCTCATTTCATCTCCAGTCTCACTCATTTTTCAAATACGTTCTATTACTGCCAAACATTTTGTACCATACAATTGATTAAACCATTGACTATAAGAGTTAATAACCAGAAATTCAGAAACATCTGTTAATGAGCTGGTTCGTAAAGAGCAGCCACATGGGTTGCCACCTATAAGAAGCATCCAACATGCCCTAGAATTAGGTGCAATATCTGCCACCTTATCACCCATTGCAGCATATAGACAAACATGGCAGTAGCAACTTGACTGGTGAGATAGAGCTTTGACTAACTACTTCCACATGATCACATCCAACCATTATGAATAGCCTCAATGTACTGCAGAAGTATAATGAGCACTGCAACATGTATCACCCCTGAGAACCATGAGTATGTCAAACCACTAAACGCACCAACAAAAGGCCCAACTAGATACTAACATGAGGTAGCCATACCCGGGCACTCCCCGAGCTTGCATGTTTGCAACCACATCATATACCTAACTTTCAAAACGTCCAGCATATTCAACCCAAACAACAACAAAAAAAAAACCCCATTGTCAAAGGAAAGGAAAGTTTTCCAACCATTAGCTGGCCATTTAAAGCCAGCAGATTCTACGCCTTGTACAGTTTCGACAGCTAATCTTCTATGTTTGTAAATCTTTTATTCTTTCCTTAATTAGGATATACTTGTTGTAGGCTATCATTAGATAGATCTGTATATGGTAGTTTAGCTGCTTTAAGCGTTGAAGATCAGCTTGTATTCTTTATATATAATGGGAATTCTCCACTGAGAGAAATCACTTTTGCTTAAAGCTCTCAAAGTTTGTCATTGTATCAGAGCCACAATTCTGAATTCTCACTTGTCTCTTGTTCTCAAGTCCTCTTGTCCAACTCAACCCTAGTTTAGTTCTTTGTTCTTGGTTATTCTTGATCAGTTCTCTCGGCCTCATGTCTTCGGACAAGTCTGATGTCTTCTTGATTCGTTTTAATGGCAAAAACTACTCAGCCTGAGAGTCTTACTTCAAGGTTTTTGTCAAAGGCAAGGATCTACGGGGCCATGTTGATGGCAGCAACCTTGCTCTTGACAAAAACAAAGACAAGGATTTGCATGCCTAGTGGGAGGTCAACGATGCCCTAGTCATGGCGTGGATTCTAGGATCTGTCAAATCCAACATCATCTTGAACCTTCGACCCTTCACGATTGCAACTGAGATGTGGACTTACCTGAAGAAACTTTACTGTCAGCACAACACTACTCATTGGTTCCAACTTGAACAAGAATTGGCCACTCTCCAACAGGACAGTCTCTCTATCTCTGATTTTTACTCTAGCTTCATGAATCTTTAGGCTGAATATACTAACATAGTCTATGCTACTTTACCTCCCAAAGGTTTTAGTTTTGTTCAATTTGTCCATGAAACTACTAAGAGGGATCAATTTCTTATGAAACTGAGATCTGAATTTGAAGGCACCCGGTCCAATCTTATGAACCAAGAACTTGTTCCCTCCCTGGATGCATGCCTTAATGATTTGTTTCGTGAGGAGCAGCGCCTCCTCACTCAAACCACCATGGAACAACGTAGATTCACCTCTGTTCCCGTGGCTTATGTAGCACAAGGCAAGCCAAGAGGCCGGGATATGAGCACTGTTCAGTGCTTTTGTTGCAAAGGATTTGGCCATTTCTCTCCGAATTGTCCCAAGAAATTGTGCAACTGCAGCAAAAAGGATACCACATTATCAAGGAATATCCTACCCGACCCCCTAAGAAATCTTAAACAACATATACTACCTCAGTTGATTCTTCTAGTACTGGTGGTTTTGTGGATACAACACATTTGACGCTAAGTGCTCCTGCTCCTGTTCAACCTGTGACCCCTAAAATGATCCAACAAATTATCATTTCTGCATTCTCTACTTTAGGTCTCTCAAGTAAACCATTCTCTACATCTCCTTCTTGGTGCTTTGATTCCGGGACTTCTCATCATATAACAAACAATGCTCATTCTCTTACCAATGTGAACAAATATTTTGGAAGTCTCAAGATTCATACTGCCGATGGCAGCCATTTACCTATCACAGCTACTGGTGATGTTTCTCCTTCTCTAACCGACGTCTTTGTCTCTCATGGCCTTACCATTAATCTTGTTTCTGTCGGTCAGTTGGTTAACAATGATTGTAAAGTGAAATTCTCTAAATCTGATTGTGTTGTGCAGGATCAACAATCAGGGAAGATGATCACGAGGATGCCTAAAGAAGGACGTCTTTTTCCTCTCCAATTCCCTTTGTCTCCATGTTTCACTTTGCCTTTTGTCACTTATAACTCTGCTCATGTTTATTACCGAGCATGGCATCAACATCTCGGACATCCAAACTCTAATGTACTTCATAATTTGCTAAATTTTGGTTTACTTGGGAATAAAGAGTCACCATCTCTTAGTGCTGTTCAATTTGATTGCAATTCTTGTAGGCTTGGCAAAAGTGAAACTTTGCCATTTCCCACCCATACACCAAATGTAGTCCAACCCTTTGATATGGTACATAGTGATGTGTGGGGTATGGACCGGTTACTTCTCATGCTAATTACAAGTACTTCATCACTTTTATTGATGACTATAGTCGTTTCATGCAGATTTATTTCCTGCATTCTAAAGAAGAAGTATTTTCTATTTTTAAGCTTTTGCGTGCACATATTCAGACCCAATTTTCTACCAATATCAAAATCCTTCGCTCTAACAATGGGGGTGAGTACATGTCTCATTTGTTTCAGGAATTTCTGTAAGCTCATGGCATAATCTCTCAATGGTCTTGTCGTTCAACCCCTCAACAAAACGGGATTGCTGAAAGAAAGAATGGCTACCTTCTCGATGTTGTCCGCACCCTCTTATTAGAGTCATCTGTGCCCTATTGGTTCTGGTGTGAACCTCTCTCCACTGCTGCCCGCCTCATCAACAGATTGCCTTCTCCCTCATTGAACGGTGTCTCTCCTTTCACTCGGTTATTTGGTCACACTCCAAATTATTCTAACCTTCGTACCTTTGGTTGTGTGCTATGTTCATCTTCTTGCACACAAACGCACAAAAGTCACAGCTCAGTCCGTCCAATGTGCATTTTGTTTCTCTACAGGTTTGGATATTTACATCTCCATGTGCAAGATAGGATTGCATGTGAAGGAGAGTATTGGAGAGCTTGATATGCATTGTTACACCGCTTTTCTAATAGCTTAAGTTTTTGGGACTAGCGGGTGCTCCAACAAGTGCAACATAAGAACTCAAAATAAAATGTTGCAAATGTAAAAAGAAAGTTCTACAAAACTTCAATCCACAAAGTGGAAACAGTATATAGAATTCAATGTTGAAATTTTAAGTTGCACCAGTAAATTTGCAGAAATAACATGATAATTAATATAAAATTCAGGGATTTAATCAATTATTGCACACTAGCTAATCTTCTTTGGCTCTTTACTAGACCAAAAACAATTTGTCCCCAGATATCAGTGCCGAAATCTTATTTCCCCTGTAAACACACATAGACGAGGTAACCCCATTAATACAAACATATGCAGAAACAAACAAAGCCCACAGTCACTACGCCTAAGAAATTTTGGGTCCGCGATTATACACGTGTCTAAAGATACCAATGAAGCCTACCAAAGAAGCAGAGCATGGCAAAACAGAATATCGTCCACAAAAATCAACTCCAGTTGCAGTTCCATGTATATGTTTTTGTGTGCTACGAGCAGCAACAAGTGAGAGAGAGAGAGAGAGAGAGAGAGAGAGAGAGAGCTTTGACCAGTGCATAGGGAGACAAGCCAGATATAAGAAAAGTCTTTGTAAGGAAACCCAGTTTGCGCCTCTTTGAGATGGTCTGTCTCACAACCAGGGCAATTCTCATGGTACACTTTCTTCTTGCTGTTCTTCAACAGCAACGAAGTACTTGTATTCCCGTCCATTTAAGAGAATCACAATCAGGGAAGAAACAACAAGGCAGTCCGTTGTTCAGTTATTACGATCACTTATTCAAACAGTTGGAATGCACTTAACTGTGGTAAGGAATTATATTAAACTGAAGACTATTTGGAGTTGTCATTATCGTCATACATCAGCATGTTGGACTTGGACCTCAATTTGAATTTGAAGTGAAGAAGAAGAAGAAGAAGACAAAGACGGCGTCTGTGAATTGACTACTACAAGTGCCGTAGAAATGACGCCTTCCCTTCTGCAAGGAGAGAGGCTGATGCTGGGTGTGGCCACGACCACATCTCCAAAACAAGCGAGCCAATCATTTGAAGCGTGTCTTTTGGCCCGTCAACTTTTGAACTAAAGCAGTGTGCAAAGAGAAGCAGCCGCTCGCTTTGATTTCGTTTTTCGTTTTGTTGCATTTTTTTTCCCAGAGGGCCCTGCTCCCATTGATTAGTTTGGAGGCTAACACCCAAGTCACAAGTTGCGGGGTGCGGGATCGTCTCCCAAACGTGTATATATATACTTTTATATAATAGTGATGGAGTACGCGTTTTGTATGCGATATGTTTTATTTATATAATTCATGTGACGTGTCGTATCACTTTTTTAGTCTTAATTCTTATGAAAATCGTCTCATGTTTTGTTTGAACGATTTGACTATCTAATTAATATGAAATAATGAAGGTTTTCTCCATAATTTTGTTTCTTTTCTGGAATACAGTCTTTTCATAATTGAAGGATACTAAAAAAAAAAGTATTTGTCACGCAAAGGAAAAATACACAATCTATCAAACAAATAAAGTTTCTCTCTTCAATATTTAAATTAAATGTTTTTGTTTTCTTATGTTTCCTAATTTCTCACTCAAAAAATATAGTCATAAGGAGCAGGGTAAAAAAGAAAAAGAGACTTAATATAGAGAGAGCAGAAATATATCCAAAAGTACATACTACATACTACATACAAACTCTATCGGCTAAAATTTTAAAGATAAGTCATCTTATCATTATATAATAAAATTGTAAGCAAGCAAAATAGAGTAAACAAGTAGTGCATAATTGGACGCACCTCATTTTTTGTCCGCTCGGCAATTTTCGGCCTAACCGAATCCATCTTTCAAATATCACAGCACATACGTGCCCAAGACGACTTTATTCAAACTATAATCCAATTAACAGGTCGTTTACTAGGCCCATAAAGCCCAATTGAAGCTGAAAAGACCATATTGTCTCTAGGCATGTCAAGCAGTTTTTCGAGACCGGTCAATTTCGAGAACCAATGCCATCCAGGCAGCTTTCTGAGGCCGGGCGGTCTCGGAAACCAACGCCATCTAGGTTGCTTATCGAGATCGGGCGATCTCGGGGATCAACACCTTATCAAATTCCAAACGGTTCATTTTTAGCGCCCACTAGCCCGCCAATGTAGAATGTCCGTCATTTGATAGTTCTTCGAAATCAAGTGGTCTCGAGGACCGACACCACCTTCACATGTAGCTTTCTAAGATCAGGCGTTCTCAGAAACCAACACCACCCCATAGGTAGCTCTCTGAGACCGAGCGGTCTTAGGGACCAACACCACACAGGTAGCTTTCCTACATCGGACGGTCTAGGAAACCAACACCTAGGTTAATACCCGAGCCTACTAGCCCGACTCGGTGAAAAATGACCAAACCTGCCTCTTGACCCTCTACGCATGTTTTGAGAAAGTTCAAAATCCCTCAATGTTGGCCCAAGAAGGCAGCTCAAGGGGGGGGGGTGAATTAAGTTTTACAGAATTTATAACAGATTATGCAACTAAAAACAGTTTATGTATTTCAACAATAATTAATCAAAGTATATATCAAGCAAGTAAAGTATATATCAAAGTACATATCTATGCAAGCATGTATAGTGAGCAAATGAGCAAAACAGAGCAAGAAAAGAACAGCACCAGATTTATAGAGGTTCAGCTAACCTTGCTTATGTCCACTCTTCTTTGATCTTCACAAAGGTATTCCACTATGTAACACTCCTTACACAGCTGTTGGTTTTGCCACAAGTGCCCAGCTCAAGCTTACAAAAGCTTCTTCCCAAGCTTTCAAAACACAAGAGATTTTGTCCAAGCTTCTTTCAAATTTACAAGCAATTTTGTCTAAGCTTCACTCAAACTTACAAGTATTTTTACCCAAGAACACTCAAACTTACAAGTTTACAAATCCACCCAAGTGAAATGAATAAAGGTTATACAATGGGTAACTCTCCTAATGAGTAGATGAACAAGTACAGCTCAATGAATAACCTTAAATACTCAGCAAAAATATGTGGCAGTTAAGGCACAGGAAATTTTCAGCTTCAAGCACTTGATACCAATGGTATAATCACTCTCATTATCTATATAGAAGCTGTAGATATCTTGTATTTAAAGCTATGGATCGATTCTAGCCGTTGGAGAAGTATAGGAGAAGTTTTGGTGGTAGATTGCACCATAACGCCTATAAAAAATATAGCTGTTACTGTCGGGGGTCGACTCTTTTTATAGTCTGCTTCAGCATTTTACCTTAAGGGGTTGACTCATGACTTGTAGGAGTCGACTCTTTTGGTCAAAATCTGCAGACTCAACTCTTTGTCTCAATGAGTCGACTCTTTTACAGTGAAGGGTTGACTCTTTTAAGTAGTTTTCAAAATTTTTAGGCTCTGTTGAAATGAGTTGACTCCTAAATGATGAGGGGTCGACTCTTTTGAGTCTCCAACAGATTTTCAAGGCTCTATTGAAAGAGTCGACTCTTGTTACCAAAGAACTTATTTTTTTGCAGTTTTTCTTCATTCTTCTCCAAAGTCTCCAATCTTTTCAAGGATCATCCAAATAAGCTTTTTAAGGCTTGCAAATGCTTCTTCAAGGCTTGATGACTCTAAGAACATCTTTAATCCATTCTAGATGGATTAACTTCATTTTAATTACTTGTAAAGTTTTTCAATCATTATTGCTTCATCCATTGATTCATGTTTCCTTCAAGATCTTCAAGAGAGCTTCCAAGACTTAAGATCTTTTCATTTTAACTGATTTTTGAGGAATCTTCAACAGATATGGCTTCTTCTTTTTGTCCAAGGCTTTGAGCATTTTCAATCTTCTTCCTTAATATCCATCATCTTGAAATATTTTCATTCTCTATAAGATTACCATTGTTGAATATGCCATTCCTTCATGCTTATCAATCTTCAATCCAAGATTTTCATAATCTTAAAATTCCTTCATGATATCACCATTGTTGAATACGTAATCTCATCATACTTTTCATTCTTCATTCTAATCTTTGCATTACAAAACCTCCATTATGATAAGCTTCAAGTCATAATAGAGATCTAATAATTAATCTACACACTTAAGTAGAATTATTAGATCATAAAATCAAGTTTTGTTATCATCAAAATCAAGGCATTGAGTCAACACTCAAGACGGTAAGTCCACCTTTCGAAAGTGATTCTAAACAGTTAAGCATGCTCAACATACCATCCTCTCCAATTCCGGTCTCATTTCAGTCAATTTCGGTTAAATTAACCGTTTTGTCCTTAAACACCCTAGCATAGTACAAATCCTACCAAACACTAAAAAACTCTTCCAGGACCATCCTCGAATAGTCCAGCATACTTAACATGCCACTCCAACCCATTCTGACCTTTTTCAACCAATCCTAGTTGAAATGACCGTTTTACCCTTGACGACCCCAATGCACCCCAAAACTACACCGGCTCTGGGTATTGAACGACAGATCTCATCATAAACCCCTATTTAACCCAAGGTAAACCTCACGAGTCTAAACACTCCTGACTCAATGAAAGTCTCCCTGGAACGCCTCACAGATGCAACGCCAGGGTTGTCTTTTCTCCCGATTCCCTGGTTATAACACACTGTCAAATGACTTGAGAAATGCTTAAACTAGGAAATTCCTGAAAGCTCATCCACAATTCTTTCCATCAATACAGCTCAATTAGATAGATCGCTTCCTAAAACCCCTCATTGCATGGCTCGAAAACTATCACTTTCAGTAACCCTTGAAGCGTCTCACAAATGCTCTGCCAATTTTGACTTTTTCTCCAATTCCCTAACAATAATGCACCGTCAAACGACTTGAGAAATGCATAAATTAGAAAATTTCTGAAAGTATTTCTAGAGCACTTTCCATCGGTACGGTCTAATTAGAGAGATCGCTTCCCGAAGGTCCCAATCACATAGTCCACAAACGGCTACTTTTGAACACCCGCGGAGCATGTCACAGATGCTCTGCAAAAGTGTGTTTTTGTGCACGTTTTTAAAGACAATATCTCACTCTTTCGAACACCTTTCAAGCTTTTCAAAAATTCAAAGTTCTTGAGAAACACTAGTATAATATCGTGAATGTAACCGATTTTCTGAATCTTTCCAAGTTTGCACAATTATTGAGGCAAAGTTTAAATGAACATTGTCGGCGGCGGAGCGTATGCTACATGTGCCCAGATTTTGATCAGATCGATCAAACTTCGCTTAACCCTTAAGATTTAGCCAGTACAACGTATGCCACGTGGCATTCTGCTAGTGCAACAGTACTGGGGCATGTAGCACATGTGCCAGGGCAAATTTTGCCCAGGCGCATGTGCTACATGCCAGTCCTCTCCAACTTTGCCTATAAATACATGCCTCTCTCTTTGCATATTCCAGAATCAAAATTGATAATGAAGCTCTGCTAAAACTACTTCAGAATCTCGAATTCCTATATACATCCCACACTTCAAGCACATAGGCTAGATTCCATCTCCCCCTAACCCATACACTACACCTATATAGCCTTCAATAATATAGAAGACCACATTCCAGCCCCTTCAAGCCTTTTCAAGGCTATTCAAGCTCAAGTTAAGGCATCCATGGAGGTTTGAAAGTGTTTGAAGGCAAAAGGTAGTATTCTCTTTACATTTTTGCAACCCCCACTCCTCTTTTCTCCCTCCTAGCCTACTTAGGCTATTCTCTATTTTAGCCCCCATCTTCTACCCCACTTTTTTGCATGCTTGAAATAAGGAAGCTCTTAGTTCATGCCTAGAAGAAAATTTGTGAGAGCCACCGTGCAGGAAACTTCTCACAAAACTACTTTAAGATAGTATAGCCTTAGAGCACCTTGTTATGTGATGAAGCCTCTAGCTTTGTATGATTTCATGACCCCTCTATATATAATTATCTTGTTTATGTTTTGCATGCTTGGCTTTGTTTTCATATTTCCAAAACCCTCACTATCTCTTTTCTATATCTCCATATTCAAAACATTCCCTAAAAATGGTGCTAGAGTTGGTTCCTTGAAGTCTAGGTTATACTCTCAATTTCTACACCTTAGAAAACCATCTTCAAGTCCCTTGACTTTATTTTGCAACCTTATATTTCATTACTTTTTAAAATTGTACTAAAATGGCTTTCAAACCCTCTTCTTCTATGTTGATTTTTAAGGATTTTACTCTCTTAAACTTTATGGTTGGAATGGTCCCTTGGAATCCTCTCTTAAGTGATCTCCCCATTATCTTAACCATATGAACCCTAGTTCTTTAGAGTTGGCTCTATTCTTTTCATAATGGCTTTCAAAACAATTCCCCTCAAAATGGGCTCTTAAGTGGCACTCTCTTTAATCTACATAAAAACGAATTTCCTAAACCATTATTTTTACCTTGATTTTTAGAAGTTTTGCTCTGTTGAATAATGTGGTTGGAATGGTCTCATGGGGTCCTCTTTGAAGTGATTTCCTTCAAATCAACCTTATGAACCCTTATTTTTTATAGTGGTCTTCAACATCTTAAAAGTGATTTTTCAAAACCTCATTTCCAAAACCAATTTTGCAAAGGATCACTTTCTTTAATTTTCAAGTCTTCAAAACTATCTATTCAATGTTGATTTTCACAAGTTTTGCTCTCTTGAGTTTCTCCCCGCTCTGACTTTGATCGACTTGCCCGCACAGCGTCTTTTTTGAGAGAAGAGGTCAAGGGGCTAAGTGACTCTCGAAAGTCGTCTTTTGTATCGCGTCAAGAGAAATGACATAGATAAGAGAATTGCTTGAAGAGTTTCATTGTCGAATTGATCTCGGAATTGGATCCCAATAGTAGCTGCTGCCCAAAGGTGCTTTATGAAAGCCGGTCCACAGCAGTGAAAGTACGATTGATTCCGTCGATGATAATCCTTTCTTGAGTGGTTTCCAAATATCAACTACAGGACCCTAACACTCACTTGAGTGGTTTTTATAAAATGGTTTTCAAAACTCACTTTCAAATTTTATGCATAAAACCACTAGGTCCAAACCCTAGTTCAAAACCACCCTTCAACCTTAGGTTAACTTGACTCTAGGTCAACCAAACCCTAGGTTAACCTAACCTTAGTTAATTAACCCTAGGTCATCTTAGCCCTAGGTTAACCCAACCTTAGTTAGTTAACCCTTGGTCAACCAAACCCTAGGTTGACTTAACCCGAGTTAGTTGACCTTAAGCCACCTTAACCCTAGGTTAACCTAACGTTAGTTAGTTAACCCTAGGTCAACTTAACTCTAGGTTAACCTAACCCTAGTTAGTTAACCCTAGGTCACCTTAACCCTAGGTTAACCTAACCCAAGTTAGTTACCCTTAGGTCAATCTAACCTAGTTCAGTAAGCTTCAAGGTATCAATTCAAAGACCCCTTTTCAAATAGTCCTTCAACTCAAAAAACCATCCTACTCTCTTGAGATTTTAAAAATCAACTCCAAAACCTTTTCAAAGGTAAATGAAACATTAAAATTGCCTTTCATAAGGTGTTCAAAGACTACTTTCAAAATCATTTCAAGACAAGTCCATAAGAGCTGTTGTGAGTCCAAATTCAATTTTCAAGTCCATAATAAAGTTTTCAAAACTTTTAAAACTCTCTTGAGTTATGTTAAAAAACATTCAAAACACTTAAAGTCCCATTTCAAGAGCACTTTAAAAAACCTTCAAGTTCTATTTCAAAAACACTCAAACATCCAATTTCAAATCAAAATTCTCAAGTTCTCTTTTCTCAAAAACCACAAAGTGTTTTCAAACCTTTCCAAAGATCACAAAGTGTCTTCTAACCTTTCCAAAGACCTCAAAGCATCTTCAAACATTTCAAAGGCCCTAATGCGCCTATCTTCTATCGGGCTCTTGCTCGAACTACGAATGACCTGATTCTCGCCAAATGAGATACGTAGGCAACCTAAAATGGTGCGGTCATAACTTTTATTTCAACTCAAGTCCTTTTTTCAAAACTCTCTATCAATTCAAGATCCCTATTTCAAATTTCTTCAAAACTTTCATGTTTTCAAACATTTTCCTCAAAACTTGCATCATGCATTATTCATCCAAAAAGTGATGTCCAAACTCTGTTTTCAAAATTCTAAAGTGGATATTAAGTAGATAATAGTAACCGATTATTTAAGTGAGTGAATTAAGGGTGATTAGACATGTAGGTACGGAAAGGGTGGGGTAGGGTGATGATCTTAGGATATCTTCCTTACATGTAACCAAGCCCCGGACCATAGATTTTTGTTTTCAAAAGACCAAAATGGAGTTATTTTCTAAAAGGGCTCAAAAATTTTCAAAGGTTGCCAAACAACCTATTTTCTTAAAAAAAAAAAACATTTCTTGAGCAAGTTTTCCAAAACCTTTTTCTAAAACCCTAAGTGTAATCTCCAAATTATACTTAGTTTTAGGTGACCTAACTCGCCTTAATCAAGTTAGGTGACGACTCCCAAACTTTTACCAAAAAACCATTAAACCAAATCATGTTTTCAAGTTCAAACCTAGTCGTGCTCGTCCTTCTAGGAGGATGAGTTCTAAAAAGAGAGTACTGTGCTTTTTTTGAGCCGAAATGACTTGGTTAAAAATCGAGGTGCGATAGTTAGCGACTACACTGGGGACACTTAGAGGGTTAAGCCATTATCATGTCTATTCACTCTTCACTCACACCGAATCCCCAATTACTTTGTCCAGTGTTATCCACTTTTAAAAAATTTTCTAAGTTTCCAAAATTTTTTTTTCAAAAATCATAATTTTCAAATAAGTGTCTTCACTTGCATTCATTGCTTACATTCATGCTCTTACATTAACCATTTATTTTATCTTGCATTGAATTTTTTGAAAAGTTACTAACTCCTTGCATTTTTCTTTTGTTGGTGGATCTTTGTTCACATTTCATTTTTATGTCATAATTAACTGCCATGAATGTGATGAATGAATAGGACGTGATGTGTGTTGTTAGGTCATTTTCTCCATTTTTAAAAATTTCACACACACTTGGTATGCTCACTTGCATTTACATTTTTGCATAAATTACCTAGTTACTATCCTTTTGGATAGAAGGGGGAATAATATATTGACTGTGGGCAGATGTTGTGTCAGGTTCTCAGCTTACGGTCTCTTGATAGTTCCCCCAACTCGAACCACTAACCAAAGATGAAGTTCACCCTTTCGGGGGTAGACGCTGGAGGTTTGAATGTTCAGGAACTGAGCTTTTTAGGAAGCATTAATAAACCCCTAACCTCATGCTCATATAGCACCATGCATAGCTGAACCTTTGCCAGATTTAAGACACGTGCGTTGTAAACACCCCATTTTTGCCCGCTCGGCAATCTTCGGCCCGACCAGTTTTAGTTTTCAAACACCACAACACATGTAAGCTCAAGATGAGCCTTTCAATCTCCAATCCAATCAATCGGTCGCTTCTTGAGCCCACAAAGGCCCGCTGGAGCCATAAGCACCATCATTCCAGACAGCTTTCCAGACTGGGTAGTCTCGAAAACCAACGCCATCCAGGTAGCTTCCCGAGATCGCTCGATTTCGGGCACCAACACCTTATCAAGATTCCAGATGGTTAATTTCTAGCGCCTGCTAGCCCACCAATGTAGAATGTCCTTCATTCTGTAGTTCTCTGAGACTAGGCGTTCTTGGGGACCAACACCACCCCTGCAGGTAGTTTTCTAGGACCAGACATTCCTAGGAACCAACACCACCACCCTAAAAGTAGCCCTCTAAGACCAGGCGTTCTTAGGGACCAACACTATACAGGTAGTTTTTCGAGATCAGGCAATCTCAGGAACCAACACCTAGGTTAACATTGGCGCTTGCTAGCCCGACTCGGTGGAAAATGACCAAACTTGCCCCTTGGGCCTCCAAGCACGTTTTAATAAAGTTTAAAATCCCTCAAAACGATAAGTCCACCCTTCTAAAATATTATTAAACTGTTAGGCATATTTCGCACGCCAACCGGTTTTATTCGGTCCCATTCCGGCTAACTCCGGTCAAAATGACCGTTTTGACCCTGAACACCCCAGCACTGCATGAACCCCACCGAACGGTAAAATACTCTCTTGGTATCATTTCAGAATGACCCGGCACGCTTAACATATCACTACGATCCATTCCAGATCATTTTCAACTGAACCCGGCCAAAATGACTGTTTTACCCCTGACAACCCGAACGCGCCCTAAAACGACACTGGTCCTTGGTTATTGAACGACGGATCTCGTCATGAGCCCCCATTTGACCTAAGGAAGACCTTACGACACTAAACACCCATGACTCGACAAAAGTTCCTTGGAGCGTCTCACAAACGCTCTGCCCAAATTCCCATTCCTCCCGATTCCCTGGTTATAATGCACCGTCAAATGACTTAAGAAATGCATAAACCAAAGAATTCCCGAAAGTTCGTTCACAGATCTTTCCATCGATACGGCTCGATCTAAGAGATCGCCCTCCAAAGCCCTTCATTGTATGGCTTAAACTTTACTACTTTCGACAACCCGTATAGCGTCTCGCAGACACTCCACCAAGGTTAACCTTTTTCCAATTCCCCTGATTAAAACGCACCGTCAAACGACTTGGGAAATGCATAAATCATGGAATTCCAGAAAGCATTTCTAGAGTACTTTCCATCGGTACGGTCCGATCAAAGAAATCGCTTCCCGAAAGCCCTGATCATGCAATACAAAAATAGCTACTTTCGAACCCCCACGGAGCGTATCACAGATGTTTCGCCAAGATGCCATTTTAAGCACATTTTCCGAGATGATATCTCACACTTCGGAACATTATTCGGGCTTCTCAAAAATACGGAAGTTCACCAGAAGCCTCGGGAGAACACCCCGGGTGCAACCAATTCCTCCGAAACCTTTTCGGTTGGCTCAATTATCGAGACAAAGTTTAAGCATAAAAATGCACTGTCTCATAGAGTACTTTCCATCGGTACGGTCTGATCGAAAGGATCGCTTCCCGAAGGCCTCGATCACACAAAATGAAAATAGCCACACTCGAACACCCTCAGAGCGTATCACAGACGCTTCGCAAAAGTGTCCTTTTATGCACATTTCCCAAGACAATATCCCATGCTTCCAAACACAATTTGAACTTTCCAAAAACATGAAAGTTCACCGGAAGTCCTAGGAGAAGATCCCGAGTGCGACCGATTTCTTGAAAACCTTCACGATTGACTCAATTATCGAGATAAAGTTTGGACGAACCTTCCTGGTGATGGAGTGTATGCTACATGCGCTCAAATTTTGATCAGATCGACTAACTTTCAATCAATAGTCGAGATTCAACCAGTACACAGGGTGCCACGTGTCATTTTGGCAATAGAATAGTACATGCGCATGTCCTACATGCACCAGGTCAAATCTCGGCCAGGCGCATGTAGTACATGCACCAGGCCTGTTCCAGAATGCCTATAAATACTAGACCCCCCCTTTGCATATTCTAACTTCGATTTCTGATGCGAAGCTCTACTGAAGTCACTCCAGAACTGCGAATCTCTATACACACTTCATCCTTCCAACACTTAGCTTAGATTCCATCATCCCCAAGCCTATATACTTCACATATAAAGCCTTATACACCATCAAACACTCCCTATCAGCCCTCTAAGCCTTCTTGAAGTCATTTAAACTCCAATCAAAGCATCCTTTGAAGACTACAAGTGTGTTAAAGGTAAAAGGTGGTATCCCTTTTACATTTGTGTTTTCCCCCACTCTTCTCTTCTCCCTCCTAGCCTACTTAGGCTATTCTCTATTTTAATCGCCATCTTCAATCCCCCTTTCTTGCATGCGTGAGCCAAGAGGGCTCTTAGATCATGCCTAGAGGGAAGCAAGTGAGAGCCACCATGTAGGGGGACCTCTCACTAGCCTACTTGGAGATGGTATGGCCTATGAACCCCTTGTTTATGTGGTGTAGCCTAAAAGCCTTGTATGTGGTCATGATCCCTTGCTTATTACTATTTCGATCATGTCTTGTATGCTTGGCCTCATTTTATGCTTATTGTCATGTTCTACAATGCTTACATTGCTCTTATTTTCATGCCATTTTCAAGCTCCATATTTCTTTCAAAAATGGTTCCAAGAGTTGTCCCCTTGAAGCCTAGGATAAGACCTTAGAAATCATGCTTTAGAGAGTTTCCTACTAACCCCCTAACTCCTACTTTGGCATTATGATATTTTAACTTGCATAAGGGTTGCTTTCTGATCCTCCAATTTTCAAGATTTTCATTATTTTAAGTGTAGTGGTTGGAATGGTCCTATGGAAACCCTCTCTTGAGTGGTCTCCCTTTTGTTTGGCCATATGAACCCTCTCTTGATGGAATGTTTCCCTTGAAAAATGGTTTTCAAAATCCTTCTTAAAAGATGATTTTCAAAAATGCATTCTCTCCATTTTTATATTAAAAATGGTGTTTTAAAAAGTTGTCATCACCATGTTGATTTTTGGACCCCTTACACTCTTGTCAAGATTATGGTTATAATGGCCATGAGGAAACCTTCCTTAGAATGGTCTCCAATCACCGACCATATAAACCATATTCTTGGCTAGGGTCAAAATTTTCATGGAAATGATCTTCAAAAGGGTTGTCCACCAAAGTCCATTGCATAGCATATTTTGTCTTTCAAAACTCTTTCCAAAAGTGCATTAAACCAACTTTCAAGATTGTTTTCCAATCCAACCCTAGGTTAACTTAACCTTAGTTGTCCAACCGTAGGCTAACTTGACCCTAGTTGTCCAACCCGAGGTTAACTTGACCCTAGTTGTCCAACCCTAGGCTAACTTGACCCTAGTTGTCTAACCCTAGGCTAACTTGACCCTAGTTCACTCATCTTAGGTTAACCTAACCTTAAGTCATCTTAACCTTAGGTTAACCCTACCCTAGTTAGTTAACCCTGGGTCACCTTAACCTTAGGTTAACCCAACCTTAGTTAGTTAACCATATGTTATCTTAACCCTAGGTTAACCTAACCCAAGTTAGTTAACCTTAGGTCACCCCTAACCCTAAGCCAATCCAACCTAGGTTAGTATACTTCAAGGTTCCAACTCTTGAACCCTTTTCTAAATGATCATTAAATTTTAAACTATTCTCATAACCCATTTTTCCAAAACCTCCCACTCTCATGATTTCAAAAAAACCTCCCACTCTGATGATCTTAGGATATCTTCTCTACATGTAACCAACTCCCGAACCATAGATTTTTGTTTTCAAATGACCAAAATGGAGTTATCTTCCAAAAGGGCTTAAATCTTTCTAAAGGTTGCCAAACAATCTATTTTCTTAAAAACCCTCTCTTGAGGGAGTTTTCAAAACTTGTTCCAAAAACCCTAAGTTTAATCTTTGGATTAACACTTAGTTTTAGGTGCCTTAACTCACCTTAATCAAGTTAGGTGGTGACTCCTATTTTTGTAAAGCCCTTAGTCAAACCAATTTTCAAACCTAGTCGCACTTGTCCTTCTAGGAGGACGAGTTCTAGTGACAGAGTTTCGTGCTTTAGGGTCTGCGAGCTGGAAAGACCTTGGACACCCAAAAATCGGGGTACGACAGCTGGCAACTCTACTGGGGACACTTAGAGAGTTAGGCTATTAGCATGTCTCTTCACCCTTCACTCACCCAGAGTCTCCGGTTACTTTGTCCAGTTTTATCCACTGTTCCAATTTTTCCAAGTTTCCAAAGCAAATCTTATTTTTCAAAATGATTTTCAAATAAGTGTCATCACTTGCATTCATTGCTTATATTCATGCTCTTGCATTGACCATCCATTTTACTTTGCATTGAGTTTTTTGAAAAGTTACTAACTTTTTGCATCTTTCTTTTGTAGGTGGACCTTTGTTCACATTTCATTTTATGTCTTACTTATTGCCATGTATGTGAATGAATGTACAGGATGTGATGTGTGTTGTTGGGTCCTTTCCTCCATTTTCAAAAATTCCACACACACTTGGCGCGCTCACTTGCATTTGCATCTTGCATATATTACCTGGTTACTACCCTTCTAGATAGAAGGGGGAACAGTATATTGACTATGGGCGGATGCTATGTCAGTTTCTTAGCCTACAGTCTCTTGATAGTTCTCCCGCTTGAACCACCAACCAAAGATGGAGTTCACCTTTTCGGGGGTGAATGCTGAAGGTTTGAAAGTTCGGGAACCGAGCTTTTAAGGAAGCATTAGTAAACCCCCAACCTCATGCTCATGTAGCACCCCATGCACAGCCGAACCTCTGCCAAATTTAGGACATACGCGTCAATTTCAAAATCAAGGAGGAAAGGGCGACCGCTTTATTTTCCCTTATATATTTTGTTTAATCCATGTTGTTATGCTAATTAATTCTTGTTGTTTTCAAGTACATGCATCATAACTGCCCATGCATCGGAATTCACTTCAAGACAAGAATTCTCAAAGTAACTCAAGTCATTGCACCTTCATGCATCCAAATCAACCCCTAGAGAAAGGCTCAAAGACCTTCTCGTCTAAATCAAGCCAACCCAAAACTCCTAAGAATACCGCAAGATCCTAAGGATTCATGGCATGCATAAAAGTCATCTCATAAAGAGGGGCCCTAATCCCTTCTCGCTCATAGAGAGAGGGCTGCCAAGAAGACAAGGGAGCAATTCAAGTTAAGGACTCCTACCAAAAGGCGAATCCAAGGACTTAAAAGTAGTTTAGGATCTTATAATGTAAATATAGAATTGGTGGAACTCCCAAGGAAAATGTTCCCCCTCCCCATTTCTATGTATTTTTGAGAAATTCTATGTACCAAAGAGAATTCATCTTAATAAAATCATTCTTATTGTCAAATGAATGAATGAATGAATGTATGAATGGATGAATGAACAGGGGCCGGTATAGTATTGCACGCAGGGGTAATCCCATATCTCTAGACATGAGCCGAAGCATCGTGCTTAGTCCTCCTCTCAAAGTAGGGGCACCCCTAGGGCATGCATTGCATAAAAGTTTCCAATCCAAATGCACTAACTTCTCCTTTTTGTTTTTCTTTTACATTCTCATTGTTTTTCCCTTACCTATAAAGGTTAAGAAAGCCAAAGGAGCAAGCAAGGACAAAACGAGGGTCTTCTAAACTGTCTATTCATTGCCATTATGCTCATACTAGGCTCATGCATTAATATCCATCCCATGACAAGAGTTCCAAGAAACTTCAGTTATTGCATTATCACGTATTCAATCAACCATAGAGAGAAAGGACGATCCAATCTCATGCTAATCAGACCTACCTAAACCTCTAAGGGTTTTTCTAACCCTAAGGATTCGTGGCATGTATAGAACCATATCTCAAGAGAGGCCCAAATCTCTCTCAGTCCATGGAGGCGGGATTCCCTAAACAAAAAAGTATCAACCGGCCCATGCCGAAGAGGTATTATATTGCACAAAAGCGCAAAATCCCACCTCCAAAATGGACTGAACATCATGCCTAGATTCCCTTAAAGAAGGTACCTCGATAGCACATGCATTGCATAAAACCTTCAACTCCACATGCTAACTGCATTTTGTTTTTCTTTTTTTAGGTCCAATAGCACAGTCAAACTGATAGAATTCCTCCGTTATCCCGCCTAATTTATAATTCATGCAAAGCCATGACCCCGACACAATGTTGCCACTCCACCATAACTCAAACTCTTAAAGTCGTTCTTGTGTAATCAAATGGCACACATAGCAAATGGAGTTTGAAGGACGCCGGCGTGATTTCATAACTAGTCTGGGGGGTTTATTCTGGAAACGGGGGATTTCTTTCAAACTCGCCTTTCAATTTTCAATTTGAATTTGAGCATGAAAATAACATCATCTAAATAAAAATAATCCAGAGTTTTCATATTTATATCATTGTCTCATGGCACTTTATGAATGATGTCTTCTTCTTTAGGAATTTTTCCTTCGAAATGTTTTACCCTGACTTGGAAGATGGGATAGCGCAAGCACTGCTTTCAGCAGAAACAGTCTCTGACTCCAAAAAGAGGGGAGAGAAAAAGAAGAAGTGAGGAGAGAGGGAAAATACAAAAGGGTGAGAGATGAGGATCAATCACATATCTCATTGAAGTCCAAAGAGTGAACCTCAAAGGATGTCCTGGCAAAGTAGTAAGCAGCTAAACCCTCAGAATAAAGGGGAGCTATCATTTCATTCTCCCAAACAGAAAGCAATCCGTTGGTCAGCCCACTAGAGCCGCATGTGATTTCCATTCAAAAGCCCAAACCAGGAGCCACCCCCCACACTGGGGCAAATGCATGTAAGGAATGAATCCGAGAAACTAACATTTACCATTTTCATGACATTACTAAAATTTTGAAAGAGCTTTATAGACTAAGCAATTCAACTTGATATGAAAAGAGGCCCTCTTTTCTTCTACCATACAGTTAAATATAACCCTTGCAAAGCTCACTTGAGCTGGTCGCATTCCCATCATTTAGCCAACCTAATGATCACCGCCCACACTGGGTCAAGGCAAAATCATCAATGCGTGACGATTTCCAAGAGCACCTGCAGCGAACAGTACCCTCCAAGAGAACAAACAATGAATAGATGGTAATCTCCAATAGGGTGCGCGATGAATGAATGACAATTTCAAAGAAAGTGCGCAATAAATGAATGATGATCTCCAAGATGATACGGTATATATGACATCTGTAAGAACCAACATAATAGTAAGTTTTTTTTAAAAAAAAAAAAAAGAGAAAGGAGAAAATTTCCTATAAGAAAAAAATGAATGACGATGATTTCCAAATATAATGATTATGACTTCCAAGAGAAGATAGAGTCATCCAAGACGACAATAGAAGAACAAAACAGAAGCGAGCTTCCCGACAAAGAGAAAAGTCCCGAAGAATGACAAAGGTAAGAGCCACTTGCCAAAGGTGATCATGGGTCTTCAGGAGCCTAGCAAATATAATAGGTTTTGAGCCTTTATCCTTCCTTTCAAATACCTCATCACCTGGCCCACATTACGGTCTAAATTAAAGTCCTTTTAGATCAAGAAAAATTGCTTAGTCTAAATAAACAAAGAAACAACAACATCTAAAAAGAATGGTAAATACAGGGGCAAAATTCATTCCTTGCAAAAGGCGATTCTGGTTCATACAACCCGCGCTGAATTTAAAGATTTGGGCCTATGTATCCCTTCATTTCTTACAACCCTTAAACTTGGCCTACATTATGGTCCCAGGTAAAATCTTCACTGATTGAGGAAGGAAGCTACAGGTTGCTTTGCCAAAGTGCGATGTCGGTTGTTGCTCTAGAGGTCCATTCAGAGAAATCTTCCTTTTCAACAAAAGAGAGAGGGGGAAAATGAGTCAATGGATCGAATCTCTGAGAAGGTGCAATGCTATCACATCCTGACAAGAAAATGGCAGAATTAGGAAGGGGAATTCCGAAAAGAAGAATAGAAGTTCAAAAGACTGCCTAATTCTAAGACATAGCTCCTACAGATGAACACAAATCCTGGGGCATACATCCTTGGATAAACCTGTGCATCCATCTTCATCCATATATATAACTTGTGTATTCATCAAAAAGTATGACATGCATTCAATTTCATCCATGTATAAACGTGTGCATTCATCCAAAAGTGTGATATGCATTCAACTCCATTCTTGTATAATCCTATGCATTCATAAAAAAGTATGACATGCATTCAATTCTACTTATGCATAAGCTTATGCATACATCAAAAAGTATGACATGCATTCATTTCCATCCCTGTGTAAACTCGCACATTCATTTATTCATAGTCCTGTCTAAGCTGTGCATCCATCTGTATAACATACATCGTTCTGACTTTCTTTGAAAATTTTTAACAGCTTTATCTGACCTTTTTCAAACAATGAAGACTGGGGCAACGTCCCACCCTTAACCTCCCAATCAACCTCGAAATAGCTTGATCCAACAGGGAGCAACATTCCATCCCTCCAATCAAACTCGAAACCTTCTCAAATCAACTTTTTTCAAAGTTGATCCAAAAACATTTTCAAAACACTCCACCATCCAATTTCGAGTCAAAATTTCTAAAGACCTCAAAGTGTCTTAAACTTTTCCAAAGACCTTAAAGTGTCTTAAACTTTTTCCAAAGACCCCAAAGTGTCTTCAAACCTTCCAAAGGCCCTAATGCGCCTATTTTTCATCTGGCTCTTGCCCGAACTATGAATGACCTGATTCTCGCCAAATGAGATACGTAGGCAACCTAAAATGGTGCGGTCATAACTTTTATTTAAACCCCAATCCCTTTTTCAAAAATTTCAATCAATTCAAAGCTTCTATTCCAAACTTTTTCAAAACCCCCATTATTCCCAAACTTCTTCCAAAAACTTGCATCATGCATCATCCATCCGAAAAGTCATAACTAAACCCCGTTTTCAAAATTCTAAAGCAGATATTAAGTGGACAATGGTAACCAGTTATTCTAGTGAGTGAACAAAGGGTGATTAGACATGTAGATACTGAAAGGGCGAGTTAGGGCGATGATCTTAGGATATCTTCTCTACACGTAACCAACCCCCGAACCATAGATTTCTGTTTTCAAATAACCAAAATGGAGTTATCTTCCACAATGGCTTAAATCTTTCCAAAGGTTGCCAAACAACCTATTTTCTTAAAAGTTCTCTCTTGAGGGAGTTTTCAAAACCTGTTCCAAAAACCCTAAGTTTAATCTTTGGATTAACACTTAGTTTTAGGTGCCCTAACTAATCTTAATCAAGTTAAGTGGCGACTCCTATTTTTGTAAAGCCCTTAGTCAAACAAATTTTCAAACCTAGTTGCACTCGTCCTTCTAGGAGGATGAGTTCTAGTGACAGAGTTCCATGCTTTAAGGTCTCCGAGCTGAAAGGACCTTGGACACCTAAAAACCGGGGCACGACAAGCATCATCTTTCAATTTTACCCTAGATTAACTTGACCTTAGTTGACGAACCCTAGGTTAACTTGACCCTAGTAGTCCAACCCTAGGTTAACTTGATCTTAGTTCTCCAACCTTAGGTTAACTTGACCCTAGTTATCCAACCCTAGATTAACTTGACCCTAGTTACCTAACCCAAGTTTAACTTGACCCTAGTTGACCAACCCTAGGTTAACTTGACCCTAGTTATCTAGCCCTAAGTTAACTTGACCCTAGTAGTCCAACCCTTGGTTAACTTGACCCTACTTGTCCAACCTTAGGATAACTTGACCCTAGTTATCCAACCCTAGGTTAACTTGACCCTAGTTATCCAACCCTAAGTTAACTTGACCCTAGTTGTCCAACTTTAGGTTAACTTGACCCTAGTAGTCCAACCCTAGGTTAACTTGATCTTAGTTGTCCAACCTTAGGTTAACTTGACCCTAGTTATCCAACCCTAGGTTAACTTGACCCTAGTTACCTAACCCTAGTTTAACTTGACCCTAGTTGACCAACCCTAGGTTAACTTGACCCTAGTTATCCAACCCTAGGTTAACTTGACCCTAGTTATCCAACCCTAAGTTAACTTGACCCTAGTTGTCCAACTTTAGGTTAACTTGACCATAGTTGTCCAACCCTAGGTTAACCAAACCCAAGTTAGTTAACCTTAGGTCACCCCTAACCTTAGACCAACCCAACTTAAGTTAGTGTACTTCAAGGTTTCAACTCATGGACCTCTTTTCAAGGTTCTCCCTATTTAAAACTATTCTCATGACCCATTCTTCCAAAATCTCTTACACTCTATACTTAAAAATGCTTTAAAAAATTTACAACCCTAAGTTGTTCGTACCCTTCTCATGGTTGGGGATTTCAAGGGAACGTGATATATCAAGAACAGCCTCCAAGGTTGTCCATATTAGAATTCCAAAGTCCTAGGAGCTTTCAAAAACCATTTTCAAAAACCTTTTAACATTCCAAAATCTTACCTCCAAGGTTTCCAAATAAGACTTCAAGGCATCTTCAAAACTCTCTTGAGTTATCCCAAAGCCTTTCCAAAACTCCCTTGAGTTATTCTAAATACATTTCAAAACCCCCTTTCAAGAGTTCCAAAGTTCTATTTCAAAACACTCCATTACCCAATTTTGAATCAAAACTCTTGAGTTCTCTCTTTCCAGAGACCTCAAAATATCTTCAAACTTTTTCAAAGACCACAAAGTGTCTTCAAAATTTTTCAAAGATTGCAAAGTGTCTTCAAACTTTTTCAAAGTTTGCCATGTGTCTTCAAACACTCCAAAGGCCCTAATGCACATATTTTCCATTGGGCTCTTGCCCGAACTACGATTGACCTAATTCTGGCCAAATGAGATACGTAGACAACCTGAGATGGTGTGGTCATAACTTCTATTTCAACTCCAATGCCCTTTTCAAAAGTTTCTATCAATTCAAGATTTCTATCTTAAACCCCTTCAAAACCTCTATATTTTTGAACTTCCTCCAAGACTTGTCTTATGCATCATTCTTCTGAAAAGTAATGACTAAATCCTGATTTTAAAACTCTAAAAGTGGATAATGGTAACTGGTTATTCTAGTGAATGAACAAAGGGTGATTAGACATGTAGGTACCGAAAGGGTAGGGTGGGGTGATGATCTTAGGATATCTTTTCTACACGTAACCAACCCTCGGATCATAAATTTCTGTTTTCGAAATACCAAAATGGAGTTATTTTCAAAAAAGGCTTAAATTTTTTCAAAGGTTGCTAAATAACCTATTTTCTCAAAAATCCTCTCTTAAGGAAATTTTCAGAATCTTTTCTGAAAACCCTAAGTTTAATCTTCGGATTAATACTTAGTTTCAGGTGACCTAACTCACCTTGATCAAGTTAGGTGGCGACTCCTATTTTTCTGAAAAGCCCTTAGTCAAATCAATTTTCAAACCCAGTCACACTCGTCCTTCTAGGAGGATGAGTTCTAATGACAAAGTTCTGTGCTTTTGGTCTCTGAGTCGAAAGGACCTTAGACACCAAAAACCGGGGCGCGATAGCTGGCAACTCTACTAGGGACACTTAGAGGGTTAGGGCATTAACATGTCTCTTCACCCTTCTCTCACCCAGAATCTCCAGTTACTTTGTCTAGTTTTATCCACTCTTCAAATTTTCCAAGTTTCCAAAACTAATTCTATTCTGCAAAACAATTTTCAAATAAGTGTCATCACCTGCATTCATTGTTTACATTCATGCTTTTACATTAACCATCCATTTTATCTTGCATTGAGTTTTTGAAAGTTACTAACTCTTTACATTTTTCTTTTGTAGGTGAACCTTTGTTCACATTTTATTTTATGTCTCATTTCTTGCCATGAATGTGATGAATGGGCAGGATGTGATGTGTGTTGTTGGGTCCTTTCCTCCATTTTCAAAAATTTCACACACACTTGGTGCACTCACTTGCTTTTGCATATTGCACATGTTACCTGGTTACTACCCTTCTAGATAGAAGGGGAAACAGTATATTGATCGTGGGCGGATGCTGTGTCAGTTTCTTAGCCTAAGGTCTCTTCATAGTTCCCCCGCTCGAACCACCAACCAAAGATGGAGTTCACCTTTTCAGGGGTGGACGCCGGAGGTTTGAAGGTTCGGGGACCGAGCCTTTTAGGGAGCATTAGTAAACCCCCAACCTCATGCTCATGTAGCACCCCATGCATAGCCGAACCTCTGTCGGATTTAGGACACGCGTCAATTTAAAAAACCAAGGAGGAAATGGCGACTGTTTTACTTTCCTTTACATATTCTGATCAATTCATGCTATCATGTTATTTAATTCTTGCTATTTCCATGTACATGTATCAGAATTCATGTCAAGACAAGAGTTTCAAAATAACTTAAGTCATTGCATTTTCAAGCATCCAATGAACCCCCAGAGAAAGGCCCAATGACCTTCTCGCTCAACTCAGGCCAAACCAAAACTCCTAAGGGTATCACGAGACCCTAAAGATTCATGGCATGCATCCAAATCATCACATAAAGAGGGGCCCCAATCCCTCTTCCCTCATAGAGATAGGGCTGCCAAGAAGACAAAGGGACAATTCAATATTGAGGTCTCCTACCAACTTCCGATCAAGAAGGCGAATCCAAAGACTGAAGTGTAGTTTAGGATCCCATGATGTAAACATAGAATAGGCGGAAGTCCCAAGAAAAATGTTCCCCCTCCCATTTCGATGTATTTTTGAGAAGTTCCATGTATCTAGGAGAATTCATCTTAATAAAACTGTGCTTGTTGTCAAATGAATGAATGTATGATTGAATGAATGAACAGGTTCGCACAGGTATAGTATCGCATGCAGGGGCAACCCCCTACCTCCAGATATGAGCCGAAGCATCATGTTTAGTTCCCCTCGAAAGGCAAAGGCACCCTTAGGCCATGTATTGCATAAAATCTTTCCAAATCAAGAACCTAAAATATAATCCTTTTGTTTTGTTTTTCTTTATTTTCTATTCCCTCCTTCATCTCATCAAAAGACTAGCAATAGTTTTTGGTGAGACTGCTTGCATTTTAGGTCACCATTGCTCCAAGAAAAGGAAAGAAAGGAACACGAGTGACCCCCGTACTCTGAACGCCGGTCTTTACGCGACAAAGAATAGCACAAATGTCAAGCGAAGGAAACACTCCCGATCAACCGAACAATTCAGTGACACCCGAAAAAGTGAATGAAATGAAGGTGAAGACAGATGAGATGTTCAAGCTCATGCAACTGATGGCCTTCAAAGGACCTGTCATGAATCCATCAACCTCAACATCCCATCCCAAAGAAACTGAAGCAATCCCACCAAAGGTCGCCCTGCGAATTGATGGTGCAATGAAGAGCAAGGAGCTCCCCAAAGCGGTACACCTCGAGGAAGGAGAAGAGGATAACCCCGAAACCATCTTGCTAACGGCCACATCAAAGAAGGAAGGCCTGGACCCTATTGATCTTAAGATACAGGGCTTAGAAGAGTCCCTGTGTAGCCTACAAGGTCATGACACCTTCGGTGGGACATCCTATGATGAACTCTGCTTCTTCCCTGACCTCCTAAGGCCGCCCAAATTCAAGATGCCCGATTTCCAAAAGTACGATGGAAGCGGAGTTCCCGTGGCTCACCTGAGGCTATATGCTGGGGCACTAAGTGGCCATGGGAATGACCCCAAACTCCTGATGCAATTGTTCCAACATAGTTTGATTGGGCCCGCACTGCAATGGTTCGCCCGTTTAGATTTGAGGAAGATTACAACTTGGAACAAATTGGTCTCAGCCTCCCGATCCCAATACCGCCACAACAGCGATCTAACCATGGATCGATGTGCCCTAATGATGATGACTCGAGGAGAGAAAGAGAGCTTCAACAATTACGCTCTGAGATGGAGGGAGGCGGCCGCTCAAGTCAACCCACCATTGCTGAAAAAAGAGTATGTGCAGCTGTTTGTGAACACCTTCTAAGGACTGTACTGTGAATGTCTGTGTCTGAGCATCGAAAAAAGTTTTTCTGAGCTGAAAATGCAAGGGGAAATGATCGAGAATGGATTAAAAACTAGCAGAATTACGGACCCCTATGCTAAGACAAGTGAGGGATTCACAAATGCGGCCAAGAAGGTAGCAACCACTCGAGCCGTTGATAAGAAAGAAGGAGAGGTATCTGCCATCCTGCCTACACAACAACAACCATACTACCCCCAATACCAAGCTCGACCGCCATCACCTGTCCCATCATCAACATCCCCATTGCAAATACCCAAGCACCCACAACTGGACTTGTTGCAGGCCGACCATACCTTAACCCCAACAAAAACAACCGACGGAATCGAGAATTCACACGTTTGGCATGCACCTAAACAAAGGCCTATCATGAGCTCCTAAAGGCCAAGCACATAAACCATATTCCCCCGCGGCCATTGCCAAGCCCGTTGTCGCCAACTTTCAACCTTGCCCTTACCTGCGAGTACCATTCTGGGGGGTAGGGACATGACACAGAATCTTGTTTCTCTTTGAAGCATAAGATCCAAGACCTTATTGACAACAAGGTCATTAACACCCAAGAAACAAAGTCGGCCCCCACTCCCAATGTTACAGCAAATCCCTTACCAGACCATGCTGTCAACATCATCATCGAAGAGGAGGCAGACCCAAATGGCATCATAACTACAAAGTACTTCGAGGGCGAGTCAGACACTGAAAGTGATTGGGAGAAAGAACTACCACCATGCCTTATCTATCTTTACAATACAAGTGGGGAGCAAGACCCTTTTGACTGGCCCATGGATGAACCCATTGCAAACATTCCCAATGATACTACACCTGTGGATGGTTGCGGAGAAGAATTCCTACACCCCAGATATCCTGAAGCTGAGGCTCGCTTGAAGGAGGAACTCTTTGATTATGAGGATATGGGTTGGGGCATCTATGAGCCAAAATTACCGAACCCACCATTCGAGTTCAATGAGGGTGATTTGGACAGACTGTTTGCTGAAATTGATAAAGTAGAAGTAGGAAAAGAAGAAAAGTCATCCCAAGCAATGGTGGAAAGCTTGGCTGCAAAGCCTCAAGAAGCTGAGCAAGAGAAAACCGTCCAACCAAAGGAAAGCCATCAAGGATCCCAAGATGGGATGCACAACCTCAATGACCCCATTAGAGAAGAAAAAGGAAAAGGAGGGATCTCTGACTGCACTGTGATTGCCAATCCCAACCACTTCGCGGCCGATGCATCAATTCGCCTAGCACAACTGAGTGAAGAAGTTGGCCGTTGGAGCATGGAGGAGGTAGACGTGGTCCCAAAGCCCGCTTGAGGAAGTGAACATCAAAGGGATGTCCTTCTATCAAACTTTGCCTTTTACTTTCCTGTCAACTTTGTTTTGTCAACTCTACTCTTACCTTTTGTTAATCAAGGACTCATCATGTACACAAAACCTTTGAAATGAAAGAAAAAGAATTTGATGTTTGCATATATCATCTTCGACATTTGCCCTTTCTTAGAAGTTTTCCTTCTTATTGTCATGCCTTGACTTGAAAAGGGGGATAGTACGCGCACCCTTATTTGTGGGGATCGTTCCTAATCCAAAGAGAGGAAATGCTAAAAAAAGGAAGGAGAGGGAGCAAATCACAAAAAAGGGTGGCACTCGGAGGATGCCATGGTAAAGCAGTTGGCAGTTAGACCCTTGAAAGGAAGGGAAGCCCTCATTTAAAATTCCCTAAATAGCAAAGTAATTCTTTTAAATAGCCTACTCGAGCCACAAGTGATTTTTATTCAAACACCCTAACCAGGAATCACCCCCCACACTGGGGCAAGTGTGAGTAACAGAACAATTAAGCTAACACCTATTTGTTTCAAAGTTTATGCCAAAAAATTCTTAAATTGAACTTCATAGACTAAGCAATCTTTTCTGAAAAGAAGAGGGGCCATCTATTCTGCTACCATATAGTTAAAAGAACCCCCTTTGAAAAACCCCTTTTTGAGCCAAAACATATTCCTTCGGAAAACCTATACTGGTGATCACCCCCTACAATGGATGAAAGAAAATCTGGAGAAAAAAGTGACGAAAAGGGAGCACGGAGAGAAAGAAAGCCTCTTCATACATCAAAAGATGAGGGAACAATGCAATACCCAAAAAAAAAAAAAAAAAAAAAAACTGATAAAAAAGAGATGATGATTGATATGATGCCTCTTGGAAGTCAATAGATTGTGTAAGTGGTAATACTGGGGCAAAAACTAAAAGAAATGATGAGCTCTATATGGGTGCAAGTTCGTACAAAAGAGAGACGAGAGAAAAAGGGGGGTAGAAAGAAAAGCCCACAGACAAAAAGAAAAGATTTGAAAAGGTGATCACTGGTAAACCCCAGAAATAATATAACACTTTAAGCCTTCAGTACCCTTCCTATCAAAAACCCATAACCTGGCCACATTACAACCCACAAAAATTCCTCCAGATCAGGGAAGATTGCTTAGTCTAAACAAGTTCAAAAGAAAATGGCAGTATCTGAAACAGAAAAAGTGAACAAAACAGCAAAAGCTTACTCAAGGTGGTTCTGGTTACTATCACCCTGTAAAAAAAAAAAAAAAAAAAGAAATTGCTTAAGCCTGAATATCCTTTCATTCATCACCCCCAACCGAGCCTACATTACGGTCCAAAGTAAAGCCTTCTTCGATTAAGGAGGGAAACTGCCCGCTCCTTTGCTGAAGGCTACTTCGCTGTCACCTAGAGAGTCTACTTGTCCTAATATAAGGTCTCTGAGAGAATGACAAGTGAGTGACAGTTTCTCAGATGAGAGAGAGGGGAGTCGAATCAGAAAATGAAAATCCTAGAAAAGGGGTAACTGCTATCTCATCATGATAAGCAAGAGACATAACAAGAGACAGGAATCTTCAAGGGAGAAGCAAAAGGCCGAAATGATGGTTCCCGATAAAAAGGGGCGCCTCAAGGAGTAGGGTTGTCCTCCAAATCAAAATCGCCCAAGTCCGGCACATACGGGGAAGGCTGGCTGGAGGAAGCTCCCGCGTCAAAAGGACCCTGACCAAAGAAAAAGGCAAAAAAGAAGAAGAGCTGGCGTTAGAACACAGGGGATGCATAATGAACATAAAAATGACGAATCGTAAATAGCATACCCAGCGGGTCTCCATCAAAGATATACGAGCAGTCAGGGCCTCCACCTCAGCACGGAACTGATCTCGTGCATGGCAAGCTGCTAGATACTCCTCCTCGAAAACGAAACCCTAAGCTCAGCCCCATAGCTCCACCACTTCATGACCAGCCACCTGCCCTCCAACCACTAGGTCCAGTTGAGTAAAAGCGCCAATGGACCTCGCTCTAAAATGAGCCTCATAGTCCAAATTTGGCAGAAGAAGGAAGCGCTCGCCAGGAACTCCAACTATATAAGGAATCTCTACCCCGGCTCGATAAAGTCCGAACATATACTGAGGAGGATCCATGGCTACACGAAAGTCGGTGTGAAGCTGCCGCTAATTGCGCTCCCCCAAATACGTCTCCCATGAAAAGGGGCCCTGGAAAGTAAGTCGCGATCTGGACAGTAGAATGACATCCCTCATACTAGCATACCAGAAGGATCAGTGGTAAGGCGCCCAAGTCACGTTTTGAGGTCTCAGCAGCTCTAAGTTAGCTCGAAGGGTTACAAAATCTGTAAGCAAAAATCGCTGAACCACCTGTTGTCTGGCCCTCCTCGTGGCCCGCAGAAAGGCATGGCCGGATAACACCTCTGGTCAGCAGACAGGTAAATACTTATAACTCCACCATATCAGAAACAGCCAAAAGCTCATCAAGCTCCCCAGGCCCCGGATGTCCTTACTCTCACCCCTCGTAAGAAGCAAGCAAAGGTGAAGGCGCCTTAATCCGCGTAGTCTAGCGCATCCAGGTCCGCTACTAGGCTAACCAGGGACAAAGGAACCATCGACTTATTATTGTTGCAAAAGCAACTAAAGATGACGTATAGTACCAACCGGCGCATCATGATGACCTGGTCAGCTAGAGAGGGCTCAAAGGCAAACGTTATCTCTGCTGAACATAAGAGTGAAGCTGAGAAGCTCGAGCCTCCAATCCCTGGCAACCCCAAGAGAAGACGGGCTTCCTCTAGAGGCACATCTCGTAAAGAAATCAGAACCCCTCCGAAGGATAGTCTGGTAATCATGGCCCAGTTGACGGGAGTGGGTTCGAGCTAGAAACCCACCAAGTGTACGGTCCCGGTCTCCCCAAACCAACGCTCCAACAACCCCACGGCAATCCCGTGGCCAAGCCTATCTGTCTGCAAGGTCATAAAGGCACTGAAACCAATTCGGTGCAAGAAGTCCTGATAAGATGGAGCTGATGCGTGCATAGCCCTCAAGGCCGAGATACTGGCCCCTTTAAAGGAATTGTGGGTAGATGACGGCAACCGACTGTAGTGTGAATACAAGCTCGGGTGGAACGCCAAGTCTCGTAGCGGCAGGACATCAGGAATCGCTAGCTGGTCGTCGGTAAATGAAGTATCCCTCTGCCTATCCCGAACGGAAGCCATACCGTACCCCATTCGCGGGTTCACAAATGAATCAACATCATCCTCAACTCTCTCATCAGGAGCAACCAAAGGCTGCCCCATCGTAGACTTGCCACTGGAAATTGTCCTGCTCGAGGATCGCTGGGACCCATTACGGCCACCTCGAGGGGAATCGACCCTACCGCCACTCTGAGCAGAACTACCTCTGCTACCTCCTCGAGCGGGGCCACCCCGGCTATTGCCCTGAGCAGAACCAACCCTGCTACTGCCCCTAGCTGAGCTACCCCGGCTGCTGCCACCCTCCTCGAGCTCTATGCATGGCGACTTCCCATGGCGCCTTCTGTCAGGACCATCGCCCCCGGCCTTCGACATCCTAAAAGAATGACAACATTTAGATAATCAATCAGTCACCATATACGAAAAGCATAAAGATAAATGTATCAATGTATATACATAAAGAAAAAAAAAAGGGAGGAACAAAAAGAGAAAAAAAAAAAAAAAGAAAAAAAAAAAAAGAAGAACAAAGAAAAGAGAAAAAGATAAAAATAACAAAAAAAAAGAAAGAAAAAAAAAAAGAAAAAGAAAAAAAGAGGACGGGCAAGGGTCCCATCTATCCCTATTTTAAGATTTCAACAGTTTTCAAGCTTTTTCATTAAAAAATTTAGTTTCCAAATTTCAAATCGGTTTCTCCGGCTTTCTCCATCAAAAGCCCTGTTTCCAAGATTTTTCAACAGTTTTTCAAGCTTTTTCTCAAAAAGTTTGGCCTCCAAATTTCAAACCGGTTCTTCGAGCTTTCCCCTCAAAAGCTCTATTTCGAAATATTTTCTAACGGTTTTCTAAACTTTTTCCTTAAAAGGTTTTATTTCAAAATCACACGCCGGTTTCTCGGGTTTTTCCCTCAAAAACCCTATTTCAAAATTTTCAATGGTTTTTCAAGCTTTTCCCTCTAAAAGTTTGGTTTCTAAATCTTCAAAATGATTTCTCGGGCTTTCTCCTTCAAAAGCCCTGTTTCCAAGATTTTTCAACGGTTTTTCAAGCTTTCCCCTAAAAAAGTTTGACTTCAAAATTCCAAATCGATTTCTTGGGCTTTCTCCTTCAAAGGCCCTGGTTTAAGGATTTGCTAATGGTTTTCCGATCTTTTTCCTCAAAAAGTTGCATCTCAAAATCTTCAAATCGGTTTCTTGGGCTTTCTCCTTCAAAAGCCCTGACTCAAAATTTTTCAGTGGTTTTTCAAGCTTTTCCCTAAAAAAGTTTGGTTTCTAAATTTCAAACCGGTTTCTCGGACTTTCTCCTTCAAAAGTCTCGTTCCAAAGTTTTTCTAAAATCGGCTTCCGGGGGTTTTCTCCTTCAAAAACCCTACTCCTAAAAATTTCCTAAAAATTCCAATTTCTCTAGGCCTTTCCCTTTAAAAGCCCTATTCTCAAAAAGAATTGTTTTACCAAAGGGTTTTAAGTTACGAGGTTAGATTTTTGAAAATTTTGACAGAGTTTTGCCTTAAAAAGTCACTACCCCAAAATTTAATAAATCACAAACAAAGTCCAAGACAACCTCAAACCTTCAACCATATCAATCAAAACAATCCCCTCTTCCACAGTATGCATCCCTTCCTCAAACACAATTTTTAGGTTAGTTCTTTCGATTTTTCAAAATTTTTCGGTCTCATTTTATTTCCAAAATTTCACGAAAATCCCTAAAAAATTCGAGAATGTCACCATAATTTTTCAAGAACATTCTACAATTTTTCAACCGTCAACAGGATCCATTTTTTAATTTTTCTCAATTTTTATATTTTTCGTAATTTTCAAAAGTTCAAAATTTTTCAAAATATTGCGAAACTTCATACGGTGGTTCTATACATTTTTCTAAGGTTTCCGGTGTAAAAATCACACACAAACAATCAATACCCAAGCCTGTAGAGTCAATTTTTCGAGTCTTGTAGGAAACCCACTTTCACAAATATGAAGAATCATCCAAAACACACTCAAAACTCCACCAAATCACAGAAACAATCTGATCATTGTGTTCTAAACATCTTAAAACATAGGATTACACTGATCATTTGAAAAAATGGAAATAAACGCATCAAAATCGATAAGTTTTCAAAAAAGCTAACCTTTGAAGTTTCCGGTGAAAAATAAACTTTTCGGCGAGAATCCGATGACAATGATGACTTCTGGCAATCACCCAACATCCCACGACACTCCTCTAGTGGTCCTTAATCGAAACCCCTCGAAAATCCTTCAGAGAACCTTTGGATCAAACTCAAAACACGAAGCACGCATTGAAAATGCAAACCTGTTTTGGTTTATATGCCCACAGCTGGCGCATGTAACAAATGCGCCAACATAGAATGTGAACCAGTGTATGTGCTACATGCGCCAAGGTTAAAACAGGTCAGGCGTGTGTAACACATGTGCCGACCATTCAGCTTCTCGCCAAGTTCCGTTTTCAAACCCACGAAAGTTCGAATTTGTTTCTGAGGTTTTTTTCAAAGGCTGAGAATCAAGCTTTCAACATTCACTTTCAAGAATCAAATATCCTGAACCGAACCATGTCAAACCAGCAACCTGATTCCTAACCAAAATACAAAGCTTTTTAAATACCAAACCCTTATAGATCGGCGAACCACAAGGGGCCACAAAACATTCTAAACCCACCAACACATCGTCCCTCCGATCGCCTCGTGACCAAAAAGGGATTCTTACTTTGTTATTTTTTTGCCTTCGGTAAGCAAAGACAGAAAAAGAGGGGCAGCTGTAAGCACCCCATTTTTGCCCGCTCGATAATCGCTGGCTCGACCGGTTTCAGTTTTCAAACACCGCAACACATGCAAGCTCAAGATGAGCCTTTCAATCTCTAATCCAATCAATCGGTGGCTTCTTGGGCCTACAAAGGCCCGCTAGAGCTATAAGCACCATCATTCCAGGCAGCTTTCCAGATCGGGCGGTCTCAGAAACCAACGCTATCCAGGTAGCTTCCCGAGATCGGGCGATATCGGGGATCAACACCTTATCAAGATTCTAGACGGTTCACTTCTGGTGCCTGCTAGCTCGCAAATGTAGAATGTCCGTCATTTGGTAGTTCTCTGAGACCAGGCATTCTCAGGGACCAACACCACACCTGCAGGTAGTTTTCTAGGATCAGGCGTTCCTAGGAACCAACACCACCCTATAGGTAGCTCTCTAAGACCAGGCATTCTTAGGAACCAACACTACATAGGTAGTTTTTCGATATCGGGCAGTCTTGGGAACCAATACCTAGGTCAACACCAGCACCTGCTAGCCCGACTCGGTGGAAAATGACCAAACCTGCCCCTTGGGCCTCCAGGCACGTTTCAAGAAAGTTCAAAATCTCTCAAAACAATAAGTCCACCCTTCCAAAATGTTATTAAACTGCTAGGCATATTTCGCACGCCATCCGGTTCCATTCCAGTCCCATTCCGGCTAACTTCTGTCAAAATGACCGTTTTGACCCTGAACACCCTAGCATTGCACGAACCCCACCGAACGGCGAAAGAATCTCCCGGGATCATTTCAGAATGACCCAGCACGCTTAACATATCACTACGATCCATTCCGGATCATTTCCAACAAAACCCGGCCAAAATGATCGTTTTACACCTGACAACCCGAACACGCCCTAAAACGACACCGGTCCTTGGTTACTGAACGACGGATCTCGTCATGAGTCCCCGTTTGACCTAAGGAAGGCCTCACGACACTAAACACTCATAACTCGATAAAAGTTTCCTGGAGCATCTGTGAAATTCCAATTCCTCCCAATTCCCTGGTTATAATGCACCGTCAAATGACTTGAGAAATGCACAAACCAGGGAATTCTCGAAAGTTCGTTCATAGATTTTTCCATCGATATGGCTTGATTGAAGAGATCGCTCCTTAAAGCCCTTCATCATATGACTCAAACACTACTACTTTCGACAACCCCTGGAACGTCTCGCAGACGCTCTGCCAAGGTTGACCTTTTTCTAATTCCCCTGATTAAAATGCACCGTCAAACGACTTGAGAAATGCGTAAACCAGGAGATTCCTAAAAGTATTTCCGAAGTACTTTCCATCAGTACGGTCCGATCGAAGAGATCGCTTCCCAAAAGCCCTGATCATACAACACAAAAATAGCTACTTTTGAACCCCCACGGAGCATATCACAGACGCTCTGCCAAGATGCCATTTCAAGCACATTTCTCGAGACGATATCTCACACTTCCGAACACCATTCCAGCTTATCAAAAACACGAAAGTTCACCGAAAGCCCCAGGAGAACACTCCGGGTGCAACCAATTCCTCTGAATCCTCCTCGGTTGGCTCGATTATCGAGACAAAGTTTAAACGAACATTCCCGGTAACGGAGCGTATGCTACATGCACCCAAATTTTGATCAGATCGACCAAATTTTGATCAACGGTCGAGATTTAACTAGTACACAGGGTGCCACGTGTCATTTTGGCAATGGAACAGTACCTGCGCATGTGCTACATGCGCCTGGCCTGTTCCAGGTTGCCTATAAATACCAGACCCCCCCTTTGCATATTTCATCTCCGAAATTGATGCGAAACCCTACTAAAACTGCTCCAAAAACCTCGAATCTCTATACATATTCTCCTCCTCCAACACTTAGGCTAGATTCCACCTCCCTAAAGGCCATACACTTCACTTACTGAGCCTTATACACCATTAAACACTCCCTTCCTGCCCTTTAAGCCTTCTTGAAGTCATCCAAGCTCCAATCAAGACATCCATTGAAGACCACAAGTGTGTTGAAGGCAAAAGGTGATATCCCTTTTACATTTTTGTCTTCCCCCACTTTTCTCTTCTCCCTCCTGGCCTACTTAGGCTATTCTCTATTTTAATCCCCATCTTTAACCCCCTATTCTTGCATGTTTGAGCTAAGAAGGCTCTTAGATCATGCCTAGAGGAAAGCAAGTGAGATCCACCGTGTAGGGGGATCTCTCACTAGCCTACTTTAAGATGGTGTGGCCTAGGAGGCCCATGTTTATGTGGTGGAGCCTAAAAGCCTTGTATGTAATCGTGACTCCTTGCATATTACTATTTTGATCATGTCTTGTGTGCTTGGTTTCATTTTTATGCTTATTACCATGTTCTACAATGCTTACATTACTCTTAGTTCCATACCATTTCCAAGCTCTATATTTCTTTCAAAAATAGTTCCAAGAGTTGGCTCCTTGAAGTTTAGGATGGGACCTTAGAAATCATGCCCTAGAAGATCCCCTACTAACCCCTGACTCTCTTTTTGGTATCATGGCATTTTGACTTGCTTAAGAATTGTTTTCAAGCTCTCCAAATTCTAAGGTTTCCATTATTTTAAGTTTTATGGTTGAAATGGCCACATGAAGCCCTCTCTTGAGTGGTCTCCCTTTTATTTGGCCATAGGAACCCTCTCTTGATGAAATGGTCTCCTTGAAAAATGGTTTTCAAAATCCTTTTCCAAAGATGGTTTTCAAAAATTCATTCTCTCCATCTTTCCATTAAAAATGATGCTTCAAAAAGTTGTTATCATATTGATTTTTGACCCCTTGCACTCTTGCCAAGATAATGGTTATAATGGCCATGAGGGAGCCTTCCTCAGAATGGTCTCCAAGCACCACCCACACAAACCATACTCTTGGCCCTTGCACTCTTGCCAAGATAATGGTTATAATGGCCATGAGGGAGCATTCCTTAGAATGGTCTCCAAGCACCACCCATACAAACATACTCTTGGCTTGAATCAAAATTTTCATGGAAATGATCTTCGAAAAGATGCCTTATCAAAGTTCATTGCATAACATGTTTCGTTTTTCAAAACTCTTTCTAAAAGTGCATCAAACAACATTTCAACATCATCTTTCAATTTCAACCTAGATTAACTTGACCCTAGTTGACCAACCCTAGGTTAACTTGACCTTAATAGTCCAACCCTAGGTTAACTTGATCCTAGTTGTCTAACCTTAGGTTAACTTGACCCTAGTTATCCAACCCTAGGTTAACTTGACTCTAGTTACCTAACCCTAGGTTAACTTGACCCTAGTTGACCAACCCTAGGTTAACTTGACCCTAGTTATCCAACCCTAGATTAACTTGACCCTAGTTGTCCAACCTTAGGTTAACTTGACCCTAGTTATCCAACCCTAAGTTAACTTGACCCTAATTGTCCAACCCTAGGTTAACCAAACCCAAGTTAGTTAACCCAAAGTCACTTTAACCCTAGGTTAACCTAACCCGAGTTAGTTAACCTTAGGTCACCCCTAACCTTAGACCAACCCAACTTAGGTTAGTGTACTTCAAGATTTCAACTCATGGACCTCTTTTCACGGTTCTCCCTATTTAAAACTATTCTCATGACCCATTCTTCCAAAACCTCCTACACTCTATACTTGAAAATGCTTTCAAGAATTCACAACCCTAAGGTGTCTCTACCTTTCTCATGGTTGGAGATTCCAAGGGAACGTGATATATCAAGAACAATCTCCATGGTTGTCCATATTAGAACTCCTAAGTCCTAGGAGCTTTCAAAAACCTTTTAACATTCCAAAATCTTACATCCAAGGTTTCCAAATAAGACTTCAAGGCATTTTAAAAACTCTCTTGAGTTATCCCAAAGCCTTTCCAAAATTCCCTTGAGTTATTCTAAATACATTTCAGAACCCCCTTTCAAGAGTTCCAAAGTTCTATTTCAAAACACTCCACTACCCGATTTCGAATCAAAACTCTCGAGTTCTCTCTTTCCATAGAACTCAAAATGTCTTCAAACTTTTTTAAGGACCGCAAAGTGTCTTCAAACTTTTTCAAAGACCGCAAAGTGTCTTCAAACTTTTCCGAAGACCGCCAAGTGTCTTCAAACAGTCTAAAGGCCCTAATGCACCTATTTTCCATCAGGCTCTTGCCCGAACTACGATTGACCTGATTCTCACCAAATGAGATACGTAGACAACCTGAAATGGTGCGGTCATAACTTCTATTTCAACTCCAACCCCCTTTCAAAGTTTCTATAAATTAGAGATTTCTATCTCAAACCCTTTTAAAACCTCTATATTTTCAAACTTCTTCCAAGACTTGCCTTATGCATCATTCCTCTGAAAAGTGATGACTGAATCCTATTTTTAAAACTTTAAAAGTGGATATTAAGTGAATAATGGTAACTGGTTATTGTAGTGAGTGAACAAACGGTGATTAGACATGTAGGTACTAAAAGGGTGGGGTGGGGTGATAATCTGAGGATATCTTCCCTACACGTAACCAACCCCCGAACCATAAATTTCTGTTTTCAAAAGACCAAAATAGAGTTATTTTCAAAAAGGGCCTAAATCTTTCTAAAGGTTGCCAAATAACCTATTTTCTCAAAAACCCTCTCTTGAGAGAATTTTCAAAATCTTTTCTAAAAACCCTAAGTTTAATCTTCGAATTAATACTTAGTTTCAGGTGACCTGACTCACATTGATCAAGTTAGGTGGCGACTTCTATTTTTCTGAAAAGCCCTTAGTCAAACCAATTTTCAAACCGAGTCGCACTTGTCCTTCTAGGAGGATGAGTTCTAATGACAGAATTATGTGTTTTTTGTCTCTAAGCCGAAAAGACCTTGGACACCCAAAAATCGGGACGCGACATACGTCAAATTCAAAACCAAGGAAGAAAGGACGACCGCTTTACTTTCCTTTATATTCTGTTCATGCTGTTATACTACTTAATTTTTGTCATTATGCTATGTATACATCTTTTCGCATCATAACTACTCATGCATCTATATTAATTTCAAGACAAGAGTTCCCAAAGTAACTCGAGTCATTGCATCCTCATGCATTTGATTAACCCCCAAAGAAAGGCCTAAAGGCATTCTCGCTCAAATCCAGCTAACCAAAACTCCTCAGGGTACCAAGAGACCCAAAGGATTCATGACATGTATTAGAGTCATCTCATAAAGAGGGGCCCTAATCCCTCTTCGCTCATAGAGACAGGGCTACCAAGAAAACAAAGGGGTAATCCAAATCAAGGTCTCTCACCGACCTCCATCCAAGAAGGCAAATCCGAAGACTTAAGAGTAGTTTAGGATTCCAAATGTAAAGATAAGATAAGTGCAAGTCCCAAGAAAAATGTTCCCTCTCCCCGTTTTAGTGTACTTTTGAAAATTCTATGTACAAAGGAAATTCATCTCAATAAAATTGTTATTTCTGTTGAATGAATGAATGTCTACAAGTACAGGTATAGTATTGCATAACAGGGGCAAGGCCCTATCATGTTTAGTCCCCAATAAAAGGCAGGGGTATCTTTAAGTCACGCATTGCATAAAATTTTTCTCAATATAGAAACTAACACATGATCTCTTTCTTATTTTTCTTATTTTCTGTACCCCCCTTGTCTCACGAAAGACTAGTAATAGTTTTTAGTGAGACTTGCTTACATTCTAGGTCACCGTTGCTCCTAGAAAAGGAAAAAGAGGAACACAAGTGTCTCTTGTACTCTGAACACCAGTCTTTACCCGACACCGAGCAGCACAAATGATGAGCGAAGGCAATACTCCTGATAAACAGAATAGCTCGGTAATGTGGGATGAAGTGAATGAGATGAAGGTGAAAATAGATAAGATGTTCAAGCTCGTACAGTTGATGGCCTTCAAAGGACCTGCCATGAATCCTTCAACCTCAATGTCCCTCCCCAAAGAAACTGAAGCCGTCTCGCCAAGGGTCGTCCTATGAACCGACAACATAGGAAAGAACAAGGAAATCCCCAAGATGGTGCACATTGAGGAAGGAGAAGAAAATAACCCTGAAACCATCCTGTTGATTGCCACACCAAAAAAGGAAAGCCCAGATCCCCTTGATCTGAAAATACAAGGATTAGAAAAGTCCATGTACAGCTTATAAGGTCATGATACCTTTACTGGGATGTCTTATGATGAACTATGTTTCTTCCCCGATCATCTAAGGCCGCCCAAATTTAAAATGCCCGATTTTCAAAAGTACGATGAAAGCGGAGATCCTGTGGTTCATCTAAGATTGTAAGCAGACACGTTAAACGGTCATGGGAATGACCCCAAACTTCTGATGTAGCTATTTTAACATAGCCTAACCGAGTCCGCCTTACAGTGGTTCACCCGCTTGGATCTGAGAAAGATAACAACTTGGAACGAGTTGGTCATGACCTTCCGATCCTAGTACCGACACAATAGTGACCTCACCATGGATAGGTGTGCCCTACTGATGACTCGAGGGGAGAAAGAAAGTTTTAAGAGCTATGCTCTAAGGTGGAGAGAGGAAGCTGCTCAAGTCAACCCCCCGCTAGTGGAAAAAGAGTATATACAGCTATTTGTGAATACCTTCTAAGGCCTATATGATGAACGCTTGTCGCGCCCAGATTTTTCGCACTCGAGGAATACACACACAAACGAGAAAAACACTGTACTCTCTCGTTAGAACTCATCCTCCTAGAAGAATGATTGCGAATAGGTTTGAATTGAAAACTCAATTTGAATAAATGGCTTTTGGAAAAATTTTGGAGTCGCCACCTGACTTGATCAAGGTGAGTTAGGTCACCTAAAAACTAAGCATAATCTGAAGACTACATTTAGGGTTTTCGGAAAACGATTTTGAAAAACATCCTCAAGAGAGGGTTCTTAGGAAAACAGTTTATTTAGCAACCTTTGGAAAATATTTAAGCCCTTTTTTGAAAATAACTCCATTTTTGGTCTTTCGAAATCAGTGATCTAAGTTCGGAGGTTGGTTACGTGTAGAGAAGACGCACTAAGCCATCACCCTACCCTGCCCTTGCTGTACCAACATGTCTATTTACCCTAGATTCATCTATAAGACTCTTCAACTAACAAATGTTCAATCCTATCCACTTTAGAAAAAGAATGTTTAAAAAGACATGATGCATGATATGTAAGTGCAAGAAAAGAAAGTTAGAAAATAGACTTGGAAATAGATTTGAAAAGAAATTGATTTGATTTAAAAGTGATTTGAAAAGAATTAGGGAATTAGAAATTGAAAAAAGGTTGTGACCGCACCCATGAGGGTTGCCTACGTATCCTTTTGGAGGAATCAGGTCAGTCGTAGTTTGAATAATAGTCCGATAGACAATAGAAGATTTGATTTGAAAAAGGAGTTGGATTGGAATTTGGATTTGATTTGAATGTAGAATAAAGGATTGGAATTTAGAATTTGGAATTGAAAAGATTGGACTTTGATTTGGAAATATAGAACTTAGAAGAAAGATTTGGACTTGTTTTGGAAAGAATGAGTTTTGGGAAACCTAGACTTAAGAAGATAAGATTTGGACTTGAGATTAAGAAAGATTTAACTCAAATGTTAGATTTGAAAGATTAGGGAAAGATTGGATTTAGGAAGGGTTCGAATTAGGAAAGTTTCAAAATAGAAAAGTTTCGAATTAGGAAAGTTTTGGATTAAGAAAGTTTCATTTTAAGAAAGGTTTTGAAATAGGAAAGGTTTCGTTTTAGGAAAGTTTTAAAATTGGAAAATTTTGAATTTAGAATGCTTTGCTTCGGTCTTCGCTTCAGTCTTCAAGGCCTTGTCTTAATCATTGAGAGCTTCAGTTCGCAGCACTTTAAGTCTTCAATGAAGGCTTTAGAGGCTAGTGTATGAGTATGTATGAGTGTATAAGTGTACAGGAGGCTAGGGTTTTGGTGTATAGTGGCTAGGGTTTGAAAAACCTAAAAAGACTAGGGTTTAGGGAGGCTACGAGCTCTGTATATCGAAGAGTAAAGTTTTTATATTGAGTTTGCAGACCCCTTTCATGCTGGAGGAGGCTCTGTATTTATAGAGAGAAGAATGACTTGGTGTCTATTGTAGTGGCACCAGGCCAAAAATCCTTCTAGTGTCGCCAGGCCAAATATTGGCTTCGCACCACTAGCAGTAGCGCCAGCCAGTTAGGAAAGTTTTAAGGTCAGCAAGGAACGTATTTTCAGAAGATTTGGGCGGTTGTACTAGTGACTACCATGCAATTCTTAGCCTGGCTTCACTAGAAGTGACTTCGGAAGGTCCGAAAAGGATTTAAGGGATCGGAATGGCCCGGAAGGCCAAAAAAGGGCAGGAACCCTTAGAATAGGGTCCCAGAGGAAATAGCGTTGAAAAAGGATGGCAAGAATTGTCGGAAGGGTTGACCGAGCCATTAGGGGCAAAATGGTCAATCGGGCCAGAAAGCTGCGGGACGGACTCAGAATGTCCCGGAAGAAGAGTCGAGATTTGAAAACATTATTTAGAATATCCCAGGAGGCTACTGGTTTGATACCCAAAGCCGGTGTGGTCAGAAAAGGCGACTGACCCACCTGGGGCAAAATGGTCATTTTGTACCAAGTTTGCCGGAATTGATTCGGAATGATCCGGAGAGATAATGAAAGGTCGGGAATACCATAAGAAGAATTCTCGAGAGGTTACTGGTTTAATACCCAGAGCTGGTGTGGTCCTCAGGGTGTTCGGATACCTAGGGGCAAAACGGTTATCTTGATCGAAAAGTCTCGGGATTGGCCCGAAACTGACTAGAAGGCACCTAATCATGCCGGATTACTTTTAAGACAATCTTGGAAGGATGGACTTACCGTTCTAAGGACTTAGGTATTTTCTCAAGAAACGTACCGAAAATGGCCTTAGGGGCAGTCGGTCATTTTTCACCAAAGTGGGTTAGCAGGCACCGATGTTGACCTGGGTTTTGAGTGTTTCTGCCACTCTGACAGCGGTCCCGTGATACAAGGGTTTATTAGCAATTCCCTATGTCGGCCTATTCGCGAGTACTTCCGCTACTCTGACGGTTGCGATGTTTGCGAGTACTTTCGCTACTTTAACGATTCGCGATCATTCCCGAGACTGCCTAATCTTGAGAAGCTGTTAAAGGGACTTAGCGCTTGAGAAATCAACTTTCTCGAAAAGCGTGCTAAAATGGACATTTCTACATTGGCAGGCTAGCAGGCGCCAAAGGTGGACCGTTCTACCATCTAGGGGACTTAGGGTCTCGTCCCGGTCGACGAGTTTGAAGGGACTTACTGTTCCAAAGAAACTTTCTTCGAAAAATATGCCAGACAGGATAGACTTACCATCTCGAGGAATCAACTTTCTCGAGAGAGGGATTGGAATTGGAATTGAAATTGAAAAAGGGGGACTTACCGTCTTCGAGAAGACGTGCCTACGAGATTGGACCGAACAACACCCACAAGGGCATGTTGGTCATTTTGCCTCTATTTGGGCCTAGTGGGCCCGCGAAGCGATGAATTGACTGGATTAGGACTACAATTCTAGAATATATCCATGTTGACTTAAACTCAAGTCTGGACGAACTGTAGACTGTCGAGCGGTCAAAAATGGGGTACTTACAACTGCCCCTCTTTTTCTGTCTTTGCTTGTCGAAGACAGAAAACAATAGAGTAAGAGTCCTATGTTGATCGTGAGCTGATCAGAGGGACAGACTTTGGAAATTTTGGAAGACAGGATTGTGGAAATGAATACTGGGCTCAAAAGGCCTTTGAAATCGAGTTTTGGTGGGAAAAAGGGCAAAGCTACCCAAAATTTGGAACTGGCGCCACTAGGAGTGGCACCTTTGGCAAATTTGGCTTGGCGTGACTGCTAGTGGTGCCAGGCCTGGGAACAAAACCAAAAACTTTTCTAGTTCGAACACTTGCGGGATTTGACGAATTTTTGAAGAATCAAGAGTGTTTATAAGGGAACCGATCTGGACATTCGAAGGAGCACTTATTAGGGATCACGGGTGATTGCCGGAAGTAGACCACGACGCCGAAAAAGCCACCAGAAGAGAAGATTTTGCCGGAGAACTTCGAAAGGTGAGTTTTCTATCCTATGTTGATTTTAATGTGTAGAACTCTGTTTAAGCTGTGTGGACAGTGGAAATTGATGTTTTGATATGTTTTGAACATTATGATGATGTTATTTTTGCATTTTGGTGCTTCTTGAACTGAATTTGAGTGATTTTACGTGATTATGTGAAGAGAGTTTTCTGCAGGAATTTGGGGTTTGTTCCTACAGGCACGGGCATTGGTTTTTCTAGCTAGATTTTTATGCCATGTGCCTTAGAAAAATGTGTTTAACAATCGTGTGAAGTTTCGTGATTTTTTGAAAACTTGGTGAATTTTTTATTTTCTAAAAAATAGAAAATTGGGAAATTGATGAAATTAATGAAGTTTAAAATTTTGAAAAATGTAGGAATATTTTAGAAAACATTTGGAATGATTTTGAGAAATTTTAGGATAACTTTGAAAGCCATTGATTTGTTGAAAAATATGACAAGTCTTTTGAAAAACTTAGAAATTTGAAAAGTGTGTGTGGGTGTTGGTGCTATATGATTGTGATGCATGGTTTGTGTTTTGTGTTGATGTCGTGGGTGTTATAGGGACTATTTTTAAACGAATTTCTGTCGAAGTTTTTAGAAATCAGGGAAAGAGTTGGAAAAGGTTTAGAGTAAAATATTTTTGAAGGAAAAAGGTATAAAACCATTGAAGGCAGGGCCTTTTTGGCGGAAAAGGCCCGAGAAACTCGGGGGCCTTGAAAACTATTGGAAGAAAAATTTAGGAAGACCTTTTTGGAAACCGAGATTGGAAATGAACAGATTTTTGACTTTAGAGGACTCGGGATTTTGATGAAAATTTTAAAGGACTGAGTTTGAAGAAAACCTTTTGGTAGGAAGAAGTTAAGGAACGTTTTAGGAAACCTTTGGGAGTTGTTTTTAGAGAAGAAATTTTGAATGAAAAGTTTAGGAAAAAGTTATAGTAGAATGTATATGGTAGTTATGTTATTTATTTTTCTCTTCTTCTTTTTTTTGTTTTATCTTTGGTTATTATCATTATTATTTTTCCTTTACTCTTTTTTCTTTATTTTTTATCTTCATATACCATATATTAATACCTCTTACCTTGCTTACCTTTTCAAGATGGCGGATACGGGTGATGATGGTTCTGAGAGGAGACGCTGCTCTAGGAAGGCGGCCCAGACAGATTCTGTCAGCAGCTCTAGCCACTCTAAGGGTAGTCAGCGCTCTGCTGATCGAGTATCTTCTAGCCAGAGTGGGAGGGGGAGTAGGCCTCTAGTCGACCCCTGCCCTCTAGTTGAGCAAGTCTTCGAGGATGAGATGGATGCTGAGGTTTCCCACTTTTGACTTTTTGGATGGCCGACGCTATTTTAAGTTGACTACGGGTTTGGTATGATGGGTATCCTCCAAATGAGCAAGACATTTTTCGCTGGTCCTTTGGTTGGATGACTTCTCTTCTATTGGTGCAGCTTGTTTTCTGGCAGTGGTTCCCTTTTGGCCACCTGACCTGTCTCTCTTTCGTTTTAGGGAATGTGAGCTTACCCCTACTCCCCATGAGTAAGGCTTTTTCCTAGGTCTTCGGGATAGTTCAGCTGACATTATGGGACGTACATTTCTTGATATCTACATCACGATTGTATCTTCTCAGCTTGGGCTCCGTTGTGCAGCCTTTTCTTCCGGTCTGCTGCCCCAGTTTCCTTATGTCCTAGTGAAGTTCTTGTTTATCTCATTTTGAGTTTGTGACGGATAGGGGATTAGCATACTTCTCCAGATTGGTCTATTTCTCCATGGTAGCCCTAGCTCTGCTTCTCCTGAACTTATTGATGCTTCTGCCGGGGGGAATGACTTGGTCGACTATCAGTTATATGCACTGCTTGTCAAGATTTGTGAAGGGCACCCCCATGCTTCTATAGTTGTGGGAGAGACCTTCGTGAGCCTTACCAGACTCCAGCAGGGGGTCAATGTTCATTTTCGGGGATATGCTTCATTGTTCTATCTTTGAGCGATCGGACACTTGTTCGTTACTCCCCTTTTCCAGCATACACGATTTCTCGAGTCAGAAGTCATTGGATTGGGGAGGTTGAGGGTGGGCCATTGCCCTAGTCTCTGTTTCTGGTTGGCCATAGAAATTTGAGCTTTCTAAGGTGTGTGCCGATGCTGAAGATGTTTGAGGGGTGGCTTTAGCTCTTTTTCGTGTTTTACCTTATTTCTTTTTTCCTATTTGAGAGAGAGAGAAAGATATAGAGTTAGTTTTTATACAAAAATAGTTTGCTTGTGCCAATTCTAAAAACGCACAGTTAAAAAGGTGAATGCATATTATACTCTTTTTATTTATTTATTTATTTTCATTATTATTTTTTTATGAATGCACATGGAATTAGATATATGACTCATTTTACATGTCCTACTTTCTTTTTCTTTTTTTATGAATGCATAGGTTCATACAGGAATGAAATTTAAAGCATGTTTTACTTTTAGATGAATGTACGTATAGGAATGAAATTGAATGCATGTCATGCTTTCTGATAAATGCATGAATACATACAAACTGCACATAAATTTAAATGGATATACAGATTATACATGCCAGGGATGCATTACCAATACATGTATATAAGCTTACAAAGAATATCCCAGGATTGCCCCAAGCCCATACTCTCAAGATTCTGTTTTCTTTTCAGGATTTTGCTCCATTTAGTTTTGTCCCATTCTCATCGGAGTGTGATAGTATTTGCACCATTCTCCAAGGATCTTGACCTTTCAGTTTGCTATTCTATCCGTACTTTCTACAGGGTTACTGTTTGGAGTTTTTCTGATCTCACTTGGTTTTCTCTCTCAGATCTCCAAAATGACACCATGCCTCGAGCGACAACTCGCATGACCTTTGTAGAGCGATAAACAGCTAAGCCCTCAATCTGAGAAAACTTCTTTTAGGACCGTAATTTAGGCTGGGTTTAGAGGTTGTAAGAAACGAAGGAATATTTAGGCTCAAAGATTTTCTTTTAGTGGGTTGTTAAAACCAAAACCATCGGAGCACACTTTGAAGCGTGAGATTGCCCCTGCATTCCTCCCCAGTTCTTGTTTCTCATCCTACTTGTCTTGGTATTATTCAAACTTATTTGGACTAAGCAATTTTTCTTGATCAGAGAGGACTTTAATTTGGACCGTAACGTAGGCTATGTTAAGGGGTTTATGAATGAAAATGGTAGAAGGGCTCAAACATTATCACTTGTGGGGTTTTTAAAAGACCAATGATCACCTTTGGCAACTTAACTTCCATTCACTGCTTTCTTCTTTCCTTCATACTCTTGTTATTTTTCTAGATCGCTTTTTGCCTTCTAATTTAAGATCCTCTTTTTATCAAGAAATTTGTTGCTAAGTCGACTTTTGGAAATGCCAACTTTTTCATTTATACTTTAGGATGACCGTATCTTCTTTTGAAGATCCCCATGAACACAATATCTTCTGTACTAGAGACGCCTTTGACACCATAACTTCTTGAAGATCACTAGTTTCATCGTTGCTCATTATATCTTCTTGGAAATCACCCTTTTCATCATTGCTCATTATATCTTCTTGGAAATCACCATTTTCATCATTTCTCATTAGTTCCTACTTATGACTCTTGCCCTAACGTAGTATGGGCGGTGATCATCTAATCGATTTTCTTGAGGAAAGTAACCAGCTCAAGTGGGCTTTGCAAAAGGATTTGTTTGTGTATGGTAGAAGAAATGAGGGCATTTCATCACTTTAAATTAAATTTCTTAGTCCATAAAGCCTTTATATAAAATTTAGATAATGTTCCTAAAATATGGTGTGCTTCTGCCGGTAAACCACTATATATTCTATCGAATCAACTATTCTATGCTTACTCCAGTATGGGGGATGATTATAAGTTTGGGGATATTTGAAAAGAGATCACTGACGGCTCGAGTGGGCTTAGCAAAGGATAGTGTTTATTTGGGATAAATAGAACAATGGCTCCTCGTCATTTTGAGTACTTAGTTGCCCATCGCTTAGCTAGGATATCACGCAAGTGTCGCCTCTTCAATGAACTCCACACTATCTCCTTCCTATCTCTCAATCTCTCTTTGTCTCTCAAAGGTTTTAACCCCCCTTTGAATAGGTTACCCATGCTATCCTATCCTTCAAGTCGAGTCATTACAGAATGGAAAAGAATCCCTAAAAGTAATATTCATCCACAAGAGTATGAGACAAATGGGGTAAACTAGAAACTATCCATTTTCATTTTAAAATATGATTACGTGGTATGCAGTGTTTATTTAAAGAAGATATGTGACAACCAGAAAGACGAAAAAAAAAATAAATGAATTTTATGAAAACCTCCCTTTTCTAGTGGACCTCTTGGTGGGAACCCTTAACAAGGTTTGGAAACTATGCCGACTATTTTGGTATTTCATTCCCCGGGTGTATCATCAAACGACGGAGGGTGAATTAACGAATCTTTTGTGGTGTTTGGCATGCATTTGGTAGTTAAGTGATTCTTTTATAGCATTGCACGGGTCTAATAGGACTTTGCGAATGGTGAAGCCTCCTTTTGCATGGACGGTGGTTGTCGCGGCATGGTGTAGAGGTAACGTCTTGTTGATGGATGGTTAGTTCTTATTGCTCCTTGATGTAGGTTTAGCCTCTTTTAACAACTAGGCTCATCCTTCTATGAGTTTGAACTTGGTGGGGTACTAGAGGGATTCCATGAATTCAGTTGTGCTCTCTGACCTACTAAAAGAAAAATAAAAACCGAATGCACTCAGCATATGGAGTTAGAGGTTCTTTGTGATACATGTCCTATGAAGGTCCCTTCTTTGAGGGAATCTAGGCATGATGACAAGTTTATTTTTGGAGGTGGGGTTTTGCCTCTATTGTGCAATACAATACCTTTTCGACGTGGGCCGGTTGATGTTTCCTTATTTGGGCAATCCCACCTCCATTGGACTGAGAGAGATTTGAGCCTCTCTCGAGATATGGTTCTATACATGCCATGAATCCTTAGGGTTTAAGAACCCTTAGGAGTTTTGGTAGGTTCGATTAACATGAGATTGGATTGCTCCTTTCTTTCTGCGGTTGATTAAATGCATGAGAATGAAATGACTTGAGTTTCTTGAAACTCTTGTCTTGGAATGGATATGGGTGCATGAGCATAAAAGAAGTGAACGTGTAAGCAATATGATGATAATAAGTGAGTGACTTAAAAAACCCCATTCTTGTCTTGCTTTTGCCTTTGATTTTCTTGGTATTTGGAGATGAAGAGAGGGAGGACAAAAGACAAGAAACAAAAGAAAAGTTAGTGCCTTGATTTGAAGATCTCTATGCAATGCATGTCCTAGGGGTGCTCCTACTTGAGAGAGAAACTAAACATGATGTGCTTGCTCATTTTTGGCGATAGGAGGGTTTGTTCCTGTATGCGGATACCTTACCGTCAAGTGGGAACCTTCATCCATTCATCCGTTCGTCCATCCATTCATTCACGAAGAATAAAGAAGTACATTTAACTTTGGGTTTAAGATACAAAAGAATTGAAATACATTTCAATAGAGAGAGGGGGAACATTTTCCCTTGGGGTTACACCTATCTAGTTTTACATAAGAAGTCCTAAACTACTCTTGAGTCTTCGAATTCGCCTTCTCTGGATTTGGTGTCGAAGAAGTTGCTGAGAAACCTTGCTGACTGATTGCCCCTTGTCTTCTTGGCAACCCTATCTCCGTGAGCATAGAGGAATTGGGGCCCCTCTTATGGAATGAATTGATGTGCATGTCATGAGTCCTTAGGATTACATGAGAACTCTTAAGGTTTGGGTAGGTTTAATGCAAGGGAGAGCGAACTAGGTGTCACTCTCTTTGGGTTGATCATATGTATGAGAATGCAATGACTTGAGTTACTTAGAACTCTCGTCTTGACATGGAATATGGAATGTATGAAAATGGATGCATAGAGTATAAGGAGAGAGAATACAATTGAAGTACATATGCATGTATGAGCAGTTAGACAACATTATAACAGTAAGAATACAGTTATTATAACAACAGGAATAAACAGGTATAAATAAAAGTAAGAGCAATCGCCCTTTCCTCCATGGTTTTGAAAATGGTGCGCGTGTCTTAAATCTAGCAGAGGTTCGGTTATGCAAGGTGTCTATATGAGCATGAGATTGAGGGTTGACTAATGCATCCTAAAAAGGCTCGGTCCCCGGATCTTCAAACCTAGGCCCACTCCCTAAGGTGGTGCCATGATCGGTTGGTGATCCAAGTGGGGGAACCATCAAGAGGCCGTAGGCGAAGAAACTGGCATAGCATCTTGCCCACAACCAATATACCATTCCCCCTTTCTAACTAGAAGGGTTATATCATGTTAAACTGAAAGTATGCAGAATGCAGGTGCACGTGTAGTGTGTGTGTAATTTTTGAAAGTGGAGGAAAGAGCCCAACAACTCCCATTCATCATGTTCATCACATTCATGAACAATACTTAAAATAATATTGCAAATAAAAGTGCACCTACAAAACAAAGATGCAAGAGTTAGTATGTGGATGAAAAACTTAATACAAGATAACATGAATGGAATTTAAATGCATGTTTTTTTTAAAACAATTTTGAAAATTTGGTTTTGAAAATTTAAAGTGAATAGGATTGAACAAGTTAATTGAAGACTCTACATGGGTGAAGGGTAAAGAGACATGACTACGGCCTAACCCTCTAAGTGTCTCCAATGGAGTCGCTAGCTGTCGCGCCCAGATTTTTCGCACTCGAGGAATACGCACACAAGCGAGAAAAACATTGTACTCTCTCGTTAGAACTCATTCTCCTAGAAGAATGAGTGCGACTAAGTTTGAATTGAAAACTCAATTTGAATAAAGGGCTTTTGGAAAAATTTTGAAGTCGCCACCTAACTTGATTAAGGTGAGTTAGGTCACCAAAAAACTAAGCATAATCCAAAGACTACACTTAGGGTTTTCGAAAAACGATTTTGAAAAACATCCTCAAGAGAGGGTTCTTAGGAAAACGGGTTATTTAGTAACTTTTGAAAAATATTTAATCCATTTTTTTGAAAATAACTCCATTTTTGGTCTTTCGAAATCAGTGATCTAGGTTCAGAGGTTGGTTACGTGTAGGGAAGACGCACTTAGCCATCACCCTACCCCACCCTTACGGTACCTACATGTCTATTTACCCTAGATTCATCTATGAGACTCTTCAACTAACAAATGTTCAATCCTATCCACTTGAGAAAAGAATGTTTAAAAAGACATGATGCATGATATGTAAGTGCAAGAAAAGAAAGTTGGAAAATAGACTTAGAAATAGATTTGAAAAAAAATTGATTTGATTTAAAAGAGATTTGAAAATAATTAGGGAATTAGAAATTGAAAAAAGGTTGTGATCGCACCCATGAGAGTTGCCTATGTATCCTTTTAGAGGAATTAGGTCAGTCGTAGTTCGGATAAGAGTCCGATAGAAAATAGAAGATTTGATTTGAAAAAGGAGTTGGATTGGAATTTGGATTTGATTTGAATTTAGAATAAATGATTGGAATTTGGAATTTGGAATTGAAAAGATTGAACTTTGACTTGGAAAGACAGATCTTAGAAGAAAGATTTGGATTTATTTTGGAAAGATTGAGTTTTGGGAAACCTAGACTTAAGAAGATAGATTTGGACTTGAGATTAAGAAAGATTTGTCTCAAATGTTGGACTTGGAAGATTAGGGAAAGATTGGATTTAGGAAGGGTTCGAATTAGGAAAGTTTCAAAATAGGAAAGTTTTGATTTAGGAAAGTTTTGAATTAGGAAAGGTTTCGACTTAGGAAAGTTTTGGATTAAGAAACTTTCATTTTAAGAAAGGTTTTGAAATACAGAAGGTTTCATTTTGGGAAAGTTTTGAAATTGAAAAATTTTGAATTTAGAATGTTTTGAAATAGGGAAGTTTTGAAAGTAAGAAAGTTTTAAGTTTAGAAAAGTTTTTAGATTTGGAAAGATTTGAAGTTTAGGGAAGTTTAGGATTTGGAAAGGTCGGGATTAGGAAAGATTTAGAATTTTAAAGTTTAAGGAAAGATTTAAACACTCAAGTTTTGGAAACGTAAGATTTAGGAAAGTATGAGATTAGGAATGAGTGGATTTAGGAAAGATTTGGAGTTGAAAGGATTGAGATTCTTATTTCCTAAAACAAAGGATTAGATTTTATTTCTAAAAAGAGATGTTTTGATTTTGTTTCAAAAAACGGAGGATAGGATCTAGTTTTCTAAATGAGATATTGGATTTGGTTTCCTAAAGGGGAGATTAGATTTGGTATGGATTTGGAAAGAAAAGTTTTAAAAACCCTAGATTTGGAAGACTATAGTTTTGACGTAGAAAATAGGTTTTGAAAACTTATGATTTTTGTGTAAATAAGGAGATTTTGGAAAACTAGGTTTTAAGGTAAGATTGAAAATATTATTTTTAGGAAAAGAAATTAGGGTTTCCTAATTATGGGCTCTAGGGCTTAACTTGGACTCTAAGAAAGGAGATTTTTGGAGAGTGAGTTTTTAGAAAGGGAGATTTTTTGGAAGGAAATCCTAGAAAGGAGTTTTTAGAAAGTGAATTTGAAAAGAAAGAGTTCTTGGAAGGGGATTTTTAGAAGGAGATTGTTGGAAAGAGTTTTCAGGAAAGAGATTTAGGGAGAGAGTTTTCTAAGAAGGAAACCTAGGGGGTGTTTTTAAGAAAAGAGTTTGAAAAGAAGTTTTTGAAAAATAGATTTTTGGAGAGAGTTTTTGAAAACAATTTTGGAAAGGAATTTGAAGAGAGTTTATGGAAAGCATGTTGGAAAAGAGATTTTTAGGAGGAGATTTTTGAGAAGAGATTTTTTAGAAAGTATATAAAATATCTCACTTTCCTAAAGCGATTCTAACCATAAGAAGATTAGAACCACTTCAAGATAGTGGTTTTGAAAACAACGAGGATTTGAAAATATGAACCGTATTGGTCACTTTAAATGTAATACTTTCCTAAAGCAACCCTAACCATGAAAGGGCTAGAATTACCCTAGGATTGTGATTTTGAAAACAAGTTTTGAAAAAGAAGATTTTGACGCAAGTTTTGAAAACAGTTTTGATGCAAGCTTTTGAAAACGAGTTTGAAAACGAATTTTAGAAGAATGCAAGATCATGATATGCACAATGCAAGATGGGGTCGTAAACATACAAGGTTAAGGCTTCACCATATAATCAAGGGGGCCGAACCCACGTGGTCTTCGGTTGGACTAAAAGAAAGCCCCAACACGGTGACCCTCTAATAGCCTAATCCTACACATGGACTGGGAAGTCCCTTATTTCAAGCATACAAGAAATGGGGTGAAGAAGATGGGGGATTAAAATAGAAGGAAACCCAAGTGGGTTTAGAGAGAGAAGAGAGAGGGGGGGAAGATGCGTAAACTTAAATAGAGATCCTACCTTGTGTCTTGTTTATTTTGCTTTGCTTTGCGCACTTTGTTTTGCTTGCTTTACTTTGGTCTTCGCTTCAGTCTTCAAGGGCTTGTCTTGATCTTCGAGAGCTTCAGTTCATAGCACTTTAAATTTTCAATGGAGGCTTTGGAGGCTAGTGCATGAGTGTATATGAGTATATGAGTGTATAGAAGGCTAGGGTTTTGGTGTATAGTGGCTAGGGTTTGGAAAACCTAAAGGAGACTAGGGTTTAGGGAGGCTACGAGCTTTGTATATCGAAGAGTAGGCTTTTTAGACTGAGTTTGCGGACCCCTTTCAGCTGGAGGAGGCTCTGTATTTATAGAGAGAAGAATGACCTGATGCTTATTGCAGTGGCGCTAGCCAGTTAGGAAAGTTTTAAGGTCGGCAAGCAACGTATCTTCGGAAGATTTGGGCACTTGTACTGGTGACTACCATGTAATTTTTAGCCTGGTTTCACTAGGAGTGACTTCGGAAGGTCCGGGAAGGATTTAAGGGACCGAGAATGACTCGGAAGGCCGAAAAAGGGCAGGAACCCTTAGAATAGGGTCCCGGAGGTAATAGCCTTGAAAAAGGATGACAAGAATTGTCGGAAGAGTAGACCGGGCCATTAGGGCCAAAACGGTCAATCGGGCTAGAAAATTGTTGGGATGAACTCAGAATGTCCCGGAAGAAGACTCAAGATTTGAAAACATTATTTAGAATGTCCCAAGAGGCTACAGGTTTGATACCCAGAGCCAGTGTGGTCGGAAAAGGCAACCGGCCCACCAGGGGCAAAACGATCATTTTACACCGGGTTTGCCAGAATTGACTCGGAATGATCCGGAGAAATAATAAAAGGTCGGGAATACCATAAGAAGCATTCCCGAGAGGTTACCAGTTTAATACCCAAAGCCGGTGTGGTCCCCAGGGCATTCGGATACCTAGGAGCAAAACGGTCATCTTGACCGAAAAGTCTCGGGATTAGCCCGAAACTGACTAGAAGGCACCTAATCATGCCGGATTGCTTTTAAGACAATCTTGGAAGGGTAAACTTATAGTTCTAAGAACTTAGGTATTTTCTCGAGAAACGTGCCAAAAATGGCCCTAGGGGTAGTTTGGTCATTTTTCACCGAAGTTGGCTAGCAGGCACCGGTGTTGACCTGGGTTTTGAGTGTTTCTGCCACTCTGACTGCGCTCCAGTGATACATGGGTTTGTTGGCAATTCTCTATGTCGACCTGTTTGCGAGTACTTCCGCTACTCTGACGGTTCGCGATCATTCTTGAGACTGCTTGATCTCGGGAAACTGTTAAAGGGACTTAGTGCTTGAGAAATCAACTTTCTCGAAAGGTTTGCCGAAACAGACATTTCTGCATTGGCGGGCTAGCAGGCACCAAAGGTGGACCGTTCTACCATCTAGGGGACTTGGGGTCTCGTCCCGGTTGACGAGTTTCAAGGGACTTACCATTCCGAAGAAACTTTTTTCAGAAAACGTGTCTGACAGGATAGACTTACCGTCTTAAGGAATCAACTTTCTCGAGAGAGGGATTGGAATTGGAATTGGACTTGAAAAAGGGGACTTACCGTCTTCGGGAAGACGTGCCTACGAGATTGGACCAAACAACGTCCACAAGGGTATTTTGGTCATTTTGCCTCTATTCGGGCCTGGTGGGCCCGTGTAGCAATGAATTGACTGGATTAGGACTAGAATTCTAGAATATGTCCATGTTGACTTGAACTCAAGTTTGGACGGACTGTAGACTGCCGAGCAGTCAAAAATGGGGTGCTTACAACGCTTATACTTGAGCATTGGGAAGAGTTTCTCTAAGCTAATAATGCAAGGGGAAATGATCGAGAATGGATTGAAAAATAACAAAATCGTGGATCCTTACGCTAAGATAGGTGAGGGATTTACAAATGCAGCAAAGAAGGTAGCAACCACTTGAGGTACTGGTAAGAAAGAGGGAGAAGTATTTGCTATCTTGCCAATGCGGCAGCTGCCATACTATCCCCAATATCAAGCTCGTCCGCAACCATCTGCTCCCATTGTCAACATCTTTACCGCCAATGTCCAAGCACCTGCTCCTGGACTTGTCGCTTCCCAACCGTACTTCAACCCTAACAGAAACAATTGGCGGAACCGAGAATTCACTCACCTAGCATACATTCAAACATAGGCTTACCATGAGCTCCTCAAAGCCAAGCACCTGAACCCTATACCCCTAGGGTTGCTACCAAGTCCATTGCCTCCAACCTTCAATCCAGCCCTTACCTGCGAATATCACTCTGGAGGATAGGGGCATAACACAAAGTCTTGTTTCTCTTTGAAGCACAAAATCCAAGACCTCATTAACAGCAAATTCATTAACACCCAGGAAGCAAAACTAGCCCCCGATCCCAATGTCACAGCAAATCCCCAACCGAATCACATTGTCAACATAGTCACAGAAGGGGAAGCAGACGCGGATAACATCATAGCTGCGGAATATTTTGAAGGGTAGTTAGAGACTGGGGAAGAAATTGACTGGGAAGAAGAGCCACCACCATGCCCTATCTATCTTTACAATGCAAATGGAGAGCAAGATCCCCTTTACTGGCCCATGGAAGAATGCATGGAAGACATTCCCACTGATATTGTGCTTACTGATGGTTAGGGAGATAAATTCATGCTCCCCAAATATGCTAAGGCTGAACACCACCTAATAGAGGATCTCTTCAATCATGAGGATATGGGCTGGGGCATTGGTGAGCCAAAAGTACCAAACCCGCTATTTGAATTCAGTGAGGGTCATCTGGATAGCCTCTTCACTGAAATCGACAAGGAAGAAGCTAAAAAGGGAAAATCAAAGAAAAGCCATTGTAAGTCCTGGGAGGAAGCCTGAGCGTGAAACTTAAGGAAGCCACAGAAGTTAAGCAACAGAAAACTAACCAATTAAAAGGGAACCATCAGGGTGCCCAAGACTGGATGTACAACCTTAAGGCCCAGCTAGAGAAGGGAAAGGAAAAGAGGCATCCCCAATTGCACTATGACCACTTGCCTCTACCATTCTGTAGTCAGTGCATTAATCGGTCCAGCAGAACCGAGCAAAGAAGTTGGCGAATGGAGCATGGAGGAGGTAGGCGTGGTCCCGAAGCCCACCTGAAGAAGTGACTGCCAAAGGGATGTTCTTTTTGTCAAACTTTTTCTTTACTTTCCATTAATCCTGTTTTTGTTAACTCTACTTTTAATTCTACTTTTTGTTAATTAAGAGCTTAACATGTACACAAAACCTTTGAAATGAAAGAAAAAAAATTTGAAGTTTATGTTTTTCATCTTCGGTGTTTGTCTTTTTCTTAGAAGTTTTCTCATTCATTGTTATGCCTTGACTTGAAGAGGGGGATAGTACGCACATCCTCACCAGCAGGGACCATTTCCAATCCAAAGAGAGGAAACACTAAAGGGAGAAAATAGTGAGAATGGAATATAGAAAAAGGCACCACCTGGAGAACGCCATGACAAAGCAGTTGGCAGTTAGACCCTCAAAAGGAAGAAAAGCCATCATTTCAGATTCCCTAAACAGCAAAGTAATTCCTTTGAATAACCCACTCAAGCTGTAAGTAGTTTTCATTCAAACACCCTAACCAGGAACCACCCCTGACACTGGGGCAAATATGGGTAACAAAACATTTAAACTAGCACTCGCCTATCTTAAAGGATGACACTAAAATTCTAGGACTTAACTTTATAGACCAAGCAATCTTGTCTGAAAGGAACAGAGGCTATCTATTCTTCTATCATATAGTTAAAAGAATCCCCTTTGAATAACCCATTTTGAGTCGAACTACATTCCTTTGACAAACCTGACCTGGTGATCACCGCCCACAATGGGTGAAAGAAAAATTAGAAAGAAAAAAAAAAGAAAAAGGAACTTGAGACAAAAGAAAGCCCCCTCACATATTTAAAGAAGGGGAGAAACAATGCAGTACTTTAGAAGAAAAAAAAACACATTATGCACTAGTGAAGATTGTACGAATAGTAATGCTGGGGCAAACAAAAAAAAAAGAAGAAGAAACAATAAACCAAAAACAGGCAGAAACCTCTATAGAAACATAGTAAATACCCAAAAGATAAAGGTGACAAGGAAAAAGCCTAAAAGGAGAAGAAGAATTGATAAGAGTGATCATCGTTTTGTGATAAACTCGGGAAAAAGTGCAGCACCTTGGGCCTATCGAAGCCCCCTTGGGCCCTGAATACCCTTCTGCAATTATGTATCTTTTAAATACCCTTCTGCAATACCCTTCCTTTCAAAAAAAACCCCATAACCTAACCACATTACAACCTGAAACAAAGCCCCCTTGGATCAGGGAAGATTGCTTAGTCTAAACAAGTTCAAAAGAAATAGCGACACCTAAAAAGAAAGGTGAACAAAATAGCAGAAGTTTACTCAAGGTGGTTCTGGTTCATATCACCCCAACTAGAAAATAGAAAAATTATTTGAGCATGTATGCCCTTTATTTCTTACCCTTAGCCTAGTATATATTACAGTCCAAAGTAAAGCCTTCTCAGATTGAGGATGAAAACTACTTGCTCCTTTGCTAAAGGCTACTTTAGTTATCACCTAGAGAGTTTACCAGTCCAGATATGAGATCCCTGAGAGGAAACGAAGCGAGTTATAGGTTTTTCCCTTTTCAGATAAGAGAGAAGAGAGTTGGGTTCAGAAATGAAAACCCTGAGAACAAGGCAACCACTATCCCGTTATGACAAGAAAAGGGCATGACAAAGAAGGGAATCCTCTAGAAAATAGCAAAAGTCCAAAATGACCAACTCCCGGTAGACACTTAGTTAAACCCAAAAGCCTGGAGCCTGCTTCGGGGCCTGTTTTCGTAAAGCTTGCATATCTATGCGCTTTGCCTAAATCCACACATGCAACAACACCCACATTTTTCACATCTATTTAAAGCTTTTACATACCCACTATTTCATGTGTGTGTCTTGATTCCTGTATTTCTGTCACGACCCAAAACCCGGCCCATACGGATTTAGGGTGCATGACCGGCCAGTAGCTTAGCTACCTAAGGCCACATTGCATAACCCAGTTGAACACCTATGCCTTTATCATTTAAAAGATACATAATTGCAGAATTTAAAATTTTATAAACGTAAAGTAAAACGTGTGTTATACATAGTAGAGCTGTGCCTAATCTCCGAAACATAATCATTCTATAAGGTGGGCCTATCGAAGGCCACCACAGTTATAACATTATAATATTACAAAATGTTAAGGTCCAACCCCTATACCAGTACACAACATAAGGCCCGTGGGTCGCAATTCGAATGTCCATGTAATGGGCCTCCTTCAAGGCCTCCCAGTTTGTTCACCTAAAAACATTTTTAGAAAAATGTAAGCTAATGCTTAGTGAGTAACAATAATGCATGAGTATAAAATACCATATGCTACCTTTATATTTAATGTACATGACAATAAAGATATATTTACGCATAAGTGGCATGAATTTAGAATCGCATAAGTACAATCTTAAGGACACTTGAAGCATAGGCTTTTGTGTTAAAACATCATACCATTTCGAAACGTAATATCATCAAGGAGAGGTGCGACGTACATAAATCATCGTAAGCATTTGACATATCTTGATTCTTGTTCTGAAACATAAGTGTTACTGCCCAACTAATATTTCTTTTCAACATATATGACAATAGCTGAACGTTTATGCATACATATGGTGTACCTAGAAATGTAGAAGTGTAAGCTTGAAAACGCATGGCTTATACTACCATATCAACATAAGTTGTTATCTCTAAAACATAAGGTCGAAGAAGTGAGAGACCAGTCGTAGCATGCTCCCTTAGTACACGACGATAGCTTGTCATTAGTATAACACATCATAACTTGTAAGCATACATCTTAACTCATCGTATAGCATTAGACACATCCATATCGTCGTTCTCGAAATGTATAAGGCATAACTTTGAGAACATAGGAATCATTGCATTATTTTGGAACATTATATCATAAGCTTTCATAACAAAATATTATAACGTTTCAAACGTAATACCGTAGGAGTGAGACATAACGCATAACATGACTTCGTAAGGCATAACATAGCTATCATAAGCATACCGTGGCATTATACTGTAAGACATTTCATAATATCCTAGAAAGGAGAGATATATCATGACATTATAATTTATGGAAACATACGTAACTTGTTATGAAGCATTAGGACAAATCTTATTTCTCATTCTAGAGCATAAGTATGTTACGTCTCTATATTAGAGCAAGGCTCCGCATAAATAACCTTAAAGGTCATGTATAGGGTTCTTTAGGCTAAGATCTTAACCATGTACAATATTTCCCGTTATAGCGCTTCATGACATGCATATGCCTACCTCACGGTTTTAAACGCATTGCGATGGTAACACTTCACCCTGCCTACTCCCTCGGAAGTGCTTGAGCTATCTGAGTACTCAGTACAATATTGTCCGTTTTGGCTTGCACCTGCCTACCCCCTTTCGGGCGCTTGGTCTCAGATGCACGGTACACATAAGGCTCTTTAGGCCAATATAGTAACCATGAAGGTCACGCATAGGCTCTTTAAGTCAAACATAATAGCTATGCTCAGTTATGGTAACCATAAAGGTCACGTCTAGACTTTTAAGCCAAGGGACGTCTCCCTACATGGCGATAGATTATTTCATGTCTCTTACCTTAGGACCATCGTTGCTAGTTTAGGATCTTGTTACGAAAGACCTTACATGTCGCTGGTTTATTTCACGTCCCCCATCTTAGGACTAGCATAGTTTATTTCACGTCCCCTAGCGTAGGACTAGCATAGTTTATTTCACGTCCCCAAGCGTAGGACTATTGGGCTAGATTAAAGTCTTGCCACAAGAAGACCTTGAGTTAGATTCGTATGTTAGGAGTCTTACATTTACTTTATGTGAACGTTCTAGTCCGTGAGTTGTATTTATGCCATAGGTAAGGTTCGTATGTAATTCAAAGCATGACATTTATTCTTAAACGTAATCATTTAGGTATTGAAATAAATGAAAGAAATGCATGAAATGTAATTGAACTTGCAAGCATTTGGAGAGTAATAGGTCTTATTTATGGCATATCGTTACTCACCTCTCTCCGAATAGAACGGGTGCTAAACAAGGTGTCTCTACACGAAATGCACATGGAAGTATAGAAATATCAATACAATACTCTAAGGCAAGGCAACAACGTAAAACGAGAACATAAGGTTGAGGTTTGAACATGAAAGCCGAGACATCGGCTCCTTTATTGCGTCCCAACCACCCTTCAAGGATGAGTTCACACTTTAGGTTAGTTCCATTTGAAAATAGGCTTAAAGCGCTTTAATTTGATAGGTCACTAGCTAAAAACACATTTTTGGTGAAGAAGTTATGCCCCATAGAAAATGGACTAAAGTTTTGGAAGAAGAATGTTACCGGCAGAATTTTGGATCAATTTCAAAATTCAATATCTCTCGATGTATAAAGAATTAGAGTACCAACTTTATATAGATACAAAGGTCTATGAGTCTAATATCCAATGCTTTAAACGGTGCATCGATCCGAGTTTTCTAGAGAAAGTTATGCCCAATTTCCGAAACAGTGTCTGAGCTGAAAAGTAAAACTGGGGGCTGGACGAAAGTGTCGGCTCCAGAAACAAAGGAGTCGCCTCCTGAGCTGAAGACACGAATTTGGGAGTTCTCTAGGCAAAAGTGTCGGCTCCAAAAATAAAAGAGTCGCCTCCCAAGCTAAACGAATGAATCTGGGAGTTCACTGGGACAAGGAGTCGCCTCCACCAACCAAGGAGTCCACTCCAAAGCTAAATACCCAGATTCAACCCGAAAATCTCCAAACCTCACTCAAATCAAAACCAAACTCCATCAAAACTCTCACAACCTCTTCCAATACTTCTAGGATCCAAAGATTGACCCAAGAAGACCACAATTACTCAAAATGAAACACTTTAAACAAGTAAATAGAAGGGATCTAGGGTTTTAGGAATTAAAGCTCTAACTTGCATAATTTGGGGATTTCAATCCCAAACTCTCAAATCTTTCAGTGGGGTTTACAATACTCTATATTTAGCCACTTTGGGACTCAAAACAGTCACAACAATTTAATAACACAACTCACAAAGATAGATACATACATATATATAATTATAGTAGGAGGTGAAACCCTACCTTTCTTCAAGCTTGCCCAAGTCTTCTAATGGCTTCAACCTCTTCCTTCACCTCCCTTCAAGCTCTTCTACCTTCAATCTCCCTTTTCCTCTTTCTCCTCTCTTTTCTCCCTCTCTTAACCGATCGGGTGTCTGTGTGTTTGTGTGGGTGTGTTTGTTTTATGTTTATATAAAAGTGTATAAAATACACACATAGGAATAATCCCATGTGTCTCACCCTATAGGCTTAAGCTATAACACAAGCTTCCATTGGTCACTCTTGACTCAAATAAGGCAATAATTAATATTAAATAATGCAAATACTAGGAATTCTCATTAATATAAATAAATAGGGGTTCGGGATATTACAATTTATATGTTTATATTCTTGCTCTTTATGTTTCCACATGCATACATTCAAGACAAGATTAAAAAGAAGAACCAATCATCATCCCACGGAAAGAAAAATGATAATATACATAAAATCATCTTACAATCATCGTCCACAAGGGCCAACACAGGGCCTCAAAACATAAATAATCCTGCCAGTCTAACAAAACTACAACAATATCAACAGAGGCGCCTTAGGGAGCAGGGTCGTCATCCAAGTCAAAGTCGCCAGTATCCAGTACATATGGAGAAGGCTGACTGGAAGAAGCTCAGGCATCATAAGGGTCCTGATCAAGGAAAACAAAAGGAAAGAAAAACCAGCATTAGAATACAGAAGATGCATAAAGAACATTAAAGATGAATCGCAAATAGTATACCCAGCGGGCCTCCATTAAAGATATACGAGCAGTCAGAGCCTCCATCTCAGTGCTGTATTGTTCTCGAGCCTGGCAAGCAGCTAAGTACTCCTCCTTGGAAACAAAACCCTGAGCTTGATTCCATAACTCGACCACCTCATGACTGGCTACCTGCCCTCCAACCACCAGATCCAGCTGGGTAAAGGCACTAATAGACCTCACCCTAAAATGAGCCTCGTAATCCACATTGGGCAAAAGAAAGAAGCGGTTGCCAAACACCTTGACTATATAAGGAATCTCCATCTCGACAAAATTCGAACATATACTAAGGAAGATCCATAGCAGCCCAGAAGTCAGTGTGTAGCTGTCACCAATGATGCTCCCCCAAGTACATTTCTTATGAAAAGGGGCCTCGAAAGGTGACCCGCGACCTAGACAAGAGAATGGGGTCCCGCATGCCAACATACTAGGGGGACCAACGGTAAAGCGCCCACGTCACATCCCAAGGTCTCAGCAGCTCCAGGTTAGCCCGGAGGGTAACAAAATCTGTAAACAAAGACCGTTGGACCACCTACTGTCTAGTCCATCTCGTAGCCCGTGGAAATGCATCTGTGGCTAATACCTCTGGCCGATGCACTATCAGATACTCATAACTCTACCATATCAAAAAGGGCTAGAACCAATCAAGCTCCCCCATGCCTCGAACGTCCTAACTCTCATCCTTCGCAAGAAATTGGCAAAAGAGAAGGCACCCCAGTCCACATAATCTAATACATCCAAGTCCACCACCAGGCTCATCAATGGTAAAGGAACTACCAACTTATTATTGTTGCAAAAGTAACTAAAGATGACATACAGTACTAGCCAGCGCCTCATGATGAAATGATCAACTAGGGAGGGCTCAAGAGCGAAAGCTGTCTCTTCTGGACATAGTAGCGAAGTCGAAAAACTCGAGCCCATAATCTCCGGTAAACCTAAGAGAAGGCGAGCTTCATCAATAGTCACAGCCCGCAGGAAAATCGGGATGCCGCCAAAAGAGAGGCCAGTAATGATCGCCCAGTCAATAGGAGTGGGCCTCGGCTTAAAACCTACCAAATGTACGGTCTCAATCTCCCCAAACCACCTCTCTAGTAGCCCAATTGCTATCCTATGATCCAACCTGTCTGTTTGGAGTGTCATGAAGGCACCAAATCCGATCCTATGAAGGAAGTTTTGATAAGATGGGGCCGACGCCTGCATAGCTCTCAAAGCAAAGATACTGGCCCTTCTAAATGAACTATGAGTGGACGATGGCATCCGGCCAAAACGCGAGTATAAGCTCGGATGGTAAGCCAAGTCTCTCAACAGTGGGATGTCAGGGATCACTAACTGGTCATTTGTGAAAGAAATATCCTTCCGCCTATTGCGGATGGATGCCATACCATACCCCGTCCTCGGATCAACAACTGTATCTACGTCCTCCTCGACCCTCTCGCTGGGAGCAGCAGAGGACTGTCCCTTCGCAGAACTACTGCTCGAAGCCATCCTGCTCATAGATTGTTGAGGCTGACTACTACCACCTCGGGCAGAACCACTCTTGCTAGCGATGCCCTCCCCGGGCTCAACTCGCGACGCTTCCTATCACAAACATCATCGCCTGCCTCTGACATCCTTAAAAGCAACAGTTGAAAAATGTAGGAAGTTAATCAGTAACAGGATATGCATGAAAGCTAAAAGCAAAAAAATACATATATACAACAAAAAAAGAGAAGAAAGAAAAAAGGGAGAGAGAAAAAAAAGAAAAAGGAAGAAAAGAACAAAAAAAAAAAAGATAGAGGAAAAAAAGAAGAAAAGAACAAAAAAAAAGAGAAAGAAAGAGTTAAGGCCTTATCCATTCCCCCAGTTTCATTTCAAAATATCAAATTGGTTTCCCAAGCTTTCTCCTTCACAAGCTCTGTTTCAAATAGTTTTTCTGAGCTTTTTCCTCAAAAAGTTTTATTTCAAAATATCAAACCGGTTTCCCGGGCTTTTTCCTTCAAAAGCCCCGTTTCAAAATGTTTTCCAACGGTTTTTTGAGCTTTTTCCTTAAAAAGTTTGTTTCAAAATATCAAACCAATTTCTCAGGCTTTCTCCTTCAAAAGCCCCGTTTCAAAAATTTTTAACGATTTTCTGAGCTTTTTTCTCAAAACGTTTCATTTCAAAATATCAAACCGGTTTCTCAGGCCTTCTCCTCCAAAAGCTCTGTTTCAAATGGTTTTTTTGAGTTTTTTTCTCAAAAAGTTTGATTTCAAAATATCAAACCGGTTTCCTAGGCTTTCTCCTTCAAAAGCCTTGTTTCAAAGTTTTCTAACGGTTTTCTAAGTTTTTTTTGCCAACAAGTTTCGTTTCAAAATTTCAAATCGGTTTCTCAGGCTTTCAAAAGCCCTGCTTCAAGTTTTCTAAGGTTTTCCGGGCTTTCTCCTTCAAAAGCTCAGTTCTCAAAATTAACTGCTTTTTCTAAGAATTTTAGAATCGAACGTTGAATTTTTTGAAAAATTTTCAGCAAAGTTCTACATTAAAAATTCACTATCAAAAAATTCAACAAATCATAAAACACCTCACCAAGGCTCCCCAAGCCTTCAACCACGTCAATCAATACCATCCCATCCTCCATGGTACATGAACCACAATGAAAAACAATTTTTAAGTTGAATTCTCCACTTTTTCAAAAGTTTTTGGTTCCATTTTATTTTCTAAAAATTCTCAAAAATTCCTGAAACACTCAAAAAGATCCCCACAATTTTCTAAAGATATCCTACAATTTTCCAGTCTTCAATAGGGTTAAGTTTTCAATTTTTCTTAATTTTTAAAAAAAAAAAAATTGAAATTTTTTTAAAAAATTATGAAACGTCATACGATTATTCTATACACTTTTCTAAGACATCCAGTATGAAGATCAAGCATAAACACGTAAAGCCCAAACCTACACATGCAATTTTCTAAACTCTGCAGGAAACCCTTTCACAAAACATGCAAAATCATCCCAAACCCACCCAAATCTTCATCAAATCACAAAAACAATTTGTCCATTGTGTTCTAAACATCCTAAAACATGGATTTACACTAATCACATGCAAAAAACGAGCACACAAACATCAAAATCGACGAAATTTCAAAAAACACCAATATTTGGGTTTCTGGCGAAAATCAAGCTTTCTAACGAGAATCTAGTGACAATATCAGCTCTCGGCAAGCTTTCAACTTCCCTCGAGACTTTTCTAGCAAGACGCAATGTAAATCTCTTAAAACCCTCACGTCAAAGCTCTCCAATGGACTCCAAAAGCTCAAAACCCGTAAGTAATACGCGAAACTGCTCTGTTTTTAAAACCCACGGCCTGGCGCATTTAGTACATGCACCTGGGTTTTTTTTGACCAAGCATGTGTGCCACACGCGCCCGGCCCTTCAGCTTCCTGCCAAAGCCAGTTTTCGACATTCCAAGTGCCAAAACTGTTTTTGAGGCTTTCAAAGGCCAAAAATCAAGTTTTTAAACAATTTGTTTTCAAAAACCAAGTGTTACGGGCTGAACTTCTTCAAATCGGCATTTTCAAAACTTGGACCCTGAACAAAATTTTAAAAGAACCAAGATTTTTCAAAATTTAAAGTTTTCAAAAGAGAGGGACTTACCGGTAATCCAAAAACTTCCTCGACCGTCATCCCTTTGATCGCTTAGAGACAAAAAAGGGATTTTTACCTTATTATTTTTCTGCCTCTGACAAGCAAAGACAAAAAAAGAAGGGCAGCTGTAAGTACCCTATTTTTTCCTGCTCAGCAATCTTCGGCCCAACCGGATCCAGCTTTCAAACATCACAGCACATACGTACCCAAGACAGCTCTATTCAAACTCCAATCCAATCAATTGGTCGCTTCTTAGGCCCATAAGGCCCAATTGAAGCTGAAAAGACCATATTGCCTCTAAGCATTCCAGGCAGCTGTTCGGGATTGGGCGGTCTCAGGAACTAATGCCATCTATGCAGTTTTTTGAGGTCGGGCGGTCTCGGGAACCAACGCCATCTAGGTAGCTTCCTGAGATCTGGCGATCTCGGGGACCAACACTTTATCAAATTTTAGACAATTCACTTTTAGCGCCTGGTAGCTTGCTAATGTAGAATGTTCGTTATTTGGTAGTTTTTCGAGACCAAGTATTCTCGGGGACCAACACCACCCTACAGGTAGCTCGCTAAGACCAAGCATTCTCTGAATCTTTTTTGGTTTGCACAATTATCGAGGCAAAGTTTAAACGAACATTCTCGGTGGTGGAGCGTATGCTATATGTGCCCAAATTTTAATCAGATCGATCAAACTTCGCTTAGCCCTTACAATTTAGCTAGTACGATGTATGCCACGTGGCATTCTGCCAGTGGAACAGTACTGACACATGTAGCACATGCGCCTACATGCGCCAATCTTCTCAAACTTTGCCTATAAATATAGGCCTCCCCCTTTGCATATTCCAGAATCAAAATTGATAGCGAAGCTTTGTTAAAACTTCGCCAAAACCTCGAATTCTTATATACATACCACACTTCAAGCACTTAGGCTAGATTCCATCTCCTCCTAACCCATACACTACACCTATATAGCCTTCAATGCCATAGAAGACCTTAATCCAGCCCCTTCAAACCTCTTTAAGGCTATTCAAGCTCAAGTCAAGGCATTCATGGAGGTTTGAAAGTGTTTGAAGGCAAAAGGTAGTATTCTCTTTACATTTTCGCAACCTCTACTCCTTTTTTCTCCCTCCTAGACTGCTTAGGATATTCTCTATTTTAACCCCCACCTTTTACCCCCCTTTCTTGCATGCTTGAAATAAGAAAGCTCTTAGTTCATGCCTAGAGGAAAGTTTGTGAGAGTCACTGTGTAGGAAACTTCTCACAAACCTACTTTAAGATGGTATGGCCTTAGAGCACCTTGCTATGTGGTGAAGCCTCTAGCCTTGTATGATTTCATGACCCCTCTACATATAATTATCTTATTTATGTTTTGCATGCTTGGCTTTATTTTCATGTTTCCAAAACCCTCACTATCTCTTTTCTATATCTGCATATTCAAAACATTCCCTAAAAATGGTGCTAGAGTTGGTTCCTTGAAATCTAGGTTAAACGCTCAATTTCTACACCTTAGAAAACCCTCTTCAAGTCCCTTGACTTTATTTTGTAACCCTACATTTCATTACTTTTCAAAGTTGCACTAAAATGGCTTTTAGCCCCTCTTCTTCTATATTGATTTTTAAGGATTTACTTTCTTGAACTTTGTGATTGAAATGGTCCTTTAGAACCCTCTCTTGAGTGGTCTCCCCATTATCTTGACCAAATGAACCCTAGTCCATTAGAGTTGACTCTATTCTTTTCAGAATGACTTTCAAAACAATTCCCTTCAAAAAAGGTTCTCAAATGGCACTCTCTTTAATTTGCATAAAAATGATTTTCCTAAACTATTATTTTCACCTTGATTTTTAAAAGTTTTGCTCTCTTGAATATTGTGGTTGGAATGGTCCCATGAAGTTCTCTTTGAATTGATTTTTTTCAAATCAACCATATGAACCCTTATTTTTTAGAGTGGTCTTTAACCTCTTAAAAGTGATTTTTCAAAACCTCCTTTCCAAAACCAATTTTTCAAAGGATCACTTTCTTTAAATTTTTCAAGTCTTCAAAACTATCTATTCAATGTTGATTTTCACAAGTTTTGCTCTCTTAAGTTTGTGAGTGAAATAGTTCCAAGGTAACCCTTTGTTGAGTGGTTTCCAAATATCAACCATAGGACCCCAATACTCACTTGAGTGGTTTTCATAAAATGGTTTTCAAAACCCACTTTCAAATTTCATGCATAAAACCATTAGATCCAAACCCTAGTTCAAAATCATCTTTCAAAACCACCCTTCAACCCTAAGTTAACTTGACCCTAGGTCAACCAAATACTAGGTTAACCAAATCTTAATTAATTAATCCTAGGTCATCTTAGCCCTAGGTTAACCTAATCTTAGTTAGTTAACCTTTGGTTAACCAAACCCTAGGTTAACTTAACCCGAATTAGTTAACCTTAGGTCACCTTAACCCTAGGTTAACCTAACCTTAGTTAGTTAACCTTAGGCCACCTTAACTCTAGGTTAACCTATCTCAAGTTAGTTAACCCTATGTCACCTTAACCCTAGGTTAACCTAACCCAAGTTAGTTAACCTTAGATCAATTCAACTTAGGTCAGTAAGCTTCAAGGTACCAATTCAAAGACCCCTTTTCAAATAATCCTTCAACTCAAAAAACCATTCTACTCTCTTGAGATTTCAAAAATCAACTTCAATACCTTTGCAAATATCCCCACACTCTATCTTCAAAAATGTCTCTAAAAAGTTCTCTTAAACTTGTCCCAATAGCTAGACACTCAACATTTTTCAAAACCTATCTTCAAAATGTTTTCAAGAACTCATAACCCGGAAGTGTCCTTAACCCTTTATGGTTAGGGATTCCAAGGGAAGATGACACATTAAATACAAACCTCCAAGGTTGTCTATATTAGGGTTCCAAAACCCTAAATGCTTTCCAAAAGTCCTTTTCAAAAATGATTTTCAAACATCACATTCTTGAAGCAACCCTAATCCTTCCAAGGTTAGCATTGTTCAAGTGTGAGTGAGACATTCAAGAAGGGTTCTATAACCCTAAAGTTTAAAAAACCAAAGAGAAGTCTCTAACCCCATTTTCAAACAATGTCTTCAAAACTCATTGCCCTAAAGGAGTTTAGTTCTTCAATGACTAACCTCTCAAAGGTAAATCAAACCTTAAAAATGCCTTTCATAAGGTGTTCAAAGACTACTTTCAAAATCATTTCAAGACAAGTCCATAAGAGCTCTTGTGAGTCCATATTAAATTTTCAAGTCCATAATAAAGTTTTCAAAACTTTCAAAATTCTCTTGAGTTATGTTCAAAACCATTTCAAAATACTTCAAAATCTCATTTCAAGAGCACTTTCAAAAACCTTCAAGTTCTATTCCAAAAATACTCCAACATCCGATTTCAAATCAAAATTCTCAAGTTCTCTTTTCTCAAAGACCGCGAAGTGTCTTTAAACCTTTCCAAAGACCTCAAAGCGTCTTCAGACATTCCAAATGCCTCACTGCGTCTATCTTCTATTGGGCTCTTGCCTGAACTACGAATGACCTGATTCTCGCCAAATGAGATACGTAGGCAACCTAAAATAGTGCGGTCAAAACTTTTATTTCAACTCAAGTCCTTTTTTCAAAACTCTCTATCAATTCAATATCCCTATTTCAAATTCTTTCAAAACTTTCATGTTTTCAAACAATTTTCTCAAAACTTGCATCATGCATCATTCATCCAAAAAGTGATGTCCAAACCCCGTTTTTAAAATTCTAAAGTGGATATTAAGTGGATAATAGTAACCGGTTATTCAAGTGAATGAATTAAGGGTGATTAAACATGTAGGTACCAAAAGAGAGGGGTAGGATGATGATCTTAGGATATCTTTCCTACACGTAATCAACTTCCAGACCATAGATTTCTATTTTCAAAAGACCAAAATGGAATTATTTTCTAAAAGGGCTTAAAACTTTTCAAAGGTTTCCAAACAACCTATTTTCTTAAATAAATAAAAAAACCTATTTTGAGTAAGTTTTCCAAAACCTTTTTCTAAAACCCTAAGTGTAATCTCCGGATTATGCTTAGTTTTAGGTGACCTAACTCGCATTAATCAAGTTAGGTGGCAACTCCAAGATTTTTATAAAAAAAGCCCTTAAACCAAATCATGTTTTCAAGTTCAAACCTAGTCACACTCGTCCTTCTTGGAGGATGAGTTGTAACAAAAAAGTACCGTGCTTTTTCCAAGCTGAAAGGACTTGGTTAAAAATCGGGGTGCCACAATAATGATAATAGGTATATAGCATTGGAATGACTATCATGAAGTCAAATAACAGGTGGTGTAAATGTAGTATAAGATAATATTATATTAAAACAAATATACGTATATATATATATATAAATCATCTAATAGATTACTAAAATATAAGTAGTTTATTAAAATTAGAATTCAAACACTGATCAATGGATACAAGAGTTTTTAAAAATAATTATTAATAATTAAATGAATAGAATAGCAGTGATAAAGATTTAAACCACTCTAAACTACGAGGGCAAAACAGTTATAATCTCATAATCCCTAATGGACGAGATAGAAGAAGGAATGTGTCTTTGGTACCCACTAAATCTCATCTATATATATAGATAACACTTTTCCCCATTTTTATTAAATTAGTGTGTGTTCTTGACGCGAATTTTGCATCAACTTGTTCTTTATCCAGGTAAACTGCAATATCCCGAACCTTTATTATCTAAATTAATGAGAATTTCTTAAATTCTATATTATTCTAACTTTCTCGAACTAGGGTTGCAAACCTATTACTTTGTAGGTTTTTCAAGCCTAAGGGTTGAAATGAAGGCAAGGGTAATTAAGTTAAGACTTAAGTGATCAAATCGAAAGTTAAAATTCAACACTGTCTCAGGAGATTAACCATAACTTTTTATTCCAATGCTTGATTGAGCTAATTCTTGAAGCATTGGAAAGAAGACTTCAATATCTACAATTTTTCATGTAATGTACATTGGCTGAATTGGCTTCTAAAGTGGTCAAAATTGAGCAACAAAAAACCTATAAGGCTATAAACCGTTCCAACAGTTGGGAGAGCCATCCCAATGATCAGAGACTTATATTTTCACTTTTGCCTAGCGTTCCAATGGCTGGAAGGACTATCCCAATGGTGAAAGAGTTTAGCCTAGCATCCCAACGGTGTATTTGGTCATCCCAACGACCTGAGCCTATGATTTTTGATCTCTAATCTCCTTTAAGACTCCTAGTGTGAGACTCATGGGATTAATTCCCATGTGTATCTCATATTAACCCTCACACCTGTACAATACACACACACTTGCCATAGAAGAGGAAGAGGAGAAAAAGAAGAAGAAGAAAAAGAAAAAAAGAAGAGAAAAGAAGAGGTTGAAGAGCTCAACACAAACTTGGAAAACTTAAGAGAGAAAAGTATGAACTCCAAATCTTGTGTATGCTTGAGTGTATATGTGTTGTAGTTGTGTTGGATGACTCATTTGAATCCCAATTAGTCAGATTTTGAGAGTTTATAAGCTTCCATAGATGGATTGGGAGTGGGGGTTAAAAATCCCCCAAATTTGTGCGTGCTGGGTTTAGAGATTCAAACCTAAGAATTCTTTTATTTACTTGTTGGTTTAGCTTCATTTTGAGATATTGTAGTTTTTTGGGTCAATCTTTGAACCCTAGAAGCATTGGTAGAGTTTGGAAATGTTTGGATTTGAAAATCTAGGGCTTGGAGAACCTTCCTTGTGAGACCTTAATTCTCTTAACCTCATTCTTAACTTGATTTTAATGCATTTTTTGAGGTGTTGATACTAATTGAGGTGCTTGTTTAACATATTTTAACATGTGTGAGTTATAGTGAGATTTTTATATTTTTAAGTAAGATTAGGGGGTGATTATTGGGTTTAATCTATATTTAATTAGCTTAACTAATCACATGGATTATCTTATGTTAATCTTGTTTAATTAAACTAATCATGGTTAATTATGTTAAGTTGGTGATTAGTGAAGGAGAAAGTGGAAGTTGGGTGTGTGTGTGTGAGACACTTAGGTGTGTGCTTGTGACAAGTGTAGAGTTAGGTACACCTTTGTATCTAACTTGGCTAACAAGAGAGGGGAGAGAAAAGAGGAGCTTGTGTAGAGATTGAGGTACTTGATAATGGAATCGGTTGGAAGCAAAGAAGGAAAAGAAGAGAGAAAGAAAAGAGAGGGAAAAAGAAGATAATTCAAAGGGAATCAAAAGGGAGAAACTTGTGTTCATTTTGAATTCATTAATTAAGGTAAGATTCATCAAGTTCTTGTTGGTTTTATGTCATTTGCATTCATTATTGCATGTTAGTATGTTTTCCATATCATTGGAGTTAGAGGGGGGTGATGGAGGAAAAGGGAGGTGAGGACTTTCATAGTGAAAGCCTTGAATCATCTTGGTGACCATGTTTTTGTTTGTGTTTGATTTTATTTCTAGCTTGGTATTGCACTTCGGAGTCTTTGGTGAGTTTATGTGAAGTATTGGGTGGGTTAGAGATGAGAAACCATGTTTTGAGAAGTTTCATTTATGAGCTAAGGTTGGGTCGGGGGGGGGGGGGGGGGGGGGGGGGGGGGGGGGGGGGGGGGGGGGGGGAGGGAGTTGACCCCTGACCTTAGGAGTCGACACATGTAACATTTTGTTGCAAATTTTTGATTTTTGTCCCGAGATGTTGACACTTGGAGCAAAAGTGCCAACACATTGAACAAAATTTTACTTACTGTCCAAAGGTATCAATACATGTGACTGAGGGGTCGACACCTAGGGCCGGCAAGTTGGCACACTTTGGTAAAATTGTCATAAGTCACTCTAGAACTCGAAATGGCACACCGTTTGAAGCGTCGAAAAGTAGACTCATGAGTCTTTCTATTGATATAAAATGAGCACTTTAATTCCTTATAGATTAAGAGATATGGCAGTTTAATGATGACCTAAAATTTCTGTCAATAGCATACTTTTCCAGAATTTTAGTCTATCTTTCACTGGACATAACTTCTCCATCTGAAATGTATTTTTGACCCATGACCTATTAACCTAAAGGTCTTTAAGCCTAGTTTCAAATGAGATTGACCTATTGCATTGTCTTGGGTTTTGGTGAAAGTTGTTTCTTGTCTTTGATTGCATTGTTGAGAGTGTCTATGATGCGTTGGACGTGTATCACTCGAACTTATGTAAGATGTATGCATTCATCGTTTATATTGATTATAGGTTATGCATTGTCATTTCTCGTTGATTATTATTAATCTTATGGTTCCTACACTAACATGGTTGAGGTGATAGGGGCTCGTGGAGGACAAGACCATCAACATCAACCAAAGACTAACCTACTATCGTGTGAGTACGATGACAGGTGGGAAATATATGATAATCTTATTCATACTAAATTGCTTATCTTTTGTATGATTGATGTTGGTGATTATATATATGAGATGAGGTGGCATTGCATGCAATTCATCTTGTATGCTTTGCATTACACTGGAGAGAATTAACCACGGTGGGTTAACCAAGGCTTAATCACGGTGGACTAGCCTAGGGATGCCACGGTGGGCATTCCTTGATAATGAGACATTGCTAATTGGACCAACGTTATCTAAACTTGCACGCACGTGTGAGTGATACATTATTGCATTATTGTTTTTTCTTCATGGATATCTATTGTGAATGTTTATATATATCATTCTTTATTAGTTCAATTATCTACCGTGAGCATGTTGACTTTTAGCTCATGCCCACACAGACCTTTTTGGCAGGTGAGACAAACATAGGGGTCCAGTTCACTACAGTCTTGGTCATAGCTATGGTGGCTTTCATGGTTGTGTCGGGATGTCGCATGGCAGGGATTGAGAAGTTTTTACCAATGTATTTATAATGTCACGTAGGGTTTTGTATAAGATATTAGGATTGAGATTTATGTTTGTATTATATTTTCTGTTAATGTAAGTTGGTAGTAGAAGATTTTGGGGAGTTAGTTTATTTTTTTTAGTTGGAGATGTAAATGAGTTTAATTTATGGTTTATTCTCACATTATATGTTTTATTATTTAGTTCTTGTTTCTTGAAAATATTGTTAAAGTATTGCTTACAAATATGGTGACCTGTGCGATCGCGCCCTGCCTAATGTGACATTAATAATGTCTAATTAGGTTGGGGGTGTAACAGCTTGGTATCAGAGCTATGGTTTAAGCCAAGGTATATAACCAAGGCTACGGTGTGGAGTTAGTATCTAGGATTGCAGTGAACCATAGGGTGTTATTGGAGTCAGATAGGTTATTAAGGAGTGTGTGAAATATTATCTATATGGTGTACTTATTCTAATTTGATGCAGAAAGAAAGAATGACACAATGAGACTTACTTAGGAGAATGGAGGATGAGGAGTTGTCGACTTCAATTGGAGGTGTAGAGTTGGGAGAGCATGAGCCGCATGTTCAGAATCAACTTGATGTAATAGACAGACTTGCTACTCTTATGGCACAATATATGGAGCATCAGATAAGAAGACCATCACGAAGTACTACTTTGCACGAACAATTCATGAAGCTGAATCCACCTGAGTTTGTGGGAGCAACTGATCCACTAGCGGCTAAGGAATGGTTAAAGAAGTTAGAAGCTATTTTTGAGATGATGGCAGTAACTGAAGAACAGGAAATATCTTTGACTACTTTTATGTTGAAAGGTGAGGCACAAAATTGGTGGGAAGCTATGAGGCAAATGATGAATGCTCAACCTGGAGGAATATAGATCACATGGCAACAGTTTGTGGAGATATTTAATGAGCAATACTTCCCTCTTATCTACCATTATCAGAAAGAGCAAGAATTCATCACATGAAAACAAGGGAGAATGTCAGTAGTGGAATGAAGAGCAATTTACAGCTTTGTCTAGATTTGCACCTGACTTGGTACGCATTAAGGATGCAAAATGCAGGCGGTTTGAACAGGGTCTAGATTTGTCGATTCGGTCCCGAGTATCTCCATTCGAGATTATCAAATACGTGGAATTGGTGAACAAATCCAAAATTGTGGAACGGGATGTAAAAGAATATTCGGACAAACGGGAACAATTTAAGAAGGGAAAGTTTGATTTGGCAGCTGGAATATCACGACAAAGGCCTTTAGAAACTGCTACAACAATGGAACAAAGTCGGGTACAGGTTAGTTCCAAATTGGGAGGTGCAAGGTCCAGTAGTTCAAGGGGTGCAGGGAGTCTTAGGGGCAGTGGATCATGGAGGCCACCAATTAGATCTACTAGTTCAAGATCTAGCAACACTAGAGGAATTATTTGCCATCGATGTAGGGTTGAAGGGCATATAGTTAGAGATTGTCCAGTGCCATGGACAGATAAATGTTATCAGTGTGGTCAATCGGGACACATAGCAAAGAATTGTACCTAAGGGCCTACAACAGCTTCACAGGTAGGTAGTGTAGCTGGTGGAAGTAAAGGAGCAATCGGAAGTGCATGGAAAGGGCAGGCAACAACTCTTGAACCATTTAATCAAGCTCGAGTGTATACTATAATGCAAAAAGATGCCCAAGCCACTCCTAATGTGATAACAGGTATGTTATCTGTAGCTGACAAGAAAGCATATATGTTGATAGATACGGGTGCTACACATTCATTTGTTTCTACTAAATTTGGCATGCATTTGGATAGACCATGTAATTTATTTTCGCAAACTCTACTTACTTCTACCCCAGTGGGAGATGTGGTATTGGTAGAGGAAGTATATAAACATTGTGTCTTGAAAAGTAAGGATAAGGAGTTGGTAGCTGATTTGATTCCGTTGACTATTCATGATTTTGATTTGATTTTGGGGATGGATTGGTTATCTTCATACCATGCTTCCATTGATTGTTTTAAAAAGGAAGTTAGTTTCATAATACCAAATGAAACGAAATTTAGATTTCAAAGTGAGCAAGATATAATTCTGACTTGTTTGATATCATCTATGACGGCAAAGAAATTGTTACAGAAAGGGTGTGAGGGATATCTTGCACATATTATTGATACAACTAAAGCATAATTAAACTTATCTGATATTTTTGTAGTTCGAGATTTTTCAAATATTTTTCCAGATGAACTTCCAGGGATAGTACTAGATAGGGAGGTGGAATTTTCTATAGACTTGTTACTGGAAACTACACCCATCTCTATTGCACCGTATCAAATGGCACCATTAGAATTGCAAGAGTTTAAAATTTAATTGCAAGACTTGCTGGATAAAGGATTTATTCAACCGAGTATTTCACCATGGGGAGCATCAGTTTTGTTTGTAAAGAATAAAGATGGCACTATAAGATTGTGTATTGACCATCGACAATTGAATCAAGTTATGGTGAAAAATAAATATCCGCTACCTCAGATTGATGATTTGTTTGACCAACTGTTCGAGGCTACAATGTTTTCAAAGATTGATTTGAGATCCGAGTATCATCAGATAAAGGTAAAAGACAATGATTACCGAAGACCGCATTTCGTACTCATTATGGCCATTATGAATTCTTAGTGATGCCTTTCGGAGTGACGAATTCACCTGCTATCTTCATAGATCTACTAAACCGGGTGTTTTGACCTTTTCTTGATACTTCCGTGATTGTCTTTATTAATGATATATTAGTATATTCTTATAATCTAAACGAACATGAAAAGCACTTGAGAATTGTTTTGCAAACTCTGTGGGATAAACAGTTATATGCCAAGTTCAGTAAGTGTGAGTTTTGGCTGGATAATGTGGTATTCTTGGGCTATATTATATTTGCGGAGGGAATTAATGTTGATCCAAAAAAGATTGAAGCTATAATGAAATGGGAGTAACTAAAGAATGTTTCAGAAATTAGAAGTTTTTTGGGTTTAGCAGATTATTACCGGAGATTTATACAGGGCTTCTCATCTATTGTTGTTCTTTTGATACGGTTGACTCAAAAAGATATAAAATTTGAATGGACAAATGAATGTGAGTATAGTTTTCAAGAATTGAAGACCAAACTGACTACGACACCAGTATTAACAATTCCTTCTAGAATGGGAGATTTTGTAGTATATAATGATGCTTCACATCAAGGGTTCGGGTGTGTACTAATGCAGCGAGGTAAAGTAATTGCTTATGTGTCGAGACAGTTAAAGCCAAATGAGAAGAATTATCCTATACATAATTTGGAATTGGCAGCAGTAGTGTTTGTATTAAAAATCTGGAGGTACTATTTATATGGGGAACCTTGTAAAATCTATACAGATCATCAAAGTTTAAAGTATTTATTTACTCAACGAGATCTGAATGCCAGACAGAGAAGATGGATGAAGCTAATCAAGGATTATGAATGTGTGATTCACTATCATCCAGGAAAAGCCAATGTGGTGGCCAACGCATTAAGTCGAAAGTCCTCAAGAAGATTAGCTTGCGTGCAATGTCATCGGGCGGAATTGTGTGCAGAAATGACTTTTTTGGGAGTGGAGTTTGAACAGAAAGGCATAAATGTCATGTTAGCTCATTTTCAGGTGAGACTTATATTGCTTGATTGAATTCTGGAATTTCAAATGTAAAATGAATAGTTAAAGAGGATTAAGCAATAAGTGACGAATAAGGCAAACACTAATTTTTCTTTACTTGATGATAGGACTTTGAAGTTTGGAAACCGTCTTTGCATACCTAATAATTTAGTTTTAAAGAATGAAATTTTAGAAGAGACACATCAATTAGTGTATACCATGCATCCGGGGAGCAAAAAAATGTATAGGGATCTTCGTGAAATTTATTGGTGGCCAAGTATGAAAAAGGATATTGCAAAATTTGTGATAAAATGTTTAACTTTCCAACAAGTGAAAGTTGAGCATAAAAAACCAGCAGGTTTGTTGCAACCTCTCCCGATTCCATGGTAGAATGGGAACATATCACCGTGGATTTTGTGGTAGGGCTTCCGAAAACTCCTAATGGTTTTGATTCTATTTGAGTAATTATTGATAGATTGACTAAGTTAGCTCACTTCCTTTCGGTGAAAACGACTTATACACTTGATAAAAATGCAAAAGTGTATGTGAATGAAATTGTAAGATTGCATGGAATGCTAGTATCTATTGTTTCAAACATGGATCCAAGGTTTGCTTCCAGGTTTTGGCCAAGTCTTCAGCAAGCTATGGGCATAACATTGAAGTTTACTACAGCCGTCCATCCTCAGATAGATGGACAATCTGAGAGAACTATCCAAACTTTAGAGGATATGTTGAGAGCTTGTATGCTTGATTTCAAAGGTAGTTGGGGTGATTACATTGCCTTAATAGAATTTACTTATAATAATAGTTATCAAACTAGCATTGGGATGGCACCGTTTGAGGCTTTGTATGGTAGAAGATACCGGACTCTAGTATATTGGACTGAGGTGGGTGAAAGACAATTGTTGGGACAAAAAATGATTCAAGATACTACTGAGAAAATTAAGACAGTTCATGAGCATTTGAAAGTGACACAGAATAAACAAAAAAGTTATGCCGATAATCGTTGATGTGAACTTGAGTTCAAAGTAGGAGATCAAGTATTTCTTAAAGTTTCTCTATGGAAAGGGGTGTTACAATTTAGGAGAAAAGGTAAATTAAATTCGAGATACATTGGACCTTATAGAATTATAGAGAGAATTAGTACGACAGCTTACAAGTTAGATTTACCTTTGGAAATGTCCAAACTACACAATGTTTTTCATATGTCTATGTTGCGGAAGTATATAGTGGATCCGTCCCATGTATTAATTCAGCAACAAGTGCAGTTAGCAAATGATTTAAGCTATATTAAGGAGCCAATTCAAATCCTAAACTGAAGAGAGCAAGCTCTTTGAAATAAAGTGATATCATTGGTGAAAGTTCTTTGGAGGGGCAATACGGTAGAGGAAGCCACATGGGAGAGTGAAGGAGGGATGCAAAAAAAGTACCCACATCTATTTCCACAAGATATGAGAATTTCAGGACGAAATTCTTTACAGCAAGGAGAGTTGTAAGACCCTAATTCTCTTAACCTCATTCTTAGCTTGATTTTAATACATTTTATGAGGAGTTGATACTAATTAAAGTGCTTGTTTAACATGTTTTAAAATGTGTGAGTTATAGTGAGATTTTCATATTTTTAAGTAAGATTAAAAGGGGATTAATGGGCTTAATCTATGTTTAATTAGCTTAATTAATCACATGGATTATCTTATGTTAATCATGTTCAGTTAAACTAATCATGGTTAATTATGTTAAGTTGTTCATTAGTGAAGGAGGAGGTGGAAGTTGGGTGTGTGTATGTGAGACACCTAAGTATGTGCTTAACCTAGTGAGGTGTGTGCTTGTGACAAGTGTAGAGTTAGATACACCTTTGTATCTAACTTAGCTGACAAGAGAAGGGAGAGAAAAGAGGAGCTTGTGTGGAGATTGAGGTGCTTGATTGGGAAATCAGTTGGGAACCAAGGAAGGAAGAGAAGAGAGAAAGAAAAAAGAGGAAAAAAGAAGAGAATTCAAAGGGAATCAAAAGGGGGAAACTTGTGTTCATCTTGAATTCATTAATTATGGTAAGATTCATCATGTTCTTGTTGGTTTTATGTTATTTGCATTCATTATTGCATGTTAATATATTTTTCATATCATTGGAGTTAGAGGGAGGTGATGGAGGAGAAGGTAGGTGAGGGTTTTCATAGTGAAAGCCTTAAATCATCTTGGTGACCATGTTTTTGTTTGTGTTTAATTTTATTTCTAGCTTGGTATTGCACTTTGGAGTCTTTGGTGAGCTTATGTGAAGTGTTAGGGTGGGTTGGAGATCAAAAAACCATGTTTTGAGAAGTTTCATTTGCGAGCTAAGGTGGGTTGGGGGGGGGGGGGGGTGTCGACCCTTGACCTTAGGGGTTGACACATTTTGCTGCAAATTTTTGGTCTCTGTCCTGAAGTGTCAACACTTGGCGCAAAGGTGTCAACACATTGAACAAAATTTTACTCACTGTCCAAAGGTGTCGACACATGTAACTGAGGGGTCGACACCTAGGGCTAGCAAGTTGACATACTTTGATAAAATGATCATATCTCACTCTAGAAAACCCAAAATGACACACCATTTGAAGCGTCAAAAAGTAGACTCATGGGGCTTTTTATTTATATAAAGTGGGCATTTTGATTCCTTGTAGATTGAGAGATATGACAGTTTAAATATAACCTAAAATTTCTATCAACAGCATATTTTTCCAGAATTTTAATCCATCTTTCAATGGATATAACTTCTTCATCTGAAATATATTTTTGACCCATGACCTATCAACCTAAAGGTCTTTAAGCCTAGTTTCAAATGAGATTGACCTATTGCATTGTCTTGGGTTTTGGTGAAAGTTGTTTCTTGTCTTTGGTTGCATTGTTGAGAGTATATATGACGTGTTAGACGTGTATCACTCGAACTTATGTAAGATGTATGCATTTATCGTTTATATCGATTATAGGTTATGCGTTGTCGTTTCTTTTTGATTATTATTAATCTTATGGTTCCTACACTAGCATGGTTAAGATGATAGGGGCTCACCGAGAACAAGAACCATCAATATCAACCAAGGACTAACCTTACCGTGGTGTGAGTACAGTGACAGGTGGGAAATATATGATAATCTTATTCATATTGAATTTCTTGTCTTTTGTATGATTAATGTTGGTGATTATATCTATGAAGTGATTATACATATGAGGTGAGGTGGCATTGCATACCAATCATCTTGTATGTGTTGCATTACACTGGAGAGAGTTAACCACTGTGAGTTAACCAAGGCTTAGTCATGATGGACTAGCCTAGGGATGCCACAGTGAGCATTTCTTGATTACAAGCCATTGTTAATTGGGCTAACGTTATCTATACTTGTGCGCACATGTTGGTGATACATTATTGCATTATTGTTCTTTCTTCATGAATATCTATTGTGGATGTTTATATATATCATTCTTTATGAGTTTGATTATCTACCGTGAGCACGTTGATTTTTAGCTCACGCCAACACATACCTTTTTGACAGGTGAGACAAAGATGGCGGTCCAGTTAACTATAGTCTTGGTCTTAGCTGTGGTGGTTTTCATGGTTGTGTCGGGATATCGCATGGCAGGGATTGAGAAAGTTTTACTAATGTACAATGTCATGTCGGGTTTTGTATGAGATATTAGGATTGTGATTTATGTTTGTATTATGTTTTCTGTTAATGTAAGTTGGTAGTAGAAGATTATGGGGAGTTTGTTTATTTTTTTCAGTTGGAGATGTAAATGAGTTTAATTTATCGTTTATTCTCACATTGTATGTTTTATTATTTAGTTTTTATTTCTTGAAAGTGTTTTTAAGGTGTCACTTATGGGTGTGATGACTTGTGTGATCACGCCTTGCCTAATGTGACATTAATAATATTTAATTAGGTTAGGGCGTGACACTCCCCAGCTGTGTGCAAGTGCTCTGGCCATTCCAATAGCTATGAAGGTCGTTCCAATGGTCAGAGACTTATATTTTCACTTTTGCCTAGTGTTCCAATGGCTAAGAGGGCCGTTCCAACAGCCTGATGCCTTATAGATCCGTCACTGTTTAGTAAAACAGGAGTAACATGCTCTAAAAAACTCAGATTGATGCACCGTTTAAAGCATTGGAAAGTAGACTCATAGACCTTTGTACCCGTATAAAATTTGTACTCTAATTTATTATAGATTGCGAGATATTGAATTTTATATTTGACCCAAAATTTCTACCAGCAACATTGCTTTTTAAAATTTTAGTTCATTTTTTCCATGAGACATAACTTCTTCATCCGAAATGTATTTTCGACCCATGACCTATCAAATTAAAGGTCTTTAAGCCTATTTTCAAGTTCGATTAACCTATAATGTAGTCTCATTTTTCTGATGAAAATGAGATGCATTTAATGAACCTGTGTGGAGGGATCAATGTTTTAAACCTCAACTTTTATGCTCTTACTTTGCATTGGGGTCTTGTGTTTGATGCTTCTATGTACTCTATGTGTAGGAACACCCTTGTTTAGCACCAATCCTCAAGGATAGAAGTGAGTAACGAGATGTCATGAGTAAAACCCTATTACTTTTCAAATGTTTTAAGTTCAACTCCATATCATGCAATGGTTTTCATATGTTTTAAATGCATCAATGTTTATGTTTAAATATAAATGTCATACTTTTAAATGTATGTAAGCTTTACTTATATTATGAAATGAGAACCTATGGAATAGAATGCTTTAAATGAAAGAGATGCAAGATTTTTCCTAATGTATGGTGCCAACTCGAGATCTTTCGTGGCAAGACTTTAAACTAGCAATGATGGTCCTATGGCAGGAGACATGAAATAAACTATCGCCATGTTGGGAGACATCCCACGGCCTAAAGAGAACTATGTGTGACCTTTAAGGTTGCTAATGTAGAGCTTAGCTTTGATGTCGGGTTGTAGTACACTTATGTTTTAAAATGAAAACTATGATATGTTCGAATGCTTTATGACAAGTTTTGAAATGCCATATCAAAAATAATGTTACGTTGCATCTCTCCTTACGATACCATTTTTTTTTTTGGAATGTTGAAGCATTTCAAATGATGTTTATATTTCCTATGTTTTCAAGCCTACTCTTTATACATTTGCAAGTTTATACCCTTATGTATAAATGTTTATCTATTGTTATACGTTAGATATAGATGCTAGACCATGGTATTTTTATGCTTGTGCATCATTGTTGTTCACTAAGCATTAGTTTACGTTTTCTCAAATGTTTTCAGGTAGCTACTCCGAAAGGCCCTAGGAGGAGGCCATATGTGGATTTTAAGCTACGGCTCATGGGCCTATGTTATGTTATGTTATGTGTATTTGGGCTGGCTAATGTTTTGATAATATTATAAATGTTATGACTGTGACAGCCTCGAATAGGCCTATATGTATGTTTATGTTTTGAATTATGCACAGATCGACCATGTATAACACAACTTATGTTTTAAACTATAAAAAATCCTATTTTCGCATTTATGTATCATTTTAAATAATTATGCACAGATGTTCAACCAGTTTATGTAATGCAGCTTTGGATAGCCTTGCTACTAGTCGGTCATATATCCTAAATACGCATAGGCCGAGTTACGAGGCGTGACATAAACATTATACATATTTTTATCGATAAATTCATCTATCGCATTTACCTTAATGCAATTGTGTAACTTGTGTGATGTTTGAATTTTGATTATGATTAACTACCTATATCTATGGTATCTATCCTAATGAAAGTATGGAAACATTTTCTTTTATGTAACTACCAAATATATGGTTAAGGAAACAAAAAAGAAATAGTTATGCAATTGTGGTGAAGGTTCAGTGGCAAATGTCATGGAAGTACTACAAGAGGTTGGATTCGAAAGTGCAATTCCTAGGACATTCAATCAGGTGTAACTCCACACGCCATCCACAATATTGGTTGCATTTGATTATTAGCTAAAAGTTTAATTTATATTCAATTTGCAGATTAGATGAATCCAATAGGTGGATTTGACTAAATTTCGTCTCCCAAATTCACAAGCTAGATCACAATCCGTAACCTCCCTTGAGCAAATTAACTCACTTAGGGCAACACTAGCTTTTATCCAGTATTTTAAAAATCAGACAAGACTGGGTAGTTTAACCTATAAAATCAAAAACTAACACATAAACAGTATGGATTACCTATAAAACCATTTGCACTAAAAACCTATAAAAACCCGGTCAATCCAATTATTAAACCATCGAACCATAAACTTTTGAACTTTTGAATCCAGTTGTTAAACTGCAGGTTTAATGTTAGTAAGGCCCAAGCCAAAAACATTTGAACTCCTTTATAACACTTTACATATAAAAGTTGAATGGTTGACAACTTTTTTATGTAAGGGTCCCTCTAAATATTTTTCTCTATCTCTCTCAGGCAAGTAGTCTCTAACTTCCTCTTATAAATATTCCTCTCTCTTTCTCTCTCAATAATTAATATTTATATATATATATATACTATTTGCAAACCGTGCTATGCACGGGATTTGTATATGTTAATGTGATTAATTAAAATTGTACATTTTTATTTTTTAAATTATTGAAAGCTTAATAATGCATAGGCCTTTTTCAAACTAAAATTAAACTAAAAATGAGGCAAACTAATTTGTTATAAAGCTCTATGGACCAATATAGAGTGAGATTGCTTTTAAAGCTGTATAAAGTTGTAATTAATATCTTTTGACAAAAGATGAATTCTATAGAAATTAATTGTCACACCCTGGATCCCATGACTCGAAAGCATGACATAAAAGGAGAAAAATAAATAATTATAATAAAGGGAAAGAGGAAGATATGCTAGCCAAAAGGTTAAATTATTAGGTTGATTCTGAAGGATAAATGCTCTTTATGGAACTTATATTGGAGTTATACATGTGGTAGATGAAGTTCAAAATTCTAAATAAATAGAAAATCAAGTTGCCCAAGTGTAGGTATCGACTCATGTTAAGAGGTGTTGACACTAGTGCCTTCTAACTCCTGTTCAATGTTTCTACCTCAAGATGTTGACACCATTGAAAATAGGTGTTGACACCGTTATCCACAAAAATTTTCACCATTGAATCTACTTTAAGGTGTCGACACTTACAGCCAATTGCCAGAACTCATGGCCTGCGAAAGGAAGATTAGGGGTTTGACTTTTGCCAAGCGCAAGAGGTTCTCCCAAGGCCTTTGGCCCAGTAATTACATGGCTTATGTGGGATGAGGGGACTACACAGACCCCGAGATTAGTTGAGGTGTTCACAAGTTGGCTCGGACACCTAGTTAGCAACAAAAAAAAATATTTATTTCTAAAGGTGTTGACACTAAAAGAATATATGTCAACACTTTCACAACCCAACCAAAATTCAGCAACTTAACTAAAATTTGCCCAAAAATAACCACTTCAAAATGCAATTTCTCTCAAACCACAAACTAAAACACCATGAAATTTGACATGCATGTTCTATTGATTCGACCTCAAAGGTGCTCTATTTATCCGTAAGTGCACGGTTGACGGTTGTAGTTTTATCTGAGAAGTCCAGAATCGTATTTCCTCAAGGACCAAGCCCAATATAGGCTATTGACACTAAACTCACACTAAGCTAACTTGGATTGAATAGAAATTATGTGAATTAAATCTAAATAAAAGAAAAAAATAAAAGAGACAGAAAATCTTTTGGGTTTTGATGAGAGTTTTGAATTACTAAACTATTGCAATGAAAATAAAAGAAATTAACAACTAGGCAATTAAATCAAAGCAAATTGAAATTAAAGTCTTGAGATCAATCAATTCAACCAATTACGTCTCTTGAAATTCCGAAAGAGATAATTTTATAACTCAGATCTTTCGACTACGTCGCGAGTCTTGGATTCGGAAGATTTAGTGATAAAACCCAGTGTTTTTCAAAACTTCAACTTGTAAAATAAATCGGGTTGTTAGATTCAAGGACGAATTCCATCGATTCGTGCAGCGCATATAGTGAATATAAACTCATGCATAAACGTTATCAAATATAATCAAACATCCAGGTTTTTAATGATTTCTAGAGCGAAGAAGACGAAGAATAAGTAAACAGAAAATTATAACTTTGAAATCCCATATCTTACCTCCTTTGTTCATCCAAGATCTTCAATTGATCTTCGCAATTGATCTCGAGATGAGAAAAGTTAACTACTCATCTCCATTTATGAAAAACTTGAAGTAACTTGAAGTAATTGAACAAAAATCTAGAAATCTAGATCTAGTGCGAAGAAATGAAGACATCTTGAATTGAATGCAAGGAACCTACAAAACTTGTATTGAAGTCAATTTGATTACAAGAATGCAAGAAACTAATAAATCTAAGCTATTCTAGGCTAAAAATTGTAAAACCCCTCTACAATGGCCGCCCTCGGCTGCTCCCTCCAAACATAAAACGAGTTGGTATTTATAGGGATTGTAGCCTAAACCCTAGAATTTGTAAAAAATTTGCCTTGGCATTCGAACGGTAAAACGGACGTTCGAACGCCTTTAATATTGTTCTTTACCGTTCAAACACCAAGAGTCAGAGTTCAAATGCCAGGCCAAAATTGGTATTACATGCTCTCAGAATGTTCGAACGATGGCTTTTGGCATTCGAATGCCAAGCCATTTTTTTCTCTTCTTTTGCCTCTTGCCATTTGAATGGCTGCTTTGGCGTTCGAACTCTGGAGCCATTTTTCACTCTTTTTGGTTTCAACTTGTTTGAGGCTCTTGGAGTCAAAATTCGATGACGCTCGCTCATCCAATGCAAACATGTGTAACTTGAAGAGAGCTTTTCAATGGCGGATCATTCATCCCATTCCAAGCTACGAGTGAAAAGTTGCATGTTTCCCATAACAAGGCCTCAACAACATTTCTTGACAAGACATGCCTGCAAACCGGAATACTTCTTTGACTCCAAATCAACTCTCTTAGCTTTAAATACCTGAAATATGATTGAGTATGAGGTTAAAAATAATATGTAGCAAAGTGAGCATAATTAACCCTAATCTACAGCTAGCAAGGGTCATTTAGCAACAATAGACTACACTTATGTAGTCTAATCATCTATCATGAATCTATTTTCAATCCCCATTGGAATCATATGCAATTTCAATATATACGTCAAGTTATAATCAAAACAAGTTCCTATGGTCAAATTCGGTGTGCCTAGAGAAAATTTGGCATACCTTTTTCAATCTTTCACCTAATAAAGCTCATGTTATATCAAAATAAAGGTGACATAATGCTCTATATCCCATATGAACAAGTTTTTCAAACACAAACTTGCATAAGTATTTCAAAAATAACTTTTCAAAACCCATTGTACCATGTTCCTTCAATAATAGAATAATACCAAATAATCCAACATCACCTAAAATTATAGAAACTTGGGTAATTCAAATATATATATGTCATTGCTTATACTCAAAAATATTACAAAAGATGTAACACCCAAAAACTCCACAATCTTCACAAATGGCTAGGCGTCTGGGACTTTATCGACGAGATAGTAGGCTTGAGCAAACGTACCCAATAAAATAACACTAAAAATGCTAAATAGCAATATGTTGGCATGTGCAAGTGTACAATATGTTAATAAGAAACAAGATATAGAGATGGCAACATATATCAAATACGCATTACCAATATCACCATAATAAATTCTATAACATAACCAAGAAATTCTTGATTCCTTACTCTCAAGTTCAACTTGTTAGTACTAGGCCTATCAACAGAGCAGGTCCGATCCAAACCCGATCCGGTAAGACCAGATTTGATTATCCAAGTTCGATAAGAGATCCGTTAAGATGCCAACATTTAAATTTGATCAATAAAGAAGTCATATGGACTTTGCTAAAAAGATAATCAAGCATAACTACCCCTTTAAGATGGTTGAACATGAGTTTTTTGAGATAATTTGCAATAATCTTCAGCCAGGGTTAAAACTTGTCTCTAAAAACACAATTAGAGGAGATTTCCTTGGTGTTTACCAAATGGAAAATGACAAGTTATATCAATTTTTAGATGGACTTTCTTGTAAAATCACTCTTAAGACTGATTTATGGATCTCAAACCATCAAAATTTTGCTTATGTTTGTTTAATTGTGCATAATGTGACTGATACTTGGGAATTGAAGAAGAAGATTCTTGCTTATAAGTACATTGAACACCCTCATAATGGAGAGACTTTGTTTAGATTCATTAGAGATTTAGTGTTGGAGTGGAACATAGACAAGAAATTGTTTTCAATGGTGGTTGATAATGCGACAAACAATGACGTCATGGTAAGACTTCTTCGGGATTGGCTTTGTGACAAATCAATATTAGTTTCAGGTGGGGAGTTGTTTTATGTGTGATGTAGTGCACACATACTCAATTTAATTGTGCAAAATGGGTTGAAAGTTATCCAAAATCTCATTTTTGAAGTTATGGAAAGTGTAAAGTATTTAAAGAAGTCCTATTATGTAAAACAAAAATTTTATATTGCGGTAAATCAAGTTCCACAATATCAAGTCAAATTACATGGTAAGAAAAAGATTCCAATGGATGTTCCAATTAGATGGTGTTGCAAATTGTGGAATTTCCCACAACCCGACTATAGTATATATGCATAGTACAAAAATTATGATTTGATTAGAAAAAACTAATCTATGTGATTAGAATCATATATTCAAGATCTCTCTAGTTTGATGCTGAATAGCAACAAACATGAACTTTGAAATCCCTTTTCTTTGATCTCGAACATCAAGTAATAACAACAAAAAAACTGCTCGAACTCAACCTTTAGACTTCTGCTGTATCTCTCGAATACGCCTTACTCCAGAGAGTGTAAGCTCGCAGCTGCTAGGGTTTCTTTCTCTCACAAAACGTGTATCTCTCAATTATGAGTAAGTGTAACTCTAATTGTTCTTAGAGTGTGTATATATCGAGGCTATAGCAGGGACCATAGGATTAGTATGATTAGGGCTTCTTATGCAAATAAGGATTCTTAATACAATCAGGATTAATCCCACTTTACATAAAATATAATTTATACCATTAATTAATTATAATTGCACCCCCTATCATACAAGGAATTATATTTTGAGCTCCATATTATTATCCCTACGTTAAGATCCTAGATACTCGTTTATTAAATTAACTTACTAACAATTAAATTTAATAGAATTATTTAATTCCTTGAGACCTTCAACTTAACTTATTTGATGTGTCGAATTCATAATCCACCTGCAGGGTTTGACAATAAAAACTTATAAGTTTCCTCAATGGAGTATCATCAATTCCTATATCAGGACGTGGATTCCATCAATAATTAATATTCACCATACACGTAATGTTATTATCTAACTCACTAAGTTTATTGATCCACAAAGAATCTCACTCTTTTATGAAACAAAATAATAAACACTACATGCACAAGTTTATTTATTATATTAGGATGAAGAGCATAAACATTTATAATAATCATGAGGTATTAATTGTTTTATATAGTCAGTATAAAAACAATTACCTTAACATGGTCCCATTCGATACACACAAAGTATACTAGTGCAAGGAGTTGAAACCATACCGTTTTCCATTGTTAAGATAGACTTATTAAAACTTTGTGCTATAGTCCTACTGATGGTGTGTTTAGTTTCATCTAAGACTGTGAATGATAAGCTTATATTCCATAAAAACCGATGATCTGATCTTCCGTATATAAGCTATACTCTACACATCATCTATTATATATAATAAGAGACACACATACATAATTAAATAAATAACGCAAGGCATACAATACTCACACAAATTCTCATTAAAATGGAATAACTAATTTATTAATAAATACTAAAGCCATTACACAAAGCATATCTTTTAGTATAAATTCCTAACAAATGGAACTCCACATACTTGATGCTTGAAGCCGCAATAGGGTTGAGAAATGCATTCTTTTACCTAAAGCAAATTGATAAAAAAAAAAAAAAAAAAAACTATAAGCACAATCATTCAAGAGAGGAATGGGAAATAACAAAGGTCATCAGTGGGTGTTTGAAGGTTTTCTATGAGGCTACCTCTCATTTTAAGGGGAATTCTTTTCCAACTTCAAATGTATTTTTTCTGAATATATATCTAATTCAACTCCATTTTAGGGAATGGGAGGTTAGTTAGCATGAATGTTTTCGTTTGATGGCCAGACCCATGTTAGATAAGTTCGAGAAATATTGGGAAGATTGTTGCTTGGTGTTAGCCATTGCTATGGTTCTTGATCTAGGTGCAAATTGGTTTTGACGCCAGATTATTATGGTAGAATTTAGGGTAAGAATGCTCAAAGGCATGTTGAATGGGTGCAAAATGCTTTCATGATCTACTTAGTGAATATAGAGGTGCTTTCTTCTCTTCTATGGATTCTTATGAACATGTTACTGATGATGGAAGCTCAAGTGGCAGTCAATTAGTTTCTAGTTCTTCAAAACAAGAAAGATTGTCAAGTTTTTTTTGAGTTGTAGACACGGGATCGCACTTCTAGTATTCACACTTATCAAAAATCAGAATTTGAGCAATATGTGGAGGAACCGGTGATTCCAAATAATGAGAATTTTAATATTCCACATTGGTGGAAGGTTAATAGTGCTAAATATTCTATTTTAGTAAGGATGACTCGTGATATTTTAGCTATTTTAGCCACCACAATTGTATCAGAGGTTGTATTTAGTGTGCGAGGAAGGGTGATTGATGAGACACGTGCATCTTTACTTCCGAATATTGTGGAGGCCTTGATGACTACAAACAACTAGATTGAGTCACACAAAAATAGAAGTAAGAATTTACGAGAAGTAATTTATTGTTGTTACTTTTTGAAATGCATATTATAACTAAGATGTGATTATGTTGGTATTTTTATATGCTGAAGAAAGTGTACTAGAAAATTGATTTGTTGCCTCTACAATTTATAGATGAATAGTCAAGTTGTGCCCCTTTATTTGGTATTTTCATATGAAAGATCATTGGCAATTTTTTATAACTATTGTGTGCCCTAAGGTTTTAATGCATCACCAACTCTTAGACCTTTGCAGATTTGTTGATTCTAATTTTTTGTATGATGAAAACTTGAACTAGGTGACCTAACTTTACATTGTTTTACTTGAAATTAGTGACATGATTTCAGGAGAATAGCTGAAGAACAGACAGAAGACATTAAAGGAGATAATTTGTTGTTTGATTGTACAAAAATTTGTAAACAATGGCATTTTAATGATCCCTAAGATATTAGAAACCTTAGATCCTATCGATAGGGTGGATTATTGTTACATAGCAAGAAAATGCAAATTTTTTGTTATATTACTTGTTAAGCATCTTGGTTCCATGATTCTATTCCCAACTATAATGGATATAGCGTGTGTAAACTATAGGTCAATGACTTACAGAGCCTTGCATTTTTACATGTCAAATCTGATGACTAAGGAGTGTTCAAATATCTTTTTCCAATTTCCATTAAGTTGCACCAGGAATAATTTGGGATTTCTTTCGGGCTTTGCATAATATTTGATGTTGTTATCATCTTGGTTCTATATTTGGTATTTTTAGATGTGATATCAATGTTGTCTTATGACTATTCATTAATATAAAAGCCTCTTTTGGGGCTTTCCAGCTAATGGCAGATTGTTTGACTTCCAACAATTTTGTTCTAGAGTAGTAATAGTTGTATGCTTTCTAAATTCAAAATGAAAAATAGATGAAAACTTAAATTATTTAAAACTTTTTTTTCTGTGTTTGGTCCACTTTTTATAAGCTTTCAATAATAGAGAGAAACCATTTATATGCTACTTGTATATAAATTAATTAGAATTCCCAGCTGGGAATTCTTTAATTTGTGGAGTCTCTTGTTAGTCACCATTATGCTAGGATAAAAAGCAAAGTAATCCTCTATTCTTTAAAAAATACCAAAAAAAAATGGATCGGGTTTAATCTAGTAATCGGGTCAAATTTGATTATTAATAGATCGGGTCTGAATCTGGAAAATTCGGCTCATTAGATTTGAATCTGGATCGGATATGTGGTTTATCGGATCTGGTCCAGATCCAGCCCATTGATGGGCCTAGTTATTACCACCTCATTCCATTTTGTTTCCAACACCACATTTTCATCCAAACAACACAACCAAGATTTATATATGTCAAACATAGGTCTCGTCACACAAGCACTAATTACTTGCTTAATGGGCTACTAACCCGATGGACATAAGTACCACCTAGCCAGGGTTATGGCTTTTCACCAATGGACTCCACCCGAACTTGTTTTCCATATCATAAATCTTAAAACTCAACTCACACAAAATCGAACTCACACGAACTCATCTATATTACTTAATTCCCATTAACACATAATCTTTTTGCATAACATATAACTCATAAGATTTTGCATAAGTTCATATCCACATTTAATCAAACATGTGATGGTCATCAATCACATTCTAATACCTTAACATTTCATATTACATTAACTTTCTCCAACAAATAAGTTTCTAACTAATGTTATATCAACAACAAATATTCAATATATCAAAAAGTATTCAATATAAGATCAATGACAAATTTAAGTAATACTTATGCACAAGTATCATAAAAATGCAAGTATACATATAAGGTTTCATAATATGCCTACAATAAACATGGAATTTATGCAAGTAACCTACATAAATGCATGAAACATATTAATATTTAACAAAGCCAGTGAAATTCCTACCTCAAGTGAGATGTAACCAAATCCTAGGATTCAAACTTGCCCAAAATGAAAATCCAAACCGATATATTTTTAAAGTTTGGTGAGTAGAGTAACTTTAATTCTTGGTCCAAAAGTAAAATCTCAAAGCTAGATCTTCAAATCTTGAGAAGAATGGAAGAAAATGAAAAAGAGAAATTTTGGGAGAAGTCTGCTATGTTGATGAAAAATAGGGAGAGACAAAATTGTTTAGCTTCTCCAATAAGCATTTTATATATACTAGAGCAAATTACACTAATGGTCCTTGTAGTTTCACTTCGGTTTCATTTAGTCCTCACATTTCCAATTGCAACACATTTGCCTTTGCTATTTAAAGAACCTACATAATTGATCCAATTAAAGATGAACGTCCGTAAAACGAACGAAAAATTGTCATCTGCAACTCAACTACTTTTTTATGTGGGCAGAATGGTAAAACCCCACCTTCCTGCTAGTGGCAATTAGCCAATTAACCACATCTTTGTTGTGGCCATCAATAAGAGAGAAATTAGGGCTTTGAATAGGGGTTTTTTGCATTAACGATCATGTTAAAGTAAGCGGAAGTAAAGTACAAGGAAAAACATGTCACTATTTAGAGTTGGCAATGAGGCACCTGATTATGGTATTTGAAAATTTGTTTTGTGTCAATGTGTGTGTGATTGTGTCTGCATAAATCTTTGTGATTGCGTTTGCATAAATCATAAATCTTTGTTATTGTTTGATGCAAATCATATATATACACATACACACACACAGTTGCCCCGATAATGTCAGTGTGTTGTTTTGTCATTTTTCTTTTGGTATGCACTGTGTGTATATATACATTATATAGTGAGATGGTCCCCATGCATATAAACACTTTTATATCGTCATAAGGTCCAATTACTAATTCTCAATTTGCAAGTGAGGAGGAATATGGCATCATCCACTAGTAGCACTTCAGCTCCACCTGTTGGTAGTCCTTCTGAAAGTTAACCGATCATGCTCAGGAGGACAAGGGCAAATGAAGGTGTTAACACTCTAAGTTAGGTAAGCATTTCCAGGAGGACAAGAGCAAATGTGGGTGTCAACCCAGCAAGTCAGCGAAGCATGGATAGGAGGACATTAGCAATAGTGGCCCATCCTCCTACAAATCAACCTTTCCAACCAGGCATGGCCAATCCCTCTACAAACCAACTAAGCATTGGTAGCATAGGATCACCAATTGTCAATACTAGTGTACCACAGCCAAGCATTGGCCAAGGAAGCAAATCAAGGATGAGTTTTAAAGGAGATACTACTGGTTATAGTGATGGAAAAGGAAAATGAATATTGGTCTGATTTGGGATATTTTGCAAGACAATCTAATTATGTGATGTTTTGTTGAAGGCCTTGATTAAAGAATACCCTGTCATTGTCAATGCACTGTTGTTTTAGAATATTTTGTTAATGGTGCTTCATTTTGGATTTTGGTAATGGAATATGGTATGTTTGTCATTGTTCTCTTTACATATGCAAATATTGCTTTGTTTACAGGTGCTATGTTTGAGTCCACAAATTTAGAAGATCATATGTATGGTAATGAGAAAATTTTCCATGTTTAAAAAAATAACACATTGTACATTTCTGGATATCCTAAAACACTTCATTGATTTCATTTTGACATTACATAATTGATTCTTCATTACATTGCCAGTGCAATACCCTTCCCCACTTACCTCACCATCTGCCCAAAACCTATTTAACATACCTACATGAAATAATCATAACCCAAACCTAAAAACCAGTCAACCCAGTTGCATATACTTCCCATCCATTTTCTTCTTTCCACTGTCATAGTCATTCCTAATCCCATATATTCCATCACAAAAATAACAGGCATGATATTACCACTAGTAGCATCAACCATCTCTCTCTTGCTCTATGCATCCCCAGCTTCTCTTGGAGCAAGGTGTTCCTTCTAGCAGCCCTGGCATCACTTACCTCGCTCGAACGAACATGGGTGAATCAACCCACACAAAAAATGCACATGCACCAATTATCGCGCTCGGTTTTTCCGCACTCGAGAACGGTGAGAAAAATGCACAGTACTCTCTCGTTAGAACTCATCCTCTTAGAAGGAGGAGTGCCACTGGGTTTGAACTTGAAATTGATTTGAACATGGGCTTTTGAAAAAAGTTTGGAGTCGCCACCTAACATAATTAAAGATGTGCTAGGTCACCTAAAAACCAAATGTAATTCGAGGACTAAACTTAGGTCTTTAAAAATGTTTGAAAACTTCCTCTTGAGATGGATTTTGAGAAAACGGGTTGTTTAGCAACCTTTAAAAGAATTTAAGCCCATTTTTAAAATAACTCCGTTTTGGTCTCGTAAAAACAGTGATTCTAGGTTCGGAGGATGGTTATGTGTAGGGAAGACATCCTAAGATCATTACCTTATCTTGCCCTTTCAGTACCTACATATCTAACCACCCTTGGTACACTCATTTGAATAACCGGTAACTAATATCCACTTGATATGCACTTTAAAATTTTGGCAAGCATCAGGTTATTTATAGTTCGGGCCAAGGCCTGACAGAAAATAGGTGCATTGAGGCCATTGGAAGATACATTGGGGTCTTAATTTGGAAAGACACATTGGGGTCCAGTTTTGAAAAATAGGTACATTAGGGCCTTTGGGAACTTTGAAAACGCATTGAGGTTTTTGAAAATTTTTTAAGACACTTTGAGGTCTTTGGAAAAAGAGAAGTTGAGAGTTTAGAAAGATGCCTTTAAAGTAGGACTTGAGACGTTTAAAGTGTTTTTGAAATCGGATTTAAAGATGATTTTACATGTTTTTGAAATTAACTCAAGAGAGTTTTGGAAGTGCTTTGAAACAACTTGAGGGAGTTTTTAGAAAGGTTTTAAAATAACTCAATGGAGTTTTGAAAAGATTTTGAAATAACTCAAGGGAGCTTTGGAAATGTTTTGAAGTTTTGTTTTGAAAACTTTGGAGGTAGAGTCTGGATTGGAAATACTCTCGTGAACTTGTCTTCGAAAAGCTTTTGAAAGTAGTTTTTGAATACTTTATGAAAGGTATATTTAATGTTTCATCACATTTAAGAGGTTAGTCATTGAAAAACTAAACCCCTTTAGGGTTATGAGTTTTGAAAACATGTTTCGAAAAGGGGCTAGAGACTTCCCTTTGGTTTTTAAAACTTTAGGATTATAGAACCTTTCTTGAATATTTCACTTATACTTGAACAATCCTAACCATGGAAGGATTAGGGTTGCTTCAAGAGTGTGATGTTTGAAAAAGACCTTTGAAAAATAATTTTGAAAAGCATTTAGGGTTCAACACCCTATATGGACCTTAGAAGGTCACAGTTGATGTGTCACTTTCTCTAAGGAAACCTTAACCATGAGAGGGTTAAGATCACCTTCGAGTTGTGAGTTTTGAAATCACTTTTGAAAATAGCTTATGAAAATGGTAAGTGTCTAGCCACTTTTGTCAAGACAAGTTTAAGAAAATTTTTGAAAATATTTTGGGATAGGGTGTGGAAGGGTTAGAAAAGATTTTTGAATTGATTTTTAAAACCTTAAGAGAGTAGGATCTTTTTGAATGCATGCCATGCAAATGATTTTCGTAATTCAAAAGGGTTTGAAAAGGGCCTTTGAGTTGGAGCCTTGAAGTTTAATTAACCTTGGTTAAGGTAACTAGGGTTAGGTCCATTAGGGTTAACTAACTAAGGTCAAGTTAATCTAGGGTTTTGATAACTAGGGTTAACTAATTAGGGTTAGGTTAACCTAGGGTTAACTAACTTGGGTTAGACTAACTTAGGGTTTGGACAACTATGGTTAACTAACTTGGGTTAGGTTAACCTAGGGTTTGGACAACTTGAGTTAGGTTAACCTAGGGTTTAGTTGACTATGGTTAACTAACTTGGGTTAGGTTGACATGGGATTTGGTTGACTAGGGTTAACAAACTTGGGTTAGGTTAACCTAGGGCTTGTAGGTGCCCTAAGGTTAGCCAACTTGGGTTGGGTTAACTTATGGTTTTGGAAGGTGGTCTTGAAAAATAGTTTTGGACTAGGGTTTTGGCATAGTAGTTTTGGGAGAATGGCTTTATGCATGAATTTTGAAAAGGGAACCATGATATTTTGTGAAGGACTTGGAAAACAACTCTAAAGAGATACATGAAGTTTGAAAAAGATCATTGCATGAAATGGGCTCTTGTCAAGTATAGGGTTTATATGATTGATATTTGGAAACCACTCCAAGGAGGGTTCATTGGGACCATTATAACCACTCACTTAAAGAGAGCCAAACTTTTGAAAATCAATATGTGATGGTAGTTTTAGAAAATCATTTTTTATGCAAAATAAAGAGAACGAACTTTTAAGAACCTTTTTTGAAGAGGGTTGTTTTGAAAACCACTTTTGGGGTGTAGAAAATCACTCTAGTGAGCTAGGGTTTCTATGATCAATAAATGAGAAGACCACTCAAGAGAGGGTTCCATGAGGACCATTTCAACCACAAAACTCAAGAAAGCAAAACTTTGAAAATCAAAGTGAAATATAAGGTTTGAAAATTATTTTAATATAACTTGAAGATGGTAAAATGCAATGATGCAAAATGAAGTCAAGGGGCTTAAGGAAGGCTCCCTAGGGAACATAGAAATCTAAAACTTCAAACTAGGCTTCAAGAAACCAACTCTTAGGGCTATTTTTAGCAAAATACTTGAATATCAATTTTGAAAAGATGTGTAGAGATTAGAAATGCTAAAAGGTTTGAAAAATGGCTTTGAACATGAAAAATGCAGCCAAGCATGCAAAATATAAACATGGTAACCATATGCAAATGAGGGTCATGAAATCATACAAGGCTAAGAGGTCACACCACATTGTAATGTGCTCCAAGGCCATACCATATTAAAGTAGGATTGTGAGAGATTCCCCTACACGGTGGCTCTCATAAGCTTTCCTCTAGGCATAACCTAGGAGCTCACTTGTTTTAAGCATGTAAGAAAGGGGGGTAGAAGATGGGGATTAAAAGGGAAGAGTAGTCCAAGTGGACTAGGAGGTAGAAGAGAGGAGTGGGAGAGTTATAAATTAAAAAGGAATACCACTTTGTCTTCAAACCACTTTCAAGCTTCCATGGATGACTTGTCTTGAACTTGAATGGTAGTGGAGAGGCTTGAGGGGGCTAGAAATGGCTCTTTTATGGCATTGAAATCTTTGTAGATGAAGTGTATAGGCTAGAGAGAGGTTGAATCTAACTTAGCTGTTTAGAGGGTGAGGTGTATAAAGAATTTCAAAGTTCTTAGGCTATTTTTGCATAGCTTTGCTATTGTTTTCGATTTTTGAATATGCAAAGAGGGAGGCCTGTATTTATAGGCAAACTGTTGGGAGTTGACGCACGTAGCACATGCGCCTAGGCAACTGCCCTATGGCACATGTGTTGTTCCATTAGTTGAATGCCACGTGGCACACTCTGTAATGACTCAACTTGAAGAGTGAGCAAAGTTGTGATCGATTTGATCACAATTTGGGCACATGTAGCACACACTCTGCCGCCAAAAACTTTCACGTTAACTTTGTCTCGATAATTGTGTAATTCAAGAAAGATTCAAAAAATTCGGTCATGTCCACGATATTCTCCTATTGTTTTTCAAGAACTGAGAACTTTTAGGGAGCTTCAAAGGTGTTTGGAAGAGTGAGATATCACCTCAAGAAGCGGGTATGAAACACACTTTTACGGAGCATCTATAATACGCTCCGCAAATGTTCAAAAGTAGTGGTTTTTGGGCCACGTGATTATGGCCTTCGGGGGATAATCTCTCCAATCGGACTGTACCGATGGAAAGTACTTTGGAAATACTTTAAAAAATTTCCTAATTTACACATTTCTTAAGTCATTTTTCAGTGCGTTATAATCCAGGAATCAGAAGAAAAAACAACCATGGCGAAGCATCTGCGAGACGCTTTAGGGGTTTTTAAAAATGGCAACTTTTGAGCGACGCAATCGGGGGCTTCAGGAAGTAATCTATTCAATTGATCCGTACCGATGAAAAGACCTATGGAAAAGTTTTTGAGAATTCCCTGATTTACGCATTTCTCAAGTCATTTGACAGTGCATTATAATAAGGGAATCGGAGAAAAAGACAACCTTAGCAGAGTGTCTGTGAGATGCTCCAGGGGGCTTTCATTGATTTGGAAGTGTTTAGCATTACGAGATCCCCTTGGGATTGGAAATGGACGTACAACAGGGTATCCTAGGGAGTGTCGATTTGGTACCCAAAGCCAGTGTGGTTTCGGGGCGCATTTAAGCCACCAAGGGTAAAATGGTCATTTTGATCAAAATTTGTCGAAAAGAGTTAGAATGGGTTAGAATGGCATATTAAGCATGTCAAACTATTTGGGGATGGTCTTGGAATGTCTATTTACTGTCTGGGGGGGTTTGTGCCACGTTGGAATGCCCAAAGGCAAAATGGTCATTTTGACCGGAATTGGCCGAAACGGGACCAAAATTGGTTAGGATGCCGCATTGAGTACACCTAATTGTCTAAGGACATTTTGGAAGGGTGGACTTACCATATTGAGGAATTTTAAACTTTCTCAAAGACGTGCTTGGAGGCCTAAAAGGCAGGTTTGGTCATTTTTCATCGAGTTAGGCTAGCAGGCGCCGATGTTGACCTAGGTGTTTGTTCTTGAGACCGCCCGATCTCAAAAAGCTACCTGTGACGTGTTGGTCCCTCAGATTGCTTGGTCTCATAGAGCTACCTATAGAGCGGTGTTGGTCCCTGAGGTTGTCTGGTCTTAGAAAGCTACCTGTAGGGTGATGTTGGTCCCCAAGATCGCCTGGTATCGGAGAATTACCGGATAATGGACATTCTACATTGGCAGGCTAGTAAACGCCAAAAGTGAACTGTCTGAAATTTGAGAAGGTGTTGGTCCCCGAGGTCGCCCGATCTCGGGAAGCTACTTAGATGGCGTTGGTTCTCGAGACTGCCTGGTCTCGAAAAGTTGCTTGGAGTGCCTAAGGGCAATATGGTCTTTTCAGCTTCAATTGTGCCTTAAGGGCCTGGGAAGTGACCAGTTGACTGGATTGGAGTTTGAAAGAGCCGACCTAGACTCGTATGTGCTTTGATGTTTGAAACTGGATTTGATCGGGCAGATTGCTGAGCGGGCATGAATGGGGTGCTTACACTAATGCTTTGCATTTCCAAAAAAATAGAGACTTATTACATTTTGTGTTGTGTAAACAATAATAGAATATATCTACATAACTAAAAATATGCAATATAAATACCCCATACAATGGACACCCCAAAATTCTCTTCCCTAGGTTGTGATCAGTACAAGAAGTCCTCAACCAAGACTTTCGTCTGCAGTGGCAGTGCAGAGCATCCATCTTCTTCCACCTTCTCTTATCTGGCAATCGACCTTCATATTCTCTTGCATTTCTTTCCCCTCCCCTTTCCCTTTTCCCCCTCTTTTTCCTTTTTCTTTCCCAACCTGTTCCCCTTTATCGTCTGCACATAAGCATATATATGTATGTATGTTATACGTGGAAGAGAAGGTGGGGTTTTACCATTCTACCCACACAAAAAAGCAGGCAAGTCGCATGTGACGATTTTTCATCCATTTTGCAGATGTTCGTCTTTAATTAGATCAATTATGTAGGTCATTTAAATAGCAAGGGCAAATGTGTTGCAATTGAAAATTTAGGGACTAAAATGAAACCGAAGTGAAACTACGATTTCGCCCTTCGAACACAATACAAGACCAAATTTTGTCCCAAGACCTCCAAAATTTGTGAAACTAAATCCTGAACGTTATTTATTAAATCAAAATATTATTTGAGTCCAAATATATATCTCGTATTTTAACAATCTCATGGACCCCCGCATAACTTGACAAACACCCAGTTCACTAAAATAATCTGAAAGTAAGTCCAAAAACAAAATATGCATATAATAGTAAAATTTATACATATGTTTACTCACAGGATGATATATATAAATATTAATGCATCCAGTTTATATTACAATAACAATACTAGTTCTTCAGGTCTCTATATAAATAATCTAAACTCAAAACAACACAAAGTATATTAAAGCTCTAAGATAAAAGCAATATGAAAAAAAATTGATGTCAAAGATGACACATGCATCAGATTTAATAGGATGTGTTGAATAAGAACTAAAAAAATGTCCATAATCTTTAAATGTCAAGTCATGCAAAGTAATTTTTTCTGACAAAAAAATTGTGAAGCTTTAACAAAAAAGATCATTAGATAGAAGGAAAAGTTGAAGAGCAATTACTTATAAGATATATCAACTATTGTTTCAAGAAATATTCGCATTTACATGTTTTGTCCCACCAACACCAAACAACGAAAACAAACTAAATCAACAAAAATCACTATCCACTATGTACTAATTTAGAGGCACAACATTTTAAAATGAATATGATAGATAAGAAGCTCATAAACAATGTAGCAAAATAGTCCATGTTCAAAATGTATCAATAATATTTCAAAAATGAGTGGAAACTTAAGCAATGTCGCCTAGATGTAAATCCGAAGCGACACAAACAATCAATGAGTGAGTGAGAAATTCTATGAGCTGACAGTCTAGTCAAATCACAAATTTTATACATTAAAATTTGGCACAAGACATCAATTAACCAAAAAACCAATATAAACATACATAACAGGCCAAAATTGAGTTCATTTAAGAAAAATCCATCCTGTGTTTAGCAACCCAAACAAACAAAATTTGACCATTAATATCCAGAATAAAATACAATCTGAAACATCAAATAGTAAAATGAAAACATAAACATTGGTTCACATTCATAATCATGTCTTCCAATCCATCAACTTCCAATTTACCTTGCATCACCTGTAAACATAAAAAAATTTATGATCATTTTGTTTCCTTTTTTTATTTTATATAGAACAAATCATTTTCAATCTCCTCTAAATAATAGTAGGGTAAATATTTACCTTCAAAGATTACCCTTACTCAATAGATTTTGCTCTACTTCATCTAATGCTTTTAGAAATAACATATCATTTTCAATCTCGTCTAACATAACTGATAATGCTCTCATGCCTAGAAAGTATTTTTTCAATATTTTATGAATGATTGCCATGGGCCATGTGGATGGAAGAGCACTAACTATAATATATACCAAGATAGCACAATGAGGTTTAAATCATTTTCTTCTGAGTCTCTAGAACAATTGTTCATTTTTTAGCATATGTTCTCGCACGGTTGAATTTTTACTCATCCACTCTTGCTCAAACTCTATCTACAAAGGGTGAATATCACGTTCCTCTTCCATCAAAGCACCCATTAGCTCTACAGAATCTTTTATATCATACTTTTGAAATATTCTCTTTTTCACAAGATTCCAACTTGAGGGCAAGAGCTCAAGAATTTTTTCCATAAAATATCGGTCACTTATTTTTTTCCCCACTTTTTCGAAGCGACATGCATGCATTTTCTAAATGATAAATTTCTCAACTGAAAACCCCTTTCTATGAGGTTCATTATCAAAATGATGGAAGACATCTTGTATTGCTGGAAGGTCGCTATGGTGCAAAATTAGTTGAGGCCACATATTTATCTCCATTAAAAATAATCGAATTCACAAATGATAGCATCTAAGAAAAAAAAAGATACTGACAATTTGATGGCAAACTAAGTTCCTTTTTTATAAGCAATCTTGACAAAATAAGTGTTTTATATTTAGTTTTTACAACAAAAAAAAAAATTCGATATGGGCTATAGGGCAAAACAATGCTTGTGTATGTGTGTGCACTAAGTTAATTAATTATCAATTCAAAATTTCAAACATTACATCCAGACATTATATGATATAGTTAAAATTTTAAAAGCAATGAATATCTAAAATTTGAGAATGACAAAAACATCCAATCATAACTAAAACCCAATAATTACTAAGCTAGATAGTTTTAATTCAAATTTTCAAGCATTATATCTAGACATTATAGAATAAACTAAACTTTTAAAAAAAAATGAATATCTAAAATTTGAGAATGACAAAAAACCAACCATTAACTAAAACAAAATAATTGCATGTTCAGTACATTGTTGTATTTGAAACGTCACATTAAGCTATCAGGAATTTGAGAGTGACAAAAAATCCAACCATCAACTAAAGCACAATAATTGTTTGTTTAGTACATTGTTGTATTTGTAACTTCATATCAAACTATCGGGAAATGCCACTAAAAACTTCTTTGTATACAATATTTTTTGTAATATCATCTGGTATGCCTTGCTTGTTACCACCTTGCTTGTTACCAATTAGCATCTTTAATCCTGATGGAGAGGTAACATGTGAGAGAGTAACATATAACTGGCAATGAGAGAAGACATGATTTGAAAGACGAAGGCCAACATTCCTCAAAGTTTGCCATTGACTCTTATTTGTTGTCATAGTTAAAGCCAACTTTATCAGGAACTAGCTTTTCTTAATTGCAAAAGGCAAATGATTTCCTGAAGGTGATAAAACAACAAGTTAGATTAATACTTTTTCACCAATTCTTGACCCTGAAACCGCCTTTGCCTTAGTGACTCAATCTCTCGTGTTATGAATCATTAATCTACTGCCATTGCACAATCTCAATGCTTGGTTAATGTTTCTCAGAAGCATGATTGGAGCTCCAATTTTCAATTGTAGACAATGAATTGGAAGACTTGGTAAATTCAAATAATGGAACAATTCAGGAGGATTTAAATATTGTTCCTTGCTTATGTTCTCTGTTAAGGATAGCTTATCAGTACTATTAAAAGTTTTCATATCCCCTGGAAGTATTAAAATCAGGATAAGTAACCAGAGGAAGTCCCAGTCATCAATTTTAAATATAAAAAAAACGCTTCTAGAATTTGTATCCAATTGGGTTCATATCCTTCACCAAATGACAGTGTTGATAATCTTCCTTGTAAAACCCTAACATACTTAGCATCATGTTGAACATAATTACATATGTTGTTGAGCATGATTACACTAATTGGGGAGCTTGATTAGCATATTTTAATAAGAGCATGCTATACGAGATTATCATATTTTTTATCATGATTAATTAGCTTAATCCATGATTAACTAGCTTAATTAATCTTTATGCTTACTTTATGTTAATGATGATTAATTATCATAAATGTGATTAATTATGTTTATTATATGGATTAGTGGTAAATTAGTGAAGCAAAGAGGTGCCACCTAGGTGTGTGCTTCACTTAAGTGAGGTGAGTGCATAAGGGGTGTGTGTGTGGTTTGTGCTTGTTGCTAGCAACAATGTGTGCATGCCATGTGGCTATAGATACAAAGTGTATCTATAGGTGTCTTCAAGTTAAGGGGGGAGAGAGAAGAAAGGAGCTTGTGTAGAGAAATTGTGTTTGATGAGAAAGAAAGTGACAGAAAAGAGAATAAGAAATAGAGAAAGGAAGAAAAGGAAGAAGGAAGTGCAAGGGAAAGTTTGTGTGATCATTTTTTGAGGTGAAAATCTCATGTTAATGCTTGTTTCATTATCTATATGTTGATTCTTGCATGTTTATATATCATTTCATGCCATGATGATGGATTGGAGGTGGGGTGTGGAGGAATGTTTAGGGTTTTCAAGAGAAAACCTTGATTCTTGAATATTGTGCATGTATTGTGTGTTATGTGTTGTTGGTGGCCTTAGAGTTTCATTTTAGGTCTTTGGAGAGCTTGTGGTTGTGTTAAGATGGCATGGAAAGCTTTGGAGTCAAGTTGGGAGATTGTATTTTCGAGCCACAAAGGGCTCTAGGCGTTAGGACGGAGGTTGTGACTGTCCTGACTGTAAGTTCATTAGTGTTATTTTGTTCTCGGGTTGTCCTAACGGAGCTCAAGACCATCCTAACGGGCAGCCAACCCTTCTCTGGGCATCCTGATAAGGCTTAAGACTGTCCTGACGAGCAGCCAACCCTTTTCTGGGCGTCCTAACGAGGCTCAAGACCGTCCTGAAGGGCAGAATCATTACATTGTTGTATTTTTTTACCTTGCATTGCATTGCATTGGGGAAGGGTTTAACATGTCACATTGTGTTTTTAATGCAACATTGATAATCTAAATCACATATTTGAGGAGTATAATCTATAATCATGGATTGATTATGAATTATAGCATTTATTTTATCAAGTTTAATGTAGTGGTGTTTGGTAGGTTTGGAAGTGGATCAAAGCACTCCGGTTCAACCAAAAGAGTGACTCAATATGTTTGTAAGTGATAAAAAGTGGAGATTTAAAGATATTCTTTCTCATATTGAATTGATTGTCTTATTATCTATATTGACATTGGTAATTGGATTATGAGGTGGCATAGCATACAACACACATTGTGTACATATCTTGCATTAAATTGAAGAGGTTTAGTCGATGTGGGACTAACCTAAGGTTTAGCCGATGTGGGGCTAACCTAAAGGGTGTCAATGTGAGACATCTTTAATAACAAGTCATCGATATATTGAGCCAATATTATCAAAGTAGTGCGCACATATGAGGTGTATCATACATTGCATCATAAGAGGCATTTCCTATTGTTGATGGTGGATTATCTATTGATGATTAATTTAGTGGATGTTTATCATTCAATCTTTATGAGTTTAAGTATCTTTGTGAGCACATTGATATATAGCTCACACCCACATAGTTTGTTTTAGCAGGTAAGATTGAGATGGTTCATTTCACTGCAATTGTCATGGTTTTATGGTAGTCATCGTCATTGTAGTTGATGTGGAGATAGAGAGCTTTGAGAAACTCTTGTTGATGTGTCAGTAGTCTGTAACCTTGTTGTTTATGAGATGAAAGTTTGTTGGAGTTTATTTATATTTGGTCCTATATTATTATGAGTTTTATTTCAATGGTTTTTATCTTGATGTATGATGGATTATGGGTTGATTTATATATATGATGTTGTGATTATTCCTATAAGATCTTTATCTTTGGGATTGATGTTGATGTTTCACTTACAGGATGGTGTCCTGTATGATCACATTTGTCCTAAGACGGCATTAATGATACTTGATTAGGAGCAGGTGTGACATTCCTTACCAAGCAATTACTAGGCAAATGAATCCACTCTACAAAGTCACCTAATTAATGACGTGCTTGATTAGAAACATTGGTGTTGTAGTATGCACAGTTCTTCAAAGATCCAAAACTTAACAATGATCTCAAATTGTCGATTTTGGTAATGAAGCATCTATTTTTTGTTCACCTCCATATTTTGAAACAATAGGTAATAATTGTCTAAAATCACCACCAAGCATAAATAGTTTTCCACCAAAAACCTTATCGCTAGAACAAAATTCTATATTTCTTAATATGTCCTTTAATGTACGATTGACAGCTTCAAAAGCATAATGACTGTCCATAGGTGATGCATCCCATATGATTATGAAGTCTTCTAAGTCAATTTTCTCAAATCTGTCCCATGGTTTATTGAACAACATAATGAGTTCCAAAGTCAAGCGAGATTTTGAAACATGAGTGAGCAAGGAAAAGTAAAACTACAATACCTGATGATGCAGTTAAAAGAATAATTTTCCTATCTAATCGAAACTTTGCAATTAAAGTCTTCCATAAATGTGTCTTTCCAATTCCCCCACTACCATATACGAAAAAAAAGGACCCCCATTTTGGGTGGAATATGCACCCATTATATTGTTAAACACTCTCAATTGATCATCATTCAATCCTAGATGTGGATATTCATATGATTGCCTTTACGAAGAACTATCATAATCCAATTCCTCCTTTATCAGTCTATTTATAACGAATTGAGCTGAGCAAGATGACAGTAGTGGCATAGGAGGAAACTTTTTAAGGACCTATCATTCTTGTTCAATACCACTTCAATTTTAAATAAACCTAAAATTTTTAATTCACATTCTTCGAGACATATCAGTAAGGTCACTCCAATGATTCTCCCACAATTCATGGGGGGTTTGTAATTGCTAAAAAATATTAACATTTAAAAATATATATTCCAGAGTTGAGAGCCCGATGCCCATGTTGAGGCGTCAGTTGAAGCTTCATTTCATTCATTGCCATCATCAAGTAAGCCAAGTGCAAGACATACAGATTTAGAAATTATGTGCTTACAACAGATAACAGTTCTTATATCTTGATAACAATTTGCACTTCAAACCTTGTTAAGCAACATGCGTAAATAATATCGCTCACCAGAATTCGGATGTGCATAAAATATTCTGTTGATCCACATTTATTGTTACCTCATTTTTCACTGCTTTTGTCCTCGATTCCAAACCCATGAACTAGGAAACTCTGTATAAGTTAATTTGTTGGCCTTTGGATGATCTTTATTTGCCTAAAACCATTTTACAAACATTATCTTGTTAACCTCAAGTGAATTAATGATTGATGGAATGGTATTTAAGTATCTAGACACAATAGATTGTTCACCTGGTAGATGGTACTATAACCGTTCAACAGATGGGTACTGTTTTTGCAATTTAAACTAAAAAATTCGCTAGCAAGATTAGATTACAGAGACATGCCAGCAATCCAAGTATTATTTCTATAAAACCCTGTATTGCTTAGCATCATGTTTAGAATAATTGTGAGACCCTAACTCTCATAACTACATTCTTAGCTTGATTTCAATGCATTTTATAAGGTGTTTATTCTAATTGAGGTGCTTGTTGTTGTGTTGGGATGTCGCATGGCAGGGATTGGGAAAGTTTTTACCATTGTATTTACAATGTCACGTCGAGTTTTGTATGAGATGTTAGGACTGGGATTTATGTTTGTATTATGTTTTCTTTTAACCTAAGTTGATAGTAGAAGACTCTAGGGAGTTTGTTTATTTTTCAGTTGGAGATGTAAATGAATTTAATTTATGGTTTATGTTTACCACTGTATGTTTTATTATTTAGTGGTTGTTTCTTGGGCTTGTTGTTAAGGTGTAGCTTACAAGTACGGTGACCTGTGTTATCACACCCCTCCTAAGGTGATATTAATGATGCCTACTTAGGTTAGGGGTATGACAGTAATTGTATACATTCTAGTGTGTGATTATCTTAATTGAGAAGTTTGATTAGCATGATTGAATAAGTTATATTTAAGAGGATTGTATAAAGGTGTTTGAATGATTTATGAGGTTATATATGTACATATGATGATATTGTTGATTCCCATAAGATTTCTATCTTTAGGATTATGTGAAGGTTTCGTTTAAAGGTTGGTAACCTGTGGGATCACGTTCGCCTAAGATGGTGTTAATGACACCTGATTAGGAGTGGACGTGGCAGATTGGTATCAGAGCTGAGGTTTAAGACCAAAGTTCTATTGCCGAGTTGTTTTTAAGTCAAGGTTTACAATCGATGCTATATTATGGTGGTGGTGTCTAGAGATGCAGTGGACTGTAAGGTATTATTGTGTTGGTTTAAGTTGGTAGAAATATATAGGACGTATATATTATGTGCTAATCCTAAATTGATGCAGTGAGAATGGCTAAAGAGAACCACCAAGGGGAGTTGAGGAGGAAGCGTCATCAGCTCCAGTTCAGGGGCAGGGACGTTAGGAAATGGGTAAACGGCATCCACCAGATGCAGCCGATAGAGTGGTTAATCTTTTGGCTTAGTCGATGAGATCAGCACAGAGGATTAGTACATTGCACAAACAATTCATGAAATTGAATCCTCCAGAGTTCACCGAGACAACTGATCCATTGGTGGCAGAGGAATGGTTAAAGAAATTAGAAATAATCTTTGAAGTATTAGTAGTGATAGATGAATAGAAACTGATGTTAGCTGTATTCATGTTGAAAGGTGAAACTCAAAATTGGTGGGAGGTAATGAGACATATGATGGGTTCTCAAAGTGGTGGAGTGTTAATTACATGGTAGAAATTTGTAGAGGTATTTAACAAACAATACTTTCCACTCATTTATAGATATCAAAAAGAGCAAGAATTTATATATCTAAAACAAGAAAAGATTATGGTGTCAAAATATGAAGAACAGTTTACAACTTTGTCACGGTTTGCACCTAACTTAGTGCATACTAAAGATGTTAAATGTAGGAGATTTCAACAGGGGTTAGAATTGAGCTTACGATCACGAGTATCAATTCTTGAAATTATGAGGTATGCCGACTTGGTGAATAAAGCAAAAATTGTGGAGTAAGATGTAAAATAATTGTCGAGTAGAAGAGAATAGTTCAAAAGGAAAAGTGGGCTGGAATGTCAAGTTAGAAATTATCAGAATATGTAAGATATGATGGACAGGGAAGATCATAGTCGAGTAGAACAGGAAGTCCTAGATTTGGAAGTCCTAGAGGTGGGGGACCCTTAAGACCTTCAGTGAGATTGGCAACCTCGGGGATTTCTAGGGGTAGAACTGGAGGAGTTATTTGTTACAGGTGTGGTGTAGAAGGACATATTATTAGGGATTGCCCAATGCCTTGGAGTGATGAATGCTACCAGTGTGGATAGCCGGGTCATATAGCGAGGCATTGTACGCAAGGCTCTATGCCGACCTCCTCTGTGGGTATTGTGGCTGGTGGTGGAAGAGGAGCAACTGGAAGTGTGTAACATAGATGTGGGACTATCTCTGAACCATGAACCAAGCTTGGGTATATGCAATGACCTAGCGAGATGCTCAAGCTACACTTGTGGGAAATGTCGTGTTAGTAAAAACAGCGTATAAGGACTTGTGTTGAAAATTGGGGAGAAAAAGTTGAATGTAGATTTGATTCCTTTGGCAATTCATGATTTTGATATGATATTAGGTATGGAGTGGCTATCATCTTACCATGTTTCCATTGACTGTTTCAAAAAGAAAGTTATTTTTTGAATGCCAAATGAATTAGAGTTCAGATTTCAAGGTGAACCAGATGTGGTTTCAACGTGTCTAATATTAGCTATAGTAGCTCGACAACTATTACAGAAGGAGTGTGAGAGATATTTAGCTCATGTGATTGTTACCACTAAAATTGACTTGAAGCTATGAAATATTCTAGTGGTACAAGATTTTGTAGATGTGCTTCCAGATGAGTTACTGAGGATTATGCTTGACAAAGAAGTGGAGGTTTCTATTGAATTGTTACTGGGAACTACTCTAATCTCCATTACACCTTGCAGAATAGTGCCATCAGAGTTGAAAGAATTAAAAATTCAATTGCAAGATTTTTTAGATCAAGGGTTCATTCAACTAAGTGTGCCACTGTGGGGAGCTCCTATGTTGTTTGTAAAGAAGAAAGATGAAACCATGAGGCTTTATATTGATTATCGGCAGCTATATCAAGTTACAGTGAAGAACAAATATCCTTTGCCACGTATCAACGACTTGTTTGATCAACTACAATGAGCCAAAGTATTCTCCAAGGTTGATTTGAGATCTGGTTATCATCAATTAAAGGTGAAGGATAGTGATGTATCAAAAACGGCTTTTCGTTCTCGATATGGGTTCTATGAGTTATTGGTGATGCCATTTGGAATGACCAACGCTCTAGCTATCCTCATAGACTTGATGAATCGAGTATTTTAGCCTTTTCTCAATTCATTTCTTATTGTCTTCATTAATAACATACTAGTATATTCACTCAGTAAAGAAGAGCATAAGGAGCATTTGAGACTTGTACTACAGACTTTGAGAAACAAATAGTTATATACCAAATTCAGCAAATGTGAGTTTTGGCTTGACAAAGTGATATTGTTGGGACACAAAATTTTTGATGAGGGGCTTTGTGTTGATCCAAAAAAGGTTGAAACAATAATGAATTGGGAGCAACCGAAGAATATCTCAAAAATTAAAAGTTTATTGGGATTGACTGGTTATTACAGGAGATTTATTCAAGGATTTTCAACTATTGTTATACCGTTAACTAGATTGACTCGTAAGGATGTGAAGCTTGAATGGTCGGATGAATGTGAACATAGTTTTCGAGAATTGAAGGTTAAGTTAACTATAGCACCAATGTTGACTATTCCTTCAGGGAAGGGAGATTTTGTGATTTATAGTGATACTTCTCATTAGAATCTTAGCTGTGTGTTAATACAAAGAGGTAGAGTTGTTGCTTATGCTTCCAGGCAGTTGAAGACTCACGAGATGAACTATCCTATTCATGATTTGAAATTTGCAGCAGTGATATTTGTCTTAAAATTATGGAGACATTATCTATATGGTGAGCTGTGTGAGATATATACTGATTATCAGAATTTGAAGCATTTGTTTACTCAAAGAGATTTGAATGCAAGACAACGAAAATGGATGGAATTGATCAAAGATTATGAGTGTACTACCATTATTACTGGGGACGAGCTAATGTTGTGGCTGATGCTTTAAGTCATAAATCCTCAGGGAGATTGGCATGTCTTCAATGTCATCGGGTAGAATTGTTTGCCGAACTGATTTCTGTGGGGGTGAAGTTTGAAAGAATGGAAATTAATGTAGTGTTAGCACAGTTTTGGGTATGATCTTATTGCTTGAACAAATTCAGGAATTGCAAACTCAAGATTCATAAATTGAGAAAATCAAAAAGCAAATGAATGATGGAATGAGAGCCGACTTCTCCATACATGAAGATTATGCATTGATGTTTGGGACTCGTTTTTGTGTGCCAAATAATCAAGCTTTGAAGAATGAGATTTTGGAAGAGACACATCAATCTTTATATGTTATGCATCCAGGGAGTACAAAGATATCTTGAGATCTTCGAGAAGTGTATTTGTGGCCTAGTATGAAAATAGCGATTGCCAAGTTTATGGCTAAGTGTTTAAATTGTCAACAAGTAAAGGCAGAACATCAGAAGTCGACATGTTTGTTGCAATCTCTTCTTATTCCACAATGGAAGTAGGAGCACATAACTATGGACTTTGTGGTGAGATTACCTAGAACCCCAAGTGAATTTGATTCTATTTAGGTGATTGTTGATAGGTTGACTAAATCAACTCATTTCTTACCAATTAAAACCACTTATACTCTTGACAGGTATGTTAAATTATATGTTGATGAGATTGTGAGGTTACATGGTGCTCCAGTGTCTAGAGTTGTAGACAGGGATCTAAGATTTACTTCTAGATTTTAGTCCAGTTTACAGCAGGCTATGGGTACAACTTTGAAGTTCAGCACGGCATTTCATCCTCAAACTAATGGTCAGTTAGAGAGGTTTATTAAGACTTTAGAGGATATGTTGAGCGCTTGTGTACTTGATTTTAAAAGCAGTTGAGAGGATCATCTAGCTTTGATAGAGTTTGCTTATAACAACAGTTATCAATCCAGTATTAAGATGGTTCCATTTGAAGCTTTGTACAGATGCCGATGCTGAACTCCAGTATGTTGGAGTGAGGTAGGAGAAAGACAGTTATTAGGCCCTGAGATGGTTCAAGATACTACTGAGAAGATTAAAATTGTTCAAGAGCACTTGAAAGCAACACAAAGGAGGTAGAAAAGCCTTATCGACAATAGAAGAAGAGAATTAGAGTTTGAAGTTGGTGATTAGGTATTTTTTAAAGTATTTTCGTGGAAGGGTATCTTGAGATTTGGGAAGAAAGGCAAAATGAGTCCACGATACATTGGACCTTATACGATTGTTGAAATAGTTGGTACAACTGCGTACAAGTTAGATTTGCCTCCGAGAATGTTTAGATTGCATGGTGTTTTTCATATTTCTATTTTGAGAAAGTATATGCCGAATTCTTCTCATGTGTTAACTCAGCAACTGATAGAGTTGAAAGATGACTTAAGTTATATAGAAGAACCTATTCAGATACTAGATCGTAGAGAACAAGTTCTATATAATAAAGTAATACCATTAGTGAAAGTGTTGTTGAGGAGTCATACAGTGGAGGAGGCTACGTGAGAGAGTGAGGAAACAGTATCCATATCCATTTCATCCCGGTAAGTACATTTTGGGATGAAATTCTTAAACGAGGGAAGATTTGTAAAACCTTGTACTGCTTAGCATCATGTTTAGAGTATTACATACATTCGGGTGTGTGATTATCTTAATTGAAGAGTTTGATTCGCATGATTACATGAGTTATATTTTAGAGGATTCTACAAAGGTGTTTGAATGATTTATAAGGTTATTTAGGTATATATGATGATGTTGTTGATTCCTATAAGATTTTTATATTTAGGATTATTTTGAGGTTTTGCTTACAGGTTGGTGACCTGTGCAATCACGTTCGCCTAAAATGATGTTAATGACACCTGATTAGGAGTAGGCGTGACAGTTTCACCTCATCTGCCTCTTTGTAATGATGTTGTCCATCACTATTCTACCGAATGACATTCTTCTCACTAGCCACTGTTGCACGATCATGAACTTTGTTGATGTACTTATATAAGTACTTAATTAATTTGATGTGTGCAAAACACCTTTATGTTAATATGAGCATCATACCATACAATCATATTACGATTATACAGGATAACCCAACGATTGTCAACTTTAATTCCATTAATCATATATTTCTCCTTTGGGTCCCTCTGCCTGTAGATAACAAAACTGTTTTCATCTATTGTGGTTTCGTTGCGAAAACCCTTTGAATAATGTTTTGAGTACTTTTCATTCTTCATATATGGAGCATTAGGGTGAGCATCACCACAAGATTTATGTATTATGCATCTCATTACAGTTTCAAATGCCATTGGATCTTTTTCCTTGTTAGGAATTTTGGCACAAATAATATAATCAATTTTCTCAGGCAATTTTAGCTTGTCCTTTGTCGCCAAAGTCAAAATAATATGAGAATGTGGTAATCCTTGCTTTTGAAATTCAATGGCATGAATATCAGGTCATGAAGTATAACTGTTTAAGTTAATTTAGTTTATTTTATTAAAAAATATATAACATAAAAAGTTCATCTATATAAAAGGCATCATACCTGTAATTATTTTAGAATTTTTTTTTTTTTTTTGCTTCTAGACATCTTCCATTAATTGTTTCATCTTAATTCAGAATACTCTTGATACTACATCTAGTCCATCCTTAGTGCATCAACTAGAAATGCGTACCACCTCTTGTTGAATTTCTGACCAACTTGGGTTACATGTGAGTGTAAAAAAAAGATTAAGAAATCTCATTACGCGATATAGTGCTATTGCATCTTGATAATATTGCATTATATTCTGCAAGCCCTCTATAAAAGATGATGGAAGTATAAATCTTCTACCTACCATTGATGCATCAACATCACTGACAGTTATAACATATTCTAGACCTCTACATAAATTTGTACACAAAATATTTTGTTTGCATCCGCTAAAATTCAGTCAATCTTGCTCAATAACTATATAACAATCAACAACAAATTATTAGAATAAACGTCCACCTTGAAGCAATGTCCTTCCTTCTCTGTTATGAATTAAAGTCTAAATGCTAAAACTCTCTCATGGACACGCCTTTGCTTTTGTTATGTGCCAATAATTTTTTTTATAGACATTCGCCATCCATCAGTCTAAATGAAATTCGAAGTGGCATGTATGAAGATGTGTTTTATTAATCCTTCTTAAAATTTCATTTATTTTTTGAACAATGATTTCTTTTTGAACAATGATATCATGTTTTCCAGTACTTTTAGACCCATCACCAACAATTAGTGCAACAATTTAATTTGTAGTCGGTCTAACATATTGTCTTCCATCCTGTGGACGCAATATTCAAATATACAAATATTGAGCATTGAACTCACTTACCATATCTTGAGCATTGCGGAAGACTTGTATATATGGATTTATCATATTCAACATTGAAGGTAAACTTTTCAATATGGATATATCAATTCCCGTTGTGTCACCATGCCTTCCCATAACATTGACCCTACTTTGTATTTTATGCTCAGTGTCATAGATATAGAGTTAAGCAAATTTGGGCCTTTTAGCTAGTTCTAGTAGTAGCGAACAAATTTTACAAAAATTTACTCCTTTAATATGAAAAACGTACGGGCCCTTGCTATTTGGGATTGATTGATCAATTTTTCCACACATTGACGTGAAGGATAACAAGGAGTTCTATGTCCTTATATGTTCCTGAATCTTGCATTAATAAATTGTTGCTGAAAAAATTCAGAGGTGTTCCGACAAGAAAGGCAACATCACTTATCTCCTTTGACAGCCAATGACTAAATTTTGGTCGACTCACTAGACTTGTGAAATCCCAATTTAAAATTATTTATGAATAAATTAAATTTTATCTATATTTGTGTTGCACAATTGTTTGATTAATTTTACTCTATTAAGGGAGAAATAGTTTTGTAATTTTAAAGCTCGAGGGTATTCTTATAATTTGATTGTAATAAAACAAAATAGGGTTTAAATCTCTTTATTTATACCCATAAGACATAAAACATTAGTTTAGGTATTTTTTTTTTTTTTTTGGAACCATAGCAGCCGAGAGAGAGGTAGAGAGATGACGGCTGCGTACAGTTTTGTGGGTTTTCTAGTGAATATTTTTGGTGACCCAAAAGGGTAGGGTGATGAAACTGACTCTCTTTTATTTTATGTCCTTGAATGCATAAATATAAACTGCTATAATATATGAAAATAAATAAAATTTAACGTCATAGTTAAAGGAAACCAAATGCAAGATTAAGTGGTAAGAATTTGTGTACCATATGTGAAAATAAAAACCTAATGTGTTTGGCTCTTTCAGAGTAAGATCGATTTTTATTGTGCTTCGTCACCAATATTGAGGAAAGTACCTATCATATAGCACATAACACTTAATATTATGTAACATTGTTTGCACATAAATGACTTATGTATATAGCTTTTGACTTCAGTTGCAACATATTTGATAAAATTAAAAAAAAAAGAAAGGATAGACACGTGTACAAGTATTGATAAAGCAAAAAAAAGAGAGAGTGACATATATAAAAAGAAAGAGAGTTTAGAGAGAATAACATATTTGCGCAATTTAACTATGAATACTCAGTAGTCAGATAATCTCATGCAAAAAATGTCTATCTTTAATTACACAACAAAAACTCCTACAGAAATTAATTGTGCACTCTAATCTCATTCCGGTCTCTCTCAAATTTGCCATATTATTAGAAAAATAAAATAAAAAATACCTATATCTGGTATATTTTTTCCTAAAGAGATCCATCCCTAAAATTATTCCTTAATCACATTCCTAGAAAAATCTCTTCCTAATCCCATCGTGTTTGCTCCAAAAAAATAAAAACCTCTCTTTAATCCCACGGCTGTGTTTATAGAAGGAAAAAAAACTACCATAATATATATATATATATATATATGTATTTCTATATAGTTTTGACTTCTATTGAAATATACTTGATAAAAAAAAAGAAAAGAAAACAAAAGATAGATGCATGTACATGTATTGATAAAGCAAGAATAGAGATCATGTAGAGAAAAACTTTTGAGACAATAACATATTTGTACAGTTCAAGCTTTTGACTTCTGTTGAAACATATTTGATTAAAAATAATAATAAAATAAAGATAGAGCCAAAAAAAAAGAAAGAGATCTCTACTATAGATTATATATACTACAAAAAAGAGATAGAGATTATATATTTGTACAGGTATTGATAAAACAAAAAAGTGATAGGAACATGTAAGCAAAAAAGAGATAGAGATATGTAAAGAGAGAGAAGAAAGAGACATGTAAACAAAAGAGAGTTAGAGACATGTAAAGAGAGAGCTCAAGACAATCTATACTTGTAGTGAAGCTTCCCAGCAGTTCCACCTTAATTGCTGCTATGATGCAAATATTTTTTCAAAGGCTTCCCAATAGTTTTAGTTGCTATGGTGCAAGTTGTGTTAAGAAAACAATGCTAGTAGGCGACATGATGGTTTATGGTGAGGAAGCTTGACCGTTTCATTATTTTGTCTTAATATTATATTGTTTTTATTTATTTTATGTCGTGATGGGGAGAGAAGGAGAGGGAAGGAGGAATAGTCGGATGAGATGGGAGACTTGTGGTATGCAAATAATTTTTCACAAGCTTCCCCAACTGTTTTAGTTGCTATGGTGCAAATTGTGTTAAGAGAAAGGATGCTGGTAGGTGGTATAGTGAGAGGAAACGATGTGTTGGTTTATGGTGAGAAAGTTCGACCATTTCATTATTTTATTTTAATATTATATTGTCACTATTTATTTTATATCGAGATGGGGAGAGAATGAGAGGGGAAGGAGGAACAGCCGAATGAGAGACTTGAGGCATGTCACGTAGGAATTTTTTTATTAAGGATTTTTAAAAAAAAAAAAAATAGGATTAAGTATTTGGGCGTTTCACAACATTCACAACATTCTTTTATGTATAAAGTATAGATAAGACTCGCCAAAAGAGGAAGTACATATGTGTTTATTAGATGGTATGCCAATTAAAAAAATATATAAAATGAGTATAAATCATCAAAAGGAGTTCAGAATTTTTTTGTATTTTAAGAACTTATATATTATTTATTTATAATATATTTATTATGTTCAGTTAAAACAATGACACTAAACTCGATCACTTTTTTAATTTGCGCCTGATTTTCAAAACATTACTCTCCCCTTTTCAATTAGTTGTAGAAGGATAAATCTTTCAACTCATGCACACTATTGGACTTTTGGGGAACAGTTTTGGTTATATCTATATTTTCGTTTACTTTGTAAAAAGGCAAGGTTATCCGGATAATAAAGTTAGCCTCATATTTAAGGGTAATTTTAAAAACAGCCTTTAAACTATAATTTAGTATCATTAAACTAACTAAATTTTAAAACGTGACACATTGACCCCTTCAATTACTGATTTGCATAAATTAACACCATCCGTTAGCAATCCACTAGAAAAGTAGATAAAAATTATCATATGACTTACACATGTTCACAAAAAGATGATTTTATACATAAATTAACGTTCTTTTTGTCACACCCCAAAATTTGGAGTGATTTATAATGAAAATAAATAAGTTTAGGAAAAATAAACTAAATTTTGAACTTTCTTAAAAAATAATAATAATGTTAATAAAGTCTAAAAGACTAGCAGAACTCTATACGTCTCTCAAAAATTACAATCCAAAATTCCAATACAATTGAAATCCAAAATACAATACAGGATTACTTAAAATGCTAATAGAATATCTACCAATAAACATCTAACTCATATCCAGCGAGTTCAAACCATTTTGTCTTCTTGTTCAACCTGCAAGGTCTGGTGGGGTGTGAGCTTTCGCCCACTAGTCTGGAATATCAAGCATACAACATATATTATACTAAGCAGAATATAGGTATTTGAACAAATATAATAGCAATACAACATGAATGCAATGCATATGATAATCTATCATTCGTACTTTAATGCAATAACATTCTTCTATTTCTTTATTAATTTCCTTATTTTACTCAATGTCATATCATCTCATTATCCAACTTTCATCTTATCCAATTTTCACATTCTTTACTCAACATCATTTATTAATTTTTTGTGGAGAAATAATGGCTTTCAGAGCTCAAATTTATGGTACCATCCACCAACTCCATTTCTAGAACTTTCATCTGTGGTACGAGTGGACCAACACAACTCTGAGGACGCTAAACACGCTTGGCCAAGACTCAATTCCAAACATTTCATCCGATGGAGAAACAATCCCTACTTACTTACATCCTCATGCTTGTTATCATTTCGTAATCCTCAATATTCTCAAATGACCTTTATTAGAATTCCATCATTTATATTTCTCCTTTGTGTCTATGCGACTCAATGCAATGTATGCCTCCATAATAACAATATTCAAAAGAAGAATATTCAATAAAGATTTGCATTACTGGAATAACATTAATATACAACTCATGGAATCGCTATTATAAACAATAATAAGCATTTTCGATAATCATGAAGAACATAGTAATCAGTAGGAGTCCATCACTGCATATGTTTCAGGTATGTTGCACCTACCTAACAATATCGAACATATCGTTTTATGTAAATAAAATTTAAAACATCACTCTATCAGATCCAATCTGTTGGATCAACAAATTTCATCATCAAGATTAGTAGATTAAACTTTCACAGCAATTGGCCACATTTGACCATCGAATGCTCATAAAGGTCATTTGGTCATTTGTTCTCCACCAATTCTAGATTCCCTACTATGGTCGAAAGTTGATTAAATAAATAACAAAAATGGATTCCGCGCGTCAAAAAACAAGGGTAGAATATTTCTTAAACTCAAAATCTACATGGGGTCCTCAATTAGGCGAAGGTACTCTGAGGTCACAATGTACATGCCCCTTCTATGTGATTTTTCTTGGTCATCTTCTTTCTTAAACAAACCCACCAATCTCTCTCTCTCTCTAAGATTCTGCATTTCTCTCTCTAACTAGGACTCTATTTCCCTTCTTTCTTTTCTCTCTTTCCCTTTCTTTTCTTCCTTTCTCTTTCTTCTCATTCTTTCTCTTTTCTTTCTTCTAACTATTTTTCTTTTCCTTTTCTTTCTCAAAACAAGCCATTACTAGCCCTCAAACGGCATGGTTGAATACCTCCATGGCCATTGCCCACCACCTGAACATTCTTTCAGCCTAAACCTCTTTTTCCTCACTTCTCTTATTCTTTATTTTCCTTCTTTCTTTATAGTTGGTGGGTCTACAAACTCCATGGCCAAAAGGCACCATTACACGCTGGTCTCACTATCTAGATCTGCCATGTAACCAAATAAGAGCATACGCCATGGATATATACATATATACAACCTACAAACTCCATTATAGTTGCAGCCCACTTTGTACCAACTATAACATTTCTTTCTCCTTAATCGGCCACCAGGGAAGCCCCTTTGTTTCAATCTAAGACCCACTAGTGCTATACATAATTGACATCCATAATACAAGGTGCACATAAACAACCATAACAATACAACCATTGTCACGTAGGTTAACACAGCCCCAATTCACACATGCACACCGTTGCACCCATCTAGAATTTCAAGCATGCTCAAATACATGTATATATATACACATACATATTTCTATACAGTGTGGCCTTTATAGACAAACCCAACAAATACACCAGAATGTTCACCCATACAGGTCATTCACGCACATAGCACAGCCATGGCCAAACTCGTTAGATAAACTAGAGCCTCTCCTCCTCTTGCTACAGGCAAACTACAATTATGAATCTAATATATATATATATATATATAATTGGCTACAGATTTCTTTCCTCTCTCTTGTTTATTTTATTTATTTATTTATTCCCTTATATGACCCAACGTAACCATAGGTGATTAGCCATACTACTGGCTGCCCTCTTCTCATCCCCCATCAAAGAGCACGCTAGCTCACAAGGATTTCACCTGAAGTTTCCAAATGACAGTCACAAACAAGCGAACATATACATATAGATTTAAACCAAGTGAAACGATTTAGATACAATTACATCAATGAAGAATAAATACAAATGCATCACTAAGAATGAGTTGCCCCATCATCCTACCTAGTTCGCCTGAAAACTTATCGGAATCGTCCTACCAAAGAGCCCACGAAGTCACACTCTTCTATTCTCTCTGGCTGGCCATCTCTCTTCTCTCTCGGGTCTCTCTTTTCTCTTTTTGTAGCTGCCTTCTCCAGAACAATAACTTGGACCTCTTTTCCTCTTGCTCTCATATATATACATGTACACGAAATCGCTCAAAACCCTGTTTTAATAGGTCTAGCAAAAATACAATAATATCCAAGCATAAGTCCATAATTATAAAATGACCCAATTCCTAATACTTGAGAAATTTAATAGGTAGAAGCCAAATAATTCACTAGTCAAATTGAACCTATAATACAATCTAAATTATGATTCAAAATTCATGGGTATAATAACTAGAAAAATCAGGGTTTTACACTTTTATTATAATAATTGTCTAATAACTTAAATGTCTCTTGAAATGACATCTAAATATAACACTTCAATGAGTATTTCTGTCATTAGACAATTATTGCAAAAAGATAATGTCAATTTAGATATAAAAATATACTTTTGTAAACATGCGCAAGTCACATTACAATTTTATCTATTTTCCCAACAAATTACTAACATATTGCTAACAAAAAGTGTTGATTTATACAACTTGGTAGTTTAGGGAATTAATGTGTCACGCTTTAGGGTTTAGGGGAGTTTAGAGATACTAAGTCCTAATTTAAGGGATTTTTTTGATTACCCTAATATTTAATATAGTGATAATATCACGTCATTTTTGCTAATGTAGTATCACAAGCTAATAAATAATTATACAGAATTGTCACACAATATTAGGAAACCATTTGAAACTCTATTCTCACGAAGTTCTTCACTATAATGATGGAGTAAAGAAATAGATAAATATTAAAAAAGCTCTTTACAAAGTTATTTAATGACAAATTAGTAACAATTTTATTGCTAGTATATATGTATATGTAATATAGAGATAAATATTGAGGTTGTAAGATAGTGATAAGCCAAGATGAGGAGATTAGTTGGACGAGTAGCAAGCCAGGATACATAGGCAGTTTGATACATAAGCAGTTTGAATTCTTTTCTCAAGCTCAGTCATCTTTCTCCTAGCAAGTAAAGAATTAGCTTTTAAGCCAGACCTCTGTCCATAAGTTTGGGCCACCATCATTTTTTTTCCCTAAGCAAGTGAGAACCAACCTTTTAAGTTGGGGTTTTGTTTACGCCCTTAAGCCATCAATTTAGACTACGTATAACCTATTTCTTGCATTATCGAGATACTTAGGCAGCCTAAACAAGACTCGATCACCTCTCACCCAATAAGTGGGGAATCAACTTTCAAACTAGACCTTTGTTCAATGGTTTGGACCATCACTGTCTAGTTGTAATGTCTACACAGAGTGGGACCTCTCTCATCCCATCAGGTCTAGGCACATTTGCATAAACCATCCCTCTGAGTTCCTTTCTAAGGTAAACCCACTTCTCCCAAAGTGTAAGAAACCATCTCAAATCAGTTGAATTAATTTGACTGATTCCTCACAGATAAGATACGTATGTAGCTCGAATTTTCTTTTTAAGATAGGGCAAGATTCATCAAAATCATTTTCTCCATTGATTTTATTAATTGAAAAAGTATTTCAAAATCTCCCCTAGCGAAGTGGCAATACTTTCAAAAGCGGACAAAATGACATTTTGGGTGGTGTTGAGTATTATGAGTGAGCAAAAATACTTCTCAACATTGTAACATGATAACCAAATTTAGATTTGATTGCCAAACCATCAAGTGCCTTTCAAAACTGTCATAAATGCCTTTTCAAACAATTGAAGCATTTCCAAACCTGCATACTATGTTTTTTGCATTAAAATCATGATTTTAGCCCAAAATTTAAATTGTGAAAAACACAATTTTTGATAACTTAATACTCTTTAAATGTCATGTGGCAACTCTCAAAGACTTTTCAAAACTTGCGACCATTTTCAAATTAACGAAAATGCAAAGACAAGGACCAAAATCTCTCGAGCATACTTGGAAGCGTAGAATCTCCAAGTTACAGGTAAAGCTTGATTTTGTGTCCCACCTCATTCATGGATTATAGGGGTTGCACCATAGATAGCTCGTGATGGATTTCAATAGCCACAGATAGTAGTAGTTGCAAGTGAAATAAATGGTGGTAGCTATAGATGGGGATGATAGATGGTGGGGGTTATGGGTAGTTGTGATGTAAATAATGAGTTAACTTGGAAAAAATAGGAATGAATGACTAAGTAAAACATTAACAAAATATCAATACTAAAGTAGTCATTTTGTCAAATATGTTAATAGCAGTTTGTAGAGCTCCGGTTTTTTAGTCCAAGGTCCTTTCGGCTTGAAGACAAAAAGCACAGAACTCTGTCACTAGAACTCATCTTCCAAGGAGGGCAAGTGCGACTAGGTTTGAATTAAAAATTGGTTTGATTAAGGGCTTTTTAGAAAAATAGGAGTCGCCACCTAATTTGATTAAGGTGAGTTAGGGTACCTAAAACTAAGTATTAATCTGAATATTAAACCTAGGGTTTTTGGAAAAGGTTTTGAAAACTCCCTCAAGAGATGATTTTTAAGAAAATAGGTTGTTTGGCAACCTTTGGAAAGATTTAAACCCTTTTAAAAAATAACTCCATTTTGGTCTTTCGAAAACAGAAATCTATGGTTCAGGGGTTGATTACGTATAGAGAAGATATCCTAAATTATCACTCTACCCCGCCCTTTCGGTACCTACATGTCTAATTACCCTTTGTTCACTTACTAGAATAACCGGTTACCATTATCCACTTAGCGTCCACTTTAGAATTTTTGAAAACGGGTATAGTTCGTCACTTTTCAGATGAATGATGCATGATGCAAGATTTAGAAGAAGTTAGGAAAATATGGGAGTTTTGAAGGAGTTTGAAATGAAAACTTTGAATTGATTGAAGTTTTTTAAAAGGGGATTGAAGTTGAAATAGAAGTTATGACCGCACCATTTTAGGTTGCCTACGTATCTCATTTTGTGATAATCAGGTCAATTTTAGTTCGGGCGAGAGCCTGATCGAAAACAGGCGCTTTAGGGCATTTGGAGTGTTTGAAGACACTTTATGATCATTGAAAAAGTTTGAAGACACTTTGTGGTCTTTGGAAAGTTTGAAGACGCTTTGAGGTTTATGGAAAGAGAGAACTTGAAAGTTTTTATTTGAAATCGGGTAGTGGAGTATTTTGAAATAGAACTTTGGAACTCTTGAAAGAGGGTTTTGAAATGTATTTAGAATAACTCAAGGGAGTTTTGGAAAGGTTTTGAGATAACTCAAGAGAGTTTTGAAATGTCTTGAAGTCTTGTCTGGAAACCTAGGAGGTAAGATTTTGGAATATTAAAAAGTTTTGAAAATAGTTTTTGAAAGCACCTAGGACTTTGGGATTCTAATATGAACAACCTTGGAGGTTGTTCTTGATATATCATGTTCCCTTAGAATCCCTAACCATGAGAAGGGTAGAGACACCTTAGGGTTGTGAGTTCTTGAAAATATTTTAAGAGATAATTTAAAGATAGAATGTAGGAGTATTTAAAAGGGATTATGGAGTTGATTTTTGAAATTTCAAGAGAGTAGGAGGCTTTGGAGAGATGGGTTATAGGAGTAGTTTTAAATAAGAAGAACCTTTAAAAGGGGTCCATGAGTTGGAACCTTGAAGTATATTAATGTAGGTTAGGTTGACCTATGGTTAGAAGTGACCTAAGGTTAACTAACTTGGGTTAGGTTGACCTAGGGTTAAGGTGACCTAGGGTTTGGTAACTAAGGTCAAAGTGACCTAGGGTTAACTAACTAGGGTCAAGTTAACCTAGGGTTGAGTAATTAGGGTCAAGTTAATCTAGGGTTGGACAACTAGGGTCAAGTTAACCTAGGGTTGGGTAACTAGGGTCAAGTTAACTTAAGATCAAGTAAACCTAGGGTTGAATTGCAAGATGTTTTTAGAAGGTGATTTTATGCATTCGAAAAGAGAGTTTTGGAAAAACATGTCATGTTATGCAAAGGATTTTGGTAGACAACCTTTTTAAAGATCATTTCATAAAAATTTAACTCTAACCAAGAGTATGGTTTATATGATTGGTGTTTGAAAACCATTCCAAAGAAGGTTTCCTTAGGGCCATTATAACCTTTATCTTGACAAGAGTGGGGATTTCGAGAGTCAAAATGATGACAACTTTTGAGAAACCATTGTTAATGTAAAGATGGAGGTAATGAATTTTTTAAAAACCATTTTTGGGAAAAGGATTTTGAAGGCCATTTTTAAAGGAAACCATTCCAATAGGGTAGGGTTCATATGGCCAAGTAAAAGGGAGACCACTCAAAAGAGGATTTCATGGGGCCATTCCAACCATTATCTTAAGAGAATGGAAGCCTCAGAAATTTGAGAGTTTGAAGGCAACTCTTATGCAAGTTGAAATGCAATGATGCAAAAGTGTGAGTTAGAGGTTAGAGGGGGGAGTTTTCTAAGACATGATTTCTAAGGTCTCATCCTAAACTTCAAGGAGCCAACTTTTGAAACCATTTTGAGAGGGGTATTGAACTTGAAAGTGGCATGAGAATAAAAATAATGCAAGTTTTGTAGAACATGATTATAAATACAAAAATAAAGCCCAACACAAAAGACATGATCTAGGTAGCAAATGCAAGGAGATCATGAATACATACAAGGCTTTAGGCTATACCATATAAACAAGGGGCTCTTAGGCCATACCATCTTAAAGTAAGCTAATGAGAGATCTCCCTACACTGTGGCTCTCACTAGCTTTCCTCTAGGTATGAACTAAGAGCCCTCTTGGCTCAAGCATGCAAGAAAAGGGGGATTGAAGATGGGGGTTAAAATAAAGAATAGCCTAAGTAGGCTAGGAAGGAGAAGAGAAGAGTGGGGGAAGACAAAAATATAAAAGAGAACCAACCTTTTGCCTTCAATACACTTGTAATCTTCAATGGATGCCTTGACTTGAACTTGAAAGGTTTCTAGTAGGCTTAAGGGGCTGGATGGAGGGGTTTAATAGTGTATAAGGCTATGTAGGTGAAGTGTATGGGCTTGAGGGAGGTGGAATCTAGCCTAAGTGTTGGAGGAGTGGAATGTGTATAGAGATTCGAGATTCTGAAATAGTTTTAGCAGAGTTTCGCATCAATTTCGGAGTTGGAATATGCAAAGGGGGGTGCTGGTATTTATATGCAATCTGGAATAGGCCTAGTGCATATGCTACATGCGCCTTGCCAAAATTTGCACTGGCTCATGTAGCACATGCGCCAGCACTGTTCCATTGCCAGAATGACACGTGGCACCCATTGTACTAGTTAAATCCTGACGGTTGATCAAACTTTGGTCGATTTGATCAAAATATGGGCGCATGTAGCATACGCTTCGTCGCCGAGAGTATTCGTCTAAACTTTGTCTCGATAATTGAGCCAACCGAAAAGTTTTTGGGGGAATCGGTTGCACCCACAATGTTCTCCTAGGGTTTCTCGTGAACTTTCATGTTTTCAAAAAGTTTGAATTATGTTCGAAAGTGCGGGATATCATCTTGAGAAACGTGCATAAAATGATATCTTTGCAGCTGTAATACGTTCTGTGAGGGTTCGAAAGTAGCTATTTTCCTGTCGTGTGATCGAGGCCTTCGAGAAGCGATATTTTCGATCGAACCGTACTGATGGAAAGTACTCTAGAAATACTTTTGAGAATTCCCTGATTTGCGCATTTCTCAAGTCGTTTGACGGTGCGTTGTAATAAGGGAATCGGTAGAAAAGTCAATTTTGGTGGAGCGTCTGTGAGACGCTTCAAGGAACTTTTATTGAGTCGCGGGTGTTTAGCGTCGTAAAGTCCTCCTTGGGTTAAACAGAGGTGCATAGCAAGGCCCGCTGTTCAGTAACCTAGGACTGGTGTTGTTTTGGGGCACGTTTGTGTTTTTAGGGGCAAAATGGTTAGGAATGGATCGGAATGTCATATTAAGCGTGCCAGGTCGTTCAGGGACGTCTTCAGGAGAGTTTTTTACCGTTCGATGGGGTTTGTGCAGTGTTGGGGCGTTTAAGGGCAAAACGGTCATTTTGATTGGGGTTAGCCAAAATGGGATTAGAATTGGACATGATGATGTGTGGAGTACATCTAATAGTTTAGTAACATTTTGGAAGGATGGACTTATTGTTTTTAGGAATTTTAAACTTTTCCAAAACGTGCCTGGAGGCCCAAGGGGCAGATTTGGTCATTTTTCACCGAGTTAGGCTAGCAAGCGCCAGTGTTGACCTAGGTGTTGGTTTCCAAGACCGGGTGTTGGTTTCCGAGACCGCCCAATCTCGAAAAACTACATATGCGGTGTTGATCCCTAAGAACGCCTAGTCTTAGAGAGCTACCTGTAGGGTGATGTTGGTTCTTAAGAACGCCAGGTCTTAGAAAGCCATTTGTGAGGGTAATATTAGTCTTCAAGAATGCCCGGTCTCGGAGAACTACCGAATGACAAACATTCTACACTGGCAAGTTAGCAGGCGCCAAAAGTGAACCGTTTGAAATTTAATAAGGCGTTGGTCCCCTAGATCGCCTGATTTGGAAAGCTGCTTGGAATAATGGTGCTTATGGCTTTAGCGGGCCCTTATGGGCCCGAGAAGCGACCAGTTCACTAGATTAAAGTTTGAAAGACCCGTCTTGGGTTTGCACTTGGCGTGGTGTTTGAAAACTGAACCCGGTCGGGCCGGAGATTGCCGAACAGGCAAAAATAGGATGTTTACACAGTCCGTTGATACTCAAACGGAAAAAGAAGTTATTTTGAAATCTAAGATCATGTCACTACAATTGTTTGAAACCTCAGGAGTGTTCGTGGACTTTGCCCTATGTTGTGGGGCAAATAGTTGAATACATAATAAATTAGGAAGGGGGATGATTATGGATGGGTTAATATGATTTGAGTCAATGGAGATATTGTGTGATGTCCACTGGCGGCCATGGATCTCGATATTGTATGAGTAGGTTGTGGTTGCGGCACCATGGATGGTTTTGGGATGGATTTCAATAGCCATAGATAGATAGTGTCAGTTGCACGTGAAATGGTGATTAATTATAGGTAGGTAGGGATGATGAGTGGATGGTTGTGGTGTTCTAATAAATCCTGAATTAAGGACGTGTTAACTGGGAAAAATATGAATAAATGACTGAGTTAAATATTTTTGAATATTGATAGAATATCACCGGTAAAATACTCATTTTGTCAAATATGCCACTAACAGCTATCCGTTGAGTTATCAACGGAAAAACAGGTTACTTTTTAAACTTATAAGCGAGGACGTCACTATAATTGTTTGATAGGTGTTAGTGGACCTTGTCCTACTTTTTATCTCATGGGGCGAGCAGCAGTTACACAAGTATTTTTTTTGGGTCCAAACGTCCGACTGGACTGGGCTAGGCTTGGGCCTGGATGCCTTTCGCTATCATCCAGCCAAAAATGGGTTTGGTCCGACCCTATAAAGAGAAGAAACACGCGCAATTTATCTTCACCGAACCATTTCTATTACAGTCCCCCTTACCTGAGAAGCCCTAGCCTCCCTCCAAATCCCGTCATAGAATCCTTGATCTTCTGCTCGTCCGCCATGGCCAAGAAGCGAAAGCTCCGCTCCTCCGAGCCCGAATCATCCAACAAAACCGCCGAACCCGAACAGCTTGAACACCAGACTCAACCTGAAGACCAACCCCAGATCGAAGCTGAACCAGAACAAGAGCAGATCGAAGAACTGCAACAAGAAGAACAGACCAATCAAGAACAGGAACCAGAAACGGAACATGAACAACCACAAAACATGGACGAGGAGGAGGAGGACGACGACGAGAACGGAGAACAATTGGCCCAGGAAGGCCGTGAAGCCCTAGCGATGAAGGACTCTAACGATGTCGCTTCGACGGAACAAGCCTCGCTGGAAGTGAACGGTGCTGGGAACGGTGAGGAAGCGGATCACGGTGGCCCTGAGGAGCTGGAGGAAGAGCCCGTCGAGAAGATTTTAGAGCCATTCGGGAAGGAACATCTGGTGGTTCTCATCAAAGAGGCGGTTGCCAAGTACCCTGAATTGATGGAGAGTGTTCACAAGCTGGCTGATGCCGACCCGGCTCACCGCAAGATCTTTGTGCACGGACTCGGGTGGGACACCAATGCCGAAACCCTAATCAGCGTCTTCGGCAAGTACGGAGAGATCGAGGATTGCAAGGCTGTGTGTGACAAGGTCTCTGGTAAGTCGAAGGGTTATGGTTTCATTCTCTTCAAGCACAGGAGTGGGGCACGGAAGTCGCTCAAGCAACCCCAGAAGAAGATTGGAAATCGCATGACCTCATGCCAGTTGGCCTCTGCTGGTCCTGTCCCGGCGCCTCCGCCGTTGGCACCACCAGTATCGGAGTACACACTGAGGAAGATTTTCGTGAGCAATGTGTCGGCGGAGCTCGATCCTCAGAAGCTGCGTGAGTTCTTTTCGAAGTATGGGGAGATTGAGGACGGGCCTCTGGGATTAGATAAGCAATCTGGGAAGCCTAGAGGGTTCTGCCTTTTTGTGTACAAGACGATTGAGAGTGCAAAGAAGGCCTTAGAGGAGCCTCACAAGAACTTTGATGGTCACACATTGCATTGCCAGAAGGCAGTTGATGGTCCCAAACAGAGTAAGCCCTATTATCAGCAACATCATCCTCACCAGCAGTACCATTCCCACTCTTCCAGGAAGGAAAAGACCAAATATTCGGCTGGTGGCGGGGCCGGACCTGGACACTTGATGGCCCCATCGGGTCCTTCGATGGGTTTCAACCCAGCTGTTGCCGCACCTGCATTGACGCCGGCTCTTGGACAGGCATTAACTGCCCTGCTTGCTACTCAGGGAGCTGGGTTGGGTATCACTAACCTGCTTGGGGGACTTGGTGCACCGATGAACCAGGGAGTGCAACCAGTGATGAACAATCCAGGGTACGGGAATCAGCCTGGTGGCAGCTATGGTAATCAACCAGGGATGCAAGGTGGGTATCAGAACCCGCAAATGGGGCAAGGTCAGCGGCAGCAGCTGGGTGGTGCACCTTACATGGGTCATGGTCGTTAGGTAAGTGAAAGGTACATTGCATTGATATGAAATTTACTTCCTTGTGCTTTTTGTTGCTGCGGATACATGAAATTTACAGTCGTTTGTAAATTAGAAGTACACAAATAGATAGTGCAAGAGCATCCAGGTATTTGAGCTAAAATGAAGAAAAAAACTAAGCTTAAGCAATGAAGAAAAATGTTGGCAGTTTTTACTCGAAAATGGATTTATTTTTTAGAATGTGTGCGATAGTGCCATAAATTCAAGTATGTGTCATTTAAGTTTACGTCCGCAAAATATGTTAGCTGGAAGGCTGAGACTGCATTGGATTGAAACTTATTAGAGACAAATTATTATCGTGATTTGGGTCCTCATCTAATGAAGACACGATGCTATCAGTAGGTGGTGTATGTTTAGTATACATGGAGAATTGCCATATACTATGGTAACTACTGCCTCGGAGTCTTTACATCAGGACCTCAAATGAATTACTCTCTCTCTCTCTCTCTCTCTCTCTCTAGCAACTATGTAAAGGATGGGATAAGCCCCACTATATGAAAGGTAGGGGTATGGTTACATAAAAAGAGGCTGTTGGTTTAGCAGCCTTCTTACCTATGGGTAATATTTGTATTTGTTGCTGCTGTGTTGTATCATCAAGTAGAGAACTGATACCTGTAGAAGCTTGGTCCTGGTCATGTAGTGTTGGTAAGCTACAAAGGACTCCACTTTTAGTACATTTTAGAAGTTTCCCCTCACCAACTTATTATTTATTTTCGTTTCTCCTCTTTATTTTTTTATTTAGAAATATCTGCTCTCTTTAGGAATTTTCTACCATTATGTTGGCTTTCCAGCCATCTTATGTTTTGTTAAATTGCAACCTATCAAAAAACTATATATTTCGGTAAATTGCTGCTTTTTAAAAAAAAAAAATCATTTTTTTGGTTTTGAACTTGTCCTTGATGTACACCTGAAACATTTATTCTGGTTGCTGTTACTAATTTTGCCTGGGTTGCTTGGCACTAATTTCAGTATCTTGAAGTTTGAAAAAAATGCAGGTCAATTTAAGTAAACTAGTTTTGTGACTTGAATTTTGAGATATAACTCACAGCCTATAACTGTGTAATGCTTGCTTAGTGTCTAATTTTTACAACACTTACCAAATCTCGGATAAAGGAGGTTTGCATTAAGTAGTTGAGGTAGCATAAAACTTCATGGAACTTTGTAGAAATGGGGTATTCATAATAAGATCAATCCAAAACTTACAGCCATTACAAAGGAAACCTATTGGCTTGATCCTTACTCAAGCTTGTGCTTACCCATAAAGAACTAAGTCTACAAACTATTGTAAAATTTTGAGGATGCCGTGGACTTATAGATCGTAAAGAAACATCAAGAGCAAGAAATTAACGTTTTTTTCCGATAGTTAAATGAAAGTAATGGCATTTTAATCATCACTGCAATGAGATTTTATTATAGTAGGCACCCAGTTAGCTTTATTGGAAGTCCTCCTTTCCTTTGCATGGTGACGGTTAGGGATTAGTTGGTGATCCCTGTTACAGAGTGGAACAATCCTCTAGAACCAGACTCTTTCTTCCTTCTTGATTTCATCCATATCCCGTACCGTGGTAGTAACAATCACCTAAAGCTGTGGAACAACAAAAGATGTGCTCCTAGTCCTCGGGCTGTTGAATAGAATCCAACCACATCGGAATGGATGGTACAAAGTCCTCCAGCTTTTCATACTTTTGGGCGTTCTAACTATCACTGCAGTGAGATTTGATTATTCTAGGCCCCAAATCGGTCTTATTGGAAGTCCTCCTGTGCTTTGCATGAATTTTAATTGGCTAATTACGAAGTTGGTTTTCATTAAGTTCATCCCAGTATTGTGTGAATACCCTATAAAACCTAGTATATCCCAGTATTTTGATTGGCTAATGATTTTTCGATTGTCCTACTATTATATCAGGTTGTCTTCATAGAGCTGTCAAGATAATAACCCCTTAATGACATTGTGAACCCATGATTCCACAGGTTTTTGCAGCCTTGTCTTTTTTATATTTTTTTATTGGTTTTTGTTTTACTATGATCCCTTATGCACTTAAGGAATGTGTTTTTCTCATGGGTGTTGTGGTTTTCAAGGTTGTTAAAATCGAGATCCTACGTGTTTGAGGAAAAGCATAGCCTATATGTATATATTGTTATCGCTCTATTTCAGTGACAGTCGTTTTTCTTTGTTCAAAAATGTGAAAAAATTTGTGATCTCTTAAATTTGAAAATTTAAATATTTAACATAGAATATCTATAAGAGTGACAATTGTTCACTCTATCTGATAGATAGGAAGACCCTCTTATTCTTTCGATTATGATTTTATCAATTAGATAAAAGAATAAGGACTTAAATCTTCCCTTACAGCAGTCTTTTTTATTCATCTCATGAGAAAAAAAAGAAATTTTATTTATTATTTGATCTATCTATCTGCTTTAAATCATTGATGATTCAATTCCTTTGGGGGGTTTACAGGATTGAATAGTAGGATCGGATCGAGGATCATAAGATCCTATAGCTAAAGGAAAAATTGCATGATAATTTCTACATAGAAAGTATTTATTACAAGTAGACACAAAATGAGTCTAGATTATACAATAATATGAACAAAGTTAAAACCATAATAAATCTTATAAATATAAACATTATATAATATTGCAAAAGAAAAGAAGAACTGTCTTACAAAAAGGATCCATGATAAAAAGAAAAAAAAAATGATTGAATAAGAGTTTTGCAGTTTAACGGATGACTTGAATCTATGGTGAAAGAAAAAAAAAGAAAAGAAAAGAGAAACAAAATGTAAAACAAAAAAAAAAAAATTAAGCTATTTGATTAACTCAAGAAAAGCAAGGAAAAAAAAATGTAGTTGAGCAATCAACTATACAAAATGTGTGTGTGTGTGTGTGTGTGTGTGGAGAGAAGAGAGAGAGAGAGAGAGAGAGAGAGAGAGAGAGAGTAGATGAACTATTGTTGAAGAGTGGAACGGGTTAGAGATGAAGATGGAGATGCTTGAATAGCATTTACATTCCTTTAGCTCTCTAGTTTCTTTTGAATATTGCAATGTAGGAATGTCAATGTCGATTGTCCTAATTTGTTTTTTCTAATTTTATATGAAATGAACCTAGTATAAAATGGGTAGGCCACAAACATAAAAATAACAAAGAAAAAAAAACTTGATACATAAAGCATAATAAAGTTCAGAAATGGGATCAGATAGGATTGGGATCCTACGATTCAATAAGATCCTACACCAAAATCGTAAGATCCTACCTCCAGGATGGATCGTGTAGGATCAGGATCGATTTTCCTAAAATAAATAGTAGGATCGTGAGTTTAACTACCCTGGTAGTTTTAAGTTGGGTTCTATTAAACAATGGGCTCAGGATGCCCAACAGAAGTTAATATTTGATAACCCATGGTTTGTTGTCTTATAAGTGGTTGGTTGTTTTGATCGTCCAATGTGTAAGGCAGCAGTGATCTGATCATCTGACACCATATTCCCTTTGATGTGTTGTGAAATGCATTATTGTTCTGAGTTATTATTTCTTTCGATTTTGCTACACGTGTTATTATATCAGTTTTCTATTTCTATGAAGCTTTGCTTTGAAATATGTTGCTGTGCTACTGTCAGATACTGTTTGTTTAGCTCATGGTAAATATTAGCTCTATCTTTTGTGGCCCTTTTCTAAATTTCCTGCTTGGCACATTAGTCCATTTTGGTTACAAAAATTCATGGTTGTATAAATGAGAAAAGTTGTTTTTTAACTTCTTGAAGGTATGGGGTTTCAGCTTCAGTCTGTGTTTTCTGCTCAAAATATTTTCTTCTTAAATTAGATTTTTTAATGTTTTACCTATACATTGTGCAGATGCATCAAACTTTTAGTTTTGGACTCTGGCGATTCTTCTGAAGTTCCAGGCACTCATGCAAACGACGTCTTTATATTTGTAGCAAAAAGTTATTGTTTGCCTAAAGACCGGGATCTTAAACCTGTATTTTCCGTTCTATCCAAGTACTTTTGTTCCTTTGAATGTTTTCAAAACAATGTACTATTTTGGCAACAATGTTTTGTTTCTAAAAAAGTGTTGGGGAGCATGTAGGGTTTTCCTACGGAGAACATCTCTCTCCAGATTTCAGCAATATTTTTCCTTATTGACTAACGCCTTAAATGGTTTCTTTCTGCTTCCCTTAGCTGCATCCTTAATGGCATTTCTATGGGCGTTAGAAATCTTCATTTTCCTCATTTTATTGCCTAAATGTGATTTTTGGTGATCCATTATTACTTTCTCCCACTCATGGGGATTGCTTAGCACAATGTTCAAGTGTTGCAACTGTTCTACTCCCTACCATTTTTGTATACAGTTATAGTAAAATTTTACTTATCAAAAAAATCTGTTGATTACTTATCAAGAAAAAAAATATACAAGTGTTGTGTCCAATAGCATTTAGAATTGAAACTGATAACTATCTATTTGTTGTCTATGCCCTTTGATGTACTGTAATGCAGAATCAAATTTGGCAGCAAGGGTGATCTCCTTCACTCATTCAATGAGTTGATCTTCTAGCAATTGCTATTGCAGGTGACTTTTTGTGGCACAAACAACCCTGTTTGTGTGAAAATGTCATTTTCTAGAGCTTTCTCCCTTTAAATTTTCTTTTCCTTTATTGTTTTTACTTCTGGTTTTTGGTTATTTGGCTTTATAACTTACTAAAATATTATTTAACTTGTTATTGTTTTTGGGATGGGAGGGGGTGGGGTGTTAAGGATTGTTTAGTGAAGAAACCAATTTCGTCAGGCCTTGATAATCTGTCATCTTGATTTTACAAAGCATGCTTTAAGTAGCAAGAACCCTTCTTAGTACTGGGGAGCAATTGCTTTTTGATTCATATATGGTTGAATAGTTACTGGAGTTGCAAATTCTGGAAGTGTAAGTTTGAAAATTTTGAAAAAGAACAAGGAAAAAAAAAAGAATTAGAGGTACCCAATCAGCCTTCTTATAGAATGGCGCTTTTGGTTGCATTTTTTCTCTCTCCAAATCCTGAGATAAAAGTTTTTAACTCCAGTTTCTTTGCCCCAAGGTTAGGATTAGTTTTTGGTGATTATGGCTCAAATCTTCTCTTCTTCCTTTTCCCAACCTCTTCCCTGGCAATAGTTGCTCTCATCTGTCACAACAATTTCATCTTTGCATAGAATTTCCAGGAGTCTCATACTCTCTATTTTGGCTGTGTGAGGGTTGGATTTTCGTAAAGCTAAGGAATCTCGCCAAAGAACACGATGGTTTGTTTGCGCTGTAGTTTCAGCATGCGTGTCCACAGATGCCCCATGCAATTTTTCCTGGCTTGCAAGGTAAAGCATTTGGTTGTTAAGACTGACTTGCTCTGATCAAATCTAAATAGAATATCTTGTACTGAAGTTCCTCCATAGATTTGAGTGGTGTTTCTGAAGAATTTTGTTGGATACCGTTCAAGAGGATGGGCAGTTTAGAATTTAGTTTAGTGTTCTCGTGGTCTTTCAGATTCTATTGGGTTAGATTGGCGGATTTTGTTCTGCTTTTTTGTTAAAGCATAAATCAACTTTACTTTTTCTCGTAGTTCCATTTCTTTGCTCTAGGGCTTTTGCTTTGCTGAGTCCAGTTTTAGTGGTGCTTGGCTTCATCCCCCTCGAGAGCTGAGACGGTGATGCAGATTTTGTTAGAAATGAGCACTACTATTCCAGCTTTTTAAACGAATCCTAATCCTGTATGGATTGGTAGTGTTTGGTATTTGGATTTAGGTGGTTGATATTTTCGTCTTGTGTTTAATGACTATGCTTCTTCATCATTTGAAATGAATTACTAAGTTGAAGAGAGATGAAATTGGCTATAATCCTAGCTTTGGAAAATGGACTTTTACTCGGGTTGGAAAATGATATTTTTCTGTCTTGGACTCGTGTGTTTATCAATGTTTATGTTTTGAAAACTGAAGTTGGACCGTGACGTCAGTCATAAAGGTGAATAAAAATATAAACAAATTAATATATGTAATTCAAAAAAATCTTTAATTTCTTAAATATTTTTAATGTTTTCCTTTTACTAATTGGTGCTAACTGAAACACTGGCTTTGTCGGGGAACGTGCTCCATCAATTACGAAAAAACAAATTAACGAATTGTTCTACGGTCTTTTATTATAAATGGTTTTTTTAAGTTTTATTTGGGTTGATTACACCAAAACCGTTTTGACTATGACCTTTTTTGACTTATCCCTCCTCATTTACAAAAAGCTACAGTTACACACCGGACTCTTTTTCTTTATAGTTATTTTATCCTTTTGTTATTTGTTAACTCTCTGTTGAGAAAATTTAGGAAAATTTGACTTCCACTTGGTCGGTCCAATATGGGTTTTGTTAATCTTTCTGATTTGGCCGATCATGTGCAAGTGATATGGCAAAATTCTGTCAAATTTTCTTAGCAGGGAGTTAAAAAGAAGGATGAAGTAGGGTATAACATAAGAAAGTAAGAGTTAAGAGTGTAATTGTATCATTTTGTAGATAAAAGGAGTTAAGTGAAAATATGTTGCAGCTGACGAGGTGTATTTGTAATTAATTCTTTTATTCTTTTAATCAATTCTTCATGAAAACCAAATAAAAAAAGGGAAATTATTTCCTCTAAATTTCAATTTGTTCCAAATCTTAAAGCAGGAACTCCATTCGAGTCTTTTCATTTCCTTTATCCTTTTTATATACAACGGATTTGATTCCAAATGCTTACGAAAAACCCTATAGAGAAAAGAATAAAGTACGTATCATTCATCCATCATTAACTATCACTATCATGAATTAAGAGCTCGCGTTTCTTATTTATGGTTTTATGAAAACCTGCCAACTTCTTTTGCTTGGAAGGAATAATAATTTTAGATTTTGTCTACTTTACGGTGGACATGCTTCCTCTTGTCTAGCATACAAAGGTAAGTAAATAATTATCATTATGATAATTTTAGTGATGAGAACACTTTAGTATGGTCTAGGTAGGGTTGTAAACAAAAGTTTGGCTTGAAGTGTAACAAATTTTAAAATGTATTTAAGTTTTGAATGTATATTTTTTGAGCTGCTTTGAAACGAATTTCAATGGACTCAAACAAATTCTAATCAAATCAATCACAAGTTGAGTTTTGACTTTCAAAACAATTTTAAAGTGCATGTAAACTTATTAAGTTCAAGCACTTAGAAAGTTAATTAAGTTTTAAAATATGTTTTAAGTTTGTTTTATTTAGGCAATGAACCGATTTTAAACTAGTTTGTAGTGAGCTAAACATTAGTCAAACTCTAGCAACTTTGTTTGTTAGGTTTAGATAACCCTTTTTTAATCTGTGTATGTATATGTATTGCAATGAAATAATAACTTCATTAAAATGTCATAATGAAATACAACATAGCCCAAGAGAAAGCAAACACTCTCCGAGGGCAAACAACAAATTTTCAAGAGTAACTTAGAAACTGCATTAACAAGACCAACCAACATACACAGAATATGTGAGGAGGGGTACTTGAGATCGCATACTTGTTATAAAGGCATCTTTGTACCAAAAAAAAAAAAGATTACGTAAAGATCATTTTGCTAGAACACGAGGGTTCACAGATGCTTTGAACAAGAGTGCGAATAGCAGTAACAACAACACTGTATGTAACCTAAATAAAGCGAACAAAACGGACTGTACTTTAAAGAGCTCTTAAGAGTCATTTTGAGCTGTGGGAATCATCTGAATATAACAGCCCATAACCAGACCGGCGTCCGTCCTTCCGTCCAGCAAAATCTAAACCCAACGCCAACAGGGAGGGAACGCCCGCCACAAGAGAATTCAAAACACACCTCACCTCACCTCACCTCACCGCTAATTAGGTAAATCCTATCTCTCAATGACAATCCAAGCTCATTTGAAGAGATACTATGGTATCAATAATATGGTTATATGCCAAAGCCATGCATGGTGTCTCACTCCTCCCACCTTAAAGTCACCTATATATATATATATATATATTATATTGCAGTCGTTGGATCGATAGTTGGCATCCCTATGTATAATGCAGAAGAAGAATCGAAACCAAGAAGATGCAAGCCATCCATTCTCATTCAAAAAGTGACCATAAAGGCTATAAAAACAGAAACCAAACCAAAGAGTGACCTGACTGACCACCAAGCATCATCCATCTCTTCTCTCTATCTATTCATCTCGAAAACAACAGCCAATGGACCAATATGCCAAAAAGTCCCATTGCTAAAATAGCCCAACGTAATTCCCCGATAAATGTAAGCTTTTGTGTAACCTAGCATACCTATTAGTAGTCTCACAGCTGAATCCCTTCATAATCCCCATTGAGAATATTAATGATCAGTATATGATAGATCAAGTTCAAGGCCAACGACAAGCCCATTAGGGGCATCAGTCCCAAAAAAACAAAAAAAATAACAAAATCAATGAACTTCCAAGCAAGCATACTTCTGAACGTAACTTGACATCGCAAGGAGTTTCACCAATCACTGATACCTACGGTTTTTAATCCGTCCCCAATGAATCATTAATCCTTCTTAATGAGGAAACTACATACTAGCTCAGATATTCTTCCAGGGGTACCATAATTACATAGACTCGATTACTCTTTCAATGCAAACCCAACTCCTAGTCCAGAAAAGATTATGATGATGAGGTAGAGATTCCAATAGTTGTCTCTACCGCAGCCTACGCCACTTGCACCTCTTACTCAGACAAGTATTGCAGCAAAGCAAAACCAAGAGCAAATGTATGTAAGCAAGAGCATATTTAAAATCGACAGGCGAACAAGCTTGTTACCCCACAAACTTTTAACATCCAACCATTAAAAATGCCCATACAAGCAATTGTAGGTCAATTTGGAATCTCATAAAAGCAATTAGTACTTTGGAAGAAACATAAAACCTGCCAAACCAACATAAATCTCTGACACTTTGACCTAAAACAGAAACTTCCATTCCAACTGAATGTAGTTCTGCAATACAAGCACAGTTTTCCCTTAACTGCCACTTAGAATAGAGACGTCCCCTTTCCCTTCTTATCTCCACCAATCTCAAAATGTTTGCACCTCTGCAGAAATATGGCAATAAAATAAGTATTCATGAAAAAAAAACCAACCAACCAACCAACATTAAGGAAGCAGATTGGGAAGAGTCAACTGAAAGTTAAGAGGCAAACCTTGATTGGGTGCTGTGATACATGTTTGCAACCCTGGCATTGCAGCCTCAGCACAATCTTTTTTGTGGTTTTTGCCTAGTCAAGAGAGAAAATGCGTGCGCTAAATTATCAGGCCTTGGAAGTCTACTGACCATACATTACAAATTCCATGACTGAAAATTAAGGTTCCTATCTTTATAGACAAAGACGCAGGACTGAATACATAGATGAGCACCTCTAGAAATCAAAAGACATATCATCGCATGAAAAATAAATAAAAAAAAACTTTGGAAATGGATCCTTACCTTTTTGTGGAAAACTGGTTTTGTTTGTCCACCATAACCGGACTGTTTTCGATCATAGCGGCGCTTGCCTTGTGCTGCCAAACTGTCCTTCCCCTTCTTGTATTGAGTAACCTTATGCAAGGTGTGCTTCCGGCACTCCTTGGACTTGCAGTAGGTCTTCTTGGTCTTTGGAACGTTAACCTACAATTAGATAAGAGCATGATGTTTATGTTTCTTATACAAGAAACTGACGTTTGAATTTCAGCATGTAGCAAAACTTTACAACCTTAAAGCCAGTAAACAAAATAAGGGAGGATTTTACCCATGGAAGTTCAATACAAAAGACAACTTGTAGCTATGTACACGCCCCATATAATGAGAAGGCAATACAAAGAAAAACATCATTGACACAATAAGTTTGTAATCAATAGGACTACCAAAAGAACCAGGTGAGCTGATGATGATCCTTCATATTTCAACCAAACAATTCAACGTGTCCGTCTATGAAACATTCATACTATTTAAGCCATAAATATTGGGAGCTTTCACAATTTTCAGTTTTTCACCAGTGCAAATCATGTGTCTTTCACCACTGCTTGTCCTATGACACTACAAACTTTAAACTGCCATCAGACATTCTTTCTTCGTCTTCAAAGCCCCTTCAAGGGACTCATCCAAACCAACAATGCAGTACATCATGCAACGAGCCCATAATCAACTCCCAACGTAATTTCATTTCCATTTATGACTTTGTAAACTTACTCTATGTGGGCATATATCATGAAAAAAAATAGGTGTGTTGGACTTGAGCCAAAAAGAAAACTAGAAATATATACAAAAATAACTGTGATCCATATAAGAAAGTAAGCACAGGTTATGTCCATTCTGATTGTAGTCAACAAGAAACAGTTTAAAGGCACTCCAAAATGCAAAGTGAAATCAGTTATCAAACATCAAATTACAAATTCATTAAGAACTCCTTCAATTTTCATAAACCATCAGCCTAGTGTACAAATATGCAGGAATAAGTAGCATAAGATGATTTTAGGTCAGTCAGGAAATAAAAAAGTGGGACCAACCAGTAATGCTAGATTATGGGCAAATGCTATAGTTCTCGAAGGGCTAAATGAACATGCAAATCTAGCTAGAAGCTCCAAAACATACCAATATATTTCAAAATTTTCTACATTTATTTATTTCACCAAGTGAAAAACCATAACTCTGTAAGAACTAGTTTAGGTAATGAAAGCATCAAGGGATATAAAATCAGATGGAAAAATTGCTCTCACACTAACAATTCAGCCATCAATTCAATTACATTGTTCCAGTTCCATTACTCCATCCTCAATGAACAATTATATCATTTTACAATACAAGATGCAGTAAAATAACATGAATTGTTGAAAACAGTTGATACCAATGGAATGTTATCGATAGTAATTTTGTAAAACAGCCCATGTAAATATAACACATGACTTTACAAGCAACCAATCCTGGTATTAGACAATTAAATGCCCCCTTTGTGTAACAATAATCAATCTTTACCACATACTTTTGCAACTAGAGTGAGCATTGCAAGTATCTAACAGAGCTCAATCTCAGGGCTTAAATGACTGAATCAAAGTGAAATCCAGTTGGGAAGACAAATAGAAGGGGAAAAAAAAGAAATAAAACAAAGACAGGATTCATGATTTATAAACTCAGATCCAAATAAAATGGAATGATTAAATACCCTCATTTTGGGCTGTTAAATAACACTTCTGCATAGAATAAGTAAGCTAACCATAAAGCTATTATTCCATCTGCAATCAGTACATGCAGCAGTATATGTGGCACAGTATCTATGTGCCATGTTAATCATTAAGAGAAGTGCTAGGAACTGCCGTGGCTGTCCCTAGCATTTCTTAATCATCAATTGGCTTAGCAAAAAAAGAACATTGATTGGAAAACTGGCGGCTGCTCTGTATTGCTTGCAGCTGGAATGAGACATTCATATTCTTAAAGGTTCATTTCTCATTTTACTTGGAAACCCTAGAATCATGAGTCTCACCAAGAGGAAGTTGTAAAGTTTTATGGAATTTCCGATTACTACATTATACAACCTTAGCTGCAGCCACGCATTAAGGTAAACCATTTACAACAAATTGCAGAGGCATCTTGGACAAATTTGGTCCCTTTTTTTTTCTCCTCTTTTTCTCTACAATTTCATTGCATAATGTGAAGCCAATTTCAAACAATGAGTAAAAGCTGCCAAATACAGCCTATTGTAAGTAATTGATTCTAAAGTTCAGAGCAAACCCATTAGTTCCCAACCAACATTCGATACTAGATCTGAGCATCAATCAACAAGTAATACGGAATGATTCATATCTTGATACCTCAAAAACATATACATCGATAAACTAACAAAAAAAAAAAAATACAAAGGTAAAAACAAAACGAAGAAAAAGCTCAATGGAGGTTTTAGTTTTATCAGATCTCAATTAATTGACAGAAAAAAAGTTTGAGAGTTTAAACAATCAAACAAAAGGAAACGAGAGAGAGAGAGTTACCATGTCTGCGTCGCAGAGTTGGCCTCAAAGCTAGGGTTTCTGAGAGCTCCGTGAACTTGACCTAAACTTTGAAAGCGGCTTTTATTGTAGAAACGGGGGGTGAGTAGCATTAGGGTTTGTGCGGGCTCTAAAGTTGAGCCACACGAAAGCCCAAGTTCCAAAGTTGGCCCAACAAAATAAACAGTCATTTTCTATTTTTATTTTTTTTTCTGGGCCAAAAATATCCGAAATTAACATTTATTTATTTTCTGGCCTGACGTTTTTGAAGTGGGAAAAATTAAAAATTCGAGAAAATTGTTTCTGAAACTCGGATTAGATTCTACGAAACTTGACCAAAAACTAATACGGAAAAAAGAGAGAAAAGTACGGATAACTCCTACTTTTCCATCTTAAGGACCATTAAATCTTAAGATGTTTGATAATACAATACTTTTAAAAGATATTTCCAATAAAGTTCAAAATTCAAGTAGAGATGAATTATATACTTCTTTGGCCCCTCTTGTTAATCAAATGTAAGTGATGGTGTCATTTATATTTTAGCTAAAATCAATTTGTTTTAGAAATGAAAATAATAATAAATAAATAAAATAGTTACAACCCAAGTTAGAGATGTTACAAGGCGTCAAGGTTTCTCTTTAAGTTCCATTTTTATTTGGTTTAATGAAACATAGATATATTTTAATAGTTCAAGAAGAATTAACAAATCTTTTTCCTTTTGCATTAATTTCATGAATAATTTCAAAATTGTTCACAAATTATTTTGTATGAACTAAATGGGCATAGTTTAATATTAGAGTTAAAAATACAATTGCATTTTTTAAATAAATTAAATTAGCAAAACCAAAAATTAAAGAAGAAAAAATGATAAAGGTAAGGGTAGTTGTGTCTAAAAATTTAAAGAGGGGCAGATAAGGCATAATAAAAAAATTATAATACTTTTGGACTTAGAACTTTAAAAGTATAATTTTATTCTCCTAAAAATTTTTATAAGATTTAATGGTTCTTACGATTAAAAGTAGTAATGGTCAATATTTCCCCTAAAAAATACAAGTAGTACAGGCAATTTTATTTGCACATCCGTAATGATATAGAAAACTCGTTGGCATATCCTTTATGGGCCTTTTACGAAAATATATTTATTTTAATCAATAAATATTAAACAAGTGTTAAAATTTAAATAATTACGAAAGGCTGGTTAAGCGTCATTCTGAATGACGATTTTAACAAAAACGTTAGTAGTAATGACGTTTTACATTTAATATTCTCCATTGAATTTTACATTTACGAAAATGGGAAAAGGTGGTAAAGAAAGTGTCAATAGGAAAGACGTTTTAAGTTTTCAACTAAAATCGTCATCATAAATGACGTTTTTTCTTTGCACTAAAATCGTCAATACTAATGACATTTTCACACTAGAAAATTTTTTTTTTTTGGCTGTCTCACATTCAATGAACTCCTTCACTACTAACTCCTTTGTCGGGACTCCGTTCGACGTACCGTCAGCGCCCGCAGATGTAGTTTGCCGAGGCGGTATTGCTTGTCGAGTTTTGCGCCAAACGGAGGTTGTTTGTAAGATTTGACATCCCCGAACTCCGATTCCCAAGTTTTTCAAATCACTAAGTCTCCGGAAGGAAAACATGTAGTAATTCCTCCGCCAAGACTCCGTTCGACGGGCCGTTAGCGCCCGCAGCTGTAGTTTGCTGTCAGCGCCAAACGGAGGCCGTCAATGTTACAATTTTAATACTCAGAAATATTTCAAAATATGATCATGTATTACTTAAAACTAATGACATATACACGGGTTTTGTACAAAAAAATATATAACATAAGTGACCACACCAAGACCACAAGAGAGCATATAAAATACATCCTATGTATCACATGCAGGTGCTCATCTAGGTCTCTTGCTCCTACGATATACAATGGGGAGCGTTGTGGGTGCCTCAGCCTGTGGGACCACATGTCCTACAACCGCCTCATCAACCTGTGTGGTCGGTGCTAGCTGCTTTTGGGTGATATGTGAGGCCTGTGTCTGCTCATCTCCACCTACCCCCTACTGGGCCTGTATTTGTGTAGGTGATGCTTCATCTATCTGTGAATGCACATCCCCAACTGTTGCCTCATCTGCCTGTGTAGTCGATGGTAGGTGCTCCTGCGTGATCTGTGAGTCCCATTCTGCTGGTGGAGATGAATGGTGCATTGTCTAATCATCTAACCCTAAAAAAGTTGATGACGGGCCGGTGAACATTGGTATGATGACTCTATCCAAAACGGTAGTATATATCATCCTGCGGAACTCGTGCATCTGAGATCCACCCTCTGCCTGTCCTGTATCACTCCCTCTCCCTCTGCCTTTAGCTCTGGCTCTACCTCCGTGCGGAGGTCCCCCGCGTCCTCTACCCCCGCCAATCGGCTGTGGTTCAACTGCCTGTGCCATAACGTCGCCCCCAGATGTAGACGGTGCCGCTGAATCCTGATGATAATGTACTGGGGAGACACACTGATGAGGGGCCGTCAAAGGATCTGGTCGAATGAATGATGTGGACAGCCCAACATCAGTGGACTGCAATGGCACCTGACTGGCTGAGGATGGCCCTAATGTGATGGCTGATGGACCCACCGGAGTAAAAGGGTAGACTATATCTGAAGGGGGTAGCACTGGAATGGGGGATGGTAGGGCTGCATCAACAGGTACGGCCTCTAACCGGTGTGGCACATGACTGGACATGGAAGGCCCTGCTGTGGGAGGCGATGGACCTACAGGAGTGGAAGGGTTAGCTCTATCTGAAGGGGGTGGCACTGCAGCTGGGGGTGGCATGGCTGGAGCAACAGGTACAGTAGCATGTATACGGTAATCCTCTCGTATAATGTGCAGGGTCATGTCATACATGTCACGGATGAACATAAGCGTCTCTAAACCTGCATCAGCATTGTATCCGCGAATGGTGTCAGCCACTCGCTGCTGCATAAGGGTGACACACTGGGCCTGTAACGTAATAAATCATAATGAATATTATATTAGAAACGTTCAAAATGAATAGATTTATTTTATTCAATAGTAGTATACTATATATCCTGTTATAGAATACCCTTACCAAAATATCGTGTCTCCCCCTCACTCCAAGGTAGCCAGCCAAAGGCCTGTGCGCCAGATTCCCAATCAAGGGGCGTGTGATAGATCGATACCACCCTACGTATGGGTCGTGGCGTGACATAGGCTCCTCTGTAAGGTCACCGACAATAATGTGTTGTCGTCGCTCTCTTCATCTAGTGACAAAAAGATTATGGAACTGCAACCAATTTGTGTGAGGCCTACCCTGCACATCTATACTATGAAGACCAATACCAGTGTCGGGGGCTGTAGGTATGCCTTGGCGATGACCAAACTATAGAAGGACAAGACTAGCCAAATGCCACTCCACCACGTCAAAGCATACAATTGGAACCTCAGCCATCCATATCTAACTCCCAGCACGACAATAATCGGGGAGGGTATCGATGATCTCACTGTGCCGACCATAAGGCTGCCACACAAACTAAATCATGCAATATAAATGTCAGTTTATGAGAGAAATAACTATTACTGTACATAGTTTACGTAACGTCAGAATAAAAAATATAAACACTTAAAAGCATACCTCATCATCTCTCAACCGATCAAACTGGTCTCTATACACTACAACAACGTGGGTGGAGACTTTATCCAGTGCAAACTTACTCTTCCACCTTATTTCAAAAGAATATAAAATATAGTTAGATATCATACAAAGTTTAATAGTAATTGCACATTTCGTAACTATTTTTATTTTTAATTTTTAAGTATAATACCTAGCACCCCATGGCCCAGCGGGTAGGTGCTGCTGATCTTTAATGTCTAGCGGCTGCTGTCCAAGAGTCGGTACAACACGCCGACGTGGGCTAATCTTAGGGAATCTGTCCCAAGCTCATATCTGTTGCACAAATAGCAGAACACAACGAATAATGCCCTATAAAAAGTCGTAAAGATATAACATTTCCTATAAAGACCACATACCTACAGCAACACCAAAATACCTCCTATATCCTTCGTGTCGGTCTTAGTCGCCCGACACATCATCCGATAAAGTAAGGTAAGGGCTGCCGCACCCCAACTATATCGCTCGGCCTGATTGAAATCTCGAAGGAATGGTAGATACATCAAGTTCACCAAGTTCTGTGACTTATCTGGCAATACTAACCCCCCAATGAGCTGCATGATATATGCCCTAGCATAGTACTATACAGTCACCTTGTCAACATTGTCTGGCAACTGCTGAAATGTGGTAGATAGCCTAAGACGGCCACCATTGAAATCCTGGATGTTGGGCTCAGCGCCCAACAACTCTCAGCAAATCTGTCGCCAATGCTGTACGTTGTTAGCCTCAAGTTTTCATTAATTGATTTTGATGATAATAAATATAAATTTTTTAATGATTAAAATTTGGTTAATCTTAAGATTTCATAATAAATTAAGTTTGATGTATGAGTTAAAATTTTTAAAGATTTTTTATTTTAAAAATTTAAATATATTATGCATTTCAATGATATATCACTTAATTTTTATTTATGTTTTAAATGTTAATTATCTAACATTTCTTAAATTTATTGTCAGTCTTGGACTTAAAAGGAATGCATAGCATGAAGAAGAAGACTAAGTTAAAAATAATGGTAAGAAAGCTCATTGGAGATAGTTTCAGTATTATGTACATAACTTTTGATCCAACCGTTGGATTTTTGTGGCATTGGAAATAAGACTCAAATTCCTATAAACGGTATTTTATGAGGATTTCGTGAATAGAATTTCTTATTGGACAAAACTGAGCTAAATGTGACACATTGGAGTAGAAGTTCAAAATATGACAATTGGGAGACAACTTGAGTATTTTGATGATAACTTCTGATCTGACCATTGGATCGACATGATTCTTTCAGATTTGAAAAGATGACTTCTATCACTACAACTTTTATCCTATAGACATTTTTAAATTCAAACGTTATAAGGGAGAAAATTGAGGTGGAAGTGAAGACAACTCTGCAGAAATTCAAATATGCCAACTGGGAGACAGCTTGAGGATTTTGATAATAACTTTTGATCTAGCCGTTAGATCGACATGATTCTTAAGGTTTTGAAAATCAGACGTCCATATCTACAACTTTTCTCTTATAGACATTTTTAAATTCAAATGTTATCAAGGAGAAAATCGAGGAGGAACAGAAGCAATCATATCTGAAATTCAAATCCTGACTGGCAGCAACTTTGTTCAAACGGGAAGAAATGTGTTCAAACCTCTCCAACGACTAGAAGTTGATTTTAAGCTACAAATAATCCACTACTCTTCCTCTATAAATAAAGATACACAAGAGGAGCAAGGGCTCTAGTATTTGGCTTAACCGTCATAGAGTAGATAATAGCAACCATAATTGAAACATCACTTGCCGAAGGTCAATCCACCAATAGACCTTATTTGTTCAATGGCACAAATTATAATTATTGGAAAGCTAGGATGAGAATTTACATTCAAGCTGTAAATTATGAATTATGGAGAGTTATAGTTAATGGTCCTAAAATACCAACCAAAACCATAGGTGAACAAAATGTGCCAAAGAAGAAAGTGAATGGAATGAGAATGACTTAAAAAGTGTTCAAATAAATTCTAAAGCCATGAACTTACTATATTGTGCATTAGATCCTAATGAGTTTAATAGAATCTCTACATGTGCGTCGACCAAGGAAATTTGGAACAAATTAGAAGTTACACATGAGGGAACTAATCAAGTTAGAGTCTAAGATTAGTATGCTTGTTCATAAATATGAATTGTTTAAAATGAATCAAGAGGAGTCTATTTCTGATATGTTTATTAGATTTACTGATATTATAAATGTCTTGAAATCTCTTGGTAAATGTTATACTAATGTTGAAATGGTAAAAAAGATTCTTCGGTCTTTACCAAGGAGTTGGGAGCCGAAAGTAACTGCAATACAAAAAGCCAAAGATCTCACGAGACTTAGCTTGGATGAGCTCTTGGATTCACTTATGACTCGCGAGCTTACCACAAGAATGGATGACAATGAAAACAAAAAGAAGAAAAGCATGGCATTGAAATCATCCACCACTTCCTCCATATTTGATAGCAATGATGGAGAAACTAGCAATGAAGATGAGGAGCTTGCCATGATTACAAAGAAATTCAAAAGATTTTTAAGGAAGAAGAAGCAAGCTGGATGAAAATTTTCAAAGAATGATGAAGCAAAAGGAGAAGGTAACAAAAATGATAAAATAATTTGTTATGAATGCAAAAGACTGGGTCATATAAAATTCGAGTGTTCTCAACTCAAAAATTCAAGGAAAAATGACAAAAAGAAAGCTATGATAGCGGCTTGGGGGAAAGTGATGATAGTAGCTCCCAAGAAAGCGATAATGAAATTGCCAACCTATGCTTAATGGCAAAGGAACACAATGAGGTATGTGATACTTTTAATGAACATTTTTCTTATGAAGAATTACAAAATGCTTTTGAGGAATTGCATGATGATCTTAAAAAATTAGGCATAAAAAATTTAGCCCTCAAAAATATTATTTCTTCTCTCTATCAAGAAAATGAATCTTTGAAAAATGAAAATGAAATTTTGAAAAAGAATGTTGAAGACTTATCTTTCAAACTTAAAACTTCAAATGATTCAAAAAATGAAAATAACACTTTAAAAATAAAAGTTGACGAATTGAATAATACTCTTTCAAAGTTTGTAAAAGGAAGAGAAAATTTGGATATGTTACTCGGAAAACAAAGATGTGTTTTTGACAAAGTTGGAATTGGTTACAATCATTTTCAAAAGCAAAAATTTTACAAAAATTTCTTTAAAACAACATCATTTAGTAATTTACACTCTACGTGTTATTTTTGCCATAAGAAAGGTCATCAATCACATTCTTGCCCACTTCAAAAAAATATATATGTTGGAGTCAAACAAGTTTGGGTTCCTAAGAAAATTGTGAGTTCAAGTAACTTTAAAACTAACCTCTATGGCCCTAAGAAAGTTTGGGTACCAAAAACCAATTGTTGATTTGTTTTTGTAGGTTTACCTATAGTGCTTGCTCAAGGCATATGACGGGTGAAGAATCAATGTTTACAACTCTAGTACCTAAAGATGGGGAATATGTGACTTTTGGAGACAATAACAAAGGAAAAATTATTGGTATTGGTAGTATCGGTAAAAGTCATTTTCCTATTATTGAAAATGTTTTACTTGTTGAAGGTTTGAAATATAATTTGATTAGTATTAGCCAATTATGTGATAAAGGAAATAGAGTTATTTTTGAAAATACTCATTGCATAATTGAAAATATCATAGTTAATAAAATATTATTTGTTGGTTATAGGTATAAAAATGTATACGTCATTGATCTTAATGATATATCTTCTAGTGATGTAAAATGTTTTTCGGCTATGAGTGATAGTAATTGGTTATGGCATAGAAGGCTTGCACAAGCTAGCATGAATTTGATTTCAAAACTTTCTAAAAATGAATTAGTCATTGGACTACCAAAAATAAAATTTGAAAAAGATAAACTTTGTGATGCATGTCAAAAAGGAAAACAAACTAGAACTTCTTTTAACGCTAAAAGTATTATTTCTACCTCAAAACCATTACAATTATTACATATGGATTTATTTGGTCCAACTAGGACAATTAGTTTAGACGGAAAGCAATATGCACTTGTCATTGTTGATGATTATTCAAAATATACATAGACATTTTTTCTTGCACATAAAAATGATGCATTACATACTTTTGTAAAATTTTGTAAAAAAGTTCAAAATGAAAAAGGTTTTAAATTACAACTATTAGAAGTGATCATGGTAGTGAATTTGATAATTTGCAATTTGAAAAATATTATGATGAAAATGGTTTTGAACATAATTTTTTGGCACCAAGAACACCACAACAAAATGGTGTAGTAGAAAGAAAAAATAGAACTCTTAAAGAAATGGCTAGAATAATGTTATGTGAAAATAATCTACCAAAATATTTTTGGGCCAAAGCCGTTAATACCGCTTGTTATGTTATGAATCGTGCTATGATTAGGCCTATTCTTAAGAAAACTCCATATGAACTTTGGAAAGGTAGAAAACCTAATATTAGTTATTTCCATACTTTTGGATGTAAATGTTTTGTTTTGAATAATAACAAAGATAATTTGGATAAATTTGATGCTAAATCGGATGAGGGCATATTTCTTGGGTATTCTATATCTAGTAAAGCTTATAGAGTTTTTAACAAAAGAACCTTAGTGGGGGAAGAATCTATTCATGTAGCATTTGATGAATCTCACAATGTTTCTTCTAAGAAAATTACAAGTGATGATGATATAAATATTGAACAAAGTATGGAAGATCTTACCATTATTGAAAGAGAAGATAGATCTTTAAAGAAATCTTTCATAGAGAAGAATCAAGAAAAAAGTTCAACTGAGCTTCCTTCAAGTGAAGAAGGATCCAAAGAAAATGCACAAGACTTGCCAAAAGACTGGAGGTATGCACGCAATCATCCTAAAGAGTTAATTATTAGTAATCCCTCACAAGGTATAAAAACTCGTTCTTCTCTCTGTAATGTTTGTGGTAATTTAGCATTTTTATCTCAAATTGAACCTAAATGTTTTAAAGAGGCTAAAAATGATGAAGGTTGGATCTTAGCTATGCAAAAAGAGTTAAATCAATTTGAAAGAAATAAGGTTTGGACTTTAGTTCCAAGACCTAATGACTATCCTGTTATTGGTACAAAATGAGTTTTTAGAAACAAAATGGATGAATCCGGGGTTGTTATTAGAAATAAAGCTTGATTGGTAGCTCAAGGTTACAACCAAGAAGAAGGAATTGATTTTGATGAAACATTTGCACCCGTAGCTCGACTTGAAGCTATTAGAATATTGCTTACATTTGCATGTTTTAATAATTTCAAACTTTACCAAATGGATGTCAAAAGTGCATTTTTAAATGGCTATATTTCAGAAGAGGTTTATGTTGAACAACCTCCTGGTTTTCAAAATCATGTTTTTCCAAATCATGTTTTCAAACTTACAAAAGCTTTATATGGTTTTAAATAAGCTCCTAGAGCATGGTATGAGAGATTAAGTAAATTTTTGATTGATAATGGTTTTTCAAAAGGAAAAATTGATACTACTCTTTTTATAAAATCTAAAGATCATGACATGTTAGTAGTACAAATATATGTTGATGATATTATTTTTGGTGCTACTAATGAAGAGATGTGCAAAGAATTTTCTAAATGTATGCAGGGAGAATTTAAAATGAGTATGATGGGAGAATTAAATTTCTTTCTTGGACTCCAAATTAAGCAATCTAAGGAAGGCATTTTTATCAATCAATCCAAGTACATAAAGGATTTATTAAAAAGGTTTGAAATGGAGAACTTAAAGCCTATTGGGACTCAAATGAGTACTACTACAAATCTTGACAAAGATGAAAATGGTAAGCCGGTTGATGAAAAGAAATACCGAGGTATGATTGGCTCATTACTTTACTTAACTGCTAGTAGACCCGATATTATGTTTACTGTGTGCATGTGTGCTTGATTTCAATCATGCCCCAAAGAATCACATCTTACTGCTGTCAAAAGAATATTTTGTTATTTATTAGGAACACAAAATATAGGATTATGGTATCCTAAAGACATATCTTTTGACTTAATTGGATATTCTGATGTGGATAATGCTGGTAGTAAAATTGATAGAAAAAGTACTAGTGACACGTGTCAATTTCTTGGACACTTTTTAATCTCATGGTTTAGTAAGAAACAAAATTCAGTTGCTTTATCCACTGCTGAAGCCGAATATATTGCGGCTGGAAGTTGTTGTGCTCAAATTTTATGGATGAAACAACAATTAGAAGATTTTGGATCACATTTGGATCATATACCTATTAGATGTGATAATACTAGTGCTATTAACTTGTCTAAAAATCCAATCCAACATTCTAGAACTAAACATATTGAAATTCGACATCATTTTATAAGAGATCATGTTCAAAAAGGTGATATTGTTCTTGAATTTGTTAATACTGACCACCAATTAGCTGATATTTTTACAAAACCCCTAAGTGAAGATAGATTTTGTTTTATAAGAAGAGAACTTGGTATGTCTAATCCTATTATATAAATACTTGATGTTGATGAATTTTTTTTGCGAGAATGCCAAATATTTCTATTCTCATTTTTGTAAGGGGAGCATATCTAGTTTACTATGTTACTTTTTGTTGATGACAAAGGAGGAGAAATATAGTGTTTCTAAAATAGATTGAGATATTGATTTATTATGAGAAGTCAAGTAGTGAGGGGGAGATATAATCATTTGTACTAATCTCACATTGATCATATCTTAGCTTGTCTTATTCATTACTTAACTAGATTAATATTTTTTATCTTTTCTATTGCATCTCACCTCTTGGAAATTAAGTGTATTGGATTATTCTAAATTTTAATTTTTAATTACAAACCCAATTCACCCTCCCTCTTGGGTTGCCACCTAGTTTAACAAATATCTTTTCTATTGCATCTCACCTCTTGGAAATTAAGTGTATTGGATTATTCTAAATTTTAATTTTTAATTATAAACCTAATTCATCCCCCTTCTTGGGTTGCCACCTGGTTTAACAAATATTTTTTCTATTGCATCTCACCTCTTGGAAATTAAGTATATTGGATTATTCTAAATTTTAATTTTTAATTATAAACCCAATTCACCCCCCTCGTTGGGTTGCCACCTGATTTAACATACGTCACCCCCACCATCTACGCCTCCAATCGGCTCACCATCAACAGGCAGGCCCACCAACACAGACACATCATGTAATGTCGCAGTGGCCTCTCCAACTAGCAAGTGGAATGTATGAGTCTCCTGCCGTCACCTCTTGACCAAGGCTGTGATAAGTGGATGGTCAAGCTGAATATAACTAACCCGATACAGCCCATAGAAACCGGCACGCATCAAGTACGGAAGTATTCGAGGGGATAATGGTCTAGCCCAGTATGCGGCGTCATTACGGTGACAATGAAGCACCTGGTCACATTGTAAGAAGAAATAATAAGATAATAATTAAACAAATATATACCAAAAAAAATGTAATATTTGCCAATACAAAGTCACAAACCTGTTGACCCATCCATATAATAGAGGACCCGTGATACTCCTGTAAAGTGAGAACTGATGGGTCAACTGGTCCGGGTAGTCCAGCCACGTCTATATCCATAAGAGCTGTGATGTACACATACTATAAAGTTAGCTAAAAATGATTGAGAATTAATTACAATAATGCAAATAGATAAAAAAATAAATTACAAAAAATTTATACGAATAAATGCCAATACCCAACAAGTAAATGGTAATAACAATATTACAAATGTCATGAACTGTCATGTGACTATCAATGCACCAGAAGGCTATCATTGGACAGTGTTGATAACCATAAAGTAAAAGCCGGTGGACAATGCGATATACAATAATGTATAGTCCATTGGGTGTTATGATTTTTTATAAATAATGCCCCCATCATCTACGAACAATGCCTCATCATCTTTCACTCTCTCGTTTACTCACTGTCATTGAAAATAGCTCCAGAAATTCACATGAAGCCTGAAAAGGAATGTACCATACTCTATGGTCTAAATCCAGTTCAGGAATCATGTGAAGCCATTATAGGCATTGCACCGTCTTTGCAAGAGGCTGTAGAAATTGACATGACAAATCACGAGGGGTTAATGCAAGTCTTAAGTGAAAGATGACATGACAAGTGTTCAGTACGAATCCATTGCACTGTACGAAATCCTTCACGTGAACCACTAAGTCCAAAACCAAGACATTGTCCTCCACATATTGGCATCACTTGGGTAATCAATTGCAGACTTCACGTGAAAATATTATAGCCTATATAAGTTGTGTGATAACGTCAATAAGTCATAAACCTCACCCACACCTGCAAAGATGCTGAAGCGAAAAGGGTTATTGGGTGCATCGTCTAGTCGTTCGGTACCAGGAGACGAGACGCACTCAAACAACGAACCTCTTTGAACTTCCTTAGGGTGGGTATGTACACGAATGCAATCGGTAACAAATGGTATGGCCAAAAACGTCTATTTCGCAACAAACCTATCGTAATGCACGATATGACAAGTCCAGTTAGCCACATATTCATTGGCGAGCCATCCCAACGACCACCCCGCGGTATGACAGATGACCAATGCAACAGGTTGAGGTTATCGTGGGAAGACTTACTCGATAAACGGCGTGAACAAGAGATGTATTGCCGATGGCATGACCTCCGTGTCCCAAAGGCTCGTTCAGCTAAGGTGTGGGGCAATCCGTCATATTCAAGTAGTAAGGTCATAAAAGCACTCGAACACGAGAATAATCAAATGCAACGAAGGTTGGATATGTATCATTTTACAAAGCATGGGAAGAAAGAATGTGCTGATCCAACACAACGAATAATAGACATTATTGAAGATCCGTTGCTGGTATCTGACCCAGAACTTTTGGACTTCTCAGAAGAAGAAGGCGACGATGACTATATTAATTATCTACCAAGTAGCCTTTCGGTTGCTGGAAAACCACTGTGCTGTTACGAACATGGTCCATAAAGCTTATTCATGCTTTTAGTTAAGTTTGGTGTGAAGTAAGTTAATATGTAAGGGTAATATTTGCCATCTTATGTTTCATATAACATATCGATGTAGTAATCATATTTGAGATTTTCCGTTTCATGTAATACGAGTCCATGTTATTCTAAGTCCATGATTCCATAGAGACAAGACAACTACCTTACATAACAAAATAAACTACATACATAACAAAATACAGTTACTTAAGGTGTCCAAAATACATTAAAGTGTCCAAACAACAACTAATTCTATGCCACTCACCGAAGCCTCTCCGGACATTTTCGCTTGTCATGCCCAGTTTGTTGACAAAGACTGCAGTGGTAGTTGTGCTTTTGTCTAGACGTGTCCATTTCATTGTGAATACGTTCCGTTTTGGGCCGACCGGGTTTTGGATTCAGTGATCACAAATGGCCTGTATTGGGGAGCAACGTCGGCATACTACTCAAGGGCCAATAATCTTCATGGGGCATTGGGCTAAAATTAGAATCCTAAATGCGTGGGTATACATCAATTTTGTACTCTGGCGCCACCAAGTAAAACGGATCGACGCTTAAGTTCGCAGTGACAGCAAGCATGTGCGAATATGGATATTTGTTAATGATGTATTTTGAACAAGAACAGCTGGGCTAATTAAGTCTTACAACCTGCTTGTGCCCACCTAGCATCTCGTGGTGTGTTGTTTCGACCTCGTATTCACTTTCTTGCCTGTGAACGAAATTGAAATTAGTTTTATTGTCACAAAAATATCGATCATCTTAAAAGTTATGGTAGCGCATTTACCTATTAAACGCTCTCAACAAATGTGTATTTCCTTTGCACTGGTATTTTTCAATTTGTTTTTGTAGCTTGCGGCCATACCTCAAACCAGCAACCCGATTCTTAATACACTCAATTCTCCTCTCATCAAAATACTTAACAAGCCGGTGGAATGTAGTTTCCACACATGTCGTGATGGGCACATTCCGAACACCCCTCAATATACTGTTAAATCCCTTCGATAGGTTTGTAGTCAAAATCCCCCACCTACGACCTCCATCATGTGCAAGTGTCCACTTTTCAGCCTCCATCTCTTGCAACCAATTTAATGCCTCTGGTTTAAGATTTTTCAATCTCCTTCATAATCAAGTTGAACTTCCGAATCTGATGGCAACTACTAGCCTTCCATACCAAATCCATAAGTTTCGTGTTGCTGAATTTCTTGTTGAAGTTGCTACGGATGTGCCTAAGGCAATATCGATGATATCCAACTGGTCGTAAACGCTGATGTTCCCAGTACCGCACAACAACATTCAATAGGCCCCTGTGCCTATCAGATATCAACGTGATGCCCTCACAGTTAGGCGCTACATGCCGTCTCAAGTTCTTAATAAACCATGACCACGAAGCTGTAGTCTCTTCATCTACAATGGCAAAAGCAAGTGGTAAAATGTGTTGATCGCCAGTTGATGCGGTAGCTACCAGCATCTTCCCAGTGTATTTGCCATTAAGGAAAGTTTCATCAATGCCGATAACAGGAGGGCAGTGAGCGAATCCATCGATGGCGGGTATGAAAGCCTAGAACACATAATTAAACACCACCTCATCCGGTGTAGTCGACGACAACACATTCCAGTCTACAACTATCCCAATATTAAAGGTCTGTAGTACCGTCATGTACCGGGGAAGCTTCCTGTACGACTCGCCCCAATTCCCAAATATCACCTCAATGGCTCTTGTTTTCGTAAGCCATGCCTTCCTATAAGATATTGTGTGCTCCAATGCAGTTCATACGGTGGTGATAAGCGATGCCACCTTCGTTTTCACATCTACCTGTACACAAACACCGACCACGTTCAAGTGCACACATTCCCGTTTTAATTTTAAGTTACATTGGTTTAAAAGAAATATAGTTTACCTTAATTGAGTCCAGTATGACCGTTGTAATGAGATCAGTATCAATGTTATAGTGGTCCCTCTGCAATCTTGCAAACACACAATGATATGGATCGGGACACGTCTTTACCTCAAAGAAACCATGTTTCTCTTTCTTTGAGGCTCGAAACCTCCAACTGCAATCATGCTTGCACTTTACATTCCAAACCTTCTTGCCTGTTTCCACCACCACATACTCTTTTCTTTTCTTTACATTGTACATCTTTATTGCATACTTCACCGAATCTTTGTCTTTAAAGATCATCCCCTTTTCGAACTCTACGGTCTCCGGGGTCTATACATTCCCACGACAATAAAGCTCCCGACTAGTTACGGTAGCGTCACCACCCCCCTCCAAGTTTGTGAAGAAAGGGATAGGAGTGCACCGTTCGGGTATAGCAACTGAGGATGATGGCAGTTCACCAAATTCAGGCCCCTCATCATTAGATTCATCATCAGCCATTAGTTCAGAGTCAATGTCCTCGTCCATGTCCAGATCAGGACCTGCATTGTCAGGTACGCATCCCTCAGCTCCATCACCACCCATATTAACGTACTTGTCAACAGGCCGGTGGAACCTGTCAACTGGGGAAGTCGATAGGTGTACTGGAGATAGACGCTCAGCCCCTGAACTTGTACCAATGTCGTGTTGCATCTGTGATCCCCCGGTTGTGTATGACCCATACGTTGGATAACATGGAAGTGGGGACATATCGGCATACTGTGAAGCCCTGCTGTAAGATTCTTGAGTCAACATCCTAGTGAATGAGCCAGGAATGCCACTGTATGCCCCCTGAGTCAACATCTCAGTGAATGAGCCCGGAATATTGTATGCCCCATAACCTGAATACATCGGATTTGGTTCATTCAACCTACTCGTTATGTTCTCTTTCTCCATATACAGTTTAACATAATTTAGTGTGAAAAAACACGGTGGGATGTCCAACACACTATCCAAGGTCATGTCATCATTGATGGGCAACTTCTTGTAACAAATGAACCTCTCCCATTGTCTATCGGGATGTCTGCATATCAACTTCAAACGAATGTTTTCCCCTTCATCTACAACCTTGGGCATAAGAAACTGTTTTAATTCTTCAAGTGTTGTTCTACGTTGTATAGTGTAAAACCCCTTCGTTTCGATATCATATGATATGCCTTCATCAGGGTCTTGTACTATCGTCCAGCCCCAATAACACATCACCTTTACGGTACCCATTCAGTGTACTAACTCAACATATGAAAATAGACGTTAGATGAAATAGATATTAAATTTAAATTTAAATATTCACTGTGAACAAGTGACATGAAGTTGAAAAGTTGAAAGACAAATAATCTGTGAACTTGTTAGGAAGGATACACAAGGGAAACAGGTCCACTGGGGGAGTTAAATTTGTTACTGCTTATTATGGAATTATTGGTGTGAAAGCTTTTTAAATGCAAACTTCATTCCTAAATAAACGAGTTTCTTCATTGTGTTTTTCATTTCATTTTGCTATTCTTTTAGGTTCATTAAATTTCTGGATCTTTTCTACATCAAGCTTATCACAAAAAAAAATAGAGATTGGTGCAATTTATGGCCATGACATTTATGATGTCTCTAAGAGTGCGATAATTCCCCTTGCAAATTCTAAGGTCCAGGCCTATCTCGTTGATTCTAATAATGAGAATCGGTAATTTTCCATTCTACTGGTATATGCCTTTGTCAATATAACTCCCAAATTTGCATAAATGAATATCAAAATGTTTTATACTTGTTTTTACCTGTATTGGTATATACCTCTAATCTAGACGTTTGAATTGAGTTAATTTTAAGTATACATAAATATGCTCAATCACTTATAAATAAGATATATAGGTTGATACTTTAAAATGTCAAAAGCACAAGACGAATAGGAATGGGATAGAGAGGGCATATCGCAAGACCACAGGACCACAATGCAAGACCACAATGCAGGACCACAATGTAAGACCACAATTCAGCTTTAATCAATGGCAGTGCCAATCAATGGAGGGACAGAGAATGTAGCTTCAATCAACCGACCAAGCCCAAGAACGCAGCTTCAATCAATGCCGTTTCCGAAAAATGCACTTCCCTAAATAAATTTCTCCAAATCCCTAAACCATAATAATATATTCTGAGATGAAAAGAGAGCATGGAGTGTGTGAGAGAGAGAGAGAGAGAGACAGAGAGAATGAGTGCGTGCAATATGGGGGACACGCTGGGCCACAGCTCGAAAGCAATGGAGGCGACTGAGCTGTTGCAACGAGACTTTATACGAAAGACCCAAAAAAAATAAGATCTGGGAGCGTCATCTTCAATGACGCGCATATATATGAAATGCTTGTCAAAAGCGTCATTCAAGATGACGATTTGTTTAAATTTTAATTACACTGAAAAAGTCATTCTGTTTGATGCTTTATTTAGAATCGTCAATCTTAATAACGCTTTTCATATAAACATAAAACGTCAATATGAATGACGCTTTTCATATTAACCTATATCCGTAATTCAAATTTGATTACAGAATATTAAATGTAAAGTGTCATTTGGATTGACGCTTTTTTTAAAGGCGTCACTCCTAATGATGCTTAACTAGGGTTTCGTAACTATTCAAATTTCAACCTTTTTTTAATATATATTAATTAAAATAAACCTGTTTTGGTAAAAAAAACCCTATCCTTTATATGGGAGAAATGAGAGATTAGAGGAGAGTGTCTTAAGGTCACGTTTGGTACGTAGGATTTGAATGGAATCAAAGTGAAAGCAGAAACGGAATAAAGGTTATAATAGAATGAAATATTTTTTATACTCCTTAATTTGTTTGTTAAATTATAATGGAATGAATTTCCTCATTCCCTTTTTTGTTAGGGATGTTGAAATAAAATTAAAAAAATATAGAGAGATAAATAATTTTAGAACAGAAACACATTATTTTAAAAAACCCCCCTCAACCCTAAGGGATTGGCCTAGTAGTTAAGGCTTGGGGTTTGAGGGTTTGCTCACTCTAAGGTCTTAAGCTTGAAACTTCTTAGGCGCTTGGGGCCACCCCCATGGTCTTCGCCTAGTAATTATTTAGTTTGTGTGAAACGAAAGGACTACTCAGATTTTAAAGTTAGTCAAGATACGCTCAAATTAATCCGAAAACCCGGTTAATAAATCAATTTATAGGAAGAATCCAAATATGCTTGTTACGGATAGAAAATTTAACGGCTAGAAAATTTAAACCATGCAAATACGGGGGGCACACAATATCTTCCCTACTACTGCATATGCCCCTACGCTATGCTTATGCGGCAAGCCACTGCCACCATGCAAGAGTAGAAACTAAGGGAAACAGGGAGGCGGTGGCAGAGGGGAAGTAGGGTGGCGGAGGGAGGTGTTGCAACATGGGCGGCTGCACGTTGCAGGTTGTGACGTTACTTGATCCACTAGAATTTTAAAAATTCTTTTAGTTAATGTAATATTTTTCATAAAAATTATAATTTGTATAAATTGACCCCACTTAAAAGTAATTGTTAACCCTGCCGAGGTGTCTCACAAGCTAAAGAAAAGGCCAAGTTTCAATAAAAAAAGAAGTAAAAATAGATCAAATTTCTAAAACTTGTACAATAAAAAATTAAAAGTGGATTATCTTTATATCAATGATAAACGCGCGTGACTTAGAAATCACGTAGCTCACAATTGTGAAAAAAGAGTTCTTCCTATTTTTATGGTGTTGTATCATTCATAAAATAAAGGTTAATATATTAAAATTATATTATTTTCATATTCAATACCTCTAAAAAATTTAATTATCCATAGGTAGTCAATAATGTGGGTTAACTTGGATTACTTAGTCTTGCATTTTAAAATTTTAATTAATATTTAAATATTTAGTTGTTCAAAATAGCGTAATAATATCTGTCTATACTATATATTATAGGAATAGCTTGTTAGGTGTTTAAATTTCAAAGTCATGATCCATTTTTCTTAAATTTTTTAATTTTAAAAATACAAAATACAAATGTCATAAAATCATTGGTTCTTAATAAATTGATAAGGTTTCTGGAATTGTCACCCTATTAATATGAAAACTTAAAAATTCATTTAAGAAGATATTTAAAATCTAAATACAGATATCTTATTATTGTTTGTTTATAATTAATATGGTAACTAAATCTAACAATCTATCCAAATTTTTATAAATTATTCTCTTTCCAAAGCATTTTAACTTTATTTAAATTGAGACTTAGGCTAGATTTAAGCATCTATACTATATATTATAGTAATACGTTTCCAGGTCTTTGAGTTTCAAATTCCTAATCCATTTTTCTCAACTTTTTAAATTTTAAAAATACAAATGTCCTAAAGCCATTGGTTATTTAATTAATATAGTAATATTTTTTGAATTGACACCCTATTAATAATGAAACTTTAAAAGTCATTTAAGTTAATTAAAATATATTAAATCTAAATATCAAGATGTCATCATGAATTCTTTATAATCAATATAGTAGCTAAATCTAACAATCTATTTGAATTTCTATAAATAATGCTCTTTTCAAAGCATTTTAACTTTATATATTTCTAATTTTTTTTTTGTAGATTAGAATTACTCAAACTTAATAAAGATAACATTAAAGAAGGTTAACAAGCTTATAAAATAAGAATTAATGAAAAAGATAAATTGCTTTTACTTTATTCACTATGATTTTTTAATATGTATTGCATTATGGTTAAAATGAATACACTACATATAGATGTAGATAACAAAAAAAGAAATGATTGATAGGATATATAGATGAAAAAGGTTAGTGATGTTTCATTGCAAGAAACAAATAATGATTTTTCTTAATTTATTTATTCAATTATATTAAAAAATTACTAAAAAAAGAAAGAAAAAATTATAGAAAACCCGATACAATTAAATTATACAAACTTTCTATTAAGTAGCTTTACAAACGTACATTATTTGAGCGTGCAATTAAAAGATTTACGTATACTTATTTTAATTACCTTTTGAAAATTCAATTAATCTCATTTCATTATTAATTTCTTAAAAAACTGAAGTGTAATAATATTATTTGTTCTTAAATTCTTGAAAATTGCGTTCACAATCATCAAACCATTCAAACCTTACATCCTTACGAGTCAATCTAGTCAACAGATTGCCAAGGAATCAAGTCCACCGTTAACTCATTTTCTTCAATTTTCAGTACACATTCCTTGTACACCACATCTACCAATACTAAATCTCCCACAGGTGTTGATACAAATAAATGTTGTGCCATTAAAGTGTGTGGCCTATTTAAATGTAGACTAAATGCAATAGAAATGAAAGAATGTGTAGATCTAAGATATAACAATACATAGACATCTCTACCGGTCACAAACATCATACTTGTCACCACTGTAGGAGTTGTTTGAGCATCCTTCTGTGTAATAGCATACACTCGAACTTGGGTCTGTGGTTTAGAAGTAGTCCCTTGCCCCCGTTGAGTACTTCCTAATGCTCCTCTTGTACTAGTAGCAACACTACCCACAGAAGAAGCTGTTATAGAACTCTAAGTACAATTCCTGGCCATGTGCCCCTACTGTCCACTTTGATAACATTTATCACTCCTTGGAATTGGACAATCTTTTATCACATGCTCCATTGTCTCACATCTGTAACAAACAATTCCTTCGCTTTGGTTGCTTGAGACTCTCGAGCCTAAAGGCTTCACTCGAGGTCTCTAAGGTCCTCAGCCTCTTGGACTTTCCAATCTCAAACTTCCTGATCTTTGACTGGGTTGTGCTCGACCCTGTCCACTAGTCACTGTAGATTCTGATGGTTTTTGTATTTAAATTCTGTGCACTACCTCAAACCTTTCCTTTTTGAATTGCTCCCATCTTCCCAATAATTCTTTCACATCCTGTTCCATAATTTTTTGCTTTGTTTATCAGATCTTCATAACTTGTCATCTCAAGAGTTAAGATTCGAGATCGAATCCCCAATTCTAATCCTTGTTGAAATCTCCTGCACTTAGCTTCCTCAGTATGTACCAGATCAAGTGCAAACCGAGACAACACCAAGAATTGCTACTTATATTCAAATGCTGTCATCTTTCATTGCCTCAGAGAGATAAACTCATGTTCCTTCTGATATCTATAGATGAGAGGAAAGTATTGTTCATTGACGACTTCCTCAATTTGCTTCCAAGTAATAGGTACCCTGGCTGCCTAAAAATCCAACAATCACCTGACAGCTTCCCACTAATTTTTGGCTTCCCCTTTTAGCATAAATGCAATCAATTGCAATTTTTGTTCGTCAGTCATGGTCATTACCTCAAAAATTGCTTCTAACTTCTTTAGCCATTCCTCTGCTACCAATAGATCTGTTGTCCCAGTAAACTCTGGTGGATTGAGTTTCTTGAACTGTTCATGCAAAGTACTAGCTCTCGGCGAAGGATTTGTTGACTGATACTTTATATACTATGCCAACACATTAGTCACTCTGTTTGCTGTATCTGGCACATTCTGAACACCAGCCAAAATATTTCTTCCCCCTTGTTCCTGACGTCCTTGCCCCTAGTTGGAGTTGATGATACTTCTTCCTCCACTCCCCTTAGTAGATCTCTTTGTGTCATTCTTTCTGCATCAATTCATGTTTAGCACACAATTTATATGACCCACATATTCCTATCAACTTAAACCGACTCAACAAAACTCTATAGTCCACTGCAACTCTAGACACCAACTCAAAAACATAGCATTGGTCATAAACCTCAGCTCTGATATCAATCTATCACGCCTACTCCTAATCAGGTGTCATTAACACCATCTTAAGGTGAATGTGATCGCACAGGTGTCGCACCTATATTTTTTGCACTCGAGGAATATATACACAAGCGGAAAAAATACTGTACTATCTTATTAGAACTCATCCTCGTAGAAGAATGAGTGCGACTAGGTTTGAATTGAAAATTGATTTGAATAAAGGGCTTTTGAAAAACATTTGGAGTCGCCACCTAACTTGATTAAGGTGAGTTAGGTCACCTAAAAACTAAGCACAATCCGAAGATTACACTTAGAGATTTTGAAAACGATTTTAAAAATACCTTCTCAAGAGAGGGTTTTTAAGAAAATAGGTTGTTTGGCAACCTTTGAAAAATAGTCAAGCCCTTTTTTGAAAATAACTCTGTTTGGTCTTTCAAAAACAGTGATCCTAGGTTCGGAGGTTGGTTACGTGTAGGGAAGACGTACTAAGCCATCACCCTACCCCGCCCTTGTGATACCTACATGTCTATTCACCATAGATTCACTTATTAGAGTTTTCAATTAATATATGTCCAAAACTATCCACTTTAGAAAAGAATATTTAAAAGAAATTTAACATGATGCATGATGTGCAAGTGCAATAGAAAGATTTTGATTTTAAAAATAGATTTGAAAAGGAGAATTGAAGTTTGAAATTGGAAAGAAAGTTTTAGAAATTGAAATTGAAGATTTGAAAATAGATTTTTAGAATTGGAAATTTGAAAATAGATTATGGAATTAGAGATTTGAAAAAGGTTGTGACCGCACCCATGAGGGTTGCCTACGTATCTTTTTGGAGAAATCAGGTCAGTCATAGTTCGGACAAGAGTCCGATTGAAAATATAAGATTTTAATTTGAAAAAGATTTGATTTGAACTTAGAATAGAATATTTGAAATTGGAATTTGGAATTGACTTAGAAGATTTGAAAGGATTGGTTTTGGAAAGTTTGGTTTTAGGAAATCTAGACTTAAGAAAGATAGGATTTAGGAAGGACTTGAGATTTAAGAAAGATTTGACTCGAATGTTGGACTTGGAAGATTAGGGAAAGATTGGATTTAGGAAAGATTCGAACTAGGGAAGCTTCAAAATAGGAAAGTTTTGTTTTAGGAAAGTTTCATTTTAGGAAAGATTTCGAATGGGAATGTTTCGAAATAGAAAAGTTTTGAAATAGGAAAGATTTGAAAGTTGGAAAGTTTAGAATTGAGAAAGTTTCGACTTAAGAAATGTTTTGCTTTTAGAAAGTTTTGACTTAGGGAAGGTTTGGATTTGGAAAGATTTGAAGTTTAGGAAAGTTTAGAATTTAGAAAATGTTTGAAAGTTTGAGTTTTAGAAAACACTTGAAGTTAGGAAAGGTTTAAGTTTAAGAAAGATTTGAAGATTTAGATTTGGAAAGTTAAAATTTGGAAAGGTATGGAATTAGGAAAGGGTTGAATTAGGAAAGATTTGGAAGCTTAAAGTTTAAGGAAACATTTAAAAGTTTAAGTTTGGGAAACTTTGGTTTAGGAAAGTATGAGATTAGGAAGGATTGGAATTTCTAAAACAAAAGATTGGATTTGGTTTTTAAAAAGAGGTGCTTTGATTTTATTTTAAAAAACGGAGGATTGTATCTAGTTTCATAAACAGGAGATTGGATTTGACATGGAATGGGAAAGGGAGGTTTTAGAAACCCTAGATTTGAAAGACTATAGTTTTGATGTAGAAAAGAGATTTTTGAAAATTTATGGTTTAGATGTAAAAAAGGAGATTTTGGAAACATAGGTTTTGAGGCAAGATTGAAAATCATATTTTAGGAATGGAAATCAAGGTTTCCTAATTGTTGGCTCTAGGGCTTGACTTAGGCTCTGAGGAAAGAATTTTTTGGAAAGTAAGTTTTCGGAAAGGAAGATTTTCGAAAAGAAATCCTAGAAATGAGTTTTTAGAAAGGGATTTGAAAAAGTTTTTAAGAAAGAAATTTTTGGAAAGAGTTGTTAGGAAGGAGATTTTAAAAGGGAGTTTTTGGAAAGTGAATTTTAAAAAGAAAGTTTTGAAAAGGGATTTTTGAAAAGAATTTTTAGGAAGGGTGTCTAAGGAGTGTTTCTAGAAAGTGAATTTTGAAAAGAGCGTTTTGGAAAGGAGTTTGAAAAGTGTTTTGGAGAATAGATTTTTGAAGGGGGTTTTTAGAAAACAATTTTGGAAAGGAATTTGTAAAGGAGATTGGAGAGAGTTTTTAGAAAGTATGTTTGAAAAAGAGGTTTTTTAGAAAGAGAGATTTGAAAAGAGAGTTTTTAGAAAGTCTATAAAAATATCCCACCTTCTTAAAGCGATTCTAACTATAAGAAGGCTAGAACTACTTTAAGATAGTGGTTTTGAAAACTACAAGGATTTAAAAATATGGACCATATTGGTCACTTTAAATATAACACTTTCCTAAAGCAACCCTAGTTATGAAAAGGCTAGAATCAACTTAGGATTGTGATTTTGAAAATAAATTTTGAAGAAGAAGATTTAATGCAAATTTTGAAAACGGTTTTGATGCAAGTTTTGATATGCACAATGCAAGATCATGATATGCACAATGCAAATATGGGTCGTGAACATACAAGGTTAAAGCTTCACCACATAATCAAGGAGGCCGAACCCAGGTGGTCTCCGGTTAGACTAAAAGAAAGCCCCCGACACGGTGACCTTCAATAGCCCAATCCTACACATGGACCGGGAAATCCCTTGTTTCCAGTATGCAAGAAGGGGGGGGGGGGAAGAAGATGGAGGATTAAAACAGAAGAAAACCCAAGTGGGTTAGGAGAGAGAAGAGAGAGGGGGGAGTTGCGTAAGCGTAAATAGGGAGCCTACCTTGTGTCTTCTTTATTTTCTTAGTTTTGATTGCTTTGTTTTTCTTGCTTTGCTTCGGTCCTTGTTTTGCTTTGCGTCAGTCTTCAAGGGGTTGTCTTGATCTTCAGGAGCTTCGGGTTACAGCACTTCAAGTCTTCAATGGAGGTTGTGGAGACTAGTATAGGAGTGTATAGAAGTGTATGTGAGTGCATGGGAATATATGAGAGCTAGGGTTTGTATATGGGGGCTAGGGTTTTGGAAAACCTAAAGAAGACTAGGGTTTAGGGAGACTACGAGCTCTGTATATCGAAGAGGAGAGTTTTTCGACTGAGTTTGCGGACCCGTTTCACGTTAGAAGATGCTCTGTATTTATAGAAAGAGGAATGACCTGGCACCTATTGTAGTGGCGTTAGGCCAAAAATCCTTCTGGCGCCACTCCTAGTGGCGCCAACTGCTTAGGAAAGTTTTAAGGTCGGCAAGCAACGTATCTTCAGAAGATTTGGGCGCTTGTACTAGTGACTACCATGTAATTTTTAGTCTGGCTTTGCTAGGAGTGGCTCCGAAAAGTTTAGGAAGGATTTAGAGGACCAGGAATAGCCCAGAAGGCTGAAAAGGAGCAGAAACCCTTAGGATAGAGTCCTGGAGGCAATAGACTTGAAAAATGATGGCAAGATGGGATGGAGGGGTTGACCAGGCCATTAGGGGCAAAACGGTCAATTGGACCGAAAAACTACCAGGATAGACTCAGAATGTCCCGAAAGATGACTCAAGGTTTGGAAACATTACTTAGATTGTGCCAGGAGGTTATCGGTTTGTTACCCAGAGCCGGTGTGGTTAGAAGAGGCGGCCGGCCTACTAGGGGCAAAACGGTCATTTTGCACCGGGTTTGGCAGAACTGACTTGGAATGATCCGGAAAGATAATGGAAGGTCGAGAATATTATAAGAGGCATTCTCGGGAGGTTACCGGTTTGATACCCAAAGCCAGTGTGGTTTTCGGGACGCTCGGATGCCTAGGGACAAAATGGTCATCTTGACCGGAATGTATCAAAATTGGCCCGAAATTGACTAGAAGGCACCTAATCATGCCGGATTGTCTTTAAGACAATCTTGGAAAGGTGGACTTTCCATTTTGAGGACTTAGGTACTTTCTCGAGAAATGTGTTAGAAATGGCCCTAGGGACAATTTAGTCATTTTCCACCAAAGTGGGCTAGCAGGCACCGGTGTTGACCTGGGTTTTGAGTGTTTTCACCACTCTGACGGCGGTCTTGTGACATAGGGGTTTGTTGGAAATTCCCTATATCGACCTGTTTGCGAGTGTTTCTGTCACTCTGATGGTTGCAATGTTTATGAGTATTTTCGTTACTCTAATGGATCACGATCATTCTAGAGACTGTCTAATCTCTAGAAGCTGCTAGGTGGACTTAGTGCTTGAGGAATCAACTTTCTCGAAAGGCGTGCCGAAACTAACATTTCTTCATTGGCGGGCTAGTAGGCGCTAAAGGTGGACCGTTCTACCATCTTGAGGACTTGGGGTCTCATCCCAGTCGACGAGTTTGAAGGGACTTACCGTTTCGAAGAGTTTTTTTTGAAAACGTGCCGAATTGGATGGTCTTACCACCTCGAGGAATCAACTTTCTCGAAAGGTGTGCTGAATTTAATTGGAATCGGAATTGGAATTGGAATTGGAATTAGAATTGGAATTTAAATTGGTATTGGAAAGGGGAATTAGAATTGAAATTGGAATTGGAAAGGGGACTTACCGTCTTCGAAAAGACGTACCTATTAGAATTGGACTGATCAATACCCTCAAGGACATTTTTATCATTTTGCCTCTATTTGGGCCTAAAGGGTTTGCAAAGCGATCAATTGATGGGATTAGACTTGAAAATTTGATTTAAATTGGAATATGTTCATATTGACTTGAATACAAGTCTGGATGGACTAAAGACTGCCAAGAGGGCAAAAATGGAGTGCTTACAACTGCCCCTCTTTTTCTGTCTTTGTTTGTCGAAGACAGAAAACGATAGAGTAAGAGTTCCATGTTGACCGTGAGGCAGTCAGAGGGACGGACTTTGAGAATTTTTTGAAAACAGGAGTGTGGAAATGGATATTGGGCCCAAAAGGCCTTTAAAATCAAGTTTTGGCAGGAAAAAGGACAAAACTGCCCGAAATTTGGAACTGGCGCCACTAGAAGTGGTGCCTTTGGAAGAATTGGCTTGGTGCCATTAGTAGGCTTGGGAATAAAACCAGTAACATTTTCTGGTTCGAACACTTGCAGGATTTGAAGGATTTTCACAAAATCGAGAGGCATTGTGAGGAAACTAACCTAGACATTGAAGGAAACTTCTTAGGGACTACGGGGGATTGCCGGAAGGAGACACCGTCGCCGAAAAATTCATCGGAAGAGAAGATTTCGCCGGAGAACTCCAAGAGGTGAGTTTTTATTTTATGTTGATTTTGATGTGTAGAATTCCGTTTGAACCATGTGAATAGTCGAAATTAATGTTTCGATATGTTTTGAACATTGTTGTGAAGTTATTTTTGCATTTCGGTGCTTGTTTGATTGAATTTGAGTGATTTTACGTGATTATGTGAAGGGAGTTTTTGCAGGAATTGGGGGTTTATCCCTACAACTTTGGGTATTGAGTTTTTAGGCTAGATTTTTATACCGTGTGCCTTAGAAATATGTGTTTAGTAGTTGTGTGAAGTTTTGTGATTTTTGAAAACTTTTTGAATTTTTATTTTTTGAAAAATAGAAAAGGACTTAGAAAAATAGAAAAAATGGAGAAAATTGAGAAAGTGATGAAATTAATGGAGTTTAAAATTTGGAAAAATGTATGAATATTTTAGATAATAGTTGAGATGATTTTGAAAAATTTTAGGATAACTTTGAAAGCCATTGATTTGTTGGAAAATGAAACAAGTCGTTTGAAAAGTTTGGAAATTTGAAAAGTGTGTGTGGGTGTTGATGTCATGTGATTATGATGTTGCAGGGCACATGGTTTATGTTTTTGTATTGATGTCATGAGTGTTGTAGAGACCATTTTTAAATGAAACTCTGCCGAAATTTTTTGAAATTCAGAGAAAGGGTTGGAAAATTTTTGGAATAAAATCTTTTTTGGAGGAAAAAGACAGAAAACCCTAGAGATTTAGAAAATCTATTTTGACTTGAAGTTGAAAAATCAAAATGTGTAGAAAATTCATTTTGGCTTAAAAGACTGGACTTTTGAGGACAAACAAAAAGATTTGGAATTTGACAAAAATTTTAGAATAGGAATTTGTTTATCGAAACGTTGAAAACTTTTTAAGGAAGAATTTTTGGAGAACCTGGAATATTGATTGGAATATACACAAGATTAAAAAACTTTGAGATGGACTGAGAAACTCTGAGATTTTAGATTATGACTCCTAGAATGGATTTTTGGGAAGAAAAACATTTTAGAATTTGACTTTCGAGAATGAATTTTGAACTGTAAGGGAATTAGAAAGTCTTTTGAAATTGGATCTTTGGAGGAAATAGTTTTTTTTTGAAAAATTTGGAGAAAAGGATTGAGAAACCCCTTGAGAAACTGCATTTAAGAAACGTTTCGAGGGTTGAGTTTTAAAAACCTTTTGAATCATCTAAAGCAAGATCCACTGATAGCTGTGTCATTTTTTTATCTTTGGTTATCATTATTACTATATTTTTATTCTGCTTTTATTTTCTTATTTGCATATACTATATATTAAGACTTCTTACCTTGGCTTACCTTTTCAGGATGGCAGATGCGGGCGATGACAGTTCTGAGAGGAGACGCTGCTCCGGGAAGGCGGTTCAAACAGATTCTGCCAGTGGTTCTAGCTGATCCAGGGGTAGTCGGCGATCTGCTGGACGGGTATCTTCTAGTTAGAATGGACGTGGGAGTAGACCACCAGTTGACCCCTTCCCTCTAGTTGAGGCAGCCTTCGAGGAGGAGAGAGGTATTAATGATGAGGTTTCCCACTTTTGACCTTTAGGATGGACGACACTATTTTGAGTCGATTGCAGATTTGGTATGACGGGTATCCTCCATGTGAGCAGGGCATCTTTCGTTGGTCCTTCGATTGTACAGCTTCTCTCTTATCGGTGCAGCTCATTTTCGGCAGTGGTTCCCTTCTGGCCGCCTGACTTGTCTTTCTTCCGTTTTGGGGGATGTGAACTTACCCCTACTTCACATGAGTATAGCTTCCTCTTAGGTCTTCGGGATGGTTCAACTGACATTATGGGACTTACTTTTCCTGATGGCTGCGTCACGATTGTTTCTTCTCAGCTTGAGCTCTGCTGTACGGCCTTTTCTTCTGATCTGCTACCCCAGTTTTCTCATATCCCAGTGAAGTTCTTGTTTCTCTCATTTTGAGTTTACGATGGATAGGGGATTGGCATACTTCTCAAGATTGGTCAGTCTCTCGCATGGTGGCCTTGGCTTTGCTTTTCTTAAGATTCTGGGTATTCTCCTCGAGGGAATGACGTGGTTGACTGCCGATTACGTGTACTACTTTCCAGGATTCATGAGGGGCACTCATATGCTCCTATAGTTGTGGAGGAGAGCTTCGTGTGCCTTACTAGACTCCATTAGGGGGCCAATGCACATTTTAGGGGATGTTCTTCACTATTTCAGCTTTGGGCGATCAGACACCTATTTGTTATTTATCTTTTTTAGCATACATGGTATCCTGAGTCAGAAGTCATTTGATTGGGGAGGTTGAGGGCTGGTCATTGCCCCAATTTCTGTTTCTTGTCAGCCATCTGAACTTTCTGAGGCATGTGCCGATGCTGGAGATGTTTGAGGGGTGGCTTTACCTCCTTTTTGTATTTTACATCGTTCCCTGTTTCTTATTTGAGAAATGTAGAAAACCAGAGTTGGTTTTTTTGTTTTTTACACAAATAGTTTATTTATGCCAATTCTAAAATGCACAGGTAAAGGGGTGAATGCATGTCATACTCTTTTTCTTTTTTATGAATGCACATGCAATTAGATGCATAACCTATCACGTCTTACTTTTTTTATTTTTATTTTTTTATGAATACATAGGTTCATACAGGAATGAAATTTAATGCATGTTATACTTTTGGATGAATGCACCTAATAGACTAGAATTGAATGCATGCCAAAATTTTTTTTTTTTTGATGAATGCATTAATAGATACAAACTACACAGAAATTTAATGGATGTACAGGTTATACATGTCATGGATGCGTTAATACTATATGTATATAGGTTATTTACAAAGAATGTCCCAGGATTGCCCCAGGGCCCATACTCTCAGGATTCTGTTTCCCTTCTAGGATTCTGCCCCATTTAGTTTTGTCTCATTCTCATCGGGGTGTGATAGCATTTGCACAATTCTCTAGGGATCTTGACCTTTTAGTTTGCTATCCTATCCTTACTTTTTACAGGGTTACTATTTGGGGTTTTTCTGACCTCACTTGGTTTTTTTTTTTTCTCTTAGATTTTCAAAATGCCACCGTGGCTTGAGCAACAACTCGCATGCCCTTTGTGGAGCGATAAATAGCTAGGCCCTCAATCTGAGAAGACTTCTTTTAGGACCGTAATGTAGGCTAGGTTTAGGGGTTGTAAGAAATGAAGGGATATTTAAGCTCAAAGATCTTTTTTTAGTGGGTAGTTTAAACCAGAACCATTTGAGTACACTTTGGAACATAAGATTGCCTTTGCATTCCTCCCTAGTTCTTCTTTCTTATCCAACTTATCTTGGTATTGTTCAGGCTTATTTGGACTAAGCAATTTTCTTTGATCAGAGAGGACTTTAATTTAGACCGTAACGTAGGCTAGGTTAAGGGGTTTGTGAATGAAAAGGATACGCAGGCTTAAATTTGATTTTTTTTTCTAGTAGGGGTTTAAATCCACACCATCCTTAGTTGGTCTTCCAGCGGGGTTTCGTCCCCTGATATCCTCCTTTAGCTTCAACAACACTTCTGGCTTATTTAAATCAAGCAATCTTTTTTCAATCGGAGAGGACTTTAACAGGGTCGTAATGTAGGCCATGGTTTCGGATTTTTACAATAAAGGATAAAGGCTCAAACCTATCATTTCTACTGGGCTTCTTTGTTACCTAGGATCACCTTTGAATAACTATATATTCTTCAAGGAGTTCACATTTCTTATAGTTTGATCCTTGACCTTCTAACGGAGTTGCCCCTTCATTTTTTTTCTTTTGATTTGTCCCGTGGTAGCTTTTTCTCTTTGCTTTTCTGTTTCTTCCCTTTCTTTTTGCTTTTTACGAGACGAAGATTCCCACAACTTTTTCTCTTAGATCCTTTCCTTAACATTTCAATTTAGCCCATTGTGGGTGGTGATCCCTATGTTGGGGTTTCTTTTTAGAGAAAAAGATAACTGGCTCAACAGGTTTGACAGGGGTTGTTTTTAACTGTATGGGAAATGAAATGAGGGCCTTTTTTCATTTTGAACAAGATTGCTTGATCCATAGAGCCTTTACATTACTTCAGCTTGATGGTCGATGACATTTTCTGCCAGATCTTCTGCTACCTGTCTGCCCCAGTGTGGGAGGATGGTTTCGGATTGGGGTTGACAAAAAAAATCTTTTGCTTTCTGCGAGGCACTAGTGGGTTAAGCAAAAGGGATATTTTAGTGTATGGTAGCAGAATTGAGGGCCTTTAATCATTTCAAATTGAATTGTTTAGTCCATAAAGCCTTTGTACAAAATTCAGACAATATTCCTAGGAATGATGTGTTTCGGCCAGTGAACTCCCTACATATTCTATCAAATCAACTACTCTGTGTTTACCCCAATGTGGGGGATGGTTCTTGGTTTGGGGATATCTGAAAAGAAATTATGTACGGCTTTAGTGGGCTGAGTAAAGGGTAGTGTTTATTTGGGATAAATAGAATAATGACTTCCCATCATTTTGAGAACTCGACTACCTATCGCTTAGCCAGGATATCATGTAAGTGTCGCCTCTTCAATAAACTCCACACCTTTTTGTCTCGACTGTCTTCTTCCTATCTCTCACTATCTCTTTGTCTCTCAAAGGTTTTAACCCCCTTTAAATGGGTTGCTCATGCTATCCTATCCTTCAAATCGAGTCATTTACCAAATGGGGAAGAAACACCAAATGCAACAATTGTCTATAAGAGTACGAGACAAAGGGGATAAACTAGAAACTACTTATTTTCATTTAAAAACATGATTACATGGCATGCAGTGTTTATTTAAAAAAGATATGCGAGAATTAGAAAGATGAAAAGAAAATAGACGAATTTTATGAAAACCTCCCTTTTCTAGTGGACCTCTTGGTGAGAACCCCTAACAAGGTTTTGAAACTGTGTCAACTTCTTTGGTATTTCATTCTCTAAGTGTATCACCAAACGCCGGATGTTGGATTGACAAATCTTTTTCAGTACTTAGCATGCATTCGGAAGTTAGAGGATTCTTTTGTAGTAATGCACGGGTCTGACAGGACTTTGCAAATGGTGAAGTCCTTCTCTGTTTGAAGTCTTCCTCTGCATGGATGGTGATTGTCACGGCATGGCGTTGAGGTAACGTCTTGTAGATGGATGGTTAGTTCTTCTTGCTCCTTGATGTAGGTTCAGCCTCTTCTAACAACTAGGCTCATCCTTCCATGAGTTTGAATCAGGCGGGGTGCTAGAGGGATTCCATGAATTTGGTTGTGCTCTTTGACCTTGAAAAAGAAAAAGAAAAACAGAACGCAGTTAGCATGTAGAGTTGGAGGTTCTATGCGATGCATGTCCTATGGGGGTCCCTCATTTGAGGGAATCTAGGTATGATGCTGAGTCCATTTTGGGGGTGGGGTTTTGCCCCTTATGCAATACAATACCTTTTCGGCATGGGCCAGTTGATAGTTCTTTGTTTGGGCAATCCTGCCTCCATGGACTGAGAGAGATTTGCGCCTCTCTCGAAATATGGTTCTATGCATGCCATGAATCCTTAATGTTGAGGAACCCTAAGGAGTTTTGGTAGGTTCGATTAACATGAGATCGGATTGCTCCTTTCTCTCTATGGTTGATTAGACGCATGAGAATAAAATGACTTGAGTTTCTTGGAACTCTTGTCTTGGAATGGATATGGGTGCATGAGCATAATAAAAGTGAATGTGTGAGCAGTATTATGACAATAAATGAATGGTTTAGAAAAACCCCCTTCTTGTCTTGCTTTTGCCTTCGGCTCTCTTGGTACTCGGAGATGAGGAGGGGGAGGATAGAAGACAAGAAACAAAAGAGAAGTCAGTGCCTTGATTTGAAAATTTTTATGCAATGCATGTCCTAAGGGTGCCCCTATTTAAGAGAGAGACTGAGCATGATATATTGGCTCACTTTGGAGATAGGGGGTTTGCCCCTGCATGCAAGTACCTTACCATAAATCGAGCACCTATACTCATCCTTACATTCATTCACGAAAAAAGGGGTACATTGAACTTCTATGTTTAAAATAAAAGAGCCAAAGTACACTTTAATAGGGGGAGGGGGAAGATTTTTCCTCGGACTTCCACCTATTTAATTTTACATATGAAATCCTAAACTACTCTTGAGTCTTCGGATTCGCCTTCTTTAGATTTGATGTTGAGGAGGTCGCTGAGAGACCTTGTCGATCGATTGCCCCTTGTCTTTGTGGCAACCCTATCTCCGTGAGCATAGAGGAATTGGGGCCCCTCTTTATGGAATGAATTAATATGGATACCGTGAATCCTTAGGGTTATGTAGGAACTCTTAGTGTTTGGGTAGGTTTAATACAAGGGAGGGTGATCTTGGTGTCACTCTTAATGGGTTGATTATATGCATGAGAATGCCCTGACTTGAGTTACTCTGGAACTTTTGTCTTAGGATACCATATTATATGCATAAATATGGATGTGAAGAGTATGAGGAGAGAGAATGCAATAGCAAGGTAAACGTGTATGCATAAGCAGTTAGACAAGCATTATAACAGTAAGAATACAGTCATTATAATAATAGGAATAAGCAGGTATAAAGGAAAGTAAAAGCGGTCGCCCTTTCCTCCATGGTTTTGAAAATGGTGCGCGTGTCTTAAATCCGGCAGAGGTTCGGCTATGCAAGGTGTCTATATGAACATGAGGTTGCGGGTTTACTAATGCATCCTAAAAAGGCTCGGTCCTCGGATCTTCAAACCTAGGCCCACTCCCCGAGGTGGTGCCATGATCGGTTGGTGATCCGAGCGGGGGAACCATCAAGAGGCCGTAGGCGAAGAAACTGACACAACATCTTGTGCACAACCAATATACTGTTCTCCCTTCTAACTAGAAGAGACAGATCAGGGTAAAAATACAAGTATGTAGAATGCAAGTGCACTTGCGGTGTGTGTGTGATTTTTAAAAGCGGAGGAAAGAGTCCAACAACTCCCATCCATCTTGTTCATCACATTCATTCATGTATAGCAGTTAATAAAATGTAAACAAAAAGTGCACCTACAAAACAAAGATGGAAGAGTTAGTATGTAGATGGCAAGCTTAATACAAGACAATATGAATGAAATTAAATGCATGTTTTTTAAAACAATTTTGAAAATTTGATTTTGAAAACTGAAAGTAGATAAAATTGAACAAGTTAATCGAAGACTCTACATGGGTGAACGGTGAAGAGACATGACTATGGCCTTACCCTCTAAGTGTTCCCAGTGGAGTCGCCAGTTATCGTGTCCAGATTTTTCGCACTCGAGGAATACACACATAAGCGGGAAAAATATTATACTCTCTCATTAGAACTCATGCTCCTAGAAGAACGAGTGTGACTAAGTTTGAATTGAAAATTGATTTGAATAAAGCGCTTTTGGAAAACATTTGGAGTCGCCACCTAACTTGATTAAGGTGAGTTAGGTCACTTAAAAACTAAGCATAATCTAAAAACTACACTTAGAGATTTTGAAAATACCTCCTCAAGAGAGGGTTTTTAAGAAAACAGATTGTTTGGCAACCTTTAGAAAAGAGTTAAGCCCTTTTTTGAAAATAACTCCGTTTGGTCTTTCGAAAACAGTGATCCTAGGTTCAGAGGTTGGTTACGTGTAGGGAAGACGCACTAAGCCATCACCCTACCTTGCCCTTGCGGTACCTACATGTCTATTCACCATAGATTCACTTATTAGAGTCTTCAATTAATATATGTCCAAAACTATCCACTTTAGAAAAGAATATTTAAAAAAAATTTAACATGATGCATGATATGCAAGTGCAATAGAAAGATTTTGATTTTGAAAATAGATTTGAAAAGGAGAATTGAAGTTTGAAATTGGTAAGAAAGTTTTAGAAATTGAAATTAAAGATTTGAAAATAGATTTTTGGAATTGAAAATTTGAAAATAGATTATGGAATTGGAGATTTGAAAAAGATTGTGACCGCACTCATGGGGGTTGCCTACGTATCCCTTTGGAGGAATTAGGTCAGTCGTAGTTCAGGCAAGAGTCCGATTGAAAATAGAAGATTTTAATTTAAAAAAGATTTGATTTGAACTTAGAACAGAAGATTCGAAATTGGAATTTGGAATTGACTTAGAAGATTTGAAAGGATTGATTTTGGAAACCTTGGTTTTAGGAAATCTAGACTTAAGAAAGATAGGATTTAAGAAGGACTCGAGATTTAAGAAAGATTTGACTCGAATGTTGGACTTGGAAGATTAGGGAAAGATTGGATTTAGGAAAGATTCGAACTAGGGAAGCTTCAAAATAGGAAAGTTTTGTTTTAGAAAAGTTTCATTTTAAGAAAGATTTCGAATGGGAATGTTTTGAAATAAAAAAGTTTTGAAATAGGAAAGCCTTAAAATAGGAAAGATTTGAAAGTTGGAAAGTTTAGAATTGAGAAAGTTTTGACTTAAGAAATGTTTTGCTTTTAGAAAGTTTTGACTTAGGAAAGGTTTGGATTTGGAAAGATTTGAAGTTTAAGAAAGTTTCGAATTTAGAAAATGTTTGAAAGTTTAAGTTTTAGAAAACACTTGAAGTTAGGAAAGGTTTAAGTTTAAGAAAGATTTGAAGATTTAGATTTGGAAAGTTAAAATTTGGAAAGGTATGGAATTAGGAAAGGGTTGAATTAGGAAAGATTTGGAAGCTTAAAGTTTAAGTTTGGGAAACTTATGGTTTAGGAAGGTATGAGATTAGGAAGGATTGGGATTCCTAAAACAAAAGATTGGATTTGGTTTTTAAAAAGAGGTTCTTTGATTTTGTTTTCAAAAACGGAGGATTGTATCTAGTTTTCTAAACAGGAGATTGGATTTGACATGAAATGGGAAAGGGAAGTTTTAGAAACCCTAGATTTGAAAGGAAAGAGGTTTTTGGAAATTTATGGTTTAGATGTAAAAAAGGAGATTTTGGAAACATAGGTTTTGAGGCAAGATTGAAAATCATGTTTTAGGAAAGGAAATCAAGGTTTCCTAATCGTTGGCTCTAGGGCTTGACTTAGGCTCTAAGAAAAGAGTTTTTAGAAAGTGAGTTTTCAGAAATGAAGGTTTTCAAAAAGAAATCCTAGAAAGGAGTTTTTAGAAAGGAATTTAAAAAAGTTTTTAGGAAAGAAAATTTTGGAAAGAGTTGTTAGGAAGGAGATTTTAAAAAGGAGTTTTTGGAAAGCGAATTTTGAAAAGAAAGTTTTTGGAAAGGGATTTTTGAAAAGAGTTTTTAGGAAGGAAGTCTAAGGAGTGTTTCTAGGAAGTGAAATTTGAAGAGAGCGTTTTGGGAAAGGAGTTTGAAAAGAGTTTTGGAAAATAGATTTTTGAAGGAAGTTTTTAGATAACAATTTTGGAAAGGAATTTTGAAAAGGAGATTGGAGAGAGTTTTTAGAAAGTATGTTTGAAAAAGAGGTTTTTTAGAAAGAGAGATTTGAAAAGAGTGTTTTTAGGAAGTCCATAAAAATATCCCACCTTTCTAAAGCGATTCTAACCATAAGAAGGCTAGAACCACTTTAAGATAGTGGTTTTGAAAACAAGAAGGATTTGAAAATATGGACCATATTGGTCACTTTAAATCTAACACTTTCCTAAAGCAACCCTAGTCATGAAAAGGCTATAATCAACTTAGGATTGTGATTTTGAAAACAAGTTTTGAAGAAGAAGATTTAATGCAAGTTTTGAAAACAAGTTGGAAAACGAATTTTTGAGGAATGCAAGATCATGATATGCACAATGCAAATTGGGGTCGTGAACATACAAGGTTAAGGTTTCACCACATAATCAAGGGGGCCGAACCCACGTGGTCTCTGGTTAGACTAAAAGAAAGCCCTTGACACAATGACCTTCAATAGCCCAATCCTAAACATGGACCGGGAAGTCTCTTGTTTCAAGCATGCAAGAAAGGGGGGGGGGGGGGGGGGAAGAAGATGGGGGATTAAAATAGAAAAAAACCCAAGTGGGTTAGGAGAGAGAAGAGAGAGGGGGGAGTTGTGTAAACGTAAATGGGGAGCCTACCTTGTGTCTTTTTTATTCACTTTGTTTTAATTGCTTTGTTTTTCTTACTTTGCTTCAGTCCTTGCTTCGCTTTGCATCAGCCTTCAAGGGCTTGTCTTGATCTTCGGGAGCTTTGGGTTACAGCACTTTAAGTCTTCAATGGAGGCTTTGAAGGCTAGTAGAGGAGTGTTTAGGAGTGTATGAGAGTATATGAGAGTTAGGATTTGTAAATGGGGGCTAGAGTTTTGGAAAACCTAAAGAAGACTAGGGTTTAGGGAGGCTATGAGCTCTGGATATCGAAGAGGAGAGTTTTTAGACTGAGTTTGTGGACCCTTTCCACACTAGAAGAGGCTCTGTATTTATAGACAAAGGACTCACTTGGCGCCTGTTGTAGTGGCGCCAGGCCAAAAGTCTTTCTAGCCCCACTAGGAGTGGCGCCAGCTACTTAGGAAAGTTTTAAGGTCGGCAAGCAATATATCTTCAGACGATTTGGGCACCTTTACTAATGATTACCATGAAATTTTTAGTCTGAATTCATTAGGAGTGGCTCTGGAAAGTCCGAGAAGGATTTAGAGGACTGGGAATAGCCTAGAAGACCGAAAAGGAGCATGAACCCTTAGAATAAAGTCCCAGAGGCAGTAAACCTAAAAAATGATGACAAGATGGGACAAAGGGGTTGACCGAGCCGTTAGGGGCAAAATGGTCAATTGGATCGGAAAACTACCTGGATGGACTTGGAATGTCCCGGAAGAGGACTCGAGGTTTGGAAACATTACTTAGAATGTCCCAGGAGGTTACCAGTTTGTTACCCAGAGCCGGTGTGGTTGGAAGAGGCGGTCGGCCCACCAGGGGCAAAACGGTCATTTTGCATTCGGTTAGTCAGAACTGACTCGGGATGATCCAGAAAGATAATAGAAAGTCGAGAATATTATAAGAAGCATTCTTGGGAGGTTACCGGGGCGCTCGGATGCCTACGGGCAAAATGGTCATCTTGACAGGAATGCCTCAGAATTGGCCCGAAATTGACTAGAAGGCACCTAATCATGCCGGATTGTCTTTAAGATAATCTTGGAAAGGTGGACTTACCGTTCTGAGGACTTAGGTAATTTCTCAAGAAAAGTGCCGAAAATGGCCCTAGGGGCAATTTAGTCATTTTTCACCGAAGTGAGCTAGCAGGCACCGGTGTTGACCTAGGTTTTGAGTGTTTTTGTCACTCTGACGGTGGTCCCGTGACATAGGGATTTGTTGGCAATTCCCTATATCGACCTATTTGTGAGTGTTTCCGTTACTCTGACGGTTGCGATGTTTATGAGTATTTCTGTTACTCTAACGGGTCACGATCATTCCAAAGACTGCCTAATCTCTAGAAGCTGTTAGGTGGACTTAGCGCTTGAGGAATCAATTTTCTTGAAAGGCGCACCGAAATGAACATTTCTTCATTCGCAGGCTAGCAAGTGCCAAAGGTGGACCGTTCTACCATCTAGGGGACTTGGGGTCTCGTCCCGGTTGATGGTTTTGAAGGAACTTACCGTTCCGAAAAGTTTCTTCAGAAACATACCGGATTGGATTTTCTTATCACGTCGTGGAATCAACTTTCTCGAAAGGTGTGCCAAATTTAATTGGAATCAGAATTGAAATTGGAATTGGAATTGAAATTGGAAAGGGGACTTACTGTCTTCAAAAAGACGTGCCTATTGGAATTGGACAGATCAATACCCCCAAGGGCATTTTGGTCATTTTGCATCTATTTGGGCCCAAAGGGCCCACGAAGCGATCGATTGACGGGATTAGACTTAGAAAGTTGATTTAAATTGGAATATGTCCATATTGACTTAAATACATGTCTAGATGGACTGGAGACTGCCGAGCGGGCAAAAATAGGGTGCTTACAATAGGTTGTCAACCTGAATCCCAAAAATAAGAACCTTATAAGGATTAAACAACATGATTATTTAAAAAAACCATCCTGCAATCACCATACATACATAAAGAAGATTACTAAACCAACTCATAAGTAATTACAAGACCAAAATGTAAACAAACTCCAGAAACTCTCATCCGGTGTACAACATGTATAAGACCAATAACTCAACTAAATAGCTCCTCTAAGATCTCTAACTTGACACTGATAGCAGTAGATTGGACCTCTTCCATCTTACCTGCAAAATAACCTGTGTAGGGGTGAGCTCTATGTCAACGTACTCACTAAGATAATCAAACTCGTAAAGAATGAATAATATATAACCACTGAATCAATCATTAATAAATACGCCACCAATATTAATGAGAAATGCCTCATGTAATGTAATGCCTCTTGTAATGCAATGTATGATAACATATGTCCCTCTTGATAACAGTGCCTAGTTCATGGTTGACAAGTTATCTAAGAATGTCCCACATCGACATCCTTTAGGTTAGTCTCACATTGACGTAACCTCTACCATATAATGTAAGATATACACAAAATGTATGTTGTATACAATGCTACTGCATAATCCAATGCCAACATCAACATAGATAATAAGACATTCAATTCATTAAGAGTAAGAATATCTTAAATCACCACCTTATACTGCTTTACAAAACAAGGTTGAATCGCTCCATAGGTTAAATCGGGGTGTCTTTAGTTGCCTCTGAATCTATCACACATTACCATGTTAAACTGATGTAATATATATATAATCAATGCATGTTTATGGCTTATAACTCATAAGCATAAAAGATAATACATCAATGATACATTAGAAACTCAATAAGAAGTGTTAGACCCTTCCCGTTGCAATGTAATAAGGTAAAATGCAAACGGAGGTCAAACCAGGTAAGGGACCGTGCCAGTGTGCCCCTAGAGCATGCCAGTATGCTACTAGGTGCGCCATGGCACCCCCCTGGCTAGTGGACTATGCCAGTAGGTGCCCTCCACTACACCAGTGCTCTATTTCCCCTTTTAATCCCAAAATTATCTTTTGCACTAGAGTTTGGGCAACTCTAGGCCAACACCTGCACACTCATAAGCCTTCTACAAGTCCAAAATGATGCTCTAAAGTCTCCAACAAGATTTCAAGCTCAGAACATGCACAATATGAAGAATTCAAGGCTTGCACTTGGAAACTATATGTAATCTCCCATTCCTCACTCCAATTCTCACTTCCATGATATGAAATGATATTTCTATATGCAACCACCATTCAAATGCAATAAAACAAGCATGATCTTGAGATTCCTCACCTCAAGCAATAGAAACTCAACCTTTTTCTTCAATTCCTTCTCTTCTTTTCTCTCTTTTTCTCTCACTTTCTTTCTTGCCAAACACAAGGTAATAACAAGCACCTATCTCTTCTCTCCTCCCTTGACTTGATGCAAACAATAGATACAACCTTGTATCTAACCACACACACACACACACACACACAAGGCTAATGAAGCACACACCTCACTATATGGTGAAACACACACCTTATGCATACACCTGTAAGCACCCCATTTTTGCCCGCTCGGCAGTCTCCAATCCATCCAGACTTGTATTCAAGTCAATATGGACATATTCTAATCTAAATCAATTTTTCAAGTCTAATCCCGTCAATCGATCGCTTCGCAAGCCCTTTGGGCCGAAATAGAGGCAAAATAACCAAAATGCCCTTGGAGGCATTGTTCGGTCTAATTCTAATAGGCACGTCTTTTCGAAGACGGTAAGTCCCCTTTCCAATTCAAATTCCAATTTCAATTTCAATTCCAATTAAATCAAGCACACCTTTCGAGAAAATTGATTCCTCTAGGTGGTAAGACCATCCAATCTGGCACGTATTCGAGTGAACTCTTCAGAACGGTAAGTCCCTTCAAACCCGTTGACCGGGACGAGACCCCAAGTCCCCGAGATGGTAAAACAGTCCACCTTTGGCGCTTGTTAGCTCGCCAATGAAGAAATGTCCATTTTGGCATGCCTTTCGAGAAAGTTGATTCCTCAGGCGCTAAGTCCACCTAGCAGCTTCCAGGGATTAGGCAGTTTCTGGAATGATCGCGACCCGTTAGATTAACGAAAATACTTGTAAACATCGCAACCATCAGAGTGACGGAAACACTCACAAACAAGTCGATATAGGGAATTGCCAACAAACCCCTATGTCACGGGACCACTATCAGAGTGACGGAAACACTCAAAACCCAGTCAATACCAGTGCCTACTAGCCCCCTCCAGTGAAAAATGACCAAACTGGCCTTAGGGCCACATCCGGCACGTTTTTTTAGACAGTACCTAAGTCCTCAGAATAATAAGTCCACCCTTCTAAGATTATCTTAAAGACAATCCGACATGATTAGGTGCCTTCTAGTCAGTTTCAGGCCAATTCTGAGACATTCCGGTCAAGATAACCATTTTGTCCCTAGGCATCCGAGCGCTTCGGAAACCACACCGGCTCTGGGTATCAAACCGGTAACCTCTCAAGAATGCTTCTTATAGTATTCCCAACCTTCCATTACCTTTTTGAGTCGTTCCAAGTCAGTTTTGGCAAGTTCGGTGCAAAATGACCGTTTTGCCCCTGGTGGGCCAGTCGCCTCTTCTAACCACACCGGCTCTGGGTATCAAACCGGTAACCTCCTGGGACATTCTAAGTAATGTTTCCAAACCTTGAGTCTTCTTCTAAGACATTCTGAGTCCATCCCGATAGTTTTTCGATCTAGTTGACCGTTTTGCCCCTAATGGCCCGGTCGACCCTTCAAACACATCTTGTCATCATTTTTCAACTCTACTATATCCGGGCCATTGTTCTAAGTGTTCCTATCCCTTTCTGGCCCTCCGGGCCATTCCTAGCCCTCTAAATCATTACCAGACCTTCCGGAGTCACTCCTAGTGAAGCCAGACAAAGAATTGCAAGGTAGTCACTAGTACAGGCGCCAAAATCTTCTGAAGATACGTTGCTTGCCGACCTTAAAACTTTTCTAAGTGGCTGGCACCACTAGTAGTGGCACTAGAAGGAATTTTTGCCTGGCTCCACTGTAACAGGCGCCAGGTCATTCCTCTATTTATAAATACAGAGCCTCTTCTAGCGTGAAAAGGGTCTGCAAACTCAGTCTAAAAACTTTCCTCTTCGATATACAAAGCTCGTAGCCTCCCTAAACCCTAATCTTCTCTAAGTTCTCCAAACCCTAGCCCCCACATACAAACCCTAACTCTCATATACTCCTATACACTCATATACACTCATACACTAGCCTCCAAAGTCTCCATTGAAGACTTGAAGTGCTGCAACCCGAAGCTCCCGAAGATCAAGACATACCTTTGAAGACTGACGCAAAGCGAAGTAAGGACTGAAGCGAAGCAAGCAAGTAAAACAAAGTGAATAAAGAAAACACAAGGTAGGCTTCTTATTTACGTTTACACATCTTCCCCTTCTCTCTTCTCTCTCCTAACCCACTTGGGTTTTCTTCTATTTTAATCCCCATCTTCTTCCCCCCCTTTCTTGCATGCTTGAGACAAGGGACTTCCCTGTCTATGTGTAGGATTAGGCTATTGAAGGTCACCGTGTTAGGGGATTTCTTTTAATCTAACCGGAGACCACGTGGGTTCGGCCCCCTTGATTATGTGGTGAAGCCTCAACCTTGTATGTTCACGACCCCAACTTGCATTGTGCATATCATGATCTTGCATTCCTCCAAAATTCATTTTCCAACTTGTTTTCAAAACTTGCATCAAAACCATTTTCAAAACTCGCGTTAAATCTTCTTCTTCAAAACTTGATTTCAAAATCACAATCCTAAGGTGATTCAAGCCTTTCCATGGCTAGGGTTGCTTTAAGAAAGTGTTATATTTAAAGTGACCAATATGGTCCATATTTTCAAATCCAAAAGATAGATGGCTTAACAGGTTTGGTAAGGGGTTGCTTTTGACTGTATGAGAAATGAAATAAAGGCCTCTCTTCACTTTGACTTAGATTGCTTGATCCATAGAGCTTTTGACACTATCCTAGCATGATAGAGGTGGATACCCTTGTAAGCACCCTATTTTTGACCACTCGGCAGTCTACGATCCGTCCAGACTTGTACTCAAGTCAATATGGACGTATTCCAATCGAAGTTAACTCTCTAAGTCTAATCCCATCTATCCATCGCTTTGCGGGCCCACCAGGCCCAAATAGAGGCAAAATGACCAAAATGCCCTTTGGGGCATTATCCTTTCCAATTCCATTAGGCACGTCTTTCCGAAGACGGTAAGTCCCCTTTCTAATTCCCCATTAGGCATGTCTTTCTGAAGACGGTAAGTCCCCTTTCCAAATTCCATTAGGCACGTCTTTTCGAAGACGGTAAGTCCCCTTTCCATATTACCACAGGTGCGTTTTTCCGAAGATGGTAAGTCCCCTTTCCAATTCCATCAAGTGCGTCTTTCTAAAGACAATAAGTCCCCTTTCCATATTCCCACAGGCGTGTCTTTCCAAAGATGGTAAGTCCCCTTTCCATATTCCAACAGGCCCGTCTTTTCAAAGACAGTAAGTCCCCTTTTCAATAACAAATCAGGCACGTCTTTCTGGAGATGGTAAGTCCCTTTTAAACTTGTCGACCAGGACGAGACCCTAAGTCCCCTAGATGGTAGAACGGTCCACCTTTGGCGCTTGCTCGCCCGCCAATGCAGAAATGTCCGTTTCGGTATACCTTCTGAGAAAGTTAACTTCTCAGGCGCTAAGTCCCTTTAGTAGCTTCCCTAGATTAGGCAGTCTTAGGAATGATCGCGAACCGTCAGAGTAGTAGAAGTACTCGCAAACATCGCATTCGTCAGAGTAGCAGAAATACTCACAAGTAGGTCGATATAAGGAATTGCCAACAAACCCCTATGTCAGGAGACCGCTGTCAGAGTGGCGGAAACACTCAAAACCCAGGTCAACACCAGTGCCTGCTAGTCTACTTCGGTGAAAAATGACCGAACTACCCCTATGACTATTTTTCGGCACGTTTCTCGAGAACAAACTTGAGTCCTCAGAATGGTAAGTCCACCCCTTTCCAAGATTGTCTTAAGGTCAATCCGGCATGATTAGGTGCCTTCTAATCAGTTTCGGGCCAATACCGAGACTTTTCGGTCAAGATGACCATTTTTCCCTTAGGTATCCGCACACCTTGGGGACCACACCGACTTTGGTTATCAAACTGGTAACCTTCTGAGAATGCTTGTTATAGTATTCCCAACCTTTCTTTATCTTTTCGGATCATTCTGAGTCAGTTTCGGCAAACCCAATACGAAATGACCATTTTGCCTTTGGTGGGCCAGTCGCATTTTTCGATCACACCGGTTCTGGATATCAAGCTGGTAGCCTCTTGGGAACATTCGACATAATGTTTCCAAATTTTGAGTCTTCTTCCGGGACATTCCGAGTCCGTCCCGGTAGCTTTCCAGCCCGATTGACCATTTTGCCCCTGATGGCCCTATCAACCCTTCCGACAAATATTATCATCCTTTTTCAACTCCATTACCTCCGAAACACTGTTTTAAGTGTTCCTGTCCCTTTTCGGCTTTTCGGGCCATTCCCGGCTCCTTAAATCTTTCCCAGACTTTTTAGAGTCACTTCTAGTGAAGCCAGGCTAAAAATTGCATGGTAGTCACTAGTACAGGCGCCCAAATTTTCTCAAGATACGTTGCTTGCCAACTTGCAAACTTTCCTAAGTGGTTGGGCGCCACTCCTAGTGGCACCAAGAGGAAATTTTGCCTGGCGGCACTGCAACAGGCACCAGGTCATTCCCTTGTCTATAAATACAGAGCCTCCTCCAACATGAAAGAGGTCTGCAAACTCAGTCTAAAAACCCTACTTTTCAATATGCAGAGCTCGTAGCCTCTCAAAACCCTAGTCTCCTTAGGTTTTCCAAACCCTAGCCTCCTATACACTCACATACACTTCTATACACTTATACATTAGCCTCCAAAGCCTCTTTTGAAGACTTGAAGTGCTGCAATCTGAAGCTTTGAAGATTGAAGACAAACTCTTGAAGATTGAAGTGAAGACCAAAGCAAGACAAGCAAAGCAAAGCGCGCAAAGCTAAGCAAAATAAAAAAACACAAGGTAGGCTTTCTTTTTATGTTTCTGCACTTCCCCCTCTCTCTTCTCCCTCCGGACCCACTTGGGTTTTCTTCTATTTTAATCCCCCATCTTCTTTCCCCCCCTTCTTGCATGCTTGAAACAAGGGAATTCCCGGTCCATGTGTAGGATTAGGCTATTGGAGAGTCACCGTGTCGGGGGCTTTCTTTTAGTCTAACCAGAGACCACGTGGGTTCGGCCCCCTTGATTATGTGGTGAAACCTTTAACCTTGTATGTTCACGACCCTCTTTGCATTGTGCATATCATGATCTTGCATTCTTCCAAAATTCGTTTTCAAACTCGTTTTCAAAAGCTTATATCAAAATCTTCTTTTTCAAAATTTGTTTTCAAAATCACAATCCTAGGGTGATTCTAGCTTTTCATGGCTAAGGTTGCTTTAGGAAAGTGTTACATTTAAAGTGACCAATATGGTTCATATTTTCAAAACATTGTTGTTTTCAAAACCACTATCTTAAAGTAGTTCTAACCTTCTTATGGTTAGAATCGCTTTAGGAAAGTGAGGTATTTTATATATACTTTCTAAAAACTCTCAATTCAAAATTTTCCTTCTAAAAACCTCTCTTTCAACATACTTTCTAAAAACGCTCTCCAATCTCCTTCAAATTCCTTTCTAAAATTGTTTTCCAAAAACTCCCTCCAAAAATCTATTTTCAAAACTTCCTTTTCAACTCATTTCTAAAACACTTTCTTCAAAATTGCTTTCCTAAAAACACTCCCTAGGTTTCCTTCTTAAAAAACTCCCTCCAAACTCCTTTCCAACAATCTCTTCCAAAAACGTCTTTCCTACAAGCTCCCTTCCAAAAACGTTTTCTTCAAAATTCACTTTCTAAAGACGCTCCTTACGTTTCTTTCCTAAACATCTCTTCCCAAAAATCTCTTTCTAAAAACTCCTCTAGGATTTCTTTCCAAAAACTCTCTCTTTTCAAAATTTACTTTCTAGAAACTCCTTTCTAGGATTTCCTTCCAAACATCCCTCTTTCCAAAAAACTCACTTTTCAAAAACTCTTTCCTTAGAGTCCAAGTTAAATCCTAGAACCCATGTTTAGGAAACCCTAATTTTCCTTCCCAAAAACATGATTTCTAATCCCTTATTTTGGCCTCAAAATCTAGGTGTCCAAAACCGCTTGTTTTCTATACCAAAATCCTAGGTTTCCAAAATCTATTTTCGACATCAAAACCATAGCTTTTCGAATCTAGGGTTTCTAAAACTTCCTTTTCCAAATCCATGCAAAATTCAATCTCTCCATTTAGGAAACTAGATCCCATCCTCCATTTTTTGAAATAAAATCAAAACATCTCTTTTTAGAAACAAAATTCAATCCTTTGTTTTAGGAAATAGGAATCTTAACCCTTCCTAGTTTAAATCTTTCCTAATCCACTCTTTCCTAATTTAGTACTTTCCTAAACCTTAGGTTTCCTAAACCTAAACTTTAAACTTTCAAATCTTTCCTAATTCAACTCCTTCCTAGTTCTATCCCTTTCCAAATCTAAGTTTTCAAATCTTTCTTAAACTCAAACCTTTCCTAATTTCAAGATTTTCTAAAACTCAAACTTTGAACCTTTCTAAAATTCTAAACTTCCCTAAACTTCCAATCTTTTCAAATCTAAAACTTTCTAAATTCTAAACTTTCTTACTTTCAAAACTTCCTTATTCAAAACTTTCCAAATTTCAAAACTTTCCTAATTTTAAAACCTTTCCTAATTCGAAACCTTTCCTAAAATGAAACTTTCTAAATTCAAAACTTTCCTAAACCAAGACTTTCCTAAAACGGAACCTTCCTGAAACGAAACTTTCCTAAGTCGGACCTTTCCTAATTCGAACCCTTCCAAAATCCAATCTTTCCTAATATTCCAAATCTAACATTCGAGTTAAATCTTTCTTAAATATCAAGTCTTTCTTAAATCCTATCTTCCTAAGTCTAGGTTTCTTAAACTTCAATCTTTCCAAATCATTTTCCTAATCCTTCAATTCCAATTTCCAATTTCCCATCCTCTAAGTTCAAATTAAACTATTTTTTGAATCCAGTCTACTATTTTCTATCGGACTCTTATCCGAATTACGACTGACCTAATTCCTCCAAAAGGATACGTAGGTAACCCTCATGGGTGCAGTCATAACCTTTTTCAAATAGGGCTTTGGGATAATGCTCATATCAGTGTTCCATCTATGTTTGAGATCTTCAACCAGGGCAGGACAGGTGGATGCTTCTCCCGAGGTTCTAGGTGAGTTGGCGGTGATGATGTAATTGTTAGCTTTCTTGACCGTCCTGCCTTCATTTGTTTGCTCCGTAGCTTCTCTGACAAACCAGTCGGGCGACTCGTCTTCTTCCAGCCTGATAGGTCGAGCTCGGGGTTTTCTGCTCTAGCGTCCAGCCGTGGCTCAATGTTCCTCAGGTGTACACAATGAGGGATTTTTATCATTGAGTTTGGATAGCTTCTGGTCAATTTTCTTCATGGATTCATATGCGAGCTCGTCTTCAGGGGTCAACATTTTATCGGGGTTATACCGTAACCATGCATGACACAGCTCCGTATCTTCGCATTCCATTTCCTCCCCATCCTTGTAATATATCTCTTGGTATGTAGCAAAACAAACCTTGTTATTACCAAACTTTGTAATGACATTGACGGTGTGGTCTAGCGGAGGGGTCATAGCGCCGTTCAGAGAAGGATTTGCTGGTCGTAAGCCAATAATCTTGTTATCTATCAGGTCTTGAATCTTATGCCTGAGGGTCAAACAATCTTCAGTGCCATGTCCTTGGCCGCCCGAATGATACTTACAGTTCGCTGCAGATTCAAAGTAATGAGGTAGAGGATTGGGCCGGGGTCGGGTAGGTATAGGCTTCAAATATCCGGTTGCTAAGAGACCAAAATAGGCCGTGGTCTGTGAGCACGCGAGTATAGTAAATGTCCGTTTTTTTCCACTTGTTCGCCTAGGCCTAGGAGGTGTTGTAGATATTTTTGATGATTGGGAACCGAGCTTTGGTGACATCACAACCGGGTTGATGGTTCAGGAATTGAAAGGGCTTTGGGTTTTATGTTTCAAAATGGGATAATTTTCGGTGACAGGGCCAAATGGGTTGGGATGGTATCCAAGTGAGGGATTATATAATCCATGGGTTTGGTTAGAGGTTGGTTTGGAAGGCATCCGAGCAAGGCCCTCAACCTGGGGGGGTTGTTGGTAAGCAATGGTCGATGCATAGTCTTGGTCTCCCTTCTTCATCCTTTTTCGTCCATCATGGGTTTGAGCCTGCGAGGACTCTACTTGCTCATAGGTTGCATGCGATAAGAGTAAAGATAGTATGCCTTCTATTTTGGTCATCCTATGTCTGACTCCTCTTGCCTCTGCTAGTAATAGAGTTAAGGTATCAAGAGTAAGTAATTCCATGGGCGTTTCTTAGCTTTTGGCTTGTAAGACCGCCGGGGGGGGGGGGGGGGAATGAGGAGAGGTACCTAAAACCAACAAAGGAAAAGAGTCAGTGTTTTATCTTGACAAGTCTTTATGTAATGCATACTCTAGGGTGCCCTTTTTTAGGAGGGAAACTACACATGGTCTATTGGCTCACTTTTGGAGATAGGGTATTTGCCCCTATATGCAGATATCTTACTGTTGAGTGGGAACCTTTATCTATTCATACAATCATCCCTCAATTCATTCGCAAAAATAAAGAAGTACATTGAACTTTGGCTTTAAGGTACAAGATAATTGAAATGCATTTTAACAGGGGAAAGGGGGAACATTTTTCCTTTGGACTTCCGCCTATCTAGTTTTATAAAGGAAAAACCTAAAGTACTCTTGAGTCTTCGGATTCGCCTTCGTTGGATTTGATGTTAATGAGGTCGCTGAGAGACCTTGTTGATCGATTGCCCCTTGTCTTTATGGCAATCCTATCTTCGTGAGCATAGAGGGATTGGGGCCCCTCTTATGGAATGAATTGAGGTGCATGCCATGAGTCCTTAGGGTTACATGGGAACCCTTAGGGTTTAGGTAGGTTTAATGCAAGGGATAGTGATTTAGGTGTCACTCTCTTTGGGTTGATCATATACATGAGAATGTAGTGACTTGAGTTACTTGGAACTCTTGTCTTGACATGGAATACGAGATGCACGAAAATGGATGCATAGAGTATAAGGAAAGAGAGTATAGTTGAAGTACATATGCATGTATGAGCAGTTAGACAGTCATTATAATAGTACAAATATAGTTATTATAACACAGGAATAGACAACTATAAATGAAAGTAAGAGCAGTCGCCCTTTCCTCCATGGTTTTGGAAAACGGTGCACGTGTCTTAAATCCGGCAGAGGTTTGGCTATGCATAGTGTCTATATGAGCATGATGTTGAGGGTTGACTAATGCGTCCTAAAAAGGCTTGGTCCTCGGATCTTCAAACCTAGGCCCACTCCCCGAGGTGGTGCCCTGATAAGTTGGTGATCCGAGCGGAGGAACCATCAAGAGACCGTAGGCGAAGAAACTAACACAGCATCTTGCCCACAACCAATATACCGTTCCCCCTTTCTAACTAGAAAGGTCATATCAGGGTAATAATGCAAGTATGCAGAATGCAGGTGCACATGCAGTGTGTGTGATTTTTGAAAGCAGAGGAAAGAGCCCAACAACTCTCATCCATCCTGTTCATCACATTCATGCATGACAGCTAATAACACAAAATTGCAAACAAAAGCGCACCTACAAAACAAAGATGCAAGAGTTAGTATGTGAATGGCAAACTTAATACAAGATATTATGAATAAATGCATGTTTTTTGAAAACAATTTTGAAAATTTGGTTTTGAAAATTTAAAGTGAATAGGATTGAACAAGTTACTTAAAGACTCTACATGGGTGAAGGGTAAAGAGACATGTCTACGGTCTAACCCTCTAAGTGTCCCCAGTGGAGTCGCCAGTTGTCACGCCCAGATTTTTTGCACTCGAGGAATATACACATAAGCTAAAAAAATATTGTACTCTCTTGTTAGAACTCACCCTCCTAGAAGAATGAGTGTGACTAGGTTTAAATTGAAAATTGGTTTGAATAAAGGGCTTTTAGAAAAGATTTGGAGTCGCCATCTAACTTGATTAAGGTGAGTTAGGTCACCTAAAAATTAAGCATAATCCGAAGACTATACTTAGGGTTTTTGAAAACGATTTTGAAAATACTACCCCAAGAGAGGGTTTTTAAGAAAACAGGTTGTTTGGCAGCCTTTGGAAAATATGTAAGCCATTTTTCGAAAATAAACTCCATTTTGGTCTTTCGAAAACAATGATCCTAAGTTTGGAGGTTGGTTACGTGTAGGGAAGACGCATTAAACCATCATCCTACCTCGCCCTTGCGGTACCTACATGTCTATTTACCCTAGATTCACCTACGAGAGTCTTCAACTAACAAATATCCAATTCTATTCACTTTAGAAACAGAATGTTTAAAAAGACATGATGCATGATATGCAAGTGCAAGAAAAGAAAGTTGAAAAATAAATTTGGAAAGAGATTTGAAAAGAAATTGATTTGATTTAAAAGAGATTTGAAAAGATAGACTTGAAATTGGAAAGTTTTAGAAATTGGAAATAGAGATTTGGAAATAGAAATTTGGAATTAGAAAAATAGATTATGGAATTGAAAACTTGAAGAAGATTGTAGAATTAGAGATTTGTGGAAATAGAAGCTTGAAAGAGATTGTGGAATTTGAGATTTGAAAAAGGTTGTGACAGCACCCATGAAGGTTGCCTACGTATCCTTTTGGAGGAATCAGGTTAGTCATAGTTCGGACTAGAGTCCGATAGAAAATAGAAGATTTGATATGAAAGAAAAAGCTGAATTGGAATTTGGATTTGATTTGAATTTAGAATAAAAGATTGGATTGAAATGGAAGAGTAGAGACCCTAGACCTAGGAAGATAGGACTTAGAAAGGACTCGAGATTAAGAAAGACTTAACTCGAATGTTGGACTTGGAAGATTAGGGAAATATTGGATTTAGAAAGATTTGAATTTAGGAAAGTTTCAAAATAGAAAAGTTTCATTGTAGAAAAGTTTCATTTTAGGAGAGTTTCGAATTAGGAAAGTTTCGAATTAAGAAAGTTTTGGATTAAGAAAGTTTTGAAACAGGAAAGGTTTCGCTTTAAGAAAGTATTGGAATTGGAAAGTTTTGAATTTGGAGCATTTTGAAATAGGGAAGTTTTGAAAGTTGGAAAGTTTTGAGTTTAGAAAGTTCTAGATTTGAAGTTTACAAAGATTTGAAAAGTTAGATTTGGAAAGTTAAGATTTGGAAAGGGATGGAACTAGGAAAGGGTTGAATTTGAAAGATTTAAAAGTTTAGGTTTAGGAAACTTATGGTTTAGGAAGGTAGGAGATTAGAAAGGATTTGAATTATAAAAGGTTTAGACTAAGAAGGATTGAGATTCCTATTTGCTAAAACAAGGGATTGGATTTTGTTTCTAAAAGAGAGGGTTTGATTTTGTTTCCAAAAATGGAGGATATGATCTAGTTTCCTAAAGGTAAGATTGGATTTAGCATGAATTTGGAAAGATGGAGTTTTGGAAATCCTAGATTTGGAAGACTATAGTTTTGACGTAGAAAAGAGGTTTTGAAAATATACATAGTTTTGATGTAGAAAATAAAAGGTTTTGGAAACCTAGGTTTTGAGGCAAAAGTAAGGGATTGAAAATCATGTTTTTGGGAAGGAAAATTAGGGTTTCCTAAACGTGAGTTCTAGGATTTAACTTGGACTGTAAGGAAAGAGTTTTTGGAAAGTGAGTTTTTTGGAAAGAGAGATTTTTAGAAGGAAATCCTAGAGAGGAGTTTCTAGAAAGTGAATTTTGAAAAGAGAGAGTTTTTGGAAAGAAATCCTAGAGAGGAGTTTTTAGAAAGAGATTTTTGGGAAGAGTTGTTTAGGAAGGAAACGTAAGGACCGTCTTTGGAGAGTGAACTTTGAGGAAAACATTTTTGGAAAGGAGCTTTTAGGAAAGATGTTTTTGGAAAGATATTGTTGGAAAGGAGTTTTTGAAAAACAATTTTGGAAAGGAGATTGGAGAGAGTTTTCTAAGAAGGAAACCTAGGGAGTGTTTTTAGGAAAGGAATTTTGAAGAGAGTGTTTTGGAAAGGAGTTGAAAAGAAAGTTTTGAAAATGATCATTGTGACTGGAAAGTCTCGGAACTAGCCCGAAACTGACTAGAAGGCACCTAATCATGCCGGATCATCTCTAAGACGATCTTGGAAGGGGCAGACTTACCTGTCGCGCACAGATTTTTCGCACTCGAGGAATACTTACACAAGCGGGAAAAATGTTGTACTCTCTCGTTAGAACTCACCCTCCTAGAAGAATGAGTGCGACTAGGTTTGAATTGAAAATTTTGATTTGAATAAAGGGCTTCTGAAAAAGATTCGGAGTCGCCATCTAACTTAATTAAGGTGAGTTAGGTCACCTAAAAACTAAGCATAATCCGAATACTACACTTAGGGTTTTTTTTGGAAAAGGATTCTGAAAATATCTCCTCATGAGAGGGGTTTTAAGAAAAACAGGTTGTTTGGCAACCTTTGGAAAATATTTAGCCCTTTTTGAGAAATAACTCTGTTTGGTCTTTGAAATTAGTGATCTAGGTTCGGAGGTTGGTTACGTGTAGGGAAGACGCATTAAGCCATCAACCTACCCCGCCCTTTCGGTACCTACATGTCAATCTAACCTAGATTCACCTATGAGAGTCTTTAACTAACGAATGGTTCAATCCTATCCATTTTAGAAAACAATGTTTAGAAAAACATGATGCATGATATGCAAGTGCAATAGAAGAGAGTTAGAAAAGTAGATTTGGAAAAAGATTTGAAAAGAAGAATTTGATTTGATTTTAGAAGAAAGATTTGAAAGGATAGATTTGGAATTGAAAAGTTTGAAAAATTAAAAATAGGGATTTGAAAATAGAAATTTGAAACTGGAAATTTGAAAATAGATTAGAGATTTGAAAAGATTGTGAAATTTGAGATTTGAAAAATGTGGAGATAGAGACTTGAAAAATGTGGTGACCGCACTCATGAGGGTTACCTACATATCGTTTTGGAGGAATCAGATCAGTCGTAGTTCGGACAAGAGTCCGATTGAAAAGAGATTATTGGATTGGATTAGAAGATAGGAAATTGGAAATTGGAATTTAGAATTTAGGAATTGAAAAGATTGAATTTTGATTTGTAAAAATGTAGAACTTGGAAAGATTTATACTTGTTTTGGAAAGATGGAGGTTTAGGAAATCTAGACTTAAGAAAGATGAGACTTAGGAAAGACTCGAGAGTTTAAGAAAGATTTGACTCGAATGTTGGACTAGAAAGATTTGGAAAGATTGGATTTTAGAAAATGTTCGAATTAGGAAAGGTTCGATTTAGGAAAGTTTCATCTTAGGAAAGTTTTGGATTAAGAAAGTTTCGAATTTAGAAAGTTTTCGAAATAGGAAAGGTTTGCAAATTAGGAAAGTTCCCGAATTATGAAAGTTTTGAAATAGGAAAGTTTTGAAAATTGGAATGTTTAGAAAATAAAGAAGTTTTGAAAATAGAAAAGTTTTGAGTTTAGAAAGTTTTGAAATTTGGAAGGATTTGAAATTTGGAAAGTTTAAGATTTAGAAAGTTTTAGAGTTTGAATTTTAGAAAATCTTGAAATTAGGAAGGTTTGAATTTGGGAAAGGTTTGAAAATTTGGATTTGAAAAGTTAAGATTTGAAAAGGGGTAGAATTAAGAAAGATTTGAATTTTAGAATTTTAGGAAAGATTTTTATGTTCAAGTTTTGGAAACTTAAGGTTTAGGAAAGGAGAAGTTTAGGAAGGAGTTGAATTAGGAAAGATTTGGATTAGGAAGGGATTGGATTTTGTTTCCAAAAACGGAGGATTGAATCTAGTTTTCGAAACGGGAAGATTGGATTTGGTTTCCTAAAAAGAAGATTTGATTTGACAAGGATTTGGAAAGGGGAGTTTCTAGAAATCCTAGATTTGGAAGTGTAGAATTTTGACGTAGAAAAGAGGTTTTGGAAAGGTGTATAGTTTGGATGTAGAAAACGAGAGATTTTTTAAACCTAAGTTTGGGGCAAGGTTTAAAAACCATGTTTTTGGGAAAAAAATTAGGATTTCCTAATTGTGGGTTCTAGGGCTTGACTTGAGCTTTAAGGAAAGAGTTTTTGGAAAGTGCGTTTTTGGAAACGAAGGTTTTGGAAGGAAGTCCTAGAGAGGAGTTTCTAGAGGAAAGATTTTGGAAAGAGAGTTTTCGGAAACGAAGATTTTAGAAGGGAATCTTAGAGAGGAATTTTTGGAAAGTGTATTTTTGGAAACAAGTCTTAGAAGGAAAATCCTAGAGGGGAATTTCTAGAAGGAAGATTTCGGGAAGAGAGTTTTTAGAAAGATTTTTAGGAAGCGTTTTTAGAAAGTGAATTTTGAGGAAAGAGAGTTTTGGAAAGGGGTTGAAAAAGGGAGTTTTGAAAAATAGATTTTTGGAAAGAGTTTTTAGAAAACAACTTTGGAAAGGAGAGTTTTAGGAAAATATATTGAAAGAGATTTTTAGGAAAAGAGTTTTTTGAAAATAGAGTTTTTAGGAAGTGTAAAAAATCTCACTTTCCTAAAGCAATTCTAGCCATAGGAAGGCTAGAACCACTTTAGGAAAGTGGTTTTTGAAAATAACAAGGAGTTGAAAATATGGACTATGAAGGTTGCTTTAAATATAACACTTTCCTAACGCAATCCTAGCCATGGAAAAGCTAGAATCACATTAGGATTGTGATTTTGAAAACATATTTTGAAAAGAGATTTTGATGCAATTTTGAAAACAAGTTTGAAAACGATTTGAAAAACAACTTTGAAAACGGTTTTTGGAAGATGCAAGATCATGATATGCACAATACAATTTTAGGGTCGTGAACATACAAGGCTAAGGCTTCACCACATAATCAAGGAGGCCGGACCCACGTGGTCTCTGGTTAGACTAGAAGAAAGCGCCCGATACAGTGACTCTCCAATAGCCCAATCCTACACATGATCGGGAATCCCCTTGTTTCAAGCATGCAAAGAAAGGGGGGGGGGAAAGAGATGGAGGATTAAAATAGAGAAAACCCAAGTGGGTTGGAGAGAGAAGAGAGAGGGGGAAGTGCGGAAATTTAAATGGAGAACCTACCTTGTATCTTGTTTATTTTGTGCGCCTTGCTTGTCTTCGATCTTCGATCTTCATCTTGATCTTCGTCTTCAATCTTTAAGAGCTGTCTTCAAGCTTTAGATTGCAGCTCTTCAAGTCTTCAAAGGAGGGTTGAAGGCTAGTGTATGAGTGTATGGGGGTGTATAGGAGTGTATATGAGTCTAGGGTTTGTGTAGGGTGACTAGAGTTTGGAAAACCTAAGGAAGCTAGGGTTTAGGAGGTGCTCGAGCTCTGTATATCGAAATATAGGATTTTTAGACTGAGTTTACACATCCTTTTTAGGCTCTGTATTTATAGAGGTTGGACAACACTGGCACCTGTTGCAGTGGCGCCAGGCCAGAATTTACACTGGCGCCACTAGGAGTGGCGCTAGGCCATTTGTTGGCTTGTAGTGGCGCCAGCCATTTAGGAAATGTTTAAGGTTGGCAAGCAACGTATCTTTGATTAGATTTGGGAGCCTGTACTAGTGACTACCATGCAATCTTTAGCCTGGCTTCATTAGGAGTGACTCTGGAAAGTCCGAGAAGGAATTTGAAAGATCGGGAATGACCCGGAAGGCCGAAAAAAAGCAGGAACACTTGAAATAGTGTACCAAAGGTATTTGACTTGAAAAGTGAGGATAGAAAGTGTCGGAAGGGTTGACTGAACCTTTAGGGGCAAAACGGTCAATAGAATCGGGAAGTTGCTAGGACGGACTTGGACTGCCCCGGAAGAAGACTTGAGACTTGGGAACATTATTCAGAATGTTCCCAAGGGTTTCTGGTTCGATTCCTAGAGCCGGCGTGGTCGAAAAAGGAGACCAGCCCACTAGGGGCAAAATGGTCATTTTGCATCGGGTTGGCCGAAATTGACTCGGAATGATCCGGAAAGGTAAAGGGAGGGTGAGAACACTACAAAAAGTAGTCTCAGGAGGTTACCGGTTTGATACCCAGAGCCGGTGTGGTCGAAAAAGGAGATCGGCCCACCAAGGGCAAAACGGTCATTTTGTACCGAATTGGCTAGAATTGACTTAGAATGATCCAGAAAGGTAGAGGAAGATTGAGAATACTATAAGAGGTATTCTTAGGAGGTTACCGGTTTGATACCCTAAGCCGGTGTGGTCGGAAAAGGTAACTGGCCCACCAGGGGCAAAACGGTCATTTTTGTACTAGGTTTGCCGTAACTGACTCGGAATGATCCGAAAAGATAAAGAAGGGTTGAGAGTACTATAAAAAGCAGTCTCAGAAGGTTACCGGTTTGATACCCAAAACCGGTGTGGTTCCCAGGGCGTATGGATGCCTAGGGGTAAAATGGTCATCTTGACCGGAAAGTCTTGGAAAAGGTCCAAGGGGTAGTTTGGTCACTTTTCACTGAAGTGGGCTAATAGACACTGGTGTTGACCTGGGTTTTGAGTGTTTCTGCCACTCTGACGGCAGTTGTCGTGACACAGGGGTTTTTTGGCAATTCCCAATATCGACTTATTTGCGAGTATTTCTGCTACTCTAACGGTTGTGATGTTTGCAAGTATTTTTGCTACTCGGACTGTCTCGAGGAATAAACTGTCTCGAGAGAGGGATTGGAAAGGAGTCTTATCGTCTCTGAAATGACGTGCCTGAATCGGAACCGTCTCGAGGAATAAACTGTCTCGAGAGAGAGATTGGAAAGGGGACTTACTGTCTCCGAAAAGACGTGCCTGATTGGAACCATCTCGAGGAATAAACTATCTCGAGAGAGGGATTGGAAAGGGGACTTACCGTCTTCGAAAAGACGTGCCTGATTTGGAACTGTCTCGAGGAATAAACTGTCTCGAGAGAGGGATTGAAAAGGGGACTTACTGTCTCCAAAAAGACATGCCTGATTTGGAACCATCTCGAGGAATAAACTGTCTCGAGAGAGGGATTGGAAAGGGGACTTACCGTCTTTGAAAAGACGTGCTTGAATTGGAACCGTTTCGAGGAATAAACTATCTCGAGAGAGGGATTGGAAAGGGGACTTACCGTCTCCGAAAAGATGTGCCTGAATTGGAACCGTCTCGAGGAATAAACTGTCTCAAGAGAGGGGTTGGAATTGGAATTGAAAAGAATAATGTCGCTAAGGGCATTTTGGTCATTTTGGCTCTATTTGGGCCTGGTGGGCCCGTGAAGCCATGGACAAACATGATTTGGACTTAGAAAGTTGGTTTCGATTTGAATACGCCCACAATGACTTGAAAACAAGCTTGGACGGAGTGTAGACTGCCGAGCGGTCAAAAATGGGGTGCTTACATTACCATTTTGAGGACTCAGGTGTGTTCTCGAGAAACGTGCCAAAAATGGCCCTAGGGGGAATTTAGTCATTTTTCACCGAAGTGGACTAGCAAGCACTGGTGTTGACCTGGGTTTTGAGTGTTTCCGCCATTTTGACGGCGGTCTCGTGACACAGGGATTTGTTGGCAATTCTCTATATCGACCTGCTTGTGAGTATTTCTGCTACTCCGACGGTTACAATGTTTACGAGTACTTCCACTACTTTGACAGTTTGCGATTATTCTCGAGACTGCCTGATCTCGGGAAGCTGCTAAAGGGACTTAGCACATGAGAAGTCAGCTTTCTCAGAAGGTGTGTCGAAACGGACATTTCCCCATTGTGGGACTAGCAGGTGTCGCGCCCAGATTTTTCGCACTCGAGGAATACTCACCCAAGCGGGAAAAATGCTGTACTCTCTCGTTAGAACTCACCCTCCTAGAAGAATGAGTGCGACTAGGTTTGAATTGAAAATTAGGATTGAATAAAGGGCTTTTGAAAAAGATTCGGAGTCGCCACCTAACTTGATTAAGGTGAGTTAGGCCACCTAAAAAAACTAAGCATAATCCGAAGACTACACTTAGGGTTTTGGAAAACGATTTGAAAATATCTCTTCAAGAGAGGGTTTTTTAGGAAAACGGGTTGTTTGGCAACCTTTGAAAAACATTTGGCCCTTTTTAGAAAAATGACTCCTTTTGGTCTTTGAAATCAGTGATCTAGGTTCGGAGGTTGGTTACGTGTAGGGAAGACGCACTAAGCTATCACCCTACCCCGCCCTTTCGGTACCTACATGTCAATCTACCCTAGATTCACCGATAAGAGTCTTTAATTAACATATATTCAACCCTATTCACTTTAGAAAAACAATGTTTGAAAACTAACATGATGCATGATATGCAAGTGTAAAAATAAGAGAGAATTGAAAAATAAATTTGAAAAAAGATTAATTTGAAATTGATTTGATTTGATTTGAAAATAGATTTGAAAAGATAGAATTGAAATTGGAAACTTTGAAAACTTGGAAATAGGAATTTGAAAATAGAAATTTTGAAATTGAAATTTGAAAATTGATTGGAATTTGAAATTTGAAAAGATTTTGGAAACCACACCCATGAGGGTGGAATTGAAAGTTTAAAAAGTATTGTGACCGCACCTATGAAGGTTGCCTACGTATCCCTTTGGAGGAATCAGGTCAGTCGTAGTTTGGACCGGAGTCCGATTAAAAATAGAAGAGCTGATTTGAAGAAAAAGATTGAATTGGAAGAAAGAAACCGAATTGAAAATTGGATTTGGTTTGAGATTAGAAGAGGAGATTGGAAATTGAAATTTTGGAAAAGATTGGACTTGGATTTGAAAAGATAGATTTGTACTTGTTTTGGAAAAGAGAAGGTTTAAGAAAACCTAGACTTGGGAAAGAGAAGAGACCTAGGAAAGATTTGACTTGGCTTGGAAGATTTGGAAGGATTGGATTTTAGGAGATGTTCAAATTAGGAAAGGTCCAATTTAGGAAAGTGTCAACTTTGGAAAGTTTTTGAATTAGGAAAGTTTTGAATTTAGGAAAGTTTTAGGTTTAGGAAAGTTTTAACTTAGGAAAGTTTTGAACTAGGAAAGTTTTCAAATTAGGAGAGTTTCGAAATTAAGAAAGTTTTGAAATTAGGAAAGTTTTGAATTAAGAAAGTTTTGAGTTTAGAAAAGTCTTAGATTTGGAAAGATTTGAAGTTTAAGAAAGTTTAGAATTTAGAAAGCTTTTAGGTTTAGAAAGATTTAACTTAAGAAGGTTTCAAATTTAGAAAGTTTTGAATTTGGAAAGATTTGAAATTTAGAAAGTTTAAGATTTAGAAAGTTTTAGAGTTTTAGAAAATCTTGAGATTAGGAAAGGTTTGAGTTTAGGAAAGGTTTGAAAATTTAGATTTGAAAAATCAAGATTTGGAATGGGGGTAGAATTAGGACAGGGTTGAATTAGGAAAGATTTGAAAGTTGAGTTTTAAAACTTAGGAAATATTTTTATATTCAAGTTTTGGAAACTTAAGATTTAGAAAAGGAGAAGATTAGGAAATATTTGAATTAAGAAAAAGTGGGATTTTGAAATTTAAGGAAAGATTTAGAGTTTAGGTTTAGGAAACTTATGGTTTAGGAAGGTATTAAATTAAGAAAGGTTTGGATTAAGAAGAGATTGGATTTGGTTTCTAAAAGAGAAAGGTTGGATTTTGTTTCCAAAAACGGAGGATGGGATCTAGTTTCCTAAACGGGGAGATTTGATTTGGTTTCCTATAGGGAAGATAGGATTTGGTAAAGACTTGAAAAGGGAGATTCTAGAAACCCTAGGTTTGGAAAATTATAGTTTTGACGTAGAAAATAGGTTTTGGAAATGTGTATAGTTTTGGGTGTGAAAACAAGAGATTTTGGAAACCTAGGTTTGGGGAAAGTTTGAAAACCATGTTTTTGGGAAGAAAATTCAAGGTTTCCTAATTGTGGGTTCTAGGGCTTGACTTGGGCTCTAAGGAAAAGGGATTTTTAGAAAGTGCATTTTTGGAAACGAAGGTTTTGGAAGGAAAACCTAGAGGGGAATTTCTAGAAGGAAGATTTTAGAAAAGAGAGTTTTTAGAAAGATTTTTAGGAGAGATTCTTTTAGGAAAGTGAATCTAGAGAGTGATTTTAGAAAGTGAATTTTGAGGAAAAGATTTTGGAGAGGAGTTGAAAAAGAGAGTTTTGAAAAATAGATTTTGGAAGGGAGTTTTTGAAAACAATTTTTGGAGAAGAGAGTTTTAGGAAAGTATGTTGAAAAAAGAGATTTTTAGGAGGAAATTCTTGGAGAGGGAGAGTTTTTGGAAAGTATAAAAACATCCCACTTTCCTAAAGCGATTCTAGCCATAAGAGGGCTAGAACCACTTTAAGAAAGTGGTTTTGAAAACAAAGTTTGAAAATATAGGCCAAAAGGCCACTTTTAATATAACACTTTCCTAAAGCAACCCTAGCCATGGAAATGCTAGAATCACCTTAGAATTGTTGTTTTGAAAACAAGTTTTTGAAAAAGAGATTTTGATGCAATTTTGAAAACAAGTTTGAAAATGATTTTTGAAAACAACTTTTTGAAAACGGATTTTGGAAGATGCAAGACTATGATATGCACAATGCAATTTGGGGTTGTGAACATACAATGTTAAGGCTTCACCACATAATCAAGGGGGCCGGACCCACGTGGTCTTTGGTTAGACTAGAAGAAAGCCCCCGACACGGTGACCCTCCAATAGTCCAATCCTACACATGGACCGGGAATTCCCTTGTTTCAAGCATGCAAAGAAAGGGGGGGAAAGAGATGGGGGATTAAAATAGAGAAAACCCAAGTGGGTTGGAGAGAGAAGAGAGAGGGGGGAAGTGCAGAAAATTAAAGAGAAAGGCTACCTTGTTTCTTGTTTATTTTGCGTGCCGTGCAGTCTTCGATCTTCGGTCTTCGGTCTTGATCTTCACCTTCAGTCTTCAGGGATTGTCTTCAAGCTTTGGATGGCTGCTCTTCAAGTCTTCAGAGAGTGGTTGAAGGCTAGTGTATGAGTGTATAGGAGGCTAGGGTTTATGTATGGTGGCTAGGGTTTGGAAAAACCTAGGGAGGCTAGGGTTTTTGGAGGTGCTCGAGCTCTGTATATCGAATTGTGTGATTTTTAGGTTCAGTTTGCAGACCCTTTTCACGTTGAACGAGGCTCTGTATTTATAGAAGTTGGAGAAGCCTGGCGCTTGTTGCAGTGGCGCCAGGGCAAAATTTACACTGGCGCCACTAAGAGTGGCGCCAGGCCATTTTTTGGCTTGGCGCCACTACTAGTGGCGCCAGCCAATTACGAAAGATTTAAGGTCGGCAAGCAACGTATCTTTGACTAGATTTGGGCGCCTGTACTAGTGACTACCATGTAAACTTTAGCCTGGCTTCACTAGGAATGACTCTGGAAAGTCCGGGAATGATTTGAAAGAGCCGGGAATGACCCGGGAGGCCGGAAAGGAGCAGGAACACTTAAAATAGTGTCCTGGAGATATTTGATTTGAAAAATGAAGATAAGGTGGGTCGGAAAGGTTGACCGGGCCTTTAGGGGCAAAACGATCAATCGGGCCGGAAAACTGCCGGGGCGAACCCGGATTGTCCCGGAAAAAGACTTGGGATCTGGAAACATTATTTAGAATGTTCCCAGAGGTTGCCAGTTTGATTCCCAGAGCCGGCGTGGTCGGAAAAGGAGACCGGCCCACTAGGGGCAAAACAGTCATTTTGTACCGGGTTTGCTGGAACTGACTCGTAATGGTCCGGAAAGGTAAAGGAAGGTTGGGAATACTATAAAAAGTATTCTCGGGACATTACCGGTTTGATACTCAAAGCCGGTATGGTCGAAGAAGGAGACCGGCCTTCCAGGGGCAAAACGGTCATTTTGTACCGGGTTGGCCGGAACTGACTCGGAATGATCCGGAAAGGTAAAGGAAGATTGAGAATACTATAAAAAGTATTCTCGGGTCATTACCGGTTTGATAACCAGAGCCGGTGTGGTTCCCGGGGCGTTCGGATGCCTAGGGGCAAAATGGTCATCTTGACCGGAAAGTCTCGAAAAAGGTCCTAAGGGTAGTTTGGTCCTTTTCCTCCGAAGTGGGCTAGCAGCCACTGGTGTTGACCTAGGTTTTGAGTGTTTCCGCCACTCTAACGGTGTGAGTATTTTCGCTACTCGGACGGGGTTAAGTATTTCCGCTCCGACGGGGTTAAGTATTTCCGCTACTCGGACGGGGTTGAGTATTTCCGCTACTCGGACGGGGTTGAGTATTTCCGCTACTCTAACGGTTCTGTGAGTATTTCCGCTACTCTAACGGTTCTGTGAGTACTTCCGCTACTCTAACGGTTTGGTGAGTAGTTTCGCTACTCGGACCGTCTCGAGGAATAAACTGTCTCGAGAGAGGGATTGGAAAGGGGTCTTATCGTCTCCGAAGAGACGTGCCTGGATTGGAACCGTCTCGAGGAATAAACTGTCTCGAGAGAGGGATTGGAAAGGGGTCTTATCGTCTCTGAAGAGACGTGCCTGGGTTTTGAGTGTTTCCGCCACTCTAACGGTGTGAGTATTTCCGCTACTCTAAGGGTTTGGTGAGTACTTTCGCTACTCTAACGGTTCTGTGAGTATTTCCGCTACTCTAACGGTTTTGTGAGTACTTCCGCTACTCTAACGGTTTTGTGAGTAGTTTCGCTACTCAGACCGTCTCGAGGAATAAGCTGTCTCGAGAGAGGGATTAGAATTGGAACAAGAAAGGACAATGCCCCTAAGGGCATTTTGGTCATTTTGCCTCTATTTGGGCCTGACAGGCCCGCGAAGCGATGGAAAGACGGAATTTGGACCTAGAGAATTGGTTTCGATTGGAATATGCCCAAAATGACTTGAAAACAAGTCTGGACGGAGTGTAGACTGCCGAGCGGTCAAAAATTGGGTGCTTACAGCAGGCGCCAAAGGTGGACCATTCTACCATCTAGGGGACTTGGGGTCTCATCCCGATCGACAGGTTTAAAGGGGACTTACTATCTCTAGAAAGACATGCCTGATTTGGAATTGAAAAGGGGACTTACCATCCTCAAAAAGACGTGCCTGGAATTGGAAAGGGAACTTACTGTCTTCAAAAAGACGTGCCTGATTTGGAATTGGAAAGGGGACTTACCGTCTTCGGAAAGACGTGCCTGTGGGAATATTGGAAAGGGGACTTATCAGCTTCGGAAAGACGCGCCTATTGGAATATGGAAAGGGGACTTACCATCTTCAAAAAGACGTGCCTAATTTGGAAGTAGAAAGGACAATGCCCCTAAGGGCATTTTGGTCATTTTGCCTCCATTTAGGCTAGGTGGGCCCACGAAGCGATGGATAGACGAGATTAGACTTAGAGAGTTTACTTCGATTGGAATACGTCCATATTGACTTGAGTACAAGTCTGGATGGACCGTAGACTGCCAAGCGGTCAAAAATGGGGTGCTTACTGTGTGTTTTGGGGTAGTAAGATGAAATGGGGAGAAAAGAGCAAGCCATTTATTACCTCAGCAAGAAGTTCCTACCATATGAAGTAAAGTACTCTGATCTTAAGAAAACCTGCTTCGCGTTAGCTTGGGCAGCCCATAGGCTGAGACATTACATGCTCTACCATACCACCTTTCTCATCTCTCAAATGGATCCCCTCAAGTATATATTTAAGAAACCAACCCTGTCCAGCAGAATTGCCCGATGGCACATGATCTTGTCAGAATTCAACATTGTATTCACTACCCGTAAAGCAGTCAAGGGGTAAGTGGTAGCTGATTATCTGGCCGAGAACCTTATTGATGATTATCAATCCATGGAACCCCAATTCCCCGACGAAGATATACTATATATTGATGATGCATTTGAAAAGCAAGCAAGAGCTGGGTGAAAGATGTATTTTGATGGGGCTGCTAACAAAAGGGGAGTTGGCATCGGGGCAGTAGTAGTATCAAGAATGGGCAATCATTACCCTATTATGGTTGAGCTACAACTTAAACCATGCACCAACAACATCACCGAATATGAGGCTTGCATCCTGGGATTAAGACTTGCATTAGAGATGAAGATTGATGAACTGGCTGTTTTTGGCAATTCAGACCTGGTTATTCAGCAATTCAAAGACGTATACCAAACTTGAGATGCCAAACTTTCCTCGTATCATCAACAAGTCAAAGATTTGTGTTAGCTATTTAGAAGTGTGGATTTTCATCATATACCCCGAGTAGAGAATAGTTTTACCGATGCCTTAGCCACGTTAGCTGCAACAATCAAGGTTGACAAGGGCACTGAAATACCCCTTCTACAGATTTTTACCAGAGATATCCCTTCCTATTGCCTTCACATAACCATTGAGCCCGACGAGCAACCATGGTTCTATGACATCCAGAGGTACATCCAAACCAGGACATTCCTCGATGCAGCATCACAACGAGATAGGAAGACCATTTTCCGTGTGGCGGGACATTACTTTATGGCTGGAAATGAGCTTTTCAGGAGATCATGGTTCGGACCTCTAAGATGCATCAATGCCATCGAAGCCAAGGTTATCATGGAGGAAGTGCACGAAGGAGTTTGCGGTCCCCACATGAATGGCCACACACTTGCCAAAAAGATTCTCCGGACAGGGTATTACTAGTCAACAATGGAGTTAGATTGTATTAGATACGTTTTTCGGTGTCACAAATGCCAAATACATGGGGATAAGATCAAAGCACCGCCCACTGAGCTCCATTCCATGTCAACCCCTTGGCCTTTTTCTATGTGGGGGATAGATATGATTGGTCCTATCACTCCCAAAGCCTCCAACAGCCACCGCTTCATCCTCGTCGCCATTGATTATTTCACTAAGTGGGTGGAACCAGTCTCCTATGTTCATGTTATCAAGAAGGTCATGGAGAGGTTCATAAAAAATCACATTATTTGCTGGTATGGGATTCCCCAATCACTCATTACTAACAACGCCTCCAATCTAAATAATGAGTTGATATCAAAACAATGCCAAAAGTTTCACATTACGCACCGGAATTCGGTCACCTACCGGCCTCAAATGAACGGAGCGGTGGGAGCAGCCAACAAGAACATTAAGAGAATACTCTGAAAGATGATTGACAACTGCAGAGATTGGCATGAGAAACTTCCTTTTGCATTGATGGCCTACTGAACTACCACGAGGGTCTCCACCGAAAGCACCCCCGTCGAGCTGGTCTACGGCACCGGGGCAGTCATCCCCATTAAGATTGAGATTCCTTCCCTAAGGATCTTAACAGAAACCAAGCTGGATGAAGTAGAATGGATCAAAGACCGGTATGCCCAACTCTGCCTGCTAGATGAGAAGCAGTTAGTTGTAGTTTATCACGCTCAGTGCTATAGAAGACGAATGGCCAGGGCGTTTGATGAGAAGGTGCGGCCTCAATTGTTCCAGCCAGGAGATTTGGTGCTCAAAAAGGTGTCCCCCCATCAGGAAGCAGCGCAAGGGAAATTTGCTCCAAACTATGAAAGGCCATTCGTGATAAAAAAAAAAAAAAAGGTCCTATCTAGAGGAGCTATCGTTTTGGAGAAAATGGATGGTCAAGAATTCCCTAGTCCGTTGAATTCGGATGCTGTCAAACACTACTACATATGATTCCGAAAGCTAAACCTTTGGTTTCTGTGCGGAAGCAATAAAATCTACTTTCCTTAATCTTAGCTAATCAATAGGGTATGGTTTCAATGGTAAAGCTCTATGGACTAAGTAATTTAATTTCGAAATGACGAGAGGCCCTCGTCTCATTTCCCTTACAATTAAAGAAAAAATAACCTTTGTCAAACCCTTAGAGCCGGTTACTTTCCTTCAAGAATATTTCCTAACAAAGTAATCACGCTAGGTTAAATTAGAGCACTGGAGGTATGCGTAAAAGAAAAAGAAAAAAAAAAGAGGAATCCTTGAAGCATTAGTCTAAGTTCGCACAAGTATTGTTGTTAACATTGTTATTTCACCAAAAAAAAAAAAAAAAAAAGAACAAGTGATGAGATATCCAAGGAAGGATAAGAATACGCAAAAAAAGTGCAATTAGACTAAAAATCATTGACAGTGATCGCTAGTAGAATTGTAGGTTTGAGCCTCTTCATTTTCTTTCAAAAGTAAAAACCCACACCACAAACTCTAAAAGTCCTCTCAGATCTGAATTAAATTGCTTAGTCCAAATGAGCTTACCGAAATATGCTATCGGCAAGGAAAGTTGGGAGATGGCGTAAGTAGTATTCAAAAGTTTCTCAATAGAAACCAGAGTCTAAGCTAAGGAAAGAGAGAGGAAGAAGAGAGAAAATAAGCACATTCCTGAAGATGCGGTAAAAACCCGAAAGGGTGCCATAGGTAAAAGAGTAAGGATGTAGCAAGATACAAAATTGTTGACCTTGGTGAAAACCTGCAAAGGCTTCTTGGTGCAAAAGTGGCAGAGGTAGGACTGGTGAAAACCCTCACAAGTGCCAGTAGTAAAAATAGCAGTAAGAAACAAAGAACGAACTGAGATGTAAGAAATAATCCAAGGTGTAACATTCCTAGAAGTCATACGTATAAAAACAAAAGTGTGAAAGTCAGAAGGTGTCTCAAATAGCACTCTTTGGATTAGCCTAGTTAAGGTTAAAGGAAGTAGGGGTTTCTTTCACGGGACAATCAGTTAGTCAAAGTATCAAGCCAAAGGGAGTAATTTTCCATTGAGTTGCAGCTTTCATTTAACTTTTCTCAAGTTTGCTGTTATACTAACCATGCAGGAAAATCATATCAAAAGTATGGAAGACCATAAGTTCATAAGACAAAAAGGTATACAATACTAAAATGAAGTTTGTCTTTCTTTAAATGCAGGAATCAATAGATCTAGGAGCGAGGGGCAAAAATACATCGCTCCCCATCATCATCATCAGAGGAGTAGACTAAGCAGGGATCAACTAGCTCGCCAACTGTAAGGGGAGTGCTCGAAGAAGTACCAGTTGTCAATGACCTAAGCCGGCCCCACTCGTAGTCTGCACATCTGGCTAAAAGCATATCCCTCTCCCGGGTAAGGGACTCCACAGCCTCTCACAAAGACTGACTATTCGTGACATCATCCTCTGAGGGAGTCAAATTGTCTAGAAAATCTCGTGGCCGCCTACGTCCCCTCGCAGTACTCAAAGGTGAGCTATCATGTGTCGATCCGACTGCTGCTAGCCGCATCTCTAGAGAAGCTACCTCAACGTCTCTCGCTCTCAACCAATCATGCAATACCCGTATCAATTGTCGGTTCTGCCGCCTGTGATGACGCCCCTGAACAATCATAGCTGTCAAAAAATCGATGTACCCTACGTGGGATAAATAAGTCTCGAAAATTAGATCCCGAAGTCTGCTAGGACCTAACACGTAGTGTCAGAGCCAATAGTGATAGGTATCAGTCTCAAGGGGCATGACAGAAAATAGACCATCATCGTCTATGTGAGGAAGCAAAGATCTCCATATATCCATAACTCTATCCACCAACGCTCTCGGGATCGACGCCTCAAAGACTAGAGTAAACTTAGCCGCAGACGCCAAGTAGGGGATATCCTGACTCCTACCAAGCTATCGCACAACTCGAATCCTGAAGAAAGGGGCCATGCCCCGTAAGCCTGTTAGGGGCACGAAGGCTCTCTTGGAAGGCCGAACTCTCAAGCAATACCTACCAACCAGTCCTGAATACCACCTGACCGTGCCCGACCTCATGCTCTGAAGGTAGTCAGCCCAGGCTACAACGGTATGCAAAAACCTCCCCTCATCCGCCATAACTCTCTGAGATCTCGCCAAGGAGCGTATATGGTTAAGCTTTGGATACCATGTATGCTGGAATAGAGGAGTAACAAATAAGTGCCCAATAGCCCAAAACTGAAAAAGAGCAACGTATCCCCAAAAATGAGCATCAACAGTCTGCTGGAATCTGGTAAGACTCACAAAGGTCTCCCCAACAACCATGGGAGCATAGGAATACCCCTTACGAATTTGGGCTACCAGTGCACATAATTGACCGTCAACTAACTCATCTCTTCGTGGGAAGACCAAGTAGTTTAGAATAAGCAGAGCTAGAGTAACCATACGAGAAACAGACCAGTCTTGGGAAGTATGCCAATTACCTGAGTGGGCTCGCATACCCGTGGTAAACTCAAAGCAAGAGAAGAGGAACTCCGTTGGAACGTAAGGAAACTAGGGCAGAGAAGAAGACGAAAGAACCACACGTCGGAGTCCAAGCTAGGATTAGACCACTGTAATACATCCGTTAGGAAAGATGGGTCCTACGATGTCGGCAGAATCATCTCGGAAACTAAGAAAAAAACCGTACTCGTGAGGAGTAGGGGTAAGCTCGCACTCCCCGAAGCAGAAAAGAGATAAGCCAGGCTGCCAAAAGGGGGTTACCACCTCCATGAACCCTAGAATAAGATGCACTGACAGGAGTGAAGCCACCTGACCGAAGGACCGCCGAAAGATATTCTGCTCATCCGGAGGATAACTGTTATGCCAAGCTCTCAGTCAACTCAAAATCGCATCCGCCATCATAAAAAGGTAAGCCAAGGTAAGAGATATTAATATATGGTATATTCAGATAAGAAAATAAAAGTAGAAGAGAAATAATAATAAAATAAATAAATAAATAAATAATAAAAACAAACAAAAAATAAACAAATAATCAAAAGATTTCAAGTGATAAGTCAAAATGAATTTCCTACACATTTTGATTTTTCAACTTCGAGTCGAAACGAGTTTTCTAAAATCTCAAGGGTTTTCTATCTTTTTTCTTCAAAAAGATTTTATTTCAAAACCTTTCCCAACTCTTTTCCAAATTCTAAAAATTTTGGCAGAGTTTTGTTTAAAAATGGTTCGTACAACACCCACAACATCAACACAAAACACATATCATGCACCCTACCACATCACAAGCACATGACATCAACACCCACTCACACTTTTTCAAATTTCCAAGCTCTTCAAAAGACTTGTTTTATTTTTCCAACAAATCAATGGTTTTCAAAGTTATCTTAAAATTTTTCAAAATCATTTCAAATGTTTTCTAAAATAATCCTACATTTTTATTTTCTAAATTTTAAATTTCATCACTTTCTCAATTTTTTCCATTTTTCCTATTTTTCTAAGTATTTTTTTATTTTTCAAAAAATCAAAAATTCAAAAAGTTTTTAAAAAATCATGACACTTTACATTGTTGTTAAACACATTTTTCTAAGACACTGTATAAAAATCTAGCCTAAAAGATCAATGCCCAAGGCTGTAGGGAGAAACCCCTAATTTTTGCAGAAACCCTTTTCACATAAAAATGTAAAATCACTCACATTCAATCAAACAAGCACCGAAATGCAAAAATAACTTCACCACAGTGTTCAAAACATATCGAAACATCAATTTCCACTATTCACATGGCTCAAACGGAATTCTACACATCGAAATCAATATAAAATAAAAAAACTCACCTCTTGGAGTTCTCCGGCGAAATCTTCCTTTCCAGCGACTTTTCCGGCGACGGCGTCTACTTCCGGCAATCCCTCGTGGTCCCTAAGAGGTGCTCCTTTAATGTCCAACTCAGTTTCCTTGCAATGCCTCTCGGTTTTGCAAAAATCCTTCAACTCCCGCAAGTGTTTGAACCAAAAATGTTTCTTGTTTTTGATCCCAGGCCTAGCGCCACTAATAGTGGCGCTAAGCCAATTCTACCAAATTAGTGGCGTCATTTCCAAACTCCGGCCAGTTTTGCTTTTTTTTTCCAGCCAAAACTTGATTTCAAACACCTTTGGGGCCCAATATCCATTTCCAAACTCCCGTTTTCAAAAAATTTCCAAAGTCCATCCTTCCGACCGCCTCATGACCAACATGCGACTCTTACTCTATTATTTTCTGTCTTTAACAAGCAAAGACAGAAAAAGAGGGACAGCTGTAAGTACCCCATTTTTGCCCGCTCGGCTGTCTCCAGTCCATCCAGACTTGTATTCAAGTTAATATGGACATATTCCAATCTAAATCAATTTTCCAAGTCTAATCCCGTCAATCGATCACTTCGCGGGCAATTTGGGCCCAAATAGAGGCAAAATGACCAAAATGCCCTTAGGGGCATTGTTCGGTCTAATTCTAATAGGTATGTCTTTTCGAAGACGGTAAGTTCCCTTTCCAATCCCAATTCCAATTCCAATTAAATCCGGCGCACCTTTCGAGAAAGTTGATTCCTCGAGGTGGTAAGACCATCCAATCCGGTAGGTAACCGAGTGAACTCTTCGGAACGGTAAGTCCCTTCAAACCTGTCGATCGGGACGAGACCCTAAGTTCCCGAGATGGTAGAATAGTCCACCTTTGGCGCCTGCTAGCCCGCCAATAAAGAAATGTCTGTTTTGGCATGCCTTTCAAGAAAGTTGATTCCTCAGGCACTAAGTCCACCAAGCAGCTTCCAGAGATTAGACAGTCTCTGGAATGATCGCAACCCGGTAGAGTAATGGAAATACTCGTAAACATCGCAATTGTTAGAGTGACGGAAACACTGACAAACAGGTCGATATAGGGAATTGCCAACAAACTCCTATGTCACGGGACCGCCGTCAAAGTGACGGAAACACTAAAATCCACGTCAACACTAGTGCCTGCTAGCCCACTCCGGTGAAAAATGACCAAACTGCCCCTAGGGCCATTTCTGGTATGTTTCTCGAGACAGTACCTAAGTCCTCAAAACAATAAGTCCACCCTTCCAAGACTGTCTTAAAGACAATCCGGTATGACTAGGTACCTTTTAGTTAGTTTCGGGCCAATTCCGAGACATTCTGGTCAAGATGACCATTTTGCCCCTATGCATCCGAGCGCCCTGGGAACCACACTGGCTCTGGGTATCAAACCGATAACCTCTTGAGAATGCTTCTTATAGTATTCCCAACCTTCTATTACCTTTTCAAGTTATTCCGAGTTAGTTCCGGTAAACCCGGTGCAAAATGACTGTTTTGCCCCTGGTGGGCCAGTCGCCTCTTCTAACCACACCGGCTTTGGGTATCAAACCGGTAACCTCCTGGGACGTTCTAAGTAATGTTTCCAAACTTCGAGTCTTCTTTCGGGACATTCCAAGTCCATCTTGGTAGTTTTTCGATCCAATTGACCGTTTTGCCCCTAATGGCCCGGTCGACCCTTCAAACACATCTTGTCATCATTTTTCAAGTCTACTACCTCCGGGGCATTGTTCTAAGTGTTCCTATCCCTTTCTGGCCCTCCGGGCCATTCCCGACTCTCTAAATCATTCCCGGACCTTCCGGAGTCACTGCTAGTGAAGTCAGTCTAAAAATTACATGGTAGTCACTAGTACAGGCACCCAAATCTTCTGAAGATATGTTGCTTACCGACCTTAAAACTTTCCTAAGTGACTGGCGCCACTAGTAGTGGCGCCAAGCCAAGTACACTAGTACACTCCTATGCCTCCAAACCCTTTGTATTGCATGGTAGTCATTAGTACACTGCTATACACTCTTATACTAGCCTCCAAAGCCTTCATTGAAGACTTGAAGTGCTGCAACTTGAAGCTCCCAAAGATCAAGACAAGCCCTTGAAGACTGATGCAAAGAAAAGCAGGGACCGAAGCGAAGCAAGCAAGTAATACAAAGTGAACAAAGAAGACACAAGGTAGGCTTCCTATTTATGTTTGCGCATCTTCCCCCTCTCTCTTTTCTCTCCTAACCCACTTGGGTTTTCTTCTATTTTAATCCCTTATCTTCTTCCCCTGCTTTCTTGCATGCTTGAAACAAGGGACTTCCTGGTCCATGTGTAGGATTAGGCTATTGAAGGTCACCGTGTTGGGGGCTTTCTTTTAGTCTAACCAGTGACCACGTGGGTTTGGCCCCCTTGATTATGTGGTGAAGCCTTAACCTTGTATGTTCACGACCCCAACTTGCATTGTGCATATCATGATCTTGCATTCCTCCAAAATTCGTTTTCCAACTTATTTTCAAAACTTGCATCAAAACCGTTTTCAAAACTCACGTTAAATCTTCTTCTTCAAAACTTGTTTTTAAAATCGCAATCCTAAGGTGATTATAGCATTTCCACGGCTAGGGTTGCTTTAGGAAAGTGTTATATTTAAAGTGACCAATATGGTCCATATTTTCAAATCCTTGTTGTTTTCAAAACCACTATCTTAAAGTGGTTCTAGCTTTCTTATGGTTAGAATCGTTTTAGGAAAGTGAGATGTTTTTATGGACTTTCTAAAAACTCTCTTTTCAAATCTCTCTTTCTAAAAAAGCTCTTTTCCAACACACTTTCTAAATACTCTCTCCAATCTCTTTTTCAAAATTCCTTTCCAAAATTGTTTTCTAAAAGCTCCCTTCAAAAATTTATTTTTCAAAACTCTTTTCAAACTCCTTTCCAAAACGCTCTCTTCAAAATTCACCTTTCTAAAAGCGCTCCCTAAGTTTCGTTCCTAAAATCTCATTCCCAAAAACTCTTTCCACAAGTCTCTTTCCAAAAACTCTCTTTTCAAATTCACTTTCTAAAAACTCATTTTAAAGATCTCCTTTTAAGAATTTCTCTTTCCAAAAACTCACCTTCTAACAAAATCTTTACCTTGGAGCCCAAATCAAGCTCTAGAGCCAACGATTAGGAAACCCTAATTTCCTTTCCTAAAACATGATTTCCAATTTTACCTCAAAACCTAGGTTTTCAAAATCTCTTTCTTTACATCTAAATTATAAGTTTTCAAAACCTATTTTCTACTTCAAAACTATAGTCTTCCAAATCTAGGGTTTCTAAAACTTCACCTTTCAAATTCATGCCAAATGCAATCTCCTCTTTAGGAAACCAAATCCAATATTTTCATTTAGGAAACTAGATCTTGTCCTCCGTTTTTGGAAACAAAATCAAATCATCTCTTTCTTAGAAACAAAATCTAAATCTTTCCTAATCCTTCCTAATCTCATACTTTCTCAAACCTTAAGTTTCTAAAATTTAAACTTTCAAATCTTTCTTTAAAGTTTAAGCTTCCAAATCCTTTCTAATTTCAACCCTTTCTTAATTCCATGCCTTTCCAAATTTCAACTTTCCAAAATCAAATCTTCAAATCTTTCTTAAACTTAAACCTTCCCTAACTTCAAATGTTTTCTAAAACTCAAACTTTCAAACATTTTCTAAATTCTAAATTTTCCTAAACTCCAAATCTCTTCAAATTCAAAACTTTCTTGAGTCAAAACTTTCTAAAATTGAAACCTTTCCAAATCCAAAACTTTCTCAATTCAAAACATTCCAATTTCCAAACTTTCCAATTTTAATTCTTTCTTAATTCAAAACTTTCTTAAAATGAAGCCTTTCTTAAAACGAAACTTTCTTAAGTTAAACCTTTCTTATTTCAAACTTTTCTAAATCGAAACCTTTCTTATTTCAAAACTTTCCTAAAATGAATCTTTCTTAAAACAGAGCTTTCCTAATTCGAAGCTTTCCTAAATTCAATATTTTCCTAATCTTTCAAGTCCAACATTCGAGTTAAATCTTTCTTAATCTCAAGTCACTCCTAAATCCTACCTTTCCTAAGTCTAGGTTTCCCAAAACTCTATCTTTCCAAATCTAGTCTAGGTTCTCTTTCAAGGGTCAAACCCTCTTTCAAGTTCAATTCTAGGTCTAACTTCAATCCTGATTTCCTAATCTTCCAATTCGAATTCCAAATCAAAATTTCTTTCTTCTAATCAAAATTTTTTATTTTTTATCGGACTCTTGTCCAAACTACGACTAACCTGATTCCTCAAAAAGGATACATAGGCAACACTCATGGGTGCGGTCACAACCTTTTTTCAACTTCCAATTCCATAACTATTTTCAAACTTCCAATTCCAAATTTCTATTTTCAAATAGCTATTTCCAATCTCCAAAACTCTCTTTCGTAATCAAATCTATATTTTCAAATCTCTTCTCTAAAGGCAAATCAAGTCTTTTCAAAATTTATTTCTAAATCAAATCTTTTTCTTGCACTTGCATATCATGCATCATTCCTTTAAACATTCTTTTTCTAAAAGTGGATAATTTTTGGACATGTATTAGTTAAAGACTTTGATAGGTGAATCAAGGGTGAATAGATATGTAGGTACCGCAAGGGTGGGGTAGGGTGATGGCTTAGTGCGTTTTCCCTGCACGTAACCAACCTCCGAACTTAGATCACTGTTTTCGAAAGACCAAAATGGAGTTATTTTCAAAAGAGGGCTTAAATATTTTCTAAAGGTTGCCAAACAATCTGTTTTCTTAAAAACCCTCTCTTGAGGAAGTATTTTCAAATTTTTTTTCAAAAACCCTAAATGTAATTTTTGGATTGTGCTTAGTTTTTAGGTGACCTAACTCACCTTAATCAAGTTAGGTGGCAACTCCAAATTGTTTTCCAAAAGCCCTTTTATTCAAATCAATTTTCAATTCAAACCTAGTCGCACTCATTCTTCTAGGAGGATGAGTTTTAACGAGAGAGTACAGTATTTTTTCCGCTTGTGTGTATTCCTCGAGTGCGAAAAATCTGGGTGCGACAACACCTAGGTAGCTTCTGTCGCGCCTAGATTTTCCGCACTCGAGGAATAATCATTCTTCTACCCTAGATTCACCTATGAGAGTCTTCAACTAACTATTGGCCAATCTTATCCACTTTGAAAAACTATGCATGAAAAGAAACTAACATGATGCATGATATGCACGTGCAAGTTAAGAGAATTGAAAAATAGATTTGAAAAGAGTTTGATTTGATTTGAAAGAGATTTGAAGAGATAGAATTGAAATTGAAAAGTTTGAAAATTTGAAAATAGAAATTTTGAAATTGGAATTTTGAAAATAGATTGGAATTTGAGATTTGAAAAATGTGGAGACCGCACTCATGAGGGTGGAATTGAAAGTTTGAAAAGTGTTGCGACCGCACCTATGAAGGTTGCCTACGTATCCCTTTGAGGGAATCAGGTCAGTCGTAGTTCGGACCGGAGTCCGATTAAAAATAAAAAGTTGGATTGGAAGAAAAAGATTGAGTTGGAAATTGAATTTGACTTGAAATTAGAAGATGAGATTGGAAATTGAAATTGAGAAGATTGGACTTGCTTTGGAAAGATTGATTTTGGAAAGACTTGGTTTTGGAAAGATGGAGGTTTAGGAAACCTAGACTTAGGAAAGGTAGGAGACCTAGGAAAGACTTGAGATTAAGAAAGATTTGACTCGAACGTTGGACTTGAAAGATTTGGAAAGATTGGATTTTAGGAAATATTCGAATTAGGAAAGGTCCGAATTAGGAAAGTTCCGAATTAGGAAAGTTTCATTTTTGGAAAGTTTCAAATTAAGAAAGTTTTGGATTAGCAAAGTTTCATTTTTGGAAGGTTCCAACTTAGGAAAGTTTTGAATTTGGAATGTTTTAACTTAGGAAAGTTTTGAAAATTAGAAAGTTTTGAAATAAGGAAGTTTTGAATATTGGAAAGTTTAGAAAACAAGGAAGTTTTGAAAGAAAGTTTTGAGTTTAGAAAAGTTTTAGATTTGAAAAGATTTTGAAGTTTTGGAAAGTTTAGAATTTGGAAAGATTTGGATTTAGAAAGATTTAACTTAGAAAGTTTCAAACTCAGAAAGTTTTGAATTTGGAAAGATTTGAAATTTAGAAAGTTTAAGATTTAGAAAGTTTTAGAGTTTGAGTTTTAGAAAATCTTGAAATTAGGAAAGGTTTGAGTTTAGGAAAAGGTTTGAAAACTTAGATTTGAAAAGTTAAGATTTAAAAAGAGGGTAGAATTAGGAAAGGGTTGAATTAGGAAAGATTTGAAAATTTAAGAAAAATTTTTATGTTCAAGTTTTGGAAACTTAAGGTTTAGGAAAGTGGAAGTTTAGGAAGAATTTGAATTAGGAAAGAGTTGGATTAGGATAGAATTGGATTTGATTTCTAAAAGAAAAGGTTTGATTTTGTTTCCAAAAACAGAGGACGGGATCTTGTTTCCTAAACGGGTAAATTAGATTTAGTTTCCCAAAGGGAGGATAGGACTTGGCAAGGATTTGGAAAGGGAGATTCTAGAAGCCCTAGTTTTGAAAAATTATAGTTTTGACATAGAAAATAAGTTTTGGAAACATGTATCGTTTGGATATGAAAACAAGAAGTTTTGGGAACCTAGGTTCGAGGCAAAATTTGAAAATCATGTTTTTAGGAAGAAAATTAGGGTTTTCTAATTGTGAGTTCTAGGCTTTGATTTGGGCTCTAAGGAAAGAAGATTTTTGAAAAGTGCGTTTTTGGAAACGAAGGTTTACTAGAAGGGAATCCTAGGGAGGAGTTTTTGAAAATGAATTTGAAGAGAGAGTTTTTGGAAGGAGTTTTTAAAAAGTGTATTTTTGGAAACGTAGATTTTGGAAGGAAATTGTAGAGAGGAGTTTCTAGAAGGAAGATTTTGGAAAGAGAGTTTTTAGAAAGATTTTTGAGGAGAGTTTTTCTAGGAAAGAGACCTAGGGAATGTTTTTGGAAAGTGGACTTTGAAGAGAGCATTTTTGAAAAGGAGTTGAAAAAGGGAGTTTTGAAAAATAGATTTTGGAAGGGAGTTTTTGAAAACAATTTTGGAGAGGAGAGTTTTAGGAAAGTATGTTGAAAAAGAGATTTTTAGGAAGAGGGATTTGGAAAAAGAGTTTTTAGAAGGTATAAAAACATCTCACTTTCCTAAAGCAATTCTAACCATAAGAGGGCTAGAACTACTTTAGGAAAGCAGTTTTGAAAACAACAAGATTTGAAAATATGAACCATATTGGTCACTTTATATGTAACACTTTCCTAAAGCAATCCTAGCCATGGAAAAGCTAGAATCACCCCAGAATTGTGGTTTTGAAAACAAGTTTTTGAAAAAGAGATTTTGATGCAATTTTGAAAACAAGCTTGAAAACGGTTTTGAAAACGAGTTTGAAAACGAATTTTGAAAGATGCAAGATTATGATATGCACAATGCAATTTGGGGTCGTGAACATACAAGACTAAGGCTTCACCATATAATCAAGGGGGCCGGACCCACGTGGTCTCTGGTTAGACTAGAAGAAAGCCCTCGACACGGTGACTCTCCAATAGCCTAATCCTACACATGGACCGGGAATCCCCTTATTTCAAGCATGCAAAGAAAGGGGGGGAAAGAGATGGGGGATTAAAATAGAGAAAACCCAAGTGGGTTAGGAGAGAGAAGAGAGAGGGGGGAAGTGTGGAAATTTAAATAGGGAGCCTACCGTATGTCATATTTATTTTGCGCGCCGTGCTGTCTTCTGTCTTCGGTCTTCGGTCTTTGTCTTGATCTTCACCTTCAGTCTTCAAGAGTTATCTTCAAGCTTTGGATTGCAGCTCTTCAAGTCTTCAAAGGATGGTTGAAGGCCAGTGTATGAGTGTATGGGGGTGTGTTACGAGTGTATAGGAGGCTAGGGTTTGTGTAGGCTGGCTAGGGTTTGGAAAACCTAAGGAGGCTAGGGTTTTAGAGGTGCTCAAGCTCTGTATATCGAATTATATGACTTTTAGGTTGAGTTTGAAGATCCTCTTCACGTTGAATGAGGCTCTGTATTTATAGAGGTTGGACAACACTGGTGCCTGTTGCAGTGGCGCCAGGCCAAAGTTTACACTGGCGCTACTAGGAGTGGCGCCCAGCCATTTTTTGGCTTGGCGCCAGCCATTTAGGAAATGTTTAAGGTCGGCAAGCAACGTATCTTTGACTAGAGTTGGGCGCCTGTACTAGTGACTACCATGCAATCTTTAGCCTGGCTTCACTAGGAGTGACTTTGGAAAGTCCGGGAATGATTTGAAGGAGCCGGGAATGACCCGGGAGGCCGGAAAGGAGCAGGAACACTTAAAATAGTGTCCCGAGGGTATTTGACTTGAAAAGTGAGGATAAGATTGTAAGCACCCCATTTTTGCCCGCTCGGCAATCTCCGAGCTGACCAAGCTCACTTTCACACATCACATGCATATTTAGACTCTAAGCCCGCCTTTTTAATTTGAATTTAGTCCACTAGTCGCTTCTCGGGCCCACTTGAAGCTAAATGATTGTTTTGCCCCTGGAGGGCCGGTCTCCTTTTCCGACCACACCGGCTCTGAGTATCAAACCGGAAACCTCCCGAGAATGCTTCTTATAGTGTTCTCAACCTTTCTTTATCTTTCCGGATCATTCCGAGTCAGTTCCGGCAAACCTGGTACGAAATGACCGTTTTGCCCCTAGAGGGCCGGTCTCCTTTTCCGACCACGCTAGCTTTGGAAATCAAACCAACAACCTCTGGGAACATTCTAAATAATGTTTCCAGATCCCAAGTCTTCTTCTGGGACAGTCCGAGTTCACCCCGGCAGCTTCCCAGTCCGATTGACCGTTTTGCCCCTAAAGGCCCGGTCAACCTTTCTGACACATTTTGTCCTCACTTTTTAAGTCAAATACCTCCAGGACACTATTTTTAGTGTTCCTGCTCCTTTCCGGCCTTCCGGGTCATTCCCGGCTCCTTCAAATCATTCTTGGACTTTCCGAAGTCACTCCTAGTGAAGCCAGGCTAAAAATTGCATGGTAGTCACTAGTACAGGCGCCCAAATCTAGTCAAAGATACGTTGCTTGCCGACCTTAAACATTTCCTAATTGGCTAGCGCCACTAGTAGTGGCGCCAAGCCAAAAAAGAGTGGCGCCAGTGTAAAATTTGGCCTGGTGCCACTGCAACAAGCGCCCGTGTTGTCCAACCTCTATAAATACAGAGCCTCATTCAGCGTGAAAGGGGTCTGCAAACTTAACCTAAAAATCCTATATTTCGATATACAGAGCTCGAGCACCTCCAAAACCCTAGCGTCCCTAGGTTTTCCAAACCCTAGCCACCCTACACTAAACCCTAGCCTCATATACACTCCTATACATCCCCATACACTCATACACTAGTCTTCAACCATCCTTTGAAGACTTGAAGAGCTGCCATCTAAAGCTTGAAGACAACCCTTGAAGGTTAAAGAAGAAGATCCAGACGAAGACTGAAGACCGAAGTCCGAAGACAGCACGACACGTAAAATAAACAAGATACAAGGTAGGCTCCTTATTTAAATTTCCGCACTTCCCCCCTCTCTCTCCTCTCTCCAACCCACTTGGGTTTTCTCTATTTTAATCCCTCATCTCTTTCCCGCCCTTTCTTTGCATGCTTGAAACAAGGGGATTCTCGGTCCATGTGTAGGATTGGGTTATTGGAGAGTCACCGTGTCAGGGGCTTTCTTTTAGTCTAACCAAAGACCACGTGGGTCCGGCCCCCTTGATTATGTGGTGAAGCCTTAGCCTTGTATGTTCACGACCCCAAAATTGCATTGTGCATATCATTGTCTTGCATCTTCCAAAAACCGTTTTCAAAATTGCATCAAAATCTCTTTTTCAAAACATGTTTTCAAAATCACAATCCTAGGGTGATTCTAGCTTTCTATGGCTAGGATTGCTTTAGGAAAGTGTTACATTTAAAGTGACCAATACGGTCCATATTTTCAAATCTTGTTGTTTTCAAAACCGCTTTCCTAAAGTGGTTCTAGCCTTCTTATGGTTAGAATTGCTTTAGGAAAGTGAGATGTTTTTACTCCTAAAAACTCTCTTTTCAAAAAATCTCTTCCTAAAAATCTCTTTTTCAACATACTTTCCTAAAACTCTCCTCTTCAAAATTGTTTTCAAAAACTCCCTTCCAAAATCTATTTTTCAAAACTCTCTTTTTTAACTCCTCTCCAAAATCTTTTCCTCAAAATTCACTTTCTAAAAACACTCCTTAGATTCACCTTCCTAAAAACTCTCTCCAAAAACCTTTCCAAAAAACTCTCTTTCCAAAATCTTCCTTCTAGAAAATTCCTCTCTAGGATTTTCCTTCTAAAATCTACGTTTTTAAAAACACACTTTCCAAAACTCCTTCTCTTTAAAATCTTTTTCCAAAAACTCCCTCTTCAAATTCACTTTCCAAAAGTCCCCCCTAGGATTCCCTTCTAGAAAACCTTCGTTTCTAAAAACGCACTTTCCAAAAAACTCTTTTCTTAGAGACCAAGTCAAGCCTTAGAGCCCACAATTAGGAAACCCTAATTTTCTTTCCAAAAACATGATTTTCAAACTTTGCCCCAAACCTAGGTTTCCAAAATCTCTTGTTTTCTACATCAAAACTATACATGTTTCCAAAACCTATTTTCTACGTCAAAACTATAATTTTTCAAAACTAAGGTTTCTAGAATCTCCTTTTCCAAATCCTTGCCAAATCCTACCTTCCCTTTAGGAAACCAAATCAAATCTCCCGTTTAAGAAACTAGATCTTGTCCTCCGTTTTTGGAAACAAAATCAAATCTTTTCTTTTAGAAACCAAATCCAATCCCTTCCAAATCCAAATCTTTCCTAACTCAAATCCTTCCTAATCCTCCACTTTCCTAAATCTTAAGTTTCCTAAACTTGAACATATAAAATCCTTCCTAAATTTTAAAACTCAATTTTCAAATCTTTCCTAGTTCAACCATTTCCTAATTCTATCCCTTTCCAAATCTCAACTTTCCAAATCTAAGTTTTCAAACCTTTCTTAAACTCAAACCTTTCCTAATCTCAAGATTTTCTAAAACTCTTAAACTTTCTAAATCTTAAACTTTCTAAATTTCAAATCTTTCTAAATCCAAAACTTTCTAAACTCAAAACTTTCTTAATTCAAAGCCTTCTTAAGTTGAAACTTTCTTAATTCAAACCTTTTCTAAATCTTTCCTAATTTAAAATCTTTCTAAAATTCAAAGTTTTCCAAGTTCAAAACTTTCTTAAGTTAAGACTTTCTAAATCTAAAACTTTCTAAATTCTAAACTTTCCTAAAACTTCAAATTTTTCCAAATTTCAAAACTTTCTAAACTAAAAACTTTTTTATTTTCAAAACTTCCTTGTTTTCTAAACTTTTCAATTTTCAAAACTTTCCTATTTCAAAACTTCCCTAATTCCAAAACTTTCCTAATTTCAAAACTTTCTTAATTCAAAACTTTCCTAAGTTACACTTTCCTAATTCAAAACTTTCCTAAAATGAAACTTTCCTAAATTGAAATCTTTCCTAACTTGAACCTTTCCTAATTCAAACATTTCCTAAATCCAGTCTTTCCTAATCTCCTAAACCTTCCAAGTCGAGTCTTTCCTAAGTCCTCTCTTTCCTAAGTCTAGGTTTCCTAAAACCAAGTCTTTCCAAAGTCAATCTTTTCAAAACAAGTCCAATCTCCTCAATTTCAATTTCCAATCTCCTCTTCTAATTTCAAATCAAATTCAATTTCCAATTCAATCTCCTTTTTCAAATCAACTCTTCTATTTTCAATCGGACTCTTGTCCGAACTACGACTGACCTGATTCCCCCAAAGGGATACGTAGGAAACCTTCATAGGTGCGGTCATAACACTTGTCAAACTTTCAATTCCACCCTCATGGGTGCGGTTTCCAAAATCTTTCCAAATCTCAAATTTCAATCTATTTTCAAAATTCCAATTTCAAAATTTCTATTTTTCTACTTTCAATTTTCAAACCTTCCAATTTCAATTCCATTTCTCTAAATCTATTTTCAAATCAAATCAATTTCAAATCAATCTCTTTTCAAATCTATTTTTCAATTCTTTTCTATTGCACTTGCATATCATGCATCATATTTTTCAAACATTATTTTTCTAAAGTGAAATAGGATTGAATACGAGTTAGTTAAAGACTCTCATAGGTGAATCTAGGGTAGATTGACATGTAGGTACCGAAAGGGCGAGGTAGGGTGATAGCTTAGTGTGTCTTCCCTACACGTAACCAACCTCCGAACTTAAAATCACTGTTTTCAAAGACCAAAATGAGTTATTTTTCTAAAAAGGGCTAAATGTTTTCCAAAGGTTGCCAAACAACCCGTTTTCCTAAACAAACCCTCTCTTGAGGATGTTTTCCAAAATTATTTTTCAAAAACCCTAAGTGTAATCTTCGAATTACTCTCAGTTTTTAGGTGACCTGACTCACCTTAATCAAGTTAGGTGGCGACTCCGAAACTTTTTCAAAAGCCCTTTATTCAAATCAATTTTTCAATTCAAACCTAGTCGCACTCATTCTTCTAGGAGGGTGAGTTCTAACGAGAGAGTACAACATTTTTCCCGCTTGGGTGAGTATTCCTCGAGTGCGAAAAATTTGGACGCGACAAAGATGTGTCAGAAAAGTTGACCGGGCCTTTAGGGGCAAAACGGTCAATCGGACGGGGAACCTGCCGGGACAAACTCGGACTGTCCCGAAAGAAGACTTGGGATCTGAAAACAATATTCAGAATGTTCCCAAAGGTTGCCGGTTTGATTTCTAGAGCCAGCGTGGTTGGAAAAGGAGACCGGCCCACTAGGGGCAAAACGGTCATTTCGCACCGGGTTGGCCAGAACTGACTCGGAATGATCCGAAAAGGTAAAAGGAAGTTGAGAACACTATAAAAAGTAGTCTCAGGAGGTTACCAGTTTGATACCCAGAGCCGGTGTGGTCAAAAAATGAGACCGGCTCACCAAGGGCAAAACGGTCATTTTGTACCGGGTTGGCCGACACTGACTCGGAATAATCCGGAAAGATAAAAGAAGGTTGAGAGTACTATAAAAAGCAATCTCAGAGGGTTACCTGTTTGATACCCAGAGCTGGTGTGGTTCCCGGGGCATTCGGATGCCTAGGAGCAAAATGGTTATTTTGACCGAAAAGTCTCGGAAAAGGTCCAAAGGGCAGTTTGGTCATTTTTCACCGAAGTGGGCTAACAAACACTGGTGTTGACTTGGGTTTTGAGTGTTTCCGCCATTCTAACGGCGATTGTCGTGACACAGGGGTTTGTTGCCAATTCCCTATATCGACCTATTTGTGAGTATTTCCGCTACTCTAACGGTTTTGTGAGTAGTTTTGCTACTCAGACCGTCTCGAGGAAGAAACTATTTCGAGAGAAGGATTGGAAAGGGGACTTATCGTCTCTGAAGAGACGTGCCTGAGTTGGAACTGTCTCGAGGAATAAACTGTCTTGAAAGAGGGATTGGAAAGGGGTCTTATCGTCTTCGAAAAGACGTGCCTGGGTTGGAACCGTCTCGAGGAATAAACTGTCTCGAGAGAGGGATTGGAAAGGGGTCTTATCGTCTTCGAAAAGACCTGCCTGGGTTGGAACCGTCTCGAGGAATAAACTGTCTCGAGAGAGGGATTGGAAAAAGGTCTTACCGTCTTCGAAAAAATGTGCCTGGGTTGGAATCGTCTCGAGGAATAAACTGTCTCGAGAGAGAGATTGGAAAGGGGACTTATCGTCTCCGAAGAGACGTGCCCGGATTGGAATCGTCTCGAGAAATAAACTGTTTCGAGAGAGGGATTTGGAAAGGGAAAGGAAAGGACAATGCCCTTAAGGGCATTTTGCCTCTATTTGGGCCTGACAGGCCTGCGAAGCGATGGACAAACGGGATTTGGACCTAGAGAATTGGTTTCGATAGGAATATGCTCACAATGACTTGAACACAAGTCTGGACGGAGTGCAGACTGCCGAGCGGTCAAAAATGGGGTGCTTACAACTTCCACACAGAAGCACACCTAGCATCTTCTTGCTTCACCACTTACCACTAATCTACCTCATTGGCATAAGTAAACACACATGATAATTAATCATCATTAACATTAAGCTAATTAATCATGCTAAAAAATACTTTAAACCTCCTATGACATGCTTCCATTAAAACATGCTAATCAAGCTCCTTGATTAAGGAAATCATGCACTACAACATATGTAATTAAGCTAAACATGATGCTAATCAAGATAGGAGTGATGGGTGTTTGGGGGGGGGGGGGGGATATGTGGTGGCAGGTTTGGGCAGTGGAATTGGGGATAAGGTGGTGGGGTAAGGTAGTGAGGGTCGGGGTGTAGTAAGATATGTCGTGGGAAGCGATGATATGCAATGATGTGGTAGGAATGGAGTAGGGATGGACTACAACTCGTGGTGTGGAGTGGGCTGAAAATGGCTTGGATTGAAAAAGAAAATGACTAATAGTTTTTTTTAAATAAAAAATATTTTGAAATCTCTATGTACAGTGACGGAAATGATGGTGATGTTGATTAGGCAAATTTTTTAGAGCCTATAAATGGATAGTGATTGTTTTGTGAAGTGTTGGTGGTGCTGTGAAGTGGTGTGGGTTATTTGAAAATTTGTTAGAAAATAAACTACATATACATATACATATATATACATAATTTTGATTTGGGGTGTCACGCCCCGGTTTTTACCTAAGCCCTCTTGACTTGAAAAAAGCACGGTACTCTCTTTGTTAGAACTTGTCCTTTTAGAAGGATAAATGCGACGGGAGTTGAACTTGAAAAATGATTTTTGAGTTCGAATAAGGGTTTTTTGAAAAAATTTGGAGTCGCCACCTAACATCGTTAAAGATGTGATAGGTCACCTAAAACTAAGTATAATCCGAAGACTAGTTTTTGGAAGATGTTTTAGAAAATGTCCTTTTTAGAGGGTTTAAAAAAATAGGTTTTCAACAACCTTTTAAAAATGTTTTAAAGCCCTTTTAAAAATATGACTCTGGGTTGATCTTTGAAACTAGAAATTTATGGTCTGGGGTTGGTTACGTGTACGAAAGATATCCTAAGATCTGTTGACTCAAGGTTAATCCTCATGTTGATTTTGATGATAACTAAAACTTGTGTTATTTTACTAATGCATTTACTTAGTGTGCAGATTAATAAAGATTATAATTTAGACTTAGAAGTTTGACTTAAAGTCTTATACACGTCAAAGTGCATGCACAACAAGCTAAATTCAAACAAATGCACCAAGAGTTATGCAATGCACCAAACAGAACAATGACACATATTCCATCTTTAAACAAATAATTTGCATTCGAAGAGATTAAAGGTGTTCAAAAGCAGATTTCATCAAGTATGCATAGACTCAATAAAGTTGACTTGCATTCGAAGAGATTGAAGGGGTTCAAAAGAAAACTTCATCAAGTGTGCAATGATCAATTGAAGATGACTTGATCTTGAAAAGATTGAAGATGTTTGAGAAGAATTCATTTTAACTGCAAAATCTCTACAAATAATCCAAATAAAGATTTCATTTGGGATGTAAAGAATCAATAAAGATGATATATATTTAGAGAAATGAAGATGTTTAGGAGTAGAATTTATTAAGCTTATAAAAGACTCATTGAAGTGATCCTAAAGAAGAAAGAAGGATGTGCAACAAAAAAAAAGAGCTCGACAATAAGACGTCATATGAAGCTCTACATGAATGAAAAAATGATCAGCAGTAGAAAAAGAGAGCTCGGCAATGAAAAAGAGCTCGACATTAATGGAATGAAGTTCTGACAGTTTGGAAACCAAGAAAAGATGATTATCAAATGTTAGATTCAATCCAAATTGAATAGAGGACAACTTTGATGAATTGAAGACTTTGATCTATCATCATACCCCAAAGAGAAGACTCCTTGAAGATCTTATAGTATTGCTAAAGCTAAACTTGATCACTGGAAGAATGAATGAAGATTTTTGGACAATGTGTCGACACATGAATTTGAAGAGTCAACACATGAAGACAGAAGCCAAAAGTTTGAAGATAGAATGATCAAGTGTCGACACATGGAATTGATGTGTCGACACATGGAGATAGTGGACAACATCTGAAAAATGTAGACCAAATGTGTCGACACATGAAACCAAGTGTCGACACCTAGGAAATAACGGCTAGTTTTTCTAATGTTATAACAGACTAGACTTGCATTAAATGAGCCCCAACAACCTCCAATGGACGCAATCAATACAAGGGTTTATATACAAACTTCCAACTGTATTTATATAGAAGAGATACAAGAAAAATAAAAATCACTGACTGATCAAGCTGAGAAAATTTGAACATTCCTTTTGTTTTCATTTTGACATTAAGTGAGCTTTTATTTTCCTATCCACTCTTGATAGAGAGTTTATATTTCGTTTGTATAACATTTCATACACCTGTCAGTGAGAGTTTGAGAGTTCTCTTGGACAAAATTACTTGGTAGCTGGAAGAACTTGTGAAGAAGTTCTTATGTAAAAGTGAGCTGAGCACTTGATAAATCAGCATCCATTTTGTAATTGGAGATTGCATAGTGGAGGAAGACTTCAAGGGGATCTTGGGGTGAGGACGTATATCACGAATTGTGGTTGAACCTCGGTAATTCTTGGTGTGTCTTCTATTGCTCTGTTTTCATTTCTCTTTTGATTACATTGTATTATATATATATATATATATATCTTGATCACTATTCTATTGATTAGATTAATTTTAATTAATCTTAATTGCTATTAATTTTTGAAAAACCCAATTGAACCCCCCTTCCCCTCCTCTTGGTTGCCATTTAGGCCAATAATTGGTATTAGAGTTTGTATTCTTGTTTTAGGCTTAACATCCTCGTAATAGATCTATGGCAACTAACTTTGGAAGCTCTCTAGGTGAGGGTCAATCCACAAATAGACCACCTTGTCGTGCCCAGATTTTTCGCACTCGAGGAATACTCACCCAAGCGGGAAAAATGCTGTACTCTCTCGTTAGAACTCACCCTCCTAAAAGAATGAGTGCGGCTAGGTTTGAATTGAAAACAGGTTTGAATAAAGGGCTTTTGAAAAAGATTCGGAGTCGCCACCTAACTTGATTAAGGTGAGTTAGGTCACCTAAAAAAAAAAACTAAGAATAATCCGAAGACTACGCTTAGGGTTTTTAGAAAACAGTTTTGAAAATATCTCCTCGAGAGAGGGTTTTAAAGAAAACAGGTTGTTTGGCAACCTTTGGAAAATATTTAGCCCTTTTTTAGAAAAATAACTCCGTTTTGGTCTTTGAAATCAGTGATCTAGGTTCGGAGGTTGGTTACGTGTAGGGAAGACGCACTAAGCTATCACCCTACCCCGCCCTTTCGGTACCTATATGTCAATCTACCCTAGATTCACCTATGAGAGTCTTCGACTAACTATAGTTCAACCCTATTCACTTTGAAAAATAATGTTTGAAAACTAACATGATGCATGATTTGCAAGTGCAAGATGAGAGAATTGGAAAATAGAAATTGATTTGAAAATAAATTGATTTGATTTGAAAATAGATTTGAAGAGATTGGATTTGAAATTGGAAAGTATGAAAATTTAAAAATAGAAATTTGAAATTGGAATTTTAGATTTGAAAAGATTTTGAAAACCGTACCCATGAGGGTGGAATTGAAAGTTTGAAAAATATTGTGACCGCACCTATGAAGGTTGCCTACGTATCCCTTTGGGGGAATCAGGTCAGTCGTAGTTCGGACCGGAGTCCGATTGAAAATAAAAGAGTGGATTGAAGAAGGAATTTGAATTGGAAATTGAATGTGATTTGAAACTAGAAGAGGAGATTGGAAATTGGAATTGAGAGGGTTAGACTTGGATTTGAAAAGATTGATTTTGGAAAGACTTGGTTGTGGAAAGATGGAGGTTTGGAAAACCTAGACTTAGGAAAGGTAGGAGACCTAGGAAAGACTTGAGGGTTTAAGAAAGATTGGATTTGAATGTTAGATTTGGAAGATTTGGAAAGATTTGAAAACTTGGAATTTAGGAAAGATTTGGATTAGAAAAGTTTCGGATTAGGAAAGTGTTATTTTTGGAAAGTTTCATTTTTGGAAAGTTTTAGGTTTAAGAAAGTTTTGAATTAAGAAATGTTTTGAATTAGGAAAAGTTTAGTTTAGGAAAGACTTAGAATTTAGAAAGTTTCAAGTTAAGAAAGTTTTGAATTTTGGAAGGTTTCGAAAAAGGGAAGTTTTGAAAGTGGGAAGTTTTGAAAACAAGGAAGTTTTGAAAATAAGAAGGTTTCGTTTTAGGAAAGGTTTGAAAAAGGAAAGTTTTCAATTTAGGAAATGTTTGAATTAAGAAAATTTCAACTTAAGAAAATTTTGAGTTTAGAAAAGTTTTAGATTTGAGAAGATTTTTAAGTTTTGGAAAGTTTAGAATTTAGAAAGTTTTTAGGTTTAGAAAGATTTAACTTAAGAAGGTTTCAAATTTAGAAAGTTTTGAATTTGGAAAGATTTGAAATTTAGAAAGTTTAAGATTTAGAAAGTTTTAGAGCTTTGGAAAATCTTAAGATAAGGAAAGGTTTGAGTTTAGGAAAGATTTGAAAGCTTGGATTTGAAAAAGATTTTGGAAAGGGGTAGAATTAGGAAGAGGTTGAACTAGGAAAGAATGGGGAGTTAAGTTTTAAAATTTAGGAAAGATTTTTATGTTCAAGTTTTGGAAACTTAAGATTTAGGAAAGTAGAAGTTTAGGAAGGATTTGAATTAGGAAAGAGTTGGATTAGGAAGGGATTGGATTTGGTTTCTAAAAGCAAAGGTTTGATTTTGTTTCAAAAAACGGAGGATAGGATCTAATTTCCTAAACGGGGAGATTTGATTTGGTTTCCTAAAGGGAAGATAGGATTTGGCAAGGATTTGGAAAGGGGGATTCTAGAAACCCTAGGTTTGGAAAATTATAGTTTTGACGTAGAAAAGAGGTTTTGGAAACATGTATAGTTTTGATGTAGAAAACAAAAGATTTTGGAAACCTAGGTTCGGGGCAAAGTTTGAAAATCATGTTTTTGGAAAGAAAATTAGGGTTTCCTAATTGTGGGCTCTAAGGCTTGACTTGGACTCTAAGGAAAGAGTTTTTTTTGGAAAACGCGTTTTTGGAAACGAAGGTTTTCTAGAAGGGAATCCTAGGGAGGAGTTTTTGGAAAGTGAACTTGGAGAGGGAGTTTTTGGAAAAAGATTTTAAAGAGAAGGAGTTTTGGGAAGTGTGTTTTTTGGGGAGAGAATTTTGGAAAGGAGTTGAAAAAGGGAGTTTTGAAAAATAGATTTTGGAAGGGAGTTTTTGAAAACAATTTTTGAAAAGGAGAGTTTTAGGAAAGTATGTTGAAAAAGAGATTTTTAGGAAAAGATTTTTAAAGAGAGTTTTTGGAAAGTATAAAAACATCTCACTTTCCTAAAGCGATTCTAGCCATAAGAGGGCTAGAACCACTTTAAGAAAGTGGTTTTGAAAACAAAGTTTGAAAATATAGGCCAAAAGGCCACTTTTAATATAACACTTTCCTAAAGCAACCCTAGCCATGGAAAGGCTAGAATCACCCTAGGATTGTGGTTTTGAAAACACGTTTTTGAAAAAGAGATTTTGATGCAATTTTGAAAACAAGTTTGAAAACAACTTTTTGAAAACGAATTTTTGGAAGATGCAAGACTATGATATGCACAATGCAATTTGGGGTTGTGAACATACAAGGTTAAGGCTTCACCACATAATCAAGGGGGCCGGACCCACGTGGTCTTTGGTTAGACTAGAAGAAAGCCCCCGACACGGTGACACTCCCATAGTCCAATCCTACACATGGACCGGGAATTCCCTTGTTTCAAGCATGCAAAGAAAGGGGGGGAAAGAGATGGGGGATTAAAATAGAGAAAACCCAAGTGGGTTGGAGAGAGAAGAGAGAGGGGGAAAGTGCAGAAAATTAAATAGGGAGCCTACCTTGTTTCTTGTTTATTTTGCGCGCCGTGCAGTCTTCGGTCTTTGGTCTTCGGTCTTGATCTTCACCCTTCAGTCTTCAAGGGTTGTCTTCAAGCTTTGGATGGCTGCTCTTCAAGTCTTGAGAGAGTGGTTGAAGGCTAGTGTATGAGTGTATAGGGGTGTGTATGAGTGTATAGGAGGCTAGGGTTTGTGTATAGTGGCTAGGGTTTGGAAAACCTAAGGAGGCTAGGGTTTTTGGAGGTGCTCGAGCTCTGTGTATCGAATTGTGTGATTTCTAGGTTAAGTTTGCAGACCCCTTTCACGTTGATCGAGGCTCTGTATTTATAGAAGTTGGACAAGCCTGGCACCTGTTGCAGTGGCGCCAGGGCAAAATTTATACTGGCGCCACTAGTAGTGGCGCCAGCCATTTAGGAAACAATTAAGGTCGGCAAGCAACGTATCTTTGACCAGATTTGGGCGCCTGTACTAGTGACTACCATGTAAATTTTAGCCTGGCTTCACTAGGAGTGACTCCGGAAAGTCCGAGAATGATTTGAAGGAGCCGGGAGTGACCCGGAAGGCCGGAAAGGAGCAGGAACACTTAAAATAGTGTCCTGGAGGTATTTGACTTGAAAAGTGAGGATTGGATGTGTCGGAAAGGTTGACCGAGCCTTTAGAGGCAAAACGATCAATCGGATCGGAAAACTGCCGGGACAGACTCAAACTGTCCCGGAAGAAGAATTTGGATCTGGAAACATTATTTAGAATGTTCCCAGAGGTTGCCGGTTTGATACCCAGAGCTGGCGTGGTCGGAAAAGGAGACCGGCCCACTGGGGGCAAAACAGGTCATTTTGCACCGGGTTGGTCGGAACTAACTCGGAATGGTCCGGAAAGGTAAAGGGAGGTTGAGAACACTATAAAAAGTATTCTTGGGACATTACCGGTTTGATACCCAGAGCCGGTGTGGTTGAAGAAGGAGACCGGCCCACTAGGGGCAAAACGGTCATTTTGTACCGGGTTTGCCGGAACTGACTCGGAATGGTCCGGAAAGGTAAAGGAAGGTTGAGAATACTATAAAAAGTATTCTCAGGGGGTTACCAATTTGATACCCAGAGCCGGTGTGGTTGAAGAAGGAGACCGGCCCACTAGGGGCAAAACGGTCATTTTGTACCGGGTTTGCCGGAACTGACTCGGAATGGTCCGGAAAGGTAAAGGAAGGTTGAGAATACTATAAAAAGTATTGTCAGGGGGTTACCGGTTTGATACCCAGAGCTGATGTGGTTCCCGGGGCGTTCGGATGCTTAGGGGCAAAATAGTCATCTTGACCGAAAAGTCTCGAAAAAGGTCCTAAGGGTAGTCTGGTCATTTTTCACCGAAATGAGCTAACAAACATGGGTATTGACCTAGGTTTTGAGTATTTTCGCCACTCTAACGGTGTGAGTATTTCCGCTACTCGGACGGGGTTGAGTATTTCCGCTACTTGGATGGGATTGATGATTTGGGAGTATTTCCGCTACTCTAACGGTTGAGTATTTCCGCTACTCTAACGGCTCTGTGAGTATTTCCGCTACTCTAACGGTTGAGTATTTCCGCTACTCTAACGGTTCTGTGAGTATTTCCGCTACTCTAACGGTTCTATGAGTATTTCCGCTACTCTAACGGTTCTGTGAGTATTTCCGCTACTCTAACGGTTCTGTGAGTACTTCCGCTACTCTAACGGTTTTATGAGTAGTTTTGCTACTCGGACCGTCTCGAGGAATAAACTGTCTCGAGAGAGGGATTGGAAAGGGGTCTTATCGTCTCCGAAGAGACGTGCCTGGATTGGAACCGTCTCGAGGAATAAACTGTCTCGAGAGAGGGATTGGAAAGGGGTCTTACCGTCTCCGAAGAGACGTGCCTGGGTTTTGAGTGTTTCCGCCACTCTAACGGTTTTGTGAGTGTTTCCGCCACTCTGACGGTTTTGTGAGTGTTTCCGCCACCCTAACGGTTTTGTGAGTGTTTCCGCCACTCTGACGGTTTTGTGAGTAGTTTTGCTACTCGGACCGTCTCGAGGAATAAACTGTCTCGAGAGAGGGATTGGAATTGAAATAAGAAAGGATAATGCCCCTGAGGGCATTTTGGTCATTTGGCCTCTATTCGGGCCTGACAGGCCTGCGAAGCGATGGGAAGACGGAATTTGGACTAGAGGATTGGTTCCGATTGAAAAATGTTCATAATGACTTGAAAACAAGTCTGGACGGAGTGTAGACTGCCGAGCGGTAAAAAATGGGGTGCTTACACACCTATGTTCAATGACACCAATTACAACCATTAAAAGAATAGAATGAGAATCTATATTCAATCGATAGATTATGAATTATGGAGACTTATAGTAAATGGTCCCAAAACTCCTAAAACAAGAATAAAAAGAACTGATGTCCTTAAACCTAAATCCGAATGAGATGAAGATAGTCTGAAAATGCTATAATCTAATGTCAAAGCCATGAATATTCTATATTATGCACTTGATCCCAATGAATTCAATCGCATATCTCCTTATGAATCAACTAAAGAAATATGGGATAGACTAGAGGTAACACATGAAGGTACCAATCAAGTTAAAGAATCAAAAATCAATATTTGGATACATAGTTACAAATTGTTTAAGATGAAACCTGATGAGTCTATCGCCGAAATGTTTACAAAATGTCGCGCTCAGATTTTTTGCACCCGAGGAATACTCACACAAGTGGGAAAAATGCTGTACTCACTCGTTAGAACTCACCTTCCTAGAAGAATGAGTGCGACTAGGTTTAAATTGAAAATAGATTCGAATAAAGGGCTTTTGGAAAAATTTTGGAGTCACCACCTAACTTGATTAAGGTGAGTTAGGTCACCTAAAAACTAAGAATAATCTGAATACTACACTTAGGGTTTTTGAAAACAATTTTACAAATATCTCCTCAAGAGAGGGTTTTTAGGAAAATAGGTTGTTTGGCAACCTTTAGAAAACATTTAAGCCCTTATTGAAAATAAACTCCATTTTGGTCTTTCGAAAACAGTAATTCTAGGTTCGGAGGTTGGTTACGTGTAGGGAAGACGCACTAAGCTATCACCCTACCCCGCCCTTTCGGTACCTACATGTCAATCTACCCTAGATTCACCTATGAGAGTCTTCAACTAACTATTGACAAATCCTATCCACTTTGAGAAACAATGTTTGAAAAATATGATGCATGATATGCAAGTACAAGAAAAAAGAATTGAAAAATAGATTTGGAAAGAGATTGGTTTGAAATTGATTTGATTTGATTTGAAATTAAAAAGTTTTGGAAATTGAAAGTAGAAATTTGAAATTGGAAATTTAAAAATAGATTGGAGATTTGGAAAGATTTTGAAATTTGAAATTTGGAAAATATGGAGGAATTTGAAATTTGAAAGAAATTGTGACCGCACCCATGAGGGTGGAACTAAAAGTTTGAAAAGTGTTGTGAGCGCACCTATGAAGGTTGCCTACGTATCCTTTTGGAGGAATCAGGTCAGTCGTAGTTCGGACAAGAGTCCAATTGAAAATAGAAGGTTGGATTGAAAGAAAGAGATTGAATTGAAAATTGGATTTGATTTGAAATTAGAAGAGGAGATTTGAAATTGAAATTGAGAAGATTGGACTTGCTTTGGAAAGATTGATTTGGACTTATTTTGGAAAGAGAAGGTTTAAGAAACCTAGACTTAGGAAAGAAAGGACTTGAGATTAAGAAAGATTGGACTCAAATGTTGGACTTGGAAGATTGGAGAAAGATTGGATTTAGGAAAGGTTCGAATTTGGGAAGTTCGATTTAGGAAAGTTTTCAAATTAGGAAAGTTTTGGAGTTAGGAAAGTCTTCATTTTAGGAAAGTTTCAAAATTGGAAAGTGTTGAATTTAGAAATGTTTTGAATTAGAAAAGTTTAGTTTAAGAAAGGTTTAAAATTTGGAAAGTTTCAAGTTAAGAAAGTTTTGAATTTGGAAAGCTTAGAATTTTAGAAAGATTTTAAATTGGAAAAGATTTAGAAAATGTTTGAATTAAGAAAGTTTCATTTTAAGAAAGGTTTTGAAAAAGGAAAGGTTTCAAAAATAAGGAAGTTTTGAAAATAAGAAAGTTTTAAGTTTAGAAAGTTTTGGATTTGGAAAGATTTGAAGTTTAGAAAGTTTAAGATTTAGAAAGTTTTAGAGTTTTAGAAAATCTTGAAATTAGGAAAGGCTTGAGTTTAAGAAAAGTTTGAAAGCTTAGATTTGAAAAGTTGAGATTTGGAAAAAGGTGGAATTAGGAAAGATGTAGAAATTGAGTTTTAAAATTTAGGAAAGATTTTTATGTTCAAGTTTTGGAAACTTAAGATTTAGGAAAGTGGAAGTTTAGGAAGCATTTGAATTAGAAAAGAGTTGGATTAGGAAGGGATTGGATTTGGTTTCTAAAAGAGAAAGTTTGATTTCGTTTCCAAAAAAGGAGGATTGGATTTGGTTTCCTAAACGGGAATATTTGATTCGGTTTCCTAAAGGGAAGATAGGATTTGGCAAGGATTTGGAAAGGGAAATTCTAGAAACCCTAAATTTGGAAAACTATAGTTTTCACGTAGAAAATAGGTTTTGAAAACATATGTAGTTTGGATGTGAAAACAAGAGGTTTTGGAAACCTAGGTTTGGGGGCAAAGTTTGAAAATCATGTTTTTAGAAAGAAAATTAGAGTTTCCTAATTGCGAGTTCTAGGGCTTAACTTTGGCTCTAAGGAAAGAGAATTTTGGAAAGTGCATTTTTGGAAACGAAGGTTTTCTAGAAGGGAATCCTAGGGAGGAGTTTTTGGAAAGTGAATTTGAAGATAGAGTTTTGGAAAGGAGTTGAAAAAGGAAAGTTTTGAAAAGAGTTTTTAGAAAACAATTTTGGAAATAAGAGTTTTTGGGAAGTATGTTGAAAAAGAGATTTTTAGGAGGAGGGATTTGAAAAGAGAGTTTTTAGAATGCATAAAAACATCTCACTTTCCTAAAGCAATTCTAACCATAAGAGGGCTAGAACCACTTTAGGAAAGCGGTTTTGAAAACGACAAGATTTGAAAATATGGATCGCATTGGTCATTTTAAATGTAACACTTTCCTAAAGCAATCCTAGCCATGGAAAAGTTAGAATCACCCTAAGATTGCGGTTTTGAAAACAAGTTTTTGAAAAGGAAATTTTGATGCAATTTTGAAAACGATTTTAAAGACAACTTTGAAAACGGTTTTTAGAAGATGCAAGATCATGATATACACAATGCAATTTTGGGGTCGTGAACATACAAGGCTAAGGCTTCACCACATAATCAAGGGGGCCGGACCCACGTGGTTTCTGGTTAGACTAGAAGAAAGCCCCCGACACTGTGACTCTCCAATAGCCCAATCCTATACATGGACCGGGAATACCCTTGTTTCAAGCATGCAAAGAAAGGGGGGGAAAGAGATGGGGGATTAAAATAGAGAAAACCCAAGTGGGTTTGGAGAGAGAAGAGAGAGGGGGGAAGTGCGGAAATTTAAATAGGGAGCCTACCGTATGTCTTGTTTATTTTGTGTGCCTTGCTTGTCTTCAATCTTCGGTCTTCGTCTTCAATCTTTAAGAGTCGTCTTCAAGCTTTAGATAGTATCTCTTCAAGTCTTCGAAGGAGGGTTGAAGGTTAGTGTATGAGTGTATGAGGGAGTGTATAAGTGTATAGGAGGCTAGGGTTTGTGTAGGGTGGCTAGGGTTTGGAAAACCTAGGGAAGCTAGGGTTTTGGAGGTACTCGAGCTCTGTATATCAAATTATAAGATTTTTAGGTTGAGTTTGCAGATCCTTTAAATGCTGAAAGAGGCTCTGTATTTATAGAGGTTAGACAACACTGGCGCTTGTTGCAGTGGCGCCAGGCCAAAGTTTACACTGGCACCACTAGGAGTGGCACCAGGCCAATTTTTGGCTTAGTGCCACTACTAGTGGCACCAGCCATTTAGAAAATATTTAAGTTCAGCAAGCAACGTATCTTTGACTAGATTTGGGCGCCTCTACTAGTGACTACCATGCAATTTTTAGCCTGGCTTCACTAGGAGTGACTTCGGAAAGTCCAGGAATGATTTGAAAGAGCCGGGAATGAATCGGAAGGCTGGAAAAGAGCAGGAATACTTAAAATAGTGTCTTGGAGGTATTTGACTTGAGAAATGAGGATAAGATGGGTCAGAAAGGTTGACCAGGCCTTTAGGGGCAAAACGGTCAATTGAACCGGGAAACTGCCAGGACAGACTCGGACTATCCCGGAAGAAGACTTTGGATCTGGAAACATTATTCAGAATGTTCCCAGAGGTTGCTGGTTTGATTCCCAGAGCCAGCGTGGTCGGAAAAGGAGACCGGCCCACAAGGGGTAAAACGGTCATTTTGTACCGGGTTTGCCGGAACTAACTCGGAATGATCCGGAAAGGTAAAGGGAGGTAGAGAACACTATAAAAAGTAGTCTCAGGAGGTTACCGATTTGATACCCAGAGCCGGTGTGGTCGAAAAAGGAGACCGGCCCACCAAGGGCAAAACGGTCATTTTGCACCGGGTTTGTCAGAGCTGACTCGGAATGATCCGGAAAGGTAGAGGAGGATTGAGAATACTATAAGAAGTATTCTCGGGAGGTTACCAGTTTGATACCCAGAGTCGGTGTGGTTCCCGGGGCATTCGGATGCCTAGGGGCAAAATGGTCATCTTGACCGGAAAGTCTCGAAAAAGGTCCAAAGGGCAAATTGGTCATTTTTCACCGAAGTGAGCTAACAGACACTAGTGTTGACCTGGGTTTTGAGTGTTTTTGCCACTCTGATGGCAGTTGTCGTGACACAGGGGTTTAATGGCAATTCCCTATATCGACCTATTTGTGAGTATTTCCGCTACTCTAATGGTTTTGTGAGTAGTTTCGTTACTCGGACCATCTCGAGGAATAAACTGTCTCGAGAGAGGGATTGGAAAGGGGACTTGCCGTCTGCGAAAAGACGTGCCCGGATTGGAACAGTCTCGAGGAATAAACTGTCTCGAGAGAGGGGTTGGAAAGGAGATTACCATCTTCGAAAAGACGTGCCCGGATTGGAACCGTCTCGAAGAATAAACTGTCTCGAGAGAGGGGTTGGAAAGGGGACTTACCGTCTTCAAAAAGACGTGGCCGGATTGGAACCGTCTCGAGGAATAAACTGTCTCGAGAGAGGGGTTGGAAAGGGGACTTACCGTCTTCGAAAAGACGTGCCTGGATTGGAACCGTCTCGAGGAATAAACTGTCTCGAGAGAGGGGTTGGATAGGGGACTTACCGTCTTCGAAAAGACGTGCCCGGATTGGAACCGTCTCGAGGAATAAACTGTCTCGAGAGAGGGGTTGGAAAGGAGACTTACGGTCTTCAAAAAGGCGTGCCCGGATTGGAACCGTCTCGAGGAATAAACTGTCTCGAGAGAGGGGTTGGAAAGGAGATTTACGGTCTTCGAAAAGACGTGCCTGGATTGGAACCGTCTTGAGGAATAAACTGTCCCGAGAGAGGGGTTGGAAACGAGACTTACCGTCTTCGAAAAGACGTGCCCGGATTGGAACCGTCTCGAGGAATAAACTGTCTTAAGAGAGGGGTTGGAAAGGAGACTTACCGTCTTTGAAAAGACGTGCCTGGATTAGAACCGTCTCAAGGAATAAACTGTCCCGAGAGGGGGGTTAGAAAGGGGACTTACCATCTTCGAAAAGACGTGCCTGGATTGGAACCGTTTCGAGGAATAAACTGTCTCGAGAGAGGGGTTGGAATCGGAAAGGAAAGGACAATGCCTCTAAGGGCATTTTGGTCATTTTGCCTCTATTTGGGCCTGGTGGGCCTGCAAGGCGATGGACAAACGGAATTTGGACTTAGAAAGTTGGTTTCAATAGGAATATGCCCACAATGACTTGAAAACAAGTCTGGACAGAGTGTAGACTGCCGAGCGGTAAAAAATGGGGTGCTTACACAAAATTCACCGGTATTATTAATAGCTTGAAATCTCTTGGAAAGGTGTATCTTAATAAGGAGTAGGTGAGGAAAATTCTAAGGTCACTACCAAAGGCTTGGGAAGCTAAAGTCACGGCAATTCAAGAAGCAAAGGACCTCAACACATTGCATCTTGAAGAACTCGCGAGCTCTCTAATGACTCCTGAGCTTACTTAAAAGCAACATGCCCAAGAGGATGAAGAAAAGAAGAAAAGGGCAGTTACATTCAAGTCCGCCAGT